>OY728127.1:248125136-249344303 GCA_963277665.1 Viscum album
ATACATTGGTGCTACCCCAAAAAACACACACTAGTGAATAAATCAATTGGCCCTCAGATAATCAAAATAAATATTCATCTCATTCAACTATATTGGATCCATAATGAATGATAATATATATATTATATGTTATTTCTAGACCAATTCAATCAAAAATTCCTTAAACCACTCAGGTGGTTACTCCTAGAAACCATTCAGGAACACATTGTAATACATATTGACTTTCAGAAGAAGGATAACACTTCATGATTTCTATTTTAATTAATATGAAATAAAAAAAATTACCTTCTAGGATCTTGATGATATACCCCACTTGGAAATACCATGGACTCCATTATCTATGAAACATAGGGGAACTCCTATTAGAAAATATTCGTGACACCCACCAATAATAATAATCCACACCTTCACGGTATGTGGAAAAATAATATTATCTTATAATCAAGTATAAAAGGCACCTGTTGAAAAAAATACCCAAATAGGTCTATGTATTATATGTTTAATGGAATGAAGGATAATAGGAACCCATCTCCTTCTTAATTCATATATGTGTCTCTAATTTCATAATGAATGGTATGGGATCCATTGAAAATTTTAAAAAAATCCCCATATGGGTGGACACAAAGGGAAGATAAGAAGATATATAATATAAAACAATATCTAAAATATAACAAAAATAGATCGTATATCTCACAGTATACGCACCTACATTAGAATATATATAATATTATTCCTCTACACGTACTTGATTTATTCTAGATACTTATGGTTGGAACCATGTATACCATGAAGCATCTAAATAAATCATAAATTCTCTATCAACTGATGATGTTTTCATATAAAAATATAAAAATATATATTCAAAATGAACCATCATGTCATGATGATGCCCACAAAAATTGGATATAATTTTAGGCATATAGGTTAAGAACTTTTTTCCCATTTTGAACATAGATGAATCATGTAAAAATAATATTCACATTTGTTCTTTCATAATGAGGCTATTTATAATACCCCCTTTATATTCACCATAAAATTCACTTTTCATCCCTATTCACTCGTAATAACCACTATATCCACCGCTAGAAGAATAATGAACTTGATCTGAGCATGAATTATCCACCAAGTAACACTTTTATAGAAACTCCATGTACACCACCTCAGCATTGGAGGCTGAAATTAACATACCATATGATGACATGATATTAGGTATGTGACCCATATAATGAATTTTTTATTTTAATTTGACATTATATACAACCTCAAGAGGAAAAAAAATTCTCTGTTAAAAGATTAGTGTACTCCATCACATACAAATAATCTTGTTCTTATTGAGAAACCACATCGAAATTTTTACAGCCAAGTACTCAGAATAGAATTTATCAATGATAATTCTTTTTCCTTCATTACTAACCAATCCTTCATTCTAATTAACCATGAAAACTTAGTCCCACCACATATTACAAGAGCTTTCAGGTACATATATGGTTCCCTTCACATTTATTGATTCAGTAGTCACAAGGAATTTAAAACGCTTCTCAATATTACCCAACCAATCCTCTAAATATTTAGGGTCATTCAACCATTTGATGGATTGTGGTTATTTTCAAAAATGTTTATGAGCCTAATTTTTATTTTCATCCATTCGAGGATACTCCCCTATTTCCCATATATGGGAAGGATATACATCTTAGTCTATATCTCAACCGATGAACTTGTCTTCTTCTGTTATATTCTATATTATTATAGGGGTTACATTATATGGTTCATCACAAGTTATCACTATATGAAACAATTAATGTATGATAGAGGTAATGATTCTAAACAATAAAAAATAATGAGATAAAAGTACATAATTTCCATTAATTAGTAGTCATTTAAAAAATTAATTTAAAAACAAAATATTTCGGATAAAATAGAAATATAGACATGGATAATAAAATTATAATGTCTAAATATATATTCCACAAAAATATATAATGATAAATTTCTCATCATGATTAGAGTTATCCTAGAATATCCCAAAACCACCACTTATGTCCTCATGTTTTTATATTGCATAAAAGATGACATAACAAAATTCAAAATGATACGAGAAGTAGAAAATTAACATATTTTATCATGATAATGAATTAAACTAAACCTGATTAACCTAGTAACCATAACCTAAACCTGTATAGACATGTAATAAATGGAATTTTAAATCCTCATGTCATAGTGACATGTTTCTGTGAACCATGAATAAATTTCGGATATTATTTCTGATGAAATAACTTGAAATAAAATAATAAAGAAGTTTAATAATTATAGTATTGAAAACAATGCAAAATTTAAAAAATATAATCATTGGAAAAAACAAGATAAAATGTCTATAGAATAAAATAATCACTCAAAAACTAATTTTACGAAATCCATATGACATAATGATGCCACAAGACATATACATCCTACTAAAGAACAAACCTAAAACAATTTTTTGATGCCATTAACTTATCTAAAAAGATTAAACATTATCTTAAAATAATAAAAGACCTCAATGGGGTGTGATAAAATTATTCCAATGTGATATAAACTAGAGAAAACTTTCCCATTGTTATAAATAGATCCATTTTGATGAAGTTCCTCTTGAATTAATCCTAATTAGTATATAACATGTCGCACCCATTTCCATAGTATAACTATAATAGGGGTACAACAACACTTCATATAGATGATCATTTCCAAAATATAGGAATCATGGTACAAAAATTACCCTAGTATAGGTTCTCCAAATGGAAGGAGTTAATCTCTAAGTATGTTAACCTACTACATCATTGATCACATTCAGATATACTATGTTATAATAATCATGGGAATTTTATCAATGAAACCAAAAAATGATTTAAAACTATTTTCCTTTAAAAAATTTCTACATAATACAATTAATAAATATAAAAACCTCAATATTTTATCAAAACCATCTTAATATCAATTTAAAAATTTATAAATCATTTTCACGGAGTGGGAATGAAAGATTCCCATGAAAAGTGAAATTAAAAAACCACATACCTTTAAAAACATGTAAAAAATTCCTATTACAAACAAAAATACACGATTATCTAAGGGTCTTACAAATGAAGGATAGATCATAAATAAATGATTCCTAAAAATAAGTCTATAAATTTAAAATTTAATGAATGAAGGAGACCAGTGAAAACAAATATATCCATATTTCCCAATCAACTTACCACAAAGTATTAATGATTTGATCAAACATGCACAATTTGAAAACTAATCTGAAGGGGAAATTATTATATGTCCCTATCCTATAATTAAAATGTTGAAAAAAGTTTATTTATAGATAGAGAAATGAGTAATTGAATATATAATGAAATCGAGGAAAAAAACAGAGATCAAATTACCAAGATAGTTATCGGGAATTGATTGGTAATCGATCTTAAAAAACATTGGTTTGATAATGCCAAATAAGTATCAAGAGGGTCCTTATATTTGAGTGTATCCAATTAGTAGTGTAGGACGATATTGTTGATGTAAAATAGGATATTAAAAATATTAAAAATAATAAATTATTATTATTTTCCAACATCATATCAGTTCCATAGGCCTACCGCTTGATCGAACCAGCTATCTAGTGGATACTGGATGAAACCCTACACTACTAGGAATACCACTTTCTTGCTAGAATTATTATTTTTGGTACATCATTGAAACTTAATTCCACCAGGGAAATATTTGGTATCATTGAATTGATATTGGACATCCTATTGGAAATTCAAACTATGTGCATCCTAGTAACTAATTGGAGAACATTACTAACCTTTTAGTGGAGAATTTATATATTTTATATGTGTATGTCCATTTTTATTCTATCCACTAAAGACACCCATACTACAATAAAAAATTCAATACTACACTCATGGTTATCCAAATAAGTAAAACAAAAATAAATAAACTTAAAGACCCAGAAATTTTAAGGAAAATTTCTTCTTAATTTTCTTTGGAATTTTACAAGAACGCAGTTTCTAACGACGCCTGATTCTGAGCCCCGGTGTGCCCGAAATCATTTTCCAAAATTTTGCTTAGGTACGTTCAGTGAACCAACGAGCGGTTTTTTCTAACTTTTTAATTGGTGCTCGGAATTGAAATTCGAGGGCACTGATGAACTTGCAACGCTGGTAATTGCTTAAGGGGACCTTTACCGCAGTTGCGTTTTCTCGGGAGGATAAGTTTAAATTTGTGGGTTATATATGAAGTGAATAAAATTGTGGAATAATTTTATTTTTGTATCTAAGTGGCTATATCCTACATGGGGGAGTTGCGGTGGGGCACCTAACTACCCAAGTGAGGATAATAGTGAGGTGGGGCCCACACGAGCCCCAACCATACAACTTCCCATAACTGTCATAACCTTTCCCCCCTCATTAATTTGTAACTCTCAAAGAAACCCCTCTTTAACTCTCCCACATTTAAGAGGACCTTCTCTCTCCCTTTCTTAACTCTTTCCAACATACACAAATTTATTAATTGAACCTACTCAATTAATTAATCATGTGTTCTGAGTTTTGAAATTTGAAATGTCTTGTGTTAATAAAATAACGAGGGTAGCTTATTATTTTATTTTGGGAGGTCATTCATTGTGCTAAGGAAGATTGGGAGAGAATTCATGTGAAGAAGAAGATGAATTCCTTCTCGACAAAGAACGACATCTTCTTTGACGAAGAACGCCGGTTCCGCGAAGAACGATCGATGTGCCATATTTTCTCTTCTCCGCGACAAGTGAGGAGACGCCGCATCAGACGCACTCCGACGTCGCCTACGAATTCTTTCCTCATGACGCCGTTTTCCGCTACGACCGACGTGCGACATCATTTATCAAAGTAGGGGAATTAATTTTGGTGATCTCTTATCTTTTTAGAAAATAATGACGAGTGCGGACCAACCAATTCCAAGTTGATCCACGGATCATCCGTTCATGCGGATTGATGTTGAGGATTTTTATTTAATTTGTTAGTGATTATTTCCTTGACGATCTTCGTGAAATATGACCATTTTCTATCAATTAACAAGAGGGGGTCGGGCCGCACAAACTCGGCCCACCCTTCTCCTTATCCTTGTGGGTTTCTTTTGTGGATAAAACAGGAATGGCGTGGTGCCGTCGCACCGCGCGGAAACATGCGGCGCCGTCGTGCCGCGTCATGAAAATGAACAATGACACGACGTCGTCGCGCCTCGTCGTAGAAACCCGAAGACATCCGCGGACGGAGTCGGGCCACAGCGAAGGGGCGCGACGCCATCACGTCGCGCCAGAGAACCACGAAGATGGCACGATTTGTTAATTTACATGCGGATTGAAGGGCGAAGACAAACGAATTCGCACGGGCGTTTTAGGATCTTTGAAGCGATGGTCGGATCCCGGGGTGACCACTGGCGAAGACCGCAGGCGAATCGGACCACCGGAGCGCGTCCGGTGGTCCGCGGAAGCCCCTGCCGGTGCGCCACGCCGGTGCGGTGGCGCCAGCGGTCGGGGGCGGCGGCGCCCGGAGCGCCGCCGGAAGAATCCGTCACAGCTGAAGCCGCGGCGACGGAGTGCGGTCTCGCAACCGCACGGGACCAGAGGAGAGCGGCGGGACGCGACCGGCTGATGCGTCGGCTGGCACGGGCGGCCCCAACCACGGGGTCACGGCTCTTCACGTGGGGGCAGCGCCCCCCGCGCGGTTCGGTCGTTCGACTGAACCCCCGGCCGAGCCGAGCCGACATGGGAAGACCGGGCCGGGCCGCGTCCAGACGGACCGGACCGCGCCGGCCGGGCCGGACCCGCACTATGGTCGGGTCGACCCAGTTCGGGCCGACCCAGGGGGTGTCGGGGCGGGTCGGTCCGGGCCCGAAACCCCCGTTTTCGAACCCCTCAAAGTCTTTCACCCATATCATGAGTTGTAGAACTACGGTCGACGCATCTTCTGCGGTGATGCGATCCTTGGATCGAGACGGTCGTTTCGGTATATCGTACTCATAGTTTCGAAACACTTTGGGTTCGGCCGGGTTGGTTCGGATACGAAACCAACCGGGCCCTCGGAGCGGAAACACTTATATCTTGAGCTCCTGACGTCCGATTGACATGCCATCGACTTTGATGGTTTCCCATTAGTGAGACGGATCTTTTAGCTTACTACGCTCGAGATTTGGATGTCATCGGAGTACGTTCGGGTTGGTCCACTCACGAAATCAACCGGGCCCTGGAACGAAAAAGCCAATAACTCACAGACCGGGCTTCCGATTGACGCGCCGTCTGTCTCGTTGAATTCCTCTTGATTTGAAGGAACTTTTGGAATACTTCACTTGAGTTTTAGTTACTGTTGGATAGTTTTCGGGTTGGATTGTACCCAAAATCCAACCTGGCCCTTGGAACGGAAAAGCTGCTATCTTTCAGACCGGACATCAGTTTGACGAACCGTCAGCGGTGTTGGTGATCATCATTGAGAAATGGTCCCTATGAGTATAACCTATGAGAGTTCAGGGTATAGTTGAGATACAGCCAGGTTGGTTCGCTCACAAAACCAACTGGGCCCCTGGGACGAAAATGCTAATAACTCACAGACCGGGCGTTCGATTGACGCGCCTTCTATTGCGTTGAGTCCCCTTTGACGAGGCGGTCCCTTGAGATACTTATTCGTGTGAATTTGAGATACTTGGAGTATCGACCTGTAGCTCATGGAGCGGACCCTCCCAGAGATGAGTGTGCGGAGTACGGAGACTGTGTAGCCGACTGAGACCTGACGACTGCTTGACCGACTCGACTTGGAGTGAGTCGACTATCCTAGTGGACGGAGCACTAATTTGTTTGGGTGCAGACCCATGGAGGATGGAGCACTACCTATGTGATAGTGCAGACCCGCGGTACTCGTCCGGAGAGTACCTCAGCAGGCTACTAGGGGGTGTGCACTACTGTGTTTGGGTGACATACCCCGGCAGGAAGCACTACTGTGTTTGGGTGGCTGAACTGCGGTACCTGACAGGGGAAGTACCTCAGCAGTCTTAGGTTAGTGAGCAGTACCACAGAGTCGTGACAGGACCACTGTACACTCCAGAGACGGGGCTCTTGAGCAGTTACGGTTTCGATAATGAAAATCCTAGTTTGAGCAGAGTCTTTGACCAATTTGTTTCCCTCATGATTGAGATGGGTTACATGATAACATAGGTATATGTATGGGCATATACCTGGGTGGTGGTTTTCCATTGATTTCATGATCTTGGTGTTTCCCTCATGATTGAGATGGGTTACTTGATAACTTAGGTATATGCATGGGCCTATACCTATGTAGAGGTTAGCTGTTAAGATCTTCATTGTGGTTATCCATGTTGGTTTTAGTGAGACCTTGAGGGTCTCGGGATCCCTACTAAGTATCGTTATACTCACCCCTGCACAGGATATGCCCGCACCTTGTTGTGTTGGTTGCAGACGACGGACAGTGTTGACGGAGGCCGAGTGTTCGAGGACTCGATGGTACCCGGAGGTGGACCACACGACGAGTCAGTATCTGGAGGTGGGCTTCGCGACGAGACGAAACACGGAGGAGGTTGACGGGAGAGAGAATTGTGGAGGCTATCTGTACCTACCCTTCAGGTAGGATCCATGGTGGACGATCCAGGAGCTGCGCCATCTATACCTACCCTTCAGGTAGGATCCGAGGAGGACGACCCAGGAGCCGATTCGATTCTTCCATCTGTTGTCATTTTTTGTTGTACTTTGTTCAGTTGTAGTTGTACTTTCATTTGGGTTTGTATTCTGGCCCATTTACCTTTCAGCACTTCTCTTTGTACTTAGTGTTTTACTTCCTCTTGTACTCTGTGGTGTTTTGTTTACTTTTTTAAATGCAATGCCTTCCCAGTTATCGGGATTTACGCCTTTGGTGCTAGTCGCCACCCCTGGCCTATGGAAGGCGGACTTGGGGTAGTCATGGCACAGGCCCCGAGGACGGGTCGTGACAAATTGGCATCAGCGGAGGCACCAGCGGTACTACCATACGCTGGGTCACCGATGCCACCAGCCCCAGCAGTAGGCGATGAACACCACTTGAGTGCGCTGCACGAGTTCCAGCGCTAGAGGTCACCCAGGTTCCGGGGAGAGACGGACCCCCAGGAGGCTGAGGTTTGGCTGGAGGCTGTGGTGAGAGTCTTTAGGCTAGTGGGGACGCCTGCAGACATCATGGTGATCTTCGCTGCCATCCTTCTTTAGGCAGCAGCAGCCAGGTGGTGGAACCACTTGTTCCAGTTTTGCAATGGGATGAACTTTGCATGGGAAGACATCGAGACCCTCTTCAGGGTGGAGTTTGTGCCAGTAGATCTACACCCCGAGCGTGTTCAGGAGCTGCTGCCTTTTCCGCGTGTTATTCGATTAGTAGCCGAGTCATCTGTGGGCAGTAGACAGATGATGCAGAGGTCCAGGAGGACCAGACCAGCAGTTGGGCAATCTCGGGTTTTAGGATCGGTGGTGCGGGGCACCCGGGGGTGGGGACAGAGCTAGATGTTCCAGAAACAGACAGTGTTACTCATGCGGCGGAAAGGGTGACCTGGCACATGACTGTCCGACTCCTCGTACAGTGGATCCACATGCTTTGGAGGATTCACCGAGGCAGAAGCAGTGGCGGGTGCTTGAGCAACAGTCGAGCAGTGGACAAGGCAGTAGAGCTCCGGGAGCAGGTAGACAGGAGCAGAACTAGTGGATACGTCCCTTGTACTTTTAGTTCCATGTTGCTGTTGTATTTGTGTCTTTTTACTATGAGCTGCAATAATAAAAAAGACACTTATCTTTGTTTGGTTTCCTGTCCTTTTGTTTGGTTGATAATGAGTGGTCCCGGTTAAAACTGTTGACTTGACCCTCACTTTCAAGATTATTACTGGAGGATACCAAATGACCTCACACTGATTCCGATAGTGTGACTCGACCCTTTGAGGTGAGAGTGATAGTTGGATCTCTTAGTAGTTACGTCGAGGCCTTACGACGTCATCTATGGCGTGAATGCATCATTCATGTCAGGATTGACTGTATTAGGCAATGGGCGTGGTTCATCCAAGGGATGAGACCGATTTTATCTTTTCGGCAGAGGAGAAATTTTATCAGCTCCTTCAAAACATATGCAAAGAAGGTATAGATCATCCAGGAGCAGATGAAGACTGCATAGTGCAGTAAGAAACAGGAAACCGGCTCCAGTCTTAGAGACTCGAGCGTGTTGAATGTTTAAAGAAGTGGAAGCTTTAAGGAGAGATGAGTATGTGGAGTAGCAGATGTGGAGGCAGAGCTAGGAGAGAAGCATGAGGTGGTGTACATCTTAACATGCTACAACCACCCGCCTTATTTATCCCCGCCAGGCTCAATAAGCTGGAGGGCGAAGGAAGAGAGTAGCTACATGCGGTCAAGGAGTGTGACCCAACGGCTCTAAAAAAATTATTCAAGGGACAGTCTGTGTTCACTACTAGCTGCTATAGTAACAAATGTCGATATGAACCATTCCTTTCTTTCACAAATCTTGTTCCAGACCTAGAGTTTCCGGTAATCTGTGGACTTGACCCTCACGTCTGGAGATACCTTGGGAGGAGACTCGATAATCACACTTACGCCGACAGTGTGGTCAGACCCTCGAGGCGAGAGTTTCGGTTGGAATATCTTGGTGGTAGCGTCGAGGCCTTACGACGTTGGTCTAAGTATGTATTGGAACCACAGTTCATACACGGATTGACTGTATTAGGAAAAAAGGTTGTGGTTTAACTACGATGTCGGAATGGGTTTTCCTTGGTCGGCGAAAAAGGAAACCCCAGGCAGCACATGGTAACTCATGAACAGGAGGGTGTGACAGATCACTCATGAGTCGGTCAACCATAGCCTCGTGGTAGTAGTCGTTTGAGTTTCAGATCTAACAGGAATTGGAGACCTCTAGAGTTTGAGGATAATGACCACATCCTTATACGGGTCTCACCTCGACAATGTTTATGGGGATGTGGCCAAGGTGGCAAGTTATCTCCGAGGTTCAATGGACCTTTCTAGGTCCTCAGCTGGGTAGGAGAAGTGGTTTACCGCTTGACCCATCCACCTCAGTTGCACCAGGTGCACGGTGTTTTCCTGGTATCTAAACTAAGGAGATACGCGCTCGACCCTTCGCATATCATCGACCATGAGGAGAAGGGTGATAACGATGGGGTTACTTCCACGGAGGTTCCAGTAGGGATCGAGGATCGACATGAGTGGATCCTAAGAGGACGGTTGAATCCTCGGGTGTGCTTTGTTTGGAAGTACTGAATCTCCAGGTATGCACATGAGAGCAGAAGGCTCAGATGCTTGCTCAATACCGCTTTTGGGACCCTAGTTTGTTTTGAAGCTTTACGGGGACGTAAAGCCCTGATATGGGAGTAATGTAAAGTCTCGGAAATTTCAAGGAAAGTTTCTTCTTAATTTATTTTGGAATTTTACAAGAACGCAGTTTCTGACGCTGCCTGATTCCGAAGCCCGGTGTGCCCGGAATCATTTTCCGAAATTTAGTTCGGGTACGTTCAGTGAACCAACGAGCGGGTTTTTCTAACTTTTTAACCGCTGATCGGAATTGAAATACGAGGGCACCGATGAACTCACAACGCCGTTAATTTCTTAAGGGGACCTTTACTGCAGTTGCATTTTCTTGGGAGGAGAAGTTTAAATTTGTGGGTTATATATGAAGTGAATAAAATTGTGGAACAATTTTATTTTTGTATCGAAGTGGCTATATCCTACATGGGGGAGTTGTGGTGGGGCACCTAACTACCCATGTGAGGATAATAGTGAGGTGGGGCCCACACGAGCCCCATCGTTACAACTTCCCATAACTCTCATAACCATTCCCCCCCTCTTTAATTTGTAACTCTAAAAAAAACACCTCTTTCACTCTCCCACATTTAAGAGGACCTTCTCTCTCCCTCCCTTAACTCTTTCCAACATACACAAATTAATTAATTGAACCTACTCAATTAATTAATCATGTGTTTTGACTTTTGAAATTTGAAATGGCTTGTGTTAATAAAATAATGAGGGTAGATTATTATTTTATTTTGGTAGGGATTTCGTTGTGCTAAGGAAGATTGGGAGAGAATTCTTGTGAAGAAGAAGAGGACTTCCTTCTCGACGAAGAACGACATCTTCTTAAACTAAGAATGCCGGTTCCGCGAAGAAAAATCGACGTGCCATATTTTCTCTTCTCCGCGACAAGTGAGGAGACGCCGCATCAGATGCACTCCGACATCGCCTATGAATTATTTCCTCGCAACACCGTTTTCTGCAACGCCCGACGTGCGATATCTATTATAAAAGTAGGGGAATTAATTTTGGTGATTTCTTATCTTTTGAGAAAAGAACGACGAGCGCGGACCAACCAATTCCAGGTTGATCTGCGGATTATTCGTTCATGCGGATTGATGTTGAGGATTAATATTTAATTTGATCGTGATTATTACCTTGATGATCTTCGTGAAATATAACCATTTACTATCAATTAACGAGAGGGGGCCAGACCGCACAAACTCGGCCGACCATCCTCTTTATCCTTGTGGGTTTCTTTTGTGGATTGAAACGGGAATGGCGTGGTGTCGTCGCACCGCGCGGAAACGTGCAGCATGGAATGCGCGGTGTCGTCCGCTGCGTCGTGAAAATGAACAAGGACGCGACGTCGTCGCGCCATATCGGAGAAACACAAAGAAATCCGCGAACGGAGTCGGGCCACGGGGAAAGGGTGCGGTGCCATCACGTCGCGCCGGAGAACCACGAAGATGGCGCGTTTTGTTAATTGACGTGCAGATTGACGGGTGATGACAAACGAAGCCGCATGGGAATTGTGGGTTCTTTGCAGTGAAGGTCGGATCACGGGGTGACCACTGGCGAAGGCCGCAGGCGAATCAGACCATCGTAGTGCGTTCGATGGTCCGTGGAAGCCCCCACCGGCGCGCCACACCTGTGCGGCGGTGCCGGCATTCGGGGGCGGCGGCGCCCGGAGCGCCGCTGGAAGAATCTGCCGCAGCATCAGCCACGGCGGCGGAGCGCGGTCCCGCGACTACGCGGGACCAGAGGGGAGTGGCGGGACGCGGCCGGCTGCCGCGTCCGCTGGCACGGGCGGCCCCAACCATGGGTTCGCGGCTCTTCATGCGGGGGCAGTGCCCCCCGCACGGTTCGGCCGTTCGGCCGAACCCCCGGCCGAGCTCGGCCGACTTGGGCAGACTCGGCCGGTCCGCGTCCAGCCGGGCCAAACCCGCACCTGGGTCGGGTCGACCTGGTTCGGGCCGACCCAGGGGGTCTCGGGCCGGGTCGATCCGGGCCCGAAACCCCAGTTTTCGGACCCCTCACGGTCGTTCGCCAATATCTTGAGATGTAGACCTCCGATCGACGCAACGTTAGCGAAGATAAGAACCTTGGATCGAGACGGTCGTTTCGGTATATCACATTCAATGTTTGGGAACACTTTGGGTTCGGCTGGGTTGGATCAGATACGAAACCAACCGGGCCCTCGGAGCGAAAACACTTATATATTGAGCTCCGGACGTCCGATTGATGTGCCGTTGACTTTGATGGTTTCCCCTAAGTGATAAGGATATTTTGGCTTACTCCGCTCGAGGTTTGGATGCCGTCGGAGTACGGTCGGGTTGGTTCGCTCACGAAACCAACCGGGCCCCTGGAAAGAAATAGCCAATAACACACAGACTCGGCGTCCGATTGACGTGCCGTCTGTCTCTTTGAATTCCTCTTGATTTGACAGAACTTTTGGCATACTTCACCTGAGTTTTGGTTGCTGTTGGATAGTGGCCGGGGTGGATTGTACCCAAAATCCAACGGGGCCCTTGGAACGGAAAAGCTGATATCTTTCAGACCAGATGTCTGTTTGACGAACCGTCAGCGGCATTGGTGATCATAGTTGAGAAATGGTCCCTATGAGTATACCCTATGAGAGTTCGAGGTATAGTTGAGATATATTCTGGTTGGTTCGCTAATGAAACCAACTAGGCCTCTGGGACAAAAAGGCTAATAACTCACAGATCGAGCATCCGATTGACGCGCCGTCTGTTGCATTGAGACCCCTATGACGAGGCGGTCCCTTGAGATAATTCTTCGTGGTAATTTGAGATACTTGGAGTATCGACCTGTAGCTCGTGGAGTGGACCCTCCCAGATATGATCGTGCGGAGTATGGAGACCATGTAGCTGACTGAGACCTGACGACTTCTTGACTGACTCGACTTGGAGTGAGTAGACTAGCCCAGTGGATAGAGCACTACTTTGTTTGGGTGCAGACCCATGGCCGGTGGAGCACTACCTGTGTGACAGTGCAGAACTGTGGTACTCGTCTGGAGAGTACCTCAGCAGGCTACTAGGGGGTGTGCACTACTGTGTTTGGGTGACATACCCCCGATGGGAAGCAGTATTGTGTTTGGGTGGTTGACCCACGGTACTCTACAGGAGGAGTACCTCAGCAGTATTAGGTTAGTGGGCAGTACCTCGGAGTCGTGACAGGACCACTTTACACTCCAGAGACGAGGCTTTTCAATAGTTACGGTTTCGATAATGAAAATCATGGTTTGAGCTGAGTCTTTGACCTCTGTGTTTCCCTCATGATTGAGATGGGTTACTTGATAACTTAGGTATATGTATGGGCATATACCTGGGTGGTGGTTTTCCATTGATTTCATGATCTTCGTGTTTCCCTCATGATTGAGATGGGTTACTTGATAACTTTGGTATATGCATGGGACTATACCTAAGTAGAGGTTATCTGTTGAGATCTTATTTGTGGTTATCCATGTTGGTTTTAGTTTGACCTTGAGGGTCTCAGGATCCCTACTGAGTATCGTTATACTCACCCCTACACGGGCTATGCCTACACCTTGTTGTGTTGGTTGCAGACGATGGACAGTGATGACGAAGGCCGAGTGTTCGAGGACTAGACGATACTCGGAGGTGGAAGACACGACGAGTGAGTATCCGGAGGTGGACTTCGCGATGAGACGACACATGGAGGAGGTTGACGGGCGAGAGCATTGTGGAGGCTATCTGTACCTACCCTCCAGGTACGATCTATGGTGGACGATCCATGAGCTACACCATCTGTACCTACCCTTCAGGTCGGATCTGAGGAGGACGACCCAGGAGTCGCTTCCGTTCTTCCGGTTGTTGTCTTTTTCTGTTTTACTTTGTTCAGTTGTAGTTGTACTTTCATTTGGGTTCGTATTCTGTCCCATTTACATTTCATCACTTCTCTTTTTTACTTAGTGTTTTACTTCCTCTTGTACTCTGTGGTGTTTTGATTACTTTTTTAAAGGAAATGCCTTCCCAGTTATTGGGATTTACGCCTTTGGTGCTAGTCGCCAGCCCCTGGCCTATGGAAGGAGGGCTTGGGGTCGTCACGGCACGGGCCCCGAGGACGGGTCGTGACAGAAACACTAATCTCTAAAAACTAATTGTTAAAACCATACTAGACTAAATAAATAAGAAGAAAAATACATTGGAAAAGTAGAATGTGAAAACAATATGGAGATGTTACATTTTTACAAGTTCATCGGTACTAATAGAATTGTCCAATTTTCTAATAAATGATGATCACTCTTAAATTGGACTAATTTTGGTATGAAATAATTCATTATTTTTTGTGTCATAATTAATAGATTTGAATTTTAGAAGTAAATGATTTTTGAAATACATATTCTAGTTTATACACCACTCTATATAAATATTATTTATTAAGTTGGGTTGGTCCTAGTGAATTAAAATTAATACTACCAATCTCTTATATGAAATACTATTGGGCAACATACATTCTTTAATTTTTTAACATATAATTTTATTAGATATAATCATTATTAAGATACTATATTATTTAAATTTAAAATATATTATATATTTTTAATTTATATCAATGTATTATTTTTTTAGTCAACCATTTCTGTTAACATTAGTTGTTTTGGTGAATTTCAGTTCATTATCCCAAAACAACATTAGATGGTTGACCATGGTAGAAGGTATACTTTTTCCATAGTAACAAAAATATTAATCCTGAAATAATTATTTATTTTTAAATTAAATATATTTTAATATATAGTCATGTAATAGGACCAAGAAAATGGAATGTTACATACCATGGAAGTTGTTCCCACACATACAGTAAATCGATGATTCAAATATTGCAATAGGTTGAGAAGACCTTTTAAAAAAATTCACAACCTCTTATATTATTAATTAATTTTATTAATATGTTTGTTATTTATTAATTCCTTCCATATTACCAACCTTTTCATTTGGTATCATATGACAAATCATAGCACTTTTTGGAGGTGGTTCCCCACATGTCTTCACAATAAATGTAGTCGTTTTCTATGGATGGATGGGTAAGAAGTTAAGTAATATTTTATAATTACATAATCATAATAATTTCATAGAGATGATATATATTCTATTTATCAATCATTTTGACCATATATATAGGGTGGTTATGGAAAATGAAACACATCACTGCATGGAGATGGTAGCCCATACATATGCACCAGAGAGGATTTTTTCTTTAAACTAATTGAAAATAAGATGAAAAGCTGGTTCTAAATCAACAAAATAACATTTTATTATATTTTGGATAATTTTTTAAATTTTTTAGGGATAAATAATATTTTTTGGAGGTAGAAGAATAAATATACAAAAAAATAGTCAATTATGAGTTATACCTCTTATTTGAAAAAACTCATCTGTGTTACACATTACTCTTTTTAGTATTATTCATTAAGTTATAAAGTAACCACTAGTACATGTCGATGGATGTTGGGGAGTGATTGTTTTAAGAATTATATGATTTAGTGTGCTCAAAATGTGTAAGTAAGATAGGATATGATGTTCTCTCTTATTAGTTAGTGGTGTGGATCACTAATAAATATTTAAACATTTATATATTATAAATGTATTAATCATATTATTGTGAAAAAGCACTCAATATTATAAAAAAAATCACATTTTTGGATATATAATGATCAAATAATAATTATGATACGATTTTGTGGCCTTTTATAATATTTTTTGAATTAAATAACATGAATTTCCATTTACCGTGGTTACAAATTTTTTTCATTCTTACTATGGATAAGGACCAAATAATGACATTGAATACTTTACTAAATAAGAAAATTTTAATTACAAATATGGAATACATATTAATAATTATATTATTATTTTTTCAAAAAATGTTTTTAATATATTTTTAAAAAAATGAAATGAAAAATTGTTCTCAGAAAACTATTATTTTTTTGCCTAAAATGAACTTATACCGAAATAAAATATAATTTTTATAATATATAATTTTTTTATTTTGAAAAATTAATGGCATCAATTTTCACATAATAACTAAATACAAATTATAATTTTACATTTTCATTATTTGATTTAATGAAATGAAATTTCATTTTTAAGAAATTGACAGTTCAAAATTTGACAAAAAATATTGGTCCTCATAAAATAGCCAATATTTGATAATAAGAGTACAATAAAATGATAATTTTAAAAATAATTTCCTGAATAAAAATTGATATACAAAAAAATAGAGTATATTTATTATAATATCCACAATCAAATTTAAATAAATCCCACTTTTTGAAAAATTGGAATATTTAAGACATAAATTATATTATTATATTAAAATAATCTTTTAATATTAAAATATATTTCAGAAAAAATTAATTATTATTTTTAAAAATATCGATTCTACCATCAATATATTTCTTCTTAATTTATAAAAAAATTTAATTGATGGTTTTTTTTATTCATTTATATGGGGTGAAATTTCAATATATATTACTTAATCTATTTATTCATATTCATACTATACAAACCATGTTGTAGTTTATAATGGTAATATTTAAAAAATAGTAAATCATGGTTGGTTTATGAACGATATTGTGTACACCGCACACTATTAAATATATTACATGAACAAAACAAATAAACCATTATTAAGGTGTTACACTTCAAATGAAAAAAAGATAATGAAAACAAAATTGAAATTTAGGTAAATAAATCAAGATTATATTGTCATGGTGAAATTTAATAATATAATTATATTTTGAATGGGACATGAGTGGTTTATTTTATAATTTATGAGAATGATGTTTTGGAAAATATTTCAACATAATATAAATAGCTAACATGTTTCACATTTCATTTATCAACAAAATGGAATATTATTTAATGGGGGAATGGTACAAGTTCTATAATCCCTCTTACATTCATTTTCAAAAATGGATTAAAAATATTTTTAGGTCAATAACTCTTTGAATTCCCACATTTATCTTTTTTGAATTTTTTTGATAACTAATTTTTAACTACGTAATATAGTTTTAATTCATAAATAAAAAAATAACTCATTGGGAAATATAATAAAACATATTGTAAATTTTAAATCCATTTTATTAAATAATTTCGTTTTTGTAAGAAAATTTAATTATAATATGAGTATATGTTATGTGTAATTACTTTTCATTGTTAAAATATTTTATAAGGAATAAAATTTATATGTAAGATAATAATATTTTATTCCGTAATTTACATGATATAAATATTTTATGAAAAATAATTTATGAGAAGTTTAACATAATACAAAATATAGTTTTAATAAAATATTAAATTAAATGAAAATAAAATAAATGTTTCTCTAAATTGATAACATTAGTATTTTGGTTAAACAAATGACTTCTAAATTCATAATACTAACCGAAAATATAATAATTAACTAAAAATATATATTTTCTGATTAATAAATATTTATAAATAATTATATCACAATTATTACTTTATATAATAAAAAATTATTATTTTAGAAAAAAAATGTATTCTTTATTACTCACAAAAAAATCAATTATTTCTAAAAAATTAAAAAATTCATACTAAGAAAATTTTAATCTTTTAATTTTTAAAAATAAAAAATATATATATATACAAGTATGCAATTATAATTTTAAAAATTATATATTTTTTAAATTATAAAAAAATTTATAAAAACAATCCATCATTTATTGATTTTTTTTCAAGTACAGAGTGTTCCTAATATTATTCAATACCAATTATTTATTAAATAATTTTTAATAAATTAATTTCATTATTATAATATAATATAATATAATAATAATAATCTATTAACTGTAGTCAGTTATATTTATTAGCACCTAAAATATTTATTTTAGAATGAAGATTCCATTTTTAATACTAATTCATGTTCATTATTTATAATTTTAAAAGAAGAAATATTTATTTAATAATATATTTTTTAGTAGATATTTCATTTATATTATTATTATTAAAACAATTAAATTTACTATGTTTGTGAATTTTTTGTTGTGGATTTTTTTTGAATCATTATCATGATGAAAGTATAAATCTAAACTATAATATATTTATAACTCACTATGTGTTACACTCGATCGATGATGTTTTGGAGGATTACTGTAAACCTGGCTGGAAACCCTTACGGGATATTTTTTTGATAAATCACATTCACATGATGAACATTATTTAAGAAAAAAGTATATTTATGATAGAGGACATAAAAAATTATAATGGAAAAACATGAGTAAATCATAACGATTGATAAGATATTTTATGTAGATCAATTAATGTGAATTTCAATGTGCTGGTCATACAAATGGTTTATCAAATAGTTTAAGAGGTTGTTTAGAAATCAATATAGTAATACACAAATAACCATCACAATCAATGAATAATTTCACGAACTATATTGTCCTCCCAAAAAAATCAAGGTAGGACCAACATTGTATTGAGTATTTCATGCGATAATGGAAGCCCACCCTCATAGGATACTATCATATATGTATTTCCTTATAATAGATCAATGCAATTAAGACGATATTTTTCAATCTCCCATTCTCAGAGCATTATAAGATCATTTTGGATAACTAACATTTAGAATGAGAGGTTAAAAATTGAAAGACACATTTAAAGAACACTAAAAAAGTAATTAAAATATGTTTAAATAAATTTTTTTGGGAACTCATTATTAATCAAGGACATACATTAAATGTAGAAAAAAATTAGATGAATAATTATTTAATTTGAAATAAAAATATTAATAATCAGTTGGAAACTTTTATGTAAAATTCATAAGACTCATGTTGTTTGTCTCAAATTATACCTCTAACTCTCGAAGAATGTTCCTTAAAACCCAGGCTTCTAAGACAATTAACTATAATATGATTAATAATATAAGAATATATTATTTAATGATAATTATCCGTAATGATTGAAATTATGTAATATTTTTATTCAAAAAAAATAAACGAGGAGTATCATTGAACATTAGATGCCAATATATATATTGGGAAACCCCAAACTATATACATTTTAAAAATGTGTGAAAATTTACATGGTTAATTACCTCAACAGACCGTGGAATATTTTTAAATGTTATTAACATAGCAACCTATGACACAACATCCTGATAAATTCATGAATTTTGAATAAAACTATATATGAGAATAATGTCCAAACCACTTCACAATCTACAATTCACAGTATTAAATTCCAATAGGTTATAAATATTATATTTCAAATCCCAAATCCCATTGAAATTATAGATAATATTAAATAAAACCACATATAAAAGGTGTCAATAGTTGATCAAATTCTATAACTACCATAATGGAGGATAATTTTAATGATGTGGTGAAAGGTACATTCACCCACTTCCCCTGAATAAAAAATATATTATTTTCATTTGGATCTTTAAATATATTTTTAGGTTACGAGTTTGACAATATAGTTTATTCACTAGATAATATAATATATATTTAGGTATCTATGAATATCCATGGAGGAACATTGATTATATCTATGATAAATTAGTATTATATAATCATTAGGGTTTACAAGATATTTCATACAAATTTAATTCTTTTAATATTGATTGATTTTGATATCGTTTTGGGTAATTTTTTGGTATTCCAAACATTGATTAAATATCAAATTTTTGGATAAGGAAAACTCATTTCACACTAAAAATCATTCCGTGAGGAGATATTTTTTAAGGGAGGTTATGATAATTAATTTTAAGAAAATTATGAGGGAATTATTTCACATATGATCATTGAAGATTTCATCATTGATGAAATGTATATGAAAAAGAATATTGATGCATTTTATGATTGACATGTTTATTTTCACCTAGAGAGAACAGTCAGGTTTTCAATATCACTATTATATAGATATTTTTTAATATCAAATATTATATATAGAATGGAACCCATTGAGTTTAAAAAATAATAGAATGTGGTACAATATAATTATGAAATAGGTTTTATATTCACCAGTGTTACATATGGGATTTAGCATCCCTATTTTAATAAAATGATGATGTATTAACATTGCGTTTCCCGGGTTAAAATGATATTTATAAAATAATAATTATGAACAAATATCATCTATTTCACATTAATGATGTTTTTTAATCATAAGAGCCAAATACTTAATTAATATTTATTTTTGATAAGGGTGCTATAATTTATGAGTTTAATGTGGGGATATTTTAAAAACAACAATCTGTTTGAGGAATGGAAACTATGAATTTATAGTGATTGCATTTTCAATTATGAATTATATAACAATATTCATGTATCCATTCAATTGAGTCATTGGATACTATTATTATCAATATATTACTATCTTAAGTGATGAAATTATCTAATATTCAAGGTGATATTAATATAATTATGAACATTTAATTATTTTGTTTAAGATACTGAGGAAGGATAAATGGTAGTCAAAATTTACTAATTGTAAATTACAATAACATAATATCTAATTACAGGGACTTGTAATCATAATAAATGTAATATTAATAGATCCATCATAGATGGAATTTATCTAGAAATTACCTAGGCCGACCACTATATGTAAGACCTATATTTCACATTTCGGTGTACAATATTATTGATTCCTTATATGAAATTAATCATTACTATAAAATCTATTGAACATATTTATTGGAAAATATTAAAGATCCTTGGGATGTGGGAAAGTGGATAATGTTGTAGGGAAGTAAAAAATATTCTAGTCAATACACATAATCTTATATTACCATACATTACAGATTGGTTTGTAATATTCAACGATGCTTTAGAAAATTTATTTGCCTATGTCCATGTAAAAAACAACATGAATTTTTTTTATTATAATAGATAATGATGGAATCACTTGAAAAATTTTCTTAATGCATTACTCGGATATATAAATAGTGATATTCACATTAATTACATGAAAAAATTATATCTATGGGAAATATGATATTTATATATCAATAAAAGGGCCTAAAATATATATTCTTGTATAATTATTTGAACAATCACCAAATAGAATGGTGGTAATTGATAATAGATCATGATGACTCAATAAATTTCCACTTGGGGAAAGAGTACAAGGTAGCTAATTTTCTAAAAAGAAAATTTCATACTACCATATCAATAATGGTGATTGAAAATAACACACAACTCATGAATTTGAAGAGGATGAATTTTAAAGTCATATCAGACGTGAAGAAGTCATATATTTTACAAATGTATGATCAACTATCTATTCACCAAATGATCAAAGAATGTCTAATTGGTGATGTAGTTATAATGAAAAAACTAATAATTATATTAGAGATCAACATTAATAAAGGGGGATTTATATGATTTGGAACCATTATATATCCCCTTAAAATCATAAACTTGACAGAAAATTTTTGGTTTAATCTTATATCTCATAATGCACTATTCATCTAATAGATATAATATTTATAATGATAAAAAGAATTCAGATTTGGGGGATAACATGAACTGGAATATTATATATTACATATCAATATGTTGGGTATTCTAGTATGTCAATAGTTGATGAAAAAATTATCACGTTATATTTTCATAATTTTTTATACAATAAAAAAATGAGAAAACATCAACATCAGTTTTTTAGGGACATAAAAGGCCACCTAAATTTCATAATTCTATTCAGTTTGTAGTAGAACAACATTCAACATTATCAAATTATTTAACTATCAAATAATATTTCTCTCATTAACAAAATATTCACGATTTATATAATAGAAGTGGTATGACAACATTGATATCCAATCTCCATCAACTTTAATGGAGATATATGATTTTACATAATAGTATACATAATTAATTGATAATAATTAGATATAGAGTTGTTTTTTCATACAGCTTATCATACCCTAACAAATTATTAGTTTGGGTGGCTCATTAATGTCAAAAAGATATACTAAGTTGTCATGTGATAGAGTTCATGGGAATTTGACATCATCACTAACCATTAGTATAGTTATCGTATAACTATAGTTTCCATTGTAGAATTCATATGGTTCCATATGAGACTCATTATTGAATGAGATGTAAGACTCTAAAATAATGGGATATTGATTGAGAGATTAGGTATATTAGCCCCATCCTTGTCTTTTTAATGAAATTAAATGTTCAAATAATTACATGATATATCAAAGTGGAATAATATAAATAGAAGTGTTATAAAAAAATTCATCAGTGAGATTTAAAATTTCATATTGTTGACAAGGTGTTCATGAATATCAATTTAGAGATTTTGGTTCTGAGAATTGAGAAGAAGATAAAATGATGGAAACATAAATTAGTTCCATTGATATCTTTGATAGTATTTGGTGGTATTATATCATTTATAAGTCACTCCATGCCCTTATTCTGTACATGATGTGATCAATATATCACTTTTGATGAAGTACACACGAGATCCATCATATTTACGGAACTAAAAATCAAATTAATTGGATCATAGTGTCCTATATATGAAATATAAACACTCAACTTATAAAAAGCCACTCATTTAGTCAATTTTTTTTGAGAAATCATATGTTTGAAGAATAAATGTGGGTACCCCATAATGAAATAAGATAGAAACAACTTCACATTTTACTCCCATTAAAATAATTTTTTATCCAAATATTCATGTTAATGGGGGTAGAATGTAATGACCAATTATGTTAGAAAATAAATTTTCATAAAATAAATTCCATGTTGTCCATATGTTATTACATGAAATAGAAAAACTAAATTTGAAATTTAAATACAATAATATCATAAAATTATTAAACATGTCTACTATATTACATAAAAAAATATCTAGTTTCAATTGATATAACCATTTTATGAAAACTATGTAATAAATTTAAATAAATAGGGATGGAATTTAATTTCCTAAAAAATGATTTTCCCCATATTCATTTTTTTATTAAAATTTATTCCTATAACATGATGAAAATTATTTTGATATAATTTTAAATAATTCACAGATATTCACACACGAAAGATATTTCTTATTATTTGAGGCAGTTTTTTAGAAATAATTTATTTCATTAGATAATAATGTAAAATCCAGTTTAAAAATGTTAAATTTATACCTATTTGAATTATAATTGAAAACATATAAATATATTAAAAAAATTTATTTATAAATAATATTCTTATGAATTAATGTTATGAATTTTAAAATGATACTATGAAATTAGAAAAAACAATTGTTTTAATAATTACAGTCTATTTTTTTATAGGAAAAATTATGTTTTGGCTTATTTCAATGTTACATAACTCTCCTTGTTCTAAATAATTTAATGAACTAATTAAAATATAAATAATTTAAAATAATATCCAAAACAAATATTTATGATTAAAATTTGTTTTATATTAATAGTTTTTTATGGTTTTCCTAAACTAATTATAAAATTATTTCCTCGTACACATAATAATATTAATTATTAATTGTACGTAATATTTTGACTCAATATATTCAAATTATGTAATGTAATAAAAAATTAGAAATTAAACATCTACAATAATAAAAATATGAATTATATATGATTAAAAATGAGTTATTAAGGATTTAATTACAATAATTCCCCCCGCAATCCATTATTTTATAGATTTTATCTTCTCATGATGTTAAACATATTTTTTATTTATAATAAAAATTTATATGTAAAATATGTTACATTTTTCACATTTAATATGTGGTCACCTCAAAAAATATATTTTAACTATATATAAATGATTAGTTTGTTAAAAAATAATATACTTAATAAACTATGTCACCCGATATTGTAATATTCTTCTACTGAGTAACACCATGACACATGGAATCAAACTGTTAGCCAAGGAAGAAGTTTGAACATGAGTGCAAATGTTCTCAACCAAGATTTCTTATTTATTTTCATATTCTACCCTATCTATATGTCTTTATACATTAATTACTGATAAAATCATTTAAATTAATGTTATAAAATTTTATTATACTATTGAAAATTTCACAATTTATATTCATTCCAAACTATTCTGAATATGAATATTATACTATACATATGATAATTCTATCTCCTATATGAATTACATGCGTTATTTTTTCTCAAAACATTACATTTATAGTTATTGAATATTAAATAGTGGATTAATTAAAATTTTGTAACATAATTAGTATTCTAAAACTATATTCGATTCATTATTATCCACATAATATTTTAAAATGAACATGTCACATTTGTATAAGTGGGGACTATAATGTCAATGAATGTGAAATATTCAATTTTTTTTATATATAGTTCATATATATCTAAATCATTTTAAAAAATGACCAAATTAGTAAAATATTTTTAATTCCATTATGATTCTTTAATTAATATTATATTTTATTAAAATCATGTTCTTAGTCATAATCACCAATCGGTTATATCTTGTTCTCGTTTGGGTTGGTTTACCCACTAATAAATAAAATAACTATTAAATTGTACATTGGATAAACAAGGAATCATAATTACATGAGATAATATACTATTTGATGAAAATAATAATTTATTTTTTATTCTAGAATTGTAATAGTTATATAAAACTCTTTATTAATACACCGCCTCATGTTCGTTAAAATTGTCGCGACAATCTCATCACAGTCATCATTGCAAATAATCATTACCAAAATATATATAAAATTTATTTAAAACATTGTGAGTAATAATAAAACACATATAAATATAAAAATAATGTTATTAGAATGCTGAAATTTGAATCTATAAATCACAGTATACCCCACCATTACAATTGTAGTTCCACAAATCTATTGATTCTTATATCATCTAATGATGTAAATATGGTGAAAATAAAATATATATTAATTACAAATGATAATAAATAAAAATGTGAAAATATTATTGAAATTAATCAAATTACTAATATAGTTGATCATTTAATATATGAGTATAGTTTAAAGTTGTCTAAGTAGGAATTATATTTATGGATTTTCATGAATAAAATAATTTATTTTTGTAGTAATCATTTATCTTTAACTATGATCATTCATGATCGATATATTATATAATATCGTTATGCTATATTTTTTTCTAATTAATTTTTTCAGGAATTAAAATTTCACATTAATTGCATTCAATTTATAAATACCTTGAATTAAATACATTAAGACAATTTACTGTGATTCCCAAAAAAATTAATTGCTCATATTCTACCATCCATATGTGGATTTATTCTTCCAATGTTTTACATTATTATTGGGATATAAAATTTGTTTTTATCTTATGTTATACAAATATATATTTGACACTATTAATGTGGTTGTTTCATTATAATTTTGAAGGATGTGGGTTTCTGGAATGATATGTTTAAATTAATATGGTATCATTTATTTTCATAATGTTTTCTTTTATCTCCCAATCCATATTAATCAAAAAATATTTTTTTCATTCCATAACCATTTATAGGATCTATACTTAAATTATTTTTTTATGAATTATTACATGTACCTATATAGGAAAATTTATACATGATAAAAAATAATAATTAATATGACCTTTTTTTATTGGTGACAGCAAACTATGTTTTGTGGATTCTATTTTCATTATTTATTTTTTCAATATTTATCTTTATATCCCAAAAAATATATATATTTAATTTATATTCATGTTTATAGTTATATTTTTATCTATGTTTGTTATCTGCATTATGTTATCATGTTTTCAATAATATCCAATTAAATTCATGAAGTTACATTTTATCATTTTGAAATTTTTTAACATGCATTTTAATTATATGTATTTTTTATATATTTAAAAGTAAAAAATATTTATTTAAATTTTTTTTCAAAAACAATTTTTTTCAATGGTTTAATTATATTAGGTATAGTCAATCAGATTTTTTTTTCATTTATGAATTACTACATGTGTGCAACGCCTGAAGGTGGTTTTTTATATACTAATGGTTTTGCCGCAATTTTTTAGAATAACATGTTTTTATGATATTTTTAATTTACCTTATATATTATATTTTTTAACAAATACATATGTTATGTTTAATCTTATGACCATAAATCAGTTATTTTTTGACTCTATAATTCAAGGAACAAGTAAAGATTTCGATAAAATTTTCATGAATTATACAATAAAATTATCGATCAAAAATTAATAAATGTATGAGTTTTTATTATATAATTTTCTCTCGAACATATTTAGGTTCATAATTAATTATTATCTATTTCATTCATTACAACACCTTATGTAAAGACCCATAAAATTCAAGGGAAATTTTTTCTTAATTTTCTTTGGGATTTTACAAGAACTCATTTTCTGACGGCACCTGATTCCGAGGCCCGGGGTGCCCGGAATCAATTTCCAATGTTTATCATGGGTACATTCAGTGAACGAACGAGCGTGTTTTCCTAACTTTTGAACCGGTGCTCAGAATCTAAATCCAAGGGCACCAATGAAACCACATCGCCAGTAATTTCTTAGTAACACCTTTTCCGGAGATTCATTTGCTCGGGTGAGGTTATTAAATAAATGGGTTAACTAAAGAATAAAATAAAATATTGTGCTAAAAATTTTATTTCTATTCTATGTAGTTTAAAGCAATGCTTGGTGGTTGGATTGGGACCCACTATTATACTAACTCCACTAGGAATGATATTAGTGAAGTGGGGCCCACACGAGCCCCACCCCTTCAAATCCCTTTTAACCTCCCTCTCATGCATTTAATATGTATCTCACCCACACCCCTTTTAAATACCAAGTCATCTCTATTAATTAATGAATTGATTTAAGTTATTAAAAGTAATCAATTCTTGATTTCATTTTGAGTTTTGAATTGAATGTTGGCTTGTGTGTGTTAATTAAATTAGACAATGTCTTATTACATTAACGGTTGTTCCGTTGTGCGAGAAGGTTAGAGAGGAATTGCTCAAGCCGTGGAATCCTCATCTTCCAACCTCAAGAATGCAAAGAATGCACCATCACCGACGAAGAACACCGGCCTCTGACGAAGGACGACGAATAACGCTGATTACCCAGAGATCCACGACGCGACGCCGTGTACCGCGACACCGACAGTCCTCTTCTCCGCGACGCCATGTACTGCGACACCGACAGTCCTCTTCTCCACGACGCCATGTACCGCGATGCCGTGTACCACAAAACCCATGATCCTCCTTCTGCGACGCCGTCTTCTGCGACGTCCCTTTCCAGTGACAAACCTCATTCGACGAGTTCATCGAGTTATGGGTTTGATTTAGGTTCATTAATATTCTTGACCGTCCAAACATCAATTTATTAGCCGCTTGATATCTGATTAATGGGAGGGGGCCAGATCACACGAACACGGCCGACCCTCCTCCCCCTTTGATGATGTGTTTGTCATGGCACGAACAAAGGTAGATCGGTGTAACGGCACCGCGCAGAAACAAAGAAGAATCACAGTGCCGTCGCGTCATGCCATTGAGGCCGAGAAAAGCTGTGGTGCCTTCGCGCCGAGCCGGAGAACCATGAAGAGGCCGCGGCCGGAGCAGGGCCACGGCGGAGGAGCGCGACGCCATCGCGCTGCACCTGTAGGACAAGATCGTGGCTCAAATCCACGGTGGTGCAAGGCGGGGCGGCCGGAACCGCCGGCCGTCGGCACCTCGGAGGGGCCGGACCGCGGGGTCCTGCGGCGACATCACCGGTCAGCCGGACAGGACTGGCCATTTTGGAGGGAACACCGGGGGTCATGACCCCAAGCTGGAAAAGGCAGCGGCCCCCATGTGGGGTCACAGTTTCAATCAAGGGGGGCAGCCGCCAACCCTTCCCGTAACGGCTCGGCCAGCGCCGAGCTGGCCGTGCGGGCCGCGCCCGCGCCAGGCCAACCGACCGCCCAGGTCGGACCGGCTACACCGGACCAAGCCACGCCCACCGGGTCGGCCTGCACCCTATTGGTCCATACCCATACCGGGGTCGGTTCGCCCCGCTTTGGGCTGACCCAGGGGGGGTTGGGCCGGGTCGGTACGGGCCTAGACCCCCCTTTTCGGACTGTTTCAGTCATTGGCCCATATATTGGGCTACGGACCTCTGATCGACGCACCGTCAGTTGCGATGCGATCCTTGGATCGAGATGGCCGTTTCAAGATATTAAACTCAAGGTTCAGGAGAACATTGGGTATGGAAGGGATGGTTTGAACAGGAAACCAACCAGGACCTCGGTGCAAAAACACTTATTACTTGAGCTCCGGACGTCCGATTGACGTGCCGTCGACTTTGTCAGATTCCTCTTAGTGAGACAGAACTTTTGGATTACTCCGATTGAGGTTTGGACGCATTTGGAGTGTGGTTGGATTTGTTTTGACTTAAATACTAATAGGTCCCCAGGAACAAAAAAGCCAATAACTCTCAGACCGGGTGTCCGATTGACGCGTCACCTATCACGTTGAGTTACTCTTGTCGAGACAGAACATTGAGATACATCAACTCCATACTATGTGTCAGTTGATGTATCGACCCCTTGGCTCATGGAGCGAACCCTCTCAGAACCGAGCATGCTTTGTGCAGGAACCCTAGAGCTGGCTGTGACTGTGACGACAACTGCACTGAAATCCTCCACGGGTTCAGCAGCGATGAAAGCCGTACTTAAATCATCCGTTGGTTCGACGGTGATGAATACTGCACTGAAATACTTTGTGGGTTTGGAAGCAATGAAGAACGTACTGAAATACTTCGTGGGTTCGACGGCGATGAAGACTCCACTGAAATCCTCCGTGGGTTCGGCTGCAATAAAGACCGCACTGAAATCCTCCGTGGGTTCGACGACGATGAAGACTGCACTAAAATACTCTATGGTTTTGGTAGCGATGAAGACCGTACTGAAATTCTCTGTGGGTTCGACGGCAATGACTATTGTTCTTGTATCCTATGTGGGTCTGGCAGTGTTAGACTCTGTACTTTCTATCCTACGTGGGTCTGGCAGAGTAGCTAGTCTGTATTCTATGTGGGTCCGACAGCTCAGCTGGTTTAGTATCCTACGTGGGTCCCAGCTTAGATGAATCAGTGGATATATCTAATCATCAATATCACCTTATGAAGAAGTATACCTGTGTGAGCTGAGCCTTGACTTTCAATCATTATCTTCGATATGATTGACTTGTTTTCCTATGTGGATTGGGTTGTGCATTCCTATATGGATTGGTTTGTGTTTTCCTATGTGGACGTGATCGAACTGGGGCTCGAATGTTAGAGCTGAACTGAAATTGATGACTTAGGTATATGTATGGTCATATATCTATGTAGTGTTGAATGTTACGCCGTTATTGTATCTTTCCTTTGTGTATTATCCATTGTGGATTCTGGGAGACTTTTGGGGGTCTTGGGGTCCCTACTGAGTAGCGTGTACTCACCCCTGCACGGGCTATGCCTGCACAACGTTGTGTTGGATGCAGACGACGGACAACGCTGATCGTGGTTGAGGTTTGTGGAGCAAGTCGGTACTTGGAGGTGGACCACTAGGCGGGACGTACACGGAGTGGACGGATGGACCCGAGGAGCTGAGGAGGCTATATGTACCCACCCTTCAGGTGGGACTTCCAGTGGACGGCTCGACGTTGCTGCTTTATTTTTATCTGCTGTACTTTTTTCCAGTTGTACTTTACTTTTAGTTTGAGTTTTTATTCTGACCCATTTACTTTCCGCACTTACTATTGTACCCAGATTTACCTAGTGTTTACTTCTGCATTCTTACTCTGTGGTGTTTGTTTACTTTATAATGGCAATGCCTCCCTCATTTTGTTGGGATTTACGCCTTTGGTGCTAGTCGCCAGAACCTGGACTATGGATGGTGGGCTTGGGGTAGTCACGACACCGGTCCTGAGGACGGGTCGTGACAAATTGGTATCAGAGGGGTTCAGTTCTACCGCAGAACTCAGGACTCTGGTATTTCTTCTATGTTAAGCAGTAGTGTTAAGGGTATTGAGTGTGCTTATCTGTCCAGGGAGTCTTGTGTCGGTGTGACGGCCGATGTATCCGTACACCAGGACCCTGACATCTTATTTCTGACTCAATGCACAAAAACAATGATTGGATGTGTGTTTCAAAAGTTTTCTTTGTGATTACATTGTATCATCTCACTAGGTATATTGTTTGATCGTGGCACACCTGTTTCTTTTCAGAATGGCCCAACAATGATAGCCAGCAACGGTTCCGAGCATTGTGCGAGACGACAACCCACCGAGCGACGAGGCCTCGGTGCATGTCCCTTTGACAGGAGAGGCACCGGTGGTACCTCTACCCGCCGAGCCACCGATACCACCAGGCCCAGCCGCTAAGAGTGCACGTCGCCTTAGTGAAACTCACGAGTTTCAACGTCAGAGACCACCTAGGTTCCGTAGGGAGATAGACCCTCAGGCAGCCGAGGGTTGGATGGAGGTGATTGTGCATGTTTTCAGGTTAATGGGTACACCAGCTGACCTCATGGTGATCCTCGCAGTGAGCCTCCTAGACGCGACAACAGGTAGATGGTGGAGCTTGATGCTCTAGGTGCACGACAAGGCATCTCTCCTCTAGATGGACTTTTAGAGCCTCTTCCGCTTAGTGTTCGTCCCAGCCACCCTCCGTGCGGTGCGCATCCAGGAGCTTCTACAGTTGTGGCAGGGCAGCATGACGGTCGCCCAGTAATCGGTGAGATTTACCGATCACTCGTGCTATTCGAAGGACATGGTACATGACCCATTCTTCTGGGCACAGACCTTCGAGCAGGGACTGAGGCATGGGATTATGGCATTGATGATCTCCCTCAGCATTCCTACATAGGTAGGAGTACTGGAGTGAGCTCTTCTCATAGAGAGCTTTTTGCTGAGCCTACGCCAGCAGCGAGACCTACCGTAGGGCGGCACGTAGCAGAGTCGTCTGCAGTTGGAATTCGATGGATGTCACATGGGTCTAGCCGGACCGGACCATCAGGAAGACGACCTCAGGACACTGGTTCAGAGGTGCGGGGCACACGGCACAGAGCCAGCCTTCCGAGGAGCAGACAGTGTTACGCATGCGCCGGGTAGGGCCACTTGGCTCGTGACTGCCTGAACCGCCGTGTAGAGGAGCATCAGACAGTTGAGGGGACACCCAGGCAGAGGAAGAGGGTCGACCATGGTGGTCCACCGAGAACAGGTAGACGAGGCATGGGAGCTAGCCGAGAAGCACGTGGTGGGCGGCACTTTGAGGCTTTAACACTACCACCACCAGGAGGTCCACCTCGACTATAGGGATTTGGCGGGCAGAGACATTCTCAGCTTCAGGTAGCAGCGGCCTACGACCACGGCGCACCAGAGATGATTCGAGGTACTATCTGTGTCTACTCCACTCTTGCTGCAGTTCTTATAGACACAGGAGTGATTCATTATTTTATTGTCGCTGCCCTTGTTCGGAGCTCAGAGATTCTGATGGAGCCGTTGGCTCGATCCTTACGGCTAAAGACTCCTACGGGAGCAGACTCGACGATTACGCACTGGTACCAGTAGTGTGAGCTTACTCTAGGAGATGAGAGCTTCAGTTGGGATCTTCTTGTAGCGGCATCAAGGCCTTACGACATCATCGTGCGCATGGATTGGTTATCTACAGTCCATGCTCAGATTGACTGTATTAGGCGCAAGGCACGGTGTGTACGCACCAACGGGAGCAATTTCACCTTCACCATCTAGAAGGGAGACTTTGTAGAGTAGGATGGACTCACGCAGAGGAGAGGACAATCCATCACTCATCAGTTGGCTAGCCTCATCCTAGGAGCAGTTGAGGTGCGAAGTCCTAGTTTTCTTGTAGTGGTGGATCAGTATGCGGACGTTTTTCCTGATGACGTTCCAGGACTACCTCCTCGCAGAGAGGTAGACTTTTATATTGACATATACCCCGGGACAGCCCCAATATCCACTCCAACAAATCGGATGGCCCCCGATGAGCTATGAGAGCTATAGGTACTGTTGGGGGACTTGCACGGAAAGAAATTCATCCGACCCAGTGTTTCACCCTGGGCTTCCCCGATATTGTTCGCCAAGAAGGCGGGCGGGAGCTTGCGACTATGTGTCGACAATCGTCGCCTAAACCAGGTGACTCTGAGGAACATGTATCCACTACCAAGGATTGACGACCTCTTCGATCTACTCAAGGGGGCACGGTGGATCTCGAATATTGACCTCAGGTCAAGCTATCATCAGCTCAGAGTTCGAAATGAGGACATGCAGAAGACAACCTTCAGATGTCGGTATGGTCACTATGAGTTCTTGGTTATACCTTTCGGCGTAACCAACGCTCCAGCGCTGTTCATGAGTCTCATGAACAGGATCGTTCAACCATACATCGGTCGATTTGTCATGGTCTTCATCGACGACACTTTGATATACTCGACCACTAAGGAGGAGCATGGCTACCACTTGTGGGTTGTACTAGACACACTCCGACAGCACCAGCTTTTTGGAAAGCTGTCGAAGTGTCAATTATGGTTATGTGAGGTCCACTTCTTGGGACACGTCATCTCTGAGACGGGAGTTGCGGTGGATCCGGCGAAGATCGAGGCAGTGCTATCTTGGGAGCCACCTAGGATCGTGACGGAGGTGCAGAGTTTCTTGGGTCTAGCTGGGTACTACCAGAGACTTGTGCCTATCTTTTCCAAAGTTGTGTCACCACTCTCAGCTTTGACGAAGAAGGGGAAACCCTTCGTGTGGTCAGACAGATGTCATCAGATCTTCAAAGAGGTGAGACAGATATTGACCAACACACCTATCTTGAGGCTACTAGAGGAGGCAGTAGGGTACGTAGTCTACTACGATGCATTAGGGACTGGACTTGGATGTGTCCTGATGCAAGAGCGGGCAGTGATCGCCTATGGATCACATCAGTTGAGGAAGCATGAGCAGAACTATGCTACCCATGACCTGGAGTTAGCAGCAGTGGTCTTCGCTCTGAATATGTGGCGACACTACCTGATGGTAGAGCACATTACAGTCTACTCTGACCACCAGAGTCTCAGGTACATATTCACGCAGAAGGACCTGAATCTGAGACAGCGGTGATGGCTCGAGTTCCTCCAGGACTATGAAATTGAGATAGTCTATACTCCTGGAATGGGGAACTTAGTAGATGATGACCTCAGCAGGAGGACGGGCATTCATCTACTCGGGGAGGCAACTGAGTAGCTAGCATCTTTGTAGATATCCTTCGTGGATAGAGATGGAGCATCCTTTCTTCCGTCACTTACAGTCACTACTCTACTTCTTCAGCGGGTCAGAGAGGCACAGCGTGGGGACGTTGACCGTGAGACGCAGTGTGCACAGATATCCTCAAGACAGACACCTGATGGATTATTTGTGGGGGGATAGAACGTCATCCTTTTCAGAGGACGTATCATGGTACCAGATGCTTTACAGGAGGAGGGGCTGAGGGAGTTTCACACTTCCCCTTGAGCGGTACATCCATAAGTGGCGAAGATGTACCAGGATCTCAGACGTCAGCACTGGTGGCCGGGTATGAAGAAGGTTGTAGATGAGTTCGTTTCTCGATGCCTCACCTGTCAGTAGGTGAATGCAAATCACCTGGTACCAGCAGGCTTGGTACAACCCTTGGAGGTCCCGGAGTGGAAGTGGGACGAGATATCTATGGACTTCGTGACTGGACGTCCACGTAATTCCAGAGGTCACGACTCTATTTGGTTGATTTTCGACCGACTCACCAAGTCAGCTCACTTCTTACCCATCAGAGAGAAGGGATCAGTGGAGAGCTTGGTACGCCTCTGTATTCATGAGATCGTACGGCTTCATGTTGTGCCATCATCTATCGTCTTCGATCGAGATGCTTTCTTTACTTCCCAGATTTGGAATGGGTTGTAAAAGGAATTCGGGACGCAGGTACGTCTGAGCACCACCTTTCACCCTTAGATGAATGGTCAGATAGATAGAACAATTCAGACTCTCGAGGACATGTTCCGTGCAGGTGTCCTCAACTTTGGTCGCAGCATGGAGAACCACCTAACCTTGGCGGAGTTCGCGTACAAAAACAGATACCACTCCACCATCGGGATGGCACCATACGAGGCATTATACGGCTGACCTTGCAGATCACCTATGTGCTGGATAGACCCTAGGGAGTCAGCACTAGTGTGAACAGAGATGGTCCAGGCCACGACAGAGAAGGTCCTGGTCATCCAGGAGCGAATGAGGACAGCACAGAGCCAGTAGAATCTTATGCTGACAGGAGGCAGAGGCCATTGGAGTTCGAGGATGGCGACAACGTTTTCTTGAGGGTCTCACCTCGACGTGGATTACAGAGATTTGGCCGGGGCGGGATGTTATATCCGTGATTCATCGGACCGTTCCAGGTTCTCAGCAGGATAGGCGAGGTGTCTTATCGCCTGGCTCTACCACCTCAATTGCACTGGGTGCACGACGTCTTCCACGTATCTCAGCTGAGGAGATACGTGCATGACCCGAGACATATCATCGACCATGGGGAGATGAACATTGACGATGGGGCGACTTTTTCAGAGGTCCTAGTGGAGATCAAGGATCGACAGGAGCGGGTGCTACATGGGCAGTCGATTCCTCTAGTGCGCATACGATGGCAGCACGAGAACCTCCAGGAGAGCACTTGGGAGCGGGAGGCTCAGATGCGTGCTCAGTACCCATAGTTGTTCCCCTATTTTATGATGTATCATTACGGAGATGTAAAGCCCTGAGGTGGGAGTAATGTAAAGACCCATAAAATTCATGGTAAATTTTTTCTTAATTTTCTTTGGGATTTTACAAGAACGCAGTTTTTGACGGAACCTCATTCTGAGGCCCGGTGTGCCCGGAATCAATTTCTGATGTTTAGCTCGGGTACGTTCAGTGAACGGACAAGCGGGATTTCCTAACATTTGAACCATTGCTCGGAATCGAAATCTGAGGGCACCAATGAAAGTGCATTGCTGGTAATTTCTTAGGAATACCTTTTCCGGAGTTTCATTTGCTCGGGTGAGGTTATTAAATAAATGGGTTAACTAAAGAAAAAAATAAAATATTGTGTGACAAATTTTATTTCTATTCTATGAAGTTTAAACCTATGCATGGGGTTGGAGTGGGACCCACTAATATCCTAACTCCACTAGGTAGGATATTAGTGAAGTAGGGACCACACGAGCCCCACCCCTTCAAATCCCTTTTAACCTCCCCCTCGTGCATTTAATATGTAACTCACCCACACCCCTTTTAAATACCAATTCAACTCTCTTAATTAATGAATTGATTTATGTTATTCAATGTAATCAATTCTTGAATTCATTTTGAATTTCGAATTAAATGTTGGCTTGTGTGTGTTAATTAAATAAGACAAGGTCTTATTTCTTTTAGGGTGGTTCCATTGTGCGAAAAGGTTAGAGAGGAATTGCTCAAGCCTTGGAATCCTCATCTTCCTCTTTGAAGAACGCGAAGAATCCACCGCCACCGACGAAGAACGCTGACCTCCGACGAAGGATGACGAATAATGCTGATTCCTCGAAGATCGACTACGCGACGCCGTGTACCATGACGTCGACGTCCTTTTCTCCGCGACGCCAACGATCCTCCTTTCGCAACACCGTCTTCCACGACGTCCGTTTCCCACAACAAACCTCGTTCGACGACTTCATCGAGGTACGAGTTTGATTTTGGTTCATGAATATTATTGACTGTCCAAACGTCAATTTCATAGCCGCTTGATATCGGAATAACAGGAGGGGGCAAGACTACACGAACACAGCCGACCCTCCTCCCCCTTTGATTCTGTGTTTGTCGCGGCACGAACAAAGGTAACGCGGTGCAACGACACCGCGCGAAATCAAAGAAGAAGCGTGGCGCCGTCGCGCGGCGCCGGAGAACCACGAAGAGGCCACTGCTGGATCGGGGCCGCGGAGGAGGGGCGCAGAGCCGTCGCCCTATGCCGTTCAGACAAGGACGCGTCTCAAAGCCGTGGCGGTGCAAGGAGGGGCGTCTGGAACCGCCGGTCGTCGACACCTCAGAGGGGTGGGACCGTGGGGTCCCGCGACTGTAGCACCGGCCGGCCGGACCAGGCCTGTCATTTCAGAGGGAAGACCGGGGGTCGTAACCTTCGGATGGAAAAGGCAGCGACCCCCACTTGGGGTCGCATTTTCAATCAAAGGGGGCAGCCCCCTCCCCCTTCCCGCAATGGCTCCTCCAGCGCCGGGCTGGCCGTGCGGGCTGCGCCCGCACCAGGCCACCCGGCCGCCCAGGTCGGTCCAGCCGCACCGGGCCGGGCCACACCGGCCGTTCCAGGCATCAACCACTGGGACGGGCCGTGCCCTATTGGGAAGGACCCGGACCTGGGACGGGTCGACCTAGGGGGGTAGGGCCGGTCCCAGACCCCCCTTTTCGGACTGTTTCAGTCATTGGCCCATATCATGGGCTATGGACCTACGATTGATGCACCGTCAGTTGTGTTGCGATCCTTGGATCAAGATAGTCACTTCAATATATTACACTCAAGGTTATAGAGAACATTGGATATGGCCGGGTTGGTTCGAACATGAAACCAATCGGGCCCTCGGAGCGAAAACGCTTATAACATGAGCTCCCGACGTCTGATCTATGTGTCGTCGACTTTTTTGGATTCCTCTTAGTGAGACAGACCTTCTGGCTTACTCCTCTCATGTTTTGGACACAGTTGGAGTGTGGTCGGGTTGGTTTTGACTTAAAACCCAACCGGGACCATGGAACGAAAAATCCAATAACTCTCAGACCGGGCGTCTGATTGATGCACTGTCTTTCACGTTGAGTTTCTTTTGTCAAGACAGAACTTTGAGATACATCAACTCCGGAATACGTGTCAGTTTATGTATCGACCCCTTGGCTCGTGGAGCGGACCCTCCCAAAATCGATCAAGCTATGTGCGAGAACCCTAGAGCTGGCTGCGACTGCGACGACGACTGCACTGAAATCCCCCATGGGTTTGGCAGCGATGAAGACCGTACTGAAATCCTCCGTGGGTGTGACGATGATGAAGACTGCACTAAAATCCTCCATGGGTTCGGCAGCGGTGAATACAGTACTGAAATCCTCCTTGGGTTCGACGATGATGAAGACTGCACTGAAATCCTCTGTGGGTTTGGCAGCGATGATGACCGTACTGAAATCCTCCGTGGGTTCGACGACGATGAAGACTTCACTAAAATCATCAGTGGGTTCGGAAGCGATGAAGACCATACTGAAATCCTCCATTGGTTCGATGGCGATGAAGACTGCACTGAAATCCTCCGTGGGTTCGGCAGTGATGAAGACCGTACTGAAATCCTCAGTGGGTTCGACGACAATGACTACTGTTCTTGTATCCTACGTGGGTCTGGCAGTGTTTGACTCTGTTCTTGCTATTCTACATGGGTCTGGTAGAGTAGCTGGTCTGTATCCTATGAGGGTCTGATAGCTTAGCTGGTTTAGTATCCTATGTGGGTCCCAGCTTAGATGAATCAGTGGCTACATCTGATCATCTATATCACCTTACGAAGAAATATACCTATGTGAGCTGAGTCTTGTCTTTCAATCATTATATTCGATATAGTTGACTTGTTTTCCTATGTGGATTGGGTTGTGATTTCCTATGTGGATTGGTTTGTGTTTCCCTATGTGGACTTGACCGAACTTGGTCTCGGATTTTGGAACCGAACTGAAATTGATGACTTAGGTATATGTATGGGAATATATCTAAGTAGTGTTGGATGTTTCGTCGTGATTGTATCTTTACTTTTTGGATTATCCTTTGTGGATTCTGGGAGACCTTCAGGGGTCTCGGGGTCCCTACAGAGTACCGTATACTCACCCCTGAACGGGCTATGCCCGCACTACATTGTGTTAGATGAAAAAGACGGACAACGCTAATTGTGGTTGAGGATTGTGAAGCAAGTCGGTACCTGGAGGTGGACCACTGGGCAGGACGTTCACGGAGCGGATGGCTGGACCCGAGGAGCTGAGGAGGCTATCTGTACCCACCCTTCTGCTGAGACTTCTAGTGGACATATCGACGTTGCTGCTTTATTTTCAGTTGTTGTACATTCTTTCCAGATGTACTTTACTTTCAGTTTGGATTTTTATTTTGTCCCATTTACTTTCCACACTTACTATTGTACCTAGCTTTACATAGTGTTTACTTCTTCTTTCTTACTCTGTGGCGTTTGTTTACTTTATAAAGGCAATTACTTCCTTTTTTTCGGGATTTACGCATTTGGTGCTAGTCGCCAGCCCCTGGCATATGGAAGGCGTGCTTGGGGAAGTCACGGAATGGGTCTTGAGGATGGGTCGTGACACCTTAATTCTATTAATTTCATCACATCATTTATTTCTGGATCAATGTATCATTAAATTAATAATATATATCAACCATTTGAAAAAAATATTGTATTTTTATTATCATAATTATAATTTTTCAATCAATAAATTTCAATTTTAATATGTTGAATTAAATATCATTGACTATGTACCGAAATTTTAAAGTATTCATCTGGGAATCTAGAATGTCTTATGATTAATCCATATTGGGTGTAGGTACTATTCAATATTATATTGATGGTGACATAGATGATGATGTCGAAAGGAATTGATGGATACATGATATAGGCATAGTGTTGTAGTATGGATGATGCATACATTTTTTTTCCACATGTATTTCAATCCATATAACAGTATTTATACCCATTGGGCCTATTGAACATGTACTAAATAAATAAGGATTGATGGTTGTTATACCCCCTTGGAGGCCTATGTTCTACCTCCCCATACTATGTGAGTGGTGTTTATATGTGTGTGTGTTTCAATTTAATTATCCCCACATTCAAGTAATATATATATGTTGAATTACATTAATATAACAATTTTATTTTTTTGTCTTAATACACATGTATTTACATTCATATAAAATATTTTTTTACTCCTATGTCATTCATCAATTTGTATATTATTTTTAATCAAATCTAAAACCAAATTCATACTATATATCAAAATATCAATCCATGTTTCATGCATCCCATTCTATGATATATAAAAATTTAAACATTTATCATTATTGACAAACATTTAAATTAATTCTAGGATATATCACAAAAAATACTAATATGTATGTCTTAATCATATACATAATCTAATTTAATAAATTAAAATTATACTATTTCAATTAAAAAGATATTTATAACTGGAAACATCAATTTATAAAAATGAAATTAATGTTTATTGATCAAGATTTTTTAACCTAAATTAAGAATCACAATAAATTAAAATTATCATAATTCTCATTTCAATTGTCATTATTTAAGAAACATAATACATTATCCATTATAATGTAGAATAATGAGTTGGTAATTTAATTACTTTTGGAATCATTGAAATTATTTACTCCATCACATATAATTAAATTTCCAACAAGTAATAAATATTCATTATTTAATTAATGTAATTAAAATATATATTTCATCACCTTAAATCTATTATCCATTAATTATGACTAATTATTTACTATTGTATTGTATTATCTCAACATATAGCACAATAGACAATTATTTAACAAATTTATAAAACATTAAACACATTTATTTTGACACATTAATTCGCATAACATAGATATTAGTAAATAAATAAATCATTCCGAATAACATAAATAAATATTATAATTTCGATATTATTATACTAGAACTACATCATCCTATATTTTATTACTAAAATTTAACCTAAATTCCGATTTTAGATAAATGATCATTATCAATGCCCAAACCCAACCAAGCCATTAAAATGTGTTATCTTGAGGGATAAATGTGTCATGAGGATATTCTAAAGAATTTTTGAAGTTATATAAGAGTAATAGCTATCATAATTGTCACCATTCCATAATATTTGGTATGGTTATGGTTGTTTTCGAGGATTGACCTATCTGGGTTTTTTATATAGTGTTGGGTCTGGGAGGGGGTGAAACTACTAGTCTGAAATTTCATAAGGGTTTTGTTTTTCCTTTCACCAATTTGATATGAGAACGTGGAATGTCCATATATTTTCTTCGTGTTAGTGATCCATATTATAGTGAATTCAAGTTTGTATGAAAGTTATGAAATGGTGAGAAGGGAATATCTACAACATGGGATTTATCCTAAAAAGCTAAAATATAAAGGTATTTTTCCTTAATCTACGGTGGATTATGTGGGGTGGTTGTGTTTTGATTCTGAAGGCACATCTGTGTAATGTTGATTCACATAGGCTTCCACAATTTTTTTTCTTACCAACATAAAGTTATATACCATGGAATATATTATTTAAGAGTATACTTTGAGTCTATATTATGAAATAGAGTGTGTTGATCATATCATGTGTGGGTAATATCATTATTCTCGTAATTTTCTTCTAAATATTGTTAAATATATTTGAATAGAATCCTTATCTTATGTATGGTTTTTTGTTACTGGTGTTATGGGTAATGAAACATCCATTGGACACATATGGGTAATAATTTTTCTGTTGATATGGGATGTCTATGAATCATGTATATATTAATCGATTATTGTAATGGTTCTTCTTAAAATGATCCTGTACAATATAATAAAAATACCCCCTAATGAATGACCTCTACTTATATAAGTGTATCTCCTTTAGAGATACATTTCCATACCACTATTTTTAATCAATTCTATAACATTTTTAAATAAAAAGTAACGATAAAATAAATTTAAAATCATGGTTCTATGTATTTGATGCATAAATTTAAACAAAAAATTTCCATTCAAATTTATATATAATTAAATTTTAATAGATGAGGGAAATTAAAATTTGAAAAATATTTATGTGAATTAAAAAATAAATATTACTGAATTATTAATGAAAAATCCTAGATATATTTTATAGCCAGATATATCACTTCAAATAATTTACTTTTCTCTTGTTTGAATAAACCATATCTACACTTTGAGTATATGAGACAAAAAATAAGAATTTAATATTTACAATACCTGTGAGATAATTTTGATCTACATCATATGTAATGGAATGAATTAAATTATATGATATACAATAAACATGAATGAAAAATAATTAAAATGGGGTGTTGTTAATTTCCTTTATTTATATCTTTGTTTTATTTTCCTACATATTCATTGTTGATATTATACTTAAATAACCAATCTATTTAAATATAAGAAATATTGTATTAATGGATATGGAAAATTAATGGATATAATAAAATTTAAGAAATACTATATATCATAGAAACATATGACTTCTTAATTTCATGATAGATGCTACATGATTGTTCATTGAGATTTTGTCCCTATTTATTACTGTGAACACATTTACATTGAATTACCTTTTCTCTTTGTATTAATGTTGTGACCAATTTTCATAAATTATTATTATTTTTTAATTCCTAAATGACATCAGATAATTAAATTAAAAATCATTCTTATTTTTAAATGATCTATTAGAATAACTGATACTTTAACAATGTTCATATTATCCTCTGAATTATAGATACTCGAAAATATGATTATTTATTATTGTTCTGTGCTTTTGGATTATATAAATGATATAAAGGTGTTGTAGATATATGTTAGTGATTAATGTGGCATTAATAATGATACATTTGGATATTAGTTCATATTAAAAATAATGATATTAATGTAATTACATAATGTGGGATGGAAATTATTGTGCCGTAGTTGAATTTTCATTCAAACTATTATTGAATGTGTAGAAACTAATGAAATCACATTTAGGAGATAACAAGAGTGATTTTTCATTATATATCTAATTGAAATGTATAAATTAATGAATTTTTGTTGGTAGTTATCTTATCTGGTATTTAGGGGACTCAGGGAATGGTATATTTTGAACTATGGAATGTTTGTGTTGATTTTACTAGTTATTGGATTTTATTGATGGAAACAAAAACTGGTAGCATGTGAAATCAATAGAATGGTGTTGATGGTGGATCAAGATTATGATGTATTCATGAGATACCATTTGGTATATATTCTATTCTAGTGTGTGAGCATCAGTTTCTGTATTGTATTTTCATTATGATTTCAAAATTCCTCCCATGTGAGTCATGTATTTTATAATGATGAATAATATTTTCGGTCCTGTAATATTTCCCATCATTTAGGTTGGTGAGAGAGAATGAATACCTACCCCTCTTATCATCCCTAAATTATTTAGTAAACCGGTTGAGATAGAACAATAATGATATGACCATACAAGGTGTGTGAGTGATATATTGTGTACCTCATGAGGTGTTGGTGATGGTAAAATGCAAACATTGTACAATTTTTTCATTATACTAGGGGTCCATGAGGATGATTCCCTTCAACTTCATGGTACATATTTTATTTTTAGGTGGGTTTTTTGGATGCGATGTGCAATTTATTTTCCAAAAATAAATATGGAGTGAATATTTTAATACATAGATATTACATCATATTAGATGAATATTAGTTATATAAAATTTTAATCCATGAAAAAAATGTGTAGGTATGATATCACTGGAAACAGAAACACATGAATAAAATTCGCATATGTTTTGACCATTATGTTCATCAAAACTACCACCTAATTAGATATATTCTAATTATAATCATGCATCATGAACTTGCGAAATGAATTATAGTAATATTTTATATCAGATACACAAAATGGGTAAACAATTATGATGTCAATGATTAATTATGCATAAAATTAATGTAAGGGAATAATTCCATGATATTTAAATTTCAATACTATACTCTGTATGTCATATATTAATATGGAATCACACGTTTCTTCTATATAATAGTTCATTACATTATACGAAATAGATGATTTTTTAAACATTAGTTTTCTTACAAAAAAAAGGTTCTTAATACATGAAAAGGTAAATATTATTCAAAAAAAACATGAAACCAATCTTCATGGGATCACTCTAGGTTTATTTTACTACATTTCATAGCCTATGGTAATTCATCTATTGAAGGTAGTATACATCATAATGGGTAATCAAATAACCTAGAGAAACATATAGCATGTGATCTAGATACATGGAAATATGAATAGAAATCATAAAGATAATTAATGAGAAAGAGTCATATCATAATAATAATAACATTAATAATAACATAGAATTGTGTCTATAGGATTTAAATAATACATTAATAATCATATCTCCAATGTTTATTGCTAAAGTCTTGTAACTGAACATTTCCACAGTTATTCACCAAGGTATTGCAAAACATGTCATATCTGGGGATTAAATTCATCCATGATGAATTTGAAATTTATCACAGAAGACCATTCATATTTCATAATATCATGTGATCCATATAAAAAATCATTTCATTAATAACATGTTGAGAATAATGAATAGATTACTTATAAAAAATCACGTCATATAAAAGAGCGTTATTTTATGATCAAAACTTCATTATTAACCCATGAATGGAAATGTGTGTTTCAAATATGTAAATACTCAAATAAAAAATTCATTTTAAAATCTAGATGAATATCCTTTGAATAGAATTTGGTTTGAGTATAAAGAAATATATATTTCCTTACCTGAAAGTGGGAAATTGGAGATGTAAATTTGAGAGCATTAGGGTTATAAAACCTGGTTTTAGAAATTTATGAAATGAGCTATTAGAAGGGTATACCATTTTTAAAAGGAAATTATTAGAATAATGGGATTTTGAAAAGTTGAAAAAATGATTTTTTTTACAATTGGAGGACATACCCCAAAAGGGATCTTGAATGATAAATAGAATTTGATATTTTCACATATCAAGAATATTATTACTAAAACATGATGTTGAATCCGTGGGGGATTGAGAATTTATTTTTAGGGCTCCGTGAAAATTTAAATCACAATAATTTTATGGAGGATGGATTAGGTAGTGTAGGGTGTAGAGGAAATAGGTGGTAATGTATTGAAACATTGGGTGTTCTATTTAATAAAATCAAAATATTGGTCTTGGAAATCATGGTTGTGGGGGTTGAAAATACACTAGTATACCCATGGGTATTTCTCATATTTTTAGGCATTTGGATCACATATTATGATAATTTAATCCTTCCGAACTGACCCCCATTATTTAAAACATCATTTTTCATTGAAAGGACGTGATTCAACAAAGTTATGTTTTTAAAAAACAATTTTTGTCTTTTAGAATGGGGAAAGAAACCTATAGTTTAAAAATCGATTAAATTCAATTATAAATATGTAATATTAATAAAATAAAATATTTTTTGGCATATATTTTCTTCTAGTAACTATTACATGATTATGACATAATTATTGTTTCATTAAATATATTAATACACTAAAATTTTATTATTTACTCTTCATGAAGAAATAATGCATTTTAGAAAAGTATCATAATTTCACAATATCCTGTAATTGACATGTTAATTTCAAAAATTATGCTAATTTTATCATAAAAATTATCTAAATACAATAATTTTATCTTTTAAATATAAAAATACACATTTATTTAAAGAATTATTTTTTTATGGAATAGTCAAATTTTTGTAAATTTTAAAAATTTATTTGGCTATAATTAAATTAATTTTATATTTATTTTTTAAATAGGTTTGATTTAAATGTATATTTATTCAAAAAAAACTATTTTTATTATATTGGTAAATTATAATATTTGTATATATTTTTTAGAAAAATAGAATTTCTTTTATTTTCATCCAAAATTATAATTATAAAATTATTCTTAATTAAAAAAATTATATTATTAAGAAAACAATTCATAGAAGGAACTAAAATAGTCAAAAATTTATTTATACAAAGGAATTTATTGTTTCTGTGACTAGAAACTGGATATGTATACCTTTAGTATTCACACAAACGCCTCGAGTGTAAAAAAAAATATCATGGAATTTTTTTTCATAATTTCTATTAAATTTTACGAGTTTGTGGCTTTTGAAGACACTTGATTCTGAGGCCCTGTCTGCCCAGAATAAATTTCCGAAGTTTAGATCGAGTACGTTCAGTAAACGAACGAGTGGGTTTTTCTATCTTTTGAATAGGTTCTCAGAATTGAAATCTGAAGTCACCAATGAACTCACAGCGCTGAGTTTCACTTAGGCAAAGCTTAACTTCGGTTGCCATGAGATTGAAGAAAAAGTTAAATTTAGCACTTTTTGGAAAAATAATAAAATAACTAAATGAGATATTTTGTTCTTCCTTCGACTGTTGAGCAACGGTTGGCAGAAACACAGTGTAACGACAGTCATTAAATAAAGAATTTAATGATCTGTTACTTTTTTTTTTGTGAAACTGCCACACGCGCCTAATTAGTGGTTCTTTAATTAAGGTTCATTAATAAACCATATTAGGAGCTAAACATGGAGAATGTTTCTTTTTATTTAATCATTTTTTTGGAAAAAGGATTGGAGATCAGGGGGAAATCCATGGAAAAGCGCCGAAAACATCATCCTTCAACGAAGAACAAAGAATGACTTGGAGAATAATGCTCCACGTTCCTTCAATATTCTACTTCCTTTGTATGAAGGGAGAAAATAAAACCACGGGCAACTCACCAATGATGATGGTACATTCTCGACATTGAGGGAGCGACAACGCTTTCCATGTCTACGATGATCGAACCGTAATAATTGTAGGGGATTTTTTTTTGAATTTATCCTAACCTTTTTGAGGAAGAATGACGAGCGCTGGCCAACCTCTTCTCGGATGATCCTCGGATCTGTCGTTCATGCTGGTTGGATGCGGGGTTATTTCTTTGGGTCTTGATTTAGTTTGAATTCATAAATCTTGTTTGAAAACTTCTAACGCGGTGGGCTCGGGCCGAAGAACAAGCCCGACCCTCCGCAGAATGTTTGTTTGTGCATGTATTGATGGGAAATGATAAAACATGATCGAAACGGAATATGGAAGTCGTTGCATTGATGAACGGGTCCCGAGAGAGCCACAAGCGCAGACGACGGGCAAATCGGACCACCAGAGCGCGTCTAGTGGTCCGCGGAAGACACTGCTGGCGGGGCGGCGCCCCAGCGCGCCGCTGGAGGAGATCTGCCGTGATAACATCCGTGAAAACGACATGGAAGATAACTCAGCCGCACGTGATCTGGTACTATAGGGGAGCGGTGCTAAATGGCGCCACCTGTGTCAATTAGCGGGGAGGCTGCGCCTCCCCCGCTCTACGTAACGCCCGGCTAGGCGGGCCGAGCCGCGACCGGTTGCAGGCGAGGCCGCGCTCAGCTGGGCCGGGCCGCGCCAGCCGAGCTAGGCCATGCCAGCCATGCCGGGCTGTGCCCTACCAGGCCGGACCCGGACCTGGGATGGGTCGATCCGATATGGGCCGTCCCAGGGGGTGTTGGGTCGGGTCAGACCGGGCCCAGACCCCCTATTTTCGCACCGTTTTCGGTTAAACGGCCATATCCTGAGATAGAGACCTCTGATCGATGCACCGTCAGTTGAATAGGATGTCTTGGATCAGGAAAGTCGTTTCGGTATATTACACTGAAGGTTTTGGTGCAGTTTGGGTATGTCCGGGTTGGTTCGAACTAGAAACCAATACGTCCCTCGGAGTGGAAACGTTTATAACATAAGGACCGGATGTCCGATTGATGTGTCATCAACTACATTGGATTAAAATTCATTAGACGGTTATTTTGTAATACTTCACCCGAGGTTTGGATTCTGTTTGAGTATGGTCGGGTTAGATTGTACCCGAAATCCAACCGGGCCCCTAGAACAAAAATGCTAATAACTTACAGACCGGGCATCCGATTGATGCACCGTCTGTTGAGTTGAGACCCCTATGACATGATAGATCTTTGTGAATCTTTTCCCTGGGACTTTGTGACACATGGAGCATAGAACAGTGGCTCGTAGAGCATATCATTCTGGATATGAGCATACAGAGTACAATGACCTTGTATCTAGCTGAGACCTGATGACTGTTTGTCCGATTCGTTTCACACTAACATGTATAGCCCAGTGGGGAGCACTACTTTGTGAGGTGGCAGACCCATGGCGGAGGAGCACTACATTGCGAGGTGGCAGACCCACAATACTCGACAGGAGGATTACCTCTGTAGGCTATGAGTGGGAGCACTACTTTGTGAGGTTGAAGACCCACGGTGGAGGAGCACTACTTTGTGAGGTGACAGACCCACAGAACTCGACATGAGGAGTACCTAAGTAGTCTAAGGTTAGTGAGTGGTACCTCGGATTCATGGAAGGACTGCTACCCTCGATAGAGGAGGAGTTTTCTAGCAGCCGTGTTTTAATCATCGTGAATAAAAATCTTGGTTTGAGTTGTGTCAATGACCTCTGTGATTTCATCATGATTGAGATGGGTTACATGATAACATAGGTGTATGAATGGGAATATACCTAAGTAAAGTTTATCTGTTGAGATATTTCTTTGTGGTTTATCCTTGTCGGATTTAGTGAGACCTCGAGGGTCTCAGGGTCCCTACTGATTAACGTTATACTCACCCCAACACCGGATGCGCCCACACCTCGTTTTGTTGGATGCAGACGACGGGACAACACTGACAGAGTATGAGTGTATGAGGACTAGATGGCACCCGGAGGTGGAACTCATGATGAGTCGGTACACTGAGGTGGTTGACAGACGATGGCGCTAGGGTGGCTATCTGTACCTACACTTCTGGTATGATCCATTGTAGACGATCTTGGAGATGCGCTATCTATACCTACCCTTCAGGTAAGATACGAGGTGGACGATCCAAGAGCTTCTTGACACATTCCAATTGTTTTTTCTTTTACCTTGTACTTTATATTTGGTCTTGTATTTCTGGCCCCATACATTCAGCACTACTTTTGTTATACTGCTTTACTTAGAGTTTGGATCAGCTTGTACTCTAGTTGTGTGTATTTACATTTAATAAAGCCAAACCCTTCCCTTTTTATCTGTATTTATGCCTTTGGTTCTAGTCTCCAGGCCCTGGCCTATAGAAGGCGGGCTTGGGGTAGTCACGACATGGGCCCCAAGGATGGGTCGTGAGAAATTGGTATCAGAGGAGTCAGTTCTACAGTAAAACATAGAACACTGATATTTTCATTCTATGGAGAAATAGTGTTAAGGGTACTAAGTGTGGTTTTCAGTTCTGGGAGTCCAGTGTTGGTGCAGGCGGCTGGCGTATCCATACTCTAGGACCCTGACTCTGATTTCCGACTTAGAGCACGAAAACACTGATTGCATGGGTGTTTTCAAAAGTTCTCATTAAATCAGCTCAAACCAGGTCAGCTCACCAAGTTTAGGCTTTGACCGTGTCACGTCTGTTTATTTCTAGATTCCTCCCCGTGGATGACAAGCTAGATCCCTGAGAGTTGTACGTACTGACAGCCCGCTGAGTGACGAGGCCTCAGTATAGGGACCTCTTTCAGTTGAGTCCTCAGCGGAGGCACCATCGGTACTACCGGGCCATCGATGCCACCATCCCCAGCAGGAGGTGATGCACGCCACTTGAGCGCACTGCACGAGTTCCAGCGCCAGAGGCCACCCAGCTTCTGGGGAGATACGGACCCACAGGTGGCTGAGGATTGGATGGAGGCTATGGTGAGAGTCTTCAGGCTAGTAGGGACGCCAACAGACTTTATGGTGATCCTTGTTACCAGCCTCCTTCAGGAAGTAGCAGGAAGATGGTGGAGGCTGATGCTCTAGATGCACGATGAGGCGACACTCCTATGGGAAGAAACTGAGAGCCTATTACGGGAAGAGATTGTACCAACCACCCTTCGAGCAGTGCGTATACAAGATCTACTACATCTTCAACAGGGTAGCATGACGGTGGTGCAGTACTCAGCGAGGTTCACCGTCCTCTCCCGCTACTCCACTGATATGGTACATGACCCATTCTTCCGGGCTCGGACCATTGAGCATGGACTTAGGTGAGAGATTAGAGCTTCAGTGGTCTCCCATAGCATCCCGATGCAAACGGGGGTGTTGGAGCGAGCCCTCTTAGTGGAGAGCTTCCTTGTTGAGCAGTATCTAGCAGTGGGACCCACCACTAGACGGCATGCAACGAAGTCTTATGCAGCTGGAAATAGACAGATGAAGCAAAGGTCCAAGTGGAATAGACATACAGGTGGTCGACCACACAAATCTTGATCGGTAGTGCGAGGCACCCTGGGTAGAGACAGAGCCAGACCTGCCATGCTATGTTACACATGCGGCGGATAGGGTCACATGGATTGTGACTATCTGACCCACCGCTCGGATGATCAGCAAATAGATGAAGGACCTCCCTGGAATAGGCAGAGGTTCGATCGAGGTGGACCGCAAGGAGCATGAGACCGAGGCAGGGGAGTTGGCCATGCAGCTAGAGGTGGATGACGCTTCAAGGTGTTGCCACCACCACCACCAGGAGGTCCACCCCGACCGCAGGGAACAGGTGGATATGGGAGAGCACAACTTTAGGCAGCTGAAGCATACGACTATGGAGGTCCATAAGTATGTGGACAGGAGTGAGACTAGTTCCAGGCATGGAAGACTTTTTTCATGGTGCTTCTAGTTCCATGTTGTTGTTGTTGTTTGTGGTTGTTGTGTGTCTTTTTAAATGATCTACAGTAATAAAATACACTCGTCCTTATGTCATTTTATTTCCTTCCTTTTGGGTGGTTGATACTAAGAGGTTCTGGTTAAAACTGTTGACTTGACCCTCACTCGTGAGATTCCTACTAGAGGAGACCCAGTAACCATGCACTGATGCCGACAGTGTGACTCAACCCGTGGAGGTGAGAGTAACAGTTGGATCTCTCAGTAGTAGCGACAATTCCTTATGACATCATCCATGACATGAATTAGTATCATTCATTCCAGGATTGACAGTATTAGGCAAGGAACGTGGTTCATCAAGGGGATGAGATCAGATTTCTCTTTTCAGTAGAGACGAAATATCATCAGCTCTTTGGTTGAACATAGATGATGAAGGGTGGATATGAGTTCTTACAATTGGATAGTCTCACCCATTATTCGTTGAGAGAATGATTTACGGTTCTCTCCAACTTAATAGTCTCAGGTGGGTCATCTCTCGAAAGGACATGAACCTGAGACAATGGTGGTTGGTTGAATTCCTGCAGGACTATGACTTCTACATAGTTTGTACTCCTGGTGAGGGGAAATGTTGTAGCAGATGCTTCTAGTAGGTGATCAGGCATTCAACTGTTATGAGAGGCAAGACTGCAGATGGACGCGTTTCAGATATCCCTTGTGGATATTGTTGGAATCAGCATGTGTAGAACCAGATATGGTTCAGGCTATGACAGAGAATGTACAGATCATCCAGGAGTAGATGAATACTGCACAGAGCAGACAAAAGTCCTATGCTTATAGGAGACGAGACCATTGGATTTCGAGGATGGCGACCACATTTCCTTACGGGTCTCACCTCGATGGGGTCTACGGAGTTTTGGCTGGGGTGGCATGTTATCTCCGTGTTTCATCAGGCCTTTCTAGGTCCCTAACCGGGTAGGCGAGGTGGCTTACATCCTGGACGTTCCACCTCAGTTGCACCTGGTGCATAGCGTGATCCACGTATCTTAGCTTAGGAGATGTGTGCATGACCTAACCATCATTATCGACCACTGAGAGCTAGACATTGATGACAGGGTAAATTTCACAGGGTTCCAGTAGAGGTTGAGGATTGACAGGAGCAGGTCCTATGTGGACGGTCGATTCCTCTTGTGCTCTTTCGCTGGCAGTATGAGAAACCTCTAGGAGATCACATGGGATTGGGGGGCTCAGATGCGTGCTCGGTACCTTTTTTGTTTCCCTAGTTTATGATGTAGATTTAAGGGGACATAAATCCCTGAGGTGGGAGTAATGTAATGACACAGAAATTTCAAGGAATTTTTTTTCTTAATTTATTTAGAATTATACGTGTCTGTGGCTTCTGACGAAACATGATTCTGAGGCCCAGTGTGTCTGGAATCAATTTCAGAAGTTTAGCTCGAGTATGTTTAGTAAACGAACGAGCGGGTTTTTTTATCTTTTGAACCGGTGCTCGGAATTGAAATCTGAGGGCACTGATGAACTCGCAATGCTGAGATTCGCTTAGGCGAAGCTTAACTTATGTTGGAATTAGTCTGACTAAAAAGATACATTTTCAAATTTTCAGAAAAATAATAAAATAACTAAATGAGATATTTTATTCTTCCTTCAACCATTGAGAAATGGTTGGCCGAACCGTAGTGTAACAACGGTCATTAAATAAAGCATTTAATGATCTGTTACTTTTGTTATGAAACTGCCACACGCGCTTATTTAGTTGTTCTTTAATTAAGGTTCATTAATGAACCATATTATGAGCTAAACGTGGAGATTATTTATTTATATTTAATCAATCCGTTTCCGAAAGGATTGGTGATCGTGGGGAAATATCTGGAAAAGCGCCGGCAACGTTATCCTTCAATGAAGAATGAAGAACGACTCGGCGAAGAACGCTCCACATTCCTTTAATCTTCTACATCCTATACATTAAGGGAGGAAATATAACTGCGTGGAACTCGCCAATGATGACTGTTCTTTCCGATCATAGACGGAGCGACAATTCTTTACGCCTCTACGACGATTGAACCATAATAAATGTAGGGTAAATTTTTTTGAATTTCTCCTTACCTTTTTGAGGAAGAATAACTAGCGTGGACCAACCTCTGCATGGTTGATTCTTGTATCACTCATGCATGCGGGTTGGATGTGGGGTTATTTTTTATAGATTGGTTTGAGTTTGAATTATTAAATCTTGTTTGAATACTTCTAACGCGGAGTGATCGGGCCGAAGAACAAGCCCGACCCTCCGCATATTGTTTGTTTGTGAGAGTATTGAATAGAAACGATGAAACAGGACCGCCAGGGTGTATGGAAGCTGTTGCAGTGAAGAACGGGTCTAGGGAAAGCAGCAGGAGCAAACGATGGGAAAATCGGACCACCGGAGCGCGTCCGGTGGTCCGTGGAAGATGGTGCCGGCGTGCCTTGCCGGCACAGCGATGCTGGTGACCGGAGATAGCGGCCAGCGCCTGCCAACCGGCTGGATGCGGTGGCTCCCCAGCTCTCCGCCGGAGGAGATCCTCCGCGGAAATAACCGCCGTGACAATGCAGATGATCCCATGGCCACGCGGGATCTAGGTCTACCGGGGGAGGCGCCAGCTGGCGTCGCCGGTGTCAATTAGTACGGAGGCCGCTCCTCCCCCGCTCGACGTAATGTGCGACCAGAGTGGCCGAGCCGCGGCCGGCTGCGGGCCGGGCCGCACTAGCCATGTTGGGCTGCGCCAGCTGGGCTGGGCCGTGCCCTACTGGGCCTGACCCAGACCCAGGTCAGGTCGACCCGGTACGGGTCGCCCAAAGTGGTGTTGGGTCGGGTCAGACCGGTCCCAGACCCCCTATGTTCGGACCGTTTTTTGTTAAATCACGATATCTTGAGGTACTGACCTCTGATCGACACACTGTCAGTTTCCTAAGGTTATTTGGATCAAGACGGTCATTTGGGTATATTACAGTAGAGGTTTTGGTGAAGTTTGGGTACGGCCGGGTTGGTTTGAACCCGAAACCAACCAGGCCCTTGGAGTAGAAACACTTATAACTTAAGGATCGGACGTCCGATTGACGTGTCGTAGAATATGTTGGATTCCACTTGATGAGACATATATTTAGGAATAATTCACCCAAGGTTTGGATGTAGATGGAGAATGGCCAGGTTGTATTGTACACAAAATCCAATCGGGCCCCTGGAACGGAAATGCTAATAACTCACAGACCGGGAGTCTGATTGACATGCCATCTGTTGAGTTGAGACCCCTATGACGTGACCAATCTTTGTGATACTTTTTCATGGGACTTAGTGACACTTGGAGTGTCGAGCAGTGGCTCGTGGAGCGGATCCTCTCGGAGATGAGCATACAGAGTACGATGACATTGTAGTTGGATGAGACCTGATGACTGCTTGTCTGATTCGTTTCTGAGGGGCTTGTATAGCCCAGTGGGGAGCACTACATTGTGAGGTGGAAGCCCCATGGCGGAGGATAACTACTATGTGAGGTGGCAGACCTGCAGTACTCGACTGGAGGAGGACCTCTGTAGGCTATGAGGGGGAGCACTACTTTGTGAGATGGAAGACCCACGGCAGAGGAGCACTACTTTGTGATGTGGCAGACCCACGATACTCGACGGGAGGAGTACCTCAGTAGTCTATGGTTAATGAGTGGATCCTCGGAGTCGTGGCAGGACTACTACACTTGGAATAGGAGGAGTTCTCCAGTAGCCATGTTTTCATCATCCTGAATAAAAATCCTGGATTGAGCTGAGTCAATGACTTTTGTGTTTTCCTCATGATTGAGATGGGTTACTTGATAACGTAGGTATATGTATGGGAATATACCTATGTAAAGGTAATCTGTTGAGATCTTTATTTGTGGTTTATCTTTGTTGGATTTAGTGAGACCTTGAGGGTCTCGGGGTCCCTATAGAGTATTGTTATACTCACCCATGCACGGGCTATGCCCGCACCTCGTTCTGTTGGATGTAGATGATGGGACAATAGTGATGGAGGCCGAGTGTACAAGGATTGGACGACACCCGGAGGAGGACCTCACGACGAGTCGGAACCCAGAGGATGTTGACGGACAAGGCCGATGAGGAGGCTATCTATACCTACCCTTCAGGTAGGATCCGTGGTGGAATATCTAGGAGCCAATCTATCTATACCTACCCTTTAGGTAGGATATGTGGTGGACGATCCAGGAGCTTCATGACACCTTCCAGCTATTTTGTCTTTTAACATGTACTTTACAATTGGGCTTGTATTTACAACCCCTTACTTTCAGCACTACATTTGTTATACTGCATTACTTAGTGTTTTCTACCGCTTGTACTCTAGGTGTGTGTGTTTACATTTCGTAAAGGCAATGCCTTCCCTTTTTATCAGGATTTAGGCCTTGGTGCTAGTCGCCATTTTCTGGCCTATGGAAGGCGGGTTGGGGTAGTCATGATGTGGGCCCTAAGGATAGGTTGTGACATCGATGGTAAGGTATATGATGGTGGTAGTTTTGTGGGCTGCATCTTCTAACAATGAACAATTTGTAATCTACACTAACGTAAACATCAAAGCTAGTTTATTTCTTTCAAGATTCATTTTTCTAATCATGGATTGGGCATGGAAAAGGTGGAAACTCAGTGATGATACCTCCCTCCTATGTTTTGGAAAATGGGCTTCAAACAGAATGACTCTATTAGTTGATCTCATCAGTTCTTCATTCGATATGAATTATAATATTTCATTACTACTTTTAATCACTAATTATAATAGTAAAATTATCAAATAAGGTTATTTTTTTTCCAATGTTCATATTTACAAATGGTCATATAATGGTCATATCCTAACAATCATATTTCCCTTTATTAACTATATAGTCTAATTCATTATTTCAATCAAACTTCACAAAAATTTAACCTAAGGTTCTACTTCATTTCATTAGATATTGATTGGTTTACTTATCATGAACCGGACTTTGTACCTTGGAAACCTGATAGCTAAGCCAGACCTGACATGAACAGAAGGGATTTCTGGAACCCCATTGGTCAATGACTTGAATCTATCATCATATTACATGAAAGTAGGAATGAATTTCAAGAAAATATAATGGAAGAAAAAGAAACAATAAAGTCTAAAAAACAACATAATCACCACTAGGAGTAATGTACCAGAATAAAACAGGACGTATATCCCCAACACACTACAACCCAAGTACCAAAATGGAAAAACACCCAAATACATTAATACACAGCTCACCATGACCAATATTATACAGATTGATTGACCTCCATCAGATCCTCTCCCCTTGTTTGAACCTGGAAAAAGAAAATCTAAAAATTCCCATATGAACAAGTAAGTTGTGAGATAAAAATACCATTAGGGTATCACCAATGATTCCAAAGAAGATGAAAAAATAGATTAACCAAAAGAATTCTTTAAATTTTAAAATTAACAAGTTTCGAATCTTAAAGTATATCTAATCAAATCATGCTATATAGATCAAATGACGAGAACATATGTTTTAAAAAGGCTTTATAAGTCAATTAATATTTATAAAACAATTTCTTAAATAAAAAAATTATATAAAATAGTTTATATAAATCCATAGGTCATGTAAGGATTTTCAATCAACATTGGAATACATTTATATCTCAAATAAAATTCAAGCATGAAAAATGGCCATCATCCTAAATGAACGATAGTATTTTTTGGCTATAGGAATCCACACACATTAGGTGATCTCAAAAATATTTGTATACAAACATCCCAATGTCACTGGAAAGAGGTGACTGGTCACCCTCCCATCGAAAATGTGACCCGCTGTATGTTTGTTTTAGGACAATATAATAACGTCAGGTGTGTCTAAATAACTCTCCAACTATATAAGACCTGAAAGAGATCATACCCAATTAATGATGATATGTTTATTTTAATACTATTTAAATTACTATTAATTACCAATATCCCATTTCAAAATTCGCATTTTCTATATAAAAACAAAAGATGTTTTAAATGAAAAATATACCACTTTCACAAGATAAAACAACAAGGTTCCTATCAAATCTTTTTACATCATTTTTATATGTTTTAAATAAATTATAAATCAATTATATAACTCTCACAATTCAATTCCATAATTAAATTCAACAACCTAATTGAAATCATTAAAAAAATAATTTAAATAAATCAATTTAAATAGGAAAACTTCCATTAACACGCCCCAATTAACTATAAATGGAGGTTTTTCAATTTCTAATGGAAAAACCACTTTAAATCTACCAATTAACTTAAATTGGGGTTTATTAATCAATTGGAAGAATGTTTTGGTTAATAAATTTAAATCAGCAATTGAAATAATTAATGCAATTCAAGGTTAATCATTTTTGTTTGTCAGGACAGATCCACTATCATTTTTACAAAAAAACACATAAAATAACACCCAGAAATGATAGAAAAGGTGAATAAGTCTTCATAACCTATCCTAGAAGTTAATCCAACACTACATGTTATGAAAACATTAATTTAAGGATGATCCATTGGAAACCAAATATAGGTGAAAGGGAGAAAGATAAGGAATTAGTAAGAATGCATACCCAGGCATCACACCACAATTGATACGATGGTTGGAAGCCAAATGAGAGGATCCAAATGGTTTTAAGTATCCAAATTTGCATAGAAAAATCCTTGCATCTAGGTAGAATAAATTGAAGAGGATACAAATAGAAAGACCATCTGCACTGTCAATTTAGAAAACCATTTCCGGGGTATTACATGACGTGTTATACTAATACATGTCATTAAATATTTGTGTAATGTAACCATAGAAATATTCATCATTTTTAGTAATATATGATGATTTGAGTTAAATACCAATTTGTAAATTAAGATTAACATGGATGGGTTTTTCATGATGTGTTCCCTTCATAGTGTGAAGCCTTTCATGTCTTGTATCCTAAAAACAAAACATGGTGTGTAATATTCTCACAGTCTATAGAGAACCCCGGATAAAGTAGAAAATCTTGATTAAATATGAGATTCCATAAAAACACTAACGTCGCCATTATAGGTATTGTCACAAGTCATACTTAACCCTACATAGTCAACAAAAAGGGAAAAAAATGAAAAGGTTAAGGCATACCAGTTATAACAGTAATGGAATATTAGAAGCTCACCACTATAAAACAATCTATCCACAAAAATACTATGAGGAAGTTTCCTTAAAAAACATATAAGTCCAATCCTCTCTCATCTATGCATCACATTACCACATCTTGTGATTATCAAAACCATGCTTCCATAGCATGAAAACCCAAGGAATTGTCCTCCCAAAATGTACCTTGGTCTCAAAATCATCTATCCTGAATGGCCACTCCATCAAAGAGAAATCAGGTTCAATATCAAGATCACTCCTCAATATTTGACATGGATCATAATGATACATTCTCAATTGTGATACATGGAATATGATATATAACCACATCAACTATGGTGTACTTTCTAATAGGTATGAAACTTTACTCACCTATTCAAAAACCTCGAAAAGTCTCTCAAAACGAGGGGAAATCTTCCCTTTCTTATAAAGTTGTCGTCGGCCTGATCTAGGGGAATCCTTGAAGAACAAATGGTCACCAACTAAAAACTCCAAATTCCTTTAATGATGGTCAACATAATATTTATATTGGCATTGGCAGTAAACATTCTCTGAATAATGAACCACATTTTTTATGTTGTCTCTTTCACAAAGCATGGTCCAACCATGTAACATTCACCAATCACCAAGAAACACATTATTAGTTACATTACCATCCATGAATGGAATTCAATGGTTCTATTCTAATCACGGGATCGTAACTATTGTTATAAGAAAACCCAATTATTCTCGTGTGATCATCCTAATCCCCAAAAAAGTTGAGGACACAAGTTTGAACCATATCTTGAAGAATATGTATTTTTCATTCTGTTCGGCCATCCGACTATGGATGGTAGACCTATCATAAATGGACATGAGATCTAAAACCTTCCTAATGGCCTCTACAAATGAATAAATCTAATTGAGGATCCCATTCATAGACTATAGAAGATGAAACTCCATGTAAATGTAAAATCACATTCACTTATGGATTTCTCAACTTCTCCACGTTGATTTATATCGAATGGGTATGAAGTGGGATGACTTGGTTATCATATCGATCACAACCTGTATTGCATTCCTGTTCATATGGGTATGAGAAAACCCAACCATAAATTCCATATATATTTCTTCCCACATCTATGTAGTGATAGGAAGTGGATGATGTAGACCCGAAGGTTTTTGGTTCTCAACTTTAACTTGCTGGCATGTATAATAGTAGGAAACATAAATAAAAATTCTTCATCTCATACCTAGACACCATAACTAAAAAAATCATATCGTAAAATTTCATAATGATTCCTAGGTTCAGAACCCACTGGGAATTATTGAAATTTCCTATTACAACCATCCATGTTGCAGGAAACACAACATAGAGGCTCTGATAACATAGAACATGCTCATTGGAGAAAAACTATTCGTAAAATATCTCCTTATCCTAGATAGAGTCTATAATTCTACAAAATTCATCATTAAACTATTGATCCTAATGAGTCGACTTGATAATAGGGGCTGTAAAATTAAATATGGATAAAGAAACTCCATGCCCTTTCCCGTAAACACTAATACAGAATTGTTAAAAAAATAGCAATCAAATTCCACTCTTCTTAAGATTCATTCACATCGTGGGATTCATGTTTCCTTATTAACACATCTTCAATAAAATTCCCTTTCCCTGAGGTACAGGTTATCTCAATGTCAAATTATTGGTGGTACTCCACACAATTCATCGAGAGATGATTCTAATCATTTTATGAGAAGATATAATTCATGCTTTTGTGGTATGAGTACATAGTAATCCTTTCTCCAAAAAAGGTTTTGTTACAAGTCTTATGCACTTTAATCACAATTAAAAGTTCTATTTCATGAGTATGAAGTTTTTATCTTGTGGCCTAAGATTAAAATATCTATAAGCTACTACATGATTTCCTAGTATAATAACGTGACCCATTCCCAAACCCGATTCATCACAAAAGACCTCAAAGCCCCACCTTGATTCTATAAGAATAAAAACAACTGTAGTAATCAAAATTATTATTTAGTTCAAAAAAATTATTCTAATATTTCACATTTGAAAAAAAATAACACCCTTATATGTTAGAGAAGTCATCAGGGAAGCCAACGTTGATATGTTCTTCATGAACCTGCAGTAATTTCCGGCTAAGTACAAGATTTCATGAATATTAACGATATTAGGTGGTTTCCCACATGTCATAAAATCCTTCTCCTTATACGTATTAACTGATATACCATATTCAGACACCAAAATTCCAAAAAAAATCACTTTCAGAATCTAGAAATCACACATTGAATTATTGGCATAGAGATGGTGATATCTCAACAACCTCAGAACTATTGTCAAATGATTCCCTTGATCCTCCTTGGACATGAAGTAAATGAGTATGTCCTTGAAAAAAACTATAAAAAAGTATCACAACACTATTTTATAATCATGTTCATTAAAACTATGAAAACAATATGTTAATTTTTCAGAACAAAATTCATCACAAGGTACTCATAATGTTCATACCTACCCCAAAAGGGGGTTTTATAAATTTCATATTCCTTTATTCACAACTAATTGTATCCAGATCAATGGTCAGCCATTTAGAACCACTCTCCCCTTGAAAATGATCAAACTGATAATCAATAAATTGAAACATATATTTTTTCTTTACTATATCTTGATTGAGCTTTTGATAATAAACACATATGTAAAGTAACCATCATCCTTCATAGAAATCAGAATCAGCCACACCTACGTTGACACACTCAGGAAAATAAAACATTTATCAAGAAGATTTTCTAACTGGGATTTTTTCTCTTTCTATTTATCTAGTTCCATTTGTTAAAAGTGAATTAAAATTGGTTTAGTACAAGACATTCTTTCAAATGAAATCTCAATTAACCTTACCTGCTTCAAAACTGAGTAAGCAGAAAGATAAAACGTCCTTAACAAGATGAAGACTATATAAAGATCCCCACTTAAGTATTACTGATCCAAATCAAAATTAGACACTGTTATTACTTTCCAAATCTTTGGATAAGATGTTACTACTCTTCTCAACCTAGGGTCCTAATCTCATTGAAGGATAAGAGACACACCACTAGGTGTAGTAAGGTAGACTCATAGAATATAATGATAAATTATGAATATATTTACAATGATCCAATCCACCATGAATATGACATCAGGATATTTCATGTCAATAAATAGAAAACTACAGGATATCTCAATATCTGAAAGATAGATGGCACATGCATGTCTATGAAGACCATGATCACTCTTTGTACCAAGGGGTGTAGTATTATTTATTACACATGATAAGAGATCCATAGGAATATTTAGAAGATTATAAATATGGTATGAAATAAATGTGTGAGATACACCAGTTTCAAATTGAGATATCACTACTAATGAATCTATAGTAATGTTACCTCTTATAGTTGCTGGATACATGCCAAATTTTTCTAGAGGCCCTTCCACTGCATGATGTAGAGTATATCTTGAGGCCTATGTCTTGAACCCTTGTTTACATGATGCATCTAATTACCAAATATGTTCATATATATAGAGTAGATATGTTATTGTAGAATCACTATAAGTTCACTGAATGTCCCTATGAGCTATAATTCTTGGATGACTCAATGAAACAACTCTTAGAATATCTTAGTTTTTCACACCTATAGAAAATAAAAAAATATATTCTTGATGATGTATGAGTTTCTTAATAACCATGATATAGATATATTCTATGAGTATCATCAAACTAATGCTTTTCCTTAATGTAGCTCTCACATCTTCTTGGAGAAAAACAAACAACTATGAACCTTGTCTTCCCAACCAGTTCCATATCATCCATCATCCCTCTATCCAAGGTATAAACATTAGTGTGAAACATCCTCACTAACACTTTTGAATGAATATATAATAAAATTATTAACTTGAACCATCACTCATTCATCCAACTCATTAGATACAATATTAGATGAAAAATTACCCATTTAGAAAAGAAATTTGAATACTCAGTTGTAGTTTCATTCTACTTAATAAAGCATCAAAAAATACATAACCATAGACAAAACCATTGAATATGGATTGAACTAATTAGTGAAAATTAATTTTTTGTCTTTCCATGATAATAATTAATGGTTCTTCCTCATCACCATCATGTCCCACCATCTCCCACTTTGTCCTTCCAGCACATATGTGACACACTTCACCATGATCTCATTTAGTGACTCCCGTAACTCAAACAGATGATATATCATGACCAACCATTCATCATCATATTGAGGATTAGTGGAGCCTTTGTAAGCTGTTGTCTTATGGAAATGGAACTCTTGATAATGATTCTAAGAACATCCCACGAGAGGATCCATAATTGTTTCCTGAATGTGGAATGGAGGTGTTTCTTATCATATAGCATGGGAAGTACACCCAGTCTCCAAAACCAAATTCAGATCTACAATAGGATTTTTTTTATTGAATTTCTACATCAACCTCTACCTAGATGTTATTCACATTTCATCTCAGAGGCAAGATGATACACATTATCAACAAAAAACAAACAATCCATTAGATTAACACTCTAACTGAGCAACAAGAGAAATTATTCCCAATAGATGGAATAAAACACTTAATTTAACATTATCAAAATCAGAAGAGGGAAAATGTATAACTAATCCACAATATTTCATTCCCTAAACACCCTAGTGACTTGAGGTTCATTGTGGTGAGAGATGGATTGGCAGAAAATCGCTTCTACCTCATATGTCCTCATAAGATTTAACGATTTTATTCTAACACTAATACAAGAGATCAATAGCCTCCTCTGATAACATTTTTTCATGAACTATTCCACATACCCATGTACCCTAATATATAATCCCACCCTTACATATCCAAAAGGGTATTCCAAATCCCCAAGGTTAGGTTACTAGCACCTGGAATTATATCACATGCAAGTTGGAAAAAAATTGGTTTAAAACATCTTAGATGTAAAATAAACAATATAATATGCATAATAATGGATTATACACTAGGAGTAATTTAAAAGAATAAAATAGGGAATAAAATCCCAAACTACTCAAACCCAAGTACCAAAACATGAAAACATTTCATGTCCCAAAGGACATAATTCCCCATGAAAAAATTCAATAATTAGATCCACCACCAAGAGTTCCATTCCCCATGCACAATCCTAGAAAAAGTTAATTTACAAGCACCCAATGGAACAAGTAGGGTGTGAGCTACAAATCAAAGCAGAGTATCAACATGGATTCCATAGTATGTTCAAAAAAATATTGTCCAAAATAAATCAATTCGTTTTAAAATAAAAACTTTTTAATTTTAATGAATATTTAATCAAATCATGATATATAGTTCAAATGAGAAAAAATACTTTAAAGAAATTTCTTTATAAGTGATTGAATATTTCTAAAACAATGGCCTAAATGATTATTTCACATAAAATTACTCATATAAATACAGATTTTTTGTAACGAATGTCAATAAACATTGGCTTAAATCTATATCTCAAAAATAAATCAAGAGAGAAACATGGTTTTAATCCATAAGGTACAATAGTATTTTTCATCTATATGACTCCATAGTATCTATGTAATATTTGAAGTATGTGTATACATATGTCCCCCTAACACTAGATATAGGTGACAAATCACCCTCCCATAGAGTGTGTGTCCCACTACATGTTTGTTTTTGAATGTTTGAATAACATACAGTGTGTCCAAACAGCTCACCAACTACCTAAGTACTGCATGTTCTCTTAAAAAATCAGTGGTTGATATTTGTCTTACGATTGATTAATATTAAATTAAATCTCATTCTCCCATTTAAATGTACCAATTCTCAATTTAAAACCAAAATAGGATTAAACAGATATGCCTCTTCATAAGGAAAACCATTGGGGTTCTATCAAATCATTCTATGCAATTTACATATGTTCAAAATCAATTAACACCCAATTACAAACATAAATAAATTAAATTCCCCAATTAGAATCAATAATTTCATTAAAATCATTTCCATCAAAACAAGAATTTAAATTAAACAATTTAAATTGACAAATTCCCCTAAACAGGCCCCATTTCACTGGAATTGTGGGTTTTCCAATTTCTAATGCCAAGACCATTTCAAATATCCCAATTCACTGGAATTTTGATTATAAATAAAATAAAATAAAGATTTTGAAATAAAATTTATTCCAGCAAATGAAATTATTCATGTAATTCAAGTTTAATCAATTTGGTTATTCAGGATATAACCACCAACCTTTTTCAAGAAAATGACACCTGAAATGGAACCAATAAATAAGAAAGAAGGTGAAGAATACCTTAGAACATTAAATAGAATCAGGTACTACACCACAGGTCATGAATACATCAATTTACATATGATCCATTGAAATCCCATACGATTAAATAGTGAGAAATATAAATAATGGGGAAGAATGCTTACCTGGGTATTACACCGCGATCTCTATTATGGATAAAGGCCAAGTGATTGGATCTAGAAGCATTGGATGTATCCATGATCACTTATAAAAATGATTTTTCAATGGATAATAAATTGGGGATAATCCAAAAGGAATGACCAACCTCACTACCTATTTAAAAATCCAAAATATTAGTATTCCATGACTTGTAATGATAATACACGTTGTGAAATAGATGGGTTTTATAACCACAAAAGTGTGAACAGTTTTGAATTAAAATCCAACTCTCTGAGTTAACAACTGATATGTAAAAAATTCTTCACATGAAAGCAATTTTCATGATGTTTACCATTAATTCTGTGAAAACATACACATCTTCTATCAAAAATCCATTTCACAACATATATCCTAGATACACAGCGTGTAATCCTATAGGAGTCTGTAGAAAACCTTGGTTAATGTAGAAAATACACATTTAAAGTTGAGTGTCCAAAAAAACACAAACATCATGATTATATGTATCCTCGCAAGTAATCATCAACTGTACCCATTCATCATAAAGGAAAACACATGGAAAGGTTTACAGAATACTTATAAGAACGATAATAGAATGTTGTATTATGAATTTTATTTTATTTTTATGGTTTTTGTTTTGGAATATATTATTCTTATAGAATTGGGTGATCCATTAATTCCCATTTTTGTTTTTCTATTTTATATTTTTCCCATGTTGAAATTTTTATCATTTCAATTGGTTTCACAAACAGCTAATGTAATGATCATTGATAAAGATATAAATTTTTATGGTTTATATTAAATATATATATATGATATTATATAATATTTAAAAATCATTTATTAAATAAACTATAATAATTTAAAAATTCTTTGTCATTACATTCTTACCCAATTATGAAATGTTTTCACCAATGTTTCAATTCATTTTCTTATTTTAAAAAGTTGATGGAACATCTATCTCATTTTTTCCTCTAGTTCCCATGTTTCTTATTCATATTGATGGTACCTGCACAACAATTTGATGTGGTGGTATTATTCTTTCATAGAAACCTATATCTATGGTCCATGATCTCAACTGGTTTCTCCTCATAAGACATGTAATGATCCAGTTTTACCACCTCCCAATTCAGCACATCAGAGGAATCAGGTATGTAATTCCTAAAGATAGATACATGGAATACATAATGAACATAAGAAATATTATTGGGATGTTCTATTTGATAAGAAACTTCTCTTATATGATCAATTATATCATAAGGCCTTATGTGCCCAATGTTAACATTCACTTTCATTCCAAACCTCTTCACTCTCTTTTATAGTTATATCTGAATGAAATATTTTTCAAAAACATGAAACTCTAAGTCCCATCGATATTTGTTAGTGTATATTTTATAAAAACTCTATGAATATTGTATATGTCCTTAGATGGAATTAAACTTTTCTACTGTCTCCTATACAAGGTCTACCTCACGTAGATTTCTCTCACCAACATTATCCTAAGAAGTAGGAATTTATCATACCTTACCATATAGACCTTCATATGGTTATATTTGAATACTCTAGTGAAAGAAGTTATTATGAAAAATAATGTAATGGTAGGTTTTGATATAATCCACCATTAGGATCCATTATGAATGTTTTCAGCATATATTTAATTATTTGAATAGTCATTTCAGATTTTCTATTTGTTTGGGGGTTATAATTCGTAATAAAATTTAATTTGATACTCAGATCATATTGAAGTCTTATCCAATAAATTGATGGGAAACATTGATCACAATTTGGAATTATAGAAAGTTTCATACCATAAAGCCACCACTATTCCATTATGTAAATCTTAGCAAGTTGGAAAACAGAAAAATAATTTCGAATAGCAATGAAATGGGCAGTCATAGTGATTTGATCTTCAATAACCCATACCACATTGTATCTTTTGTATGTTGTTGGGAGAGTGGTGATGATGTTCATTGTGATATTTTACCATATATATATAGGTATGGGTAGGGGTTGTAGTATCCCTTTTCGAATTTGTTACTCCACCTTCAACTACTGACACACCATTCACTGTGTAGTTTTGTCAGAAATATCCCTTTTCAAATTTTATGAACAATAATGATCATTAAGGTCCCTATATATTTTAGTGCATCGAGGATTTATAATGATAGTAGAGCTATGAGTGTCATCCCGCAAATCATTTTTTAGATATGGGATATATAGGGAATACAACATTGTTTGAAATTTTATTACACATTCTAGATGAATATTGAGCTCTGGAAAATTCCAATTCATCATATCCCCCACCTTCTTTTATGATAAATGATCTTCCATTGGATGTTTCATGATCATCTGATGTAATGATGGTCGAGAAATAATTTGAGATACAGTGGATGATGTACATTCTCGTACAATTTACAAGACCAAAATTATAATCTCTTTTATCAATGGATCTCCTTGAATATTCATTATTTTCCACACAATAGGGTATTTACTACTTAATGCATCAGAAACATTCTTTTTTCTTCTAGTGTGATCATGAATTATATAGTCTGGTTATTTAATAATATAAAACCATATAATTTTTCTTTTAATAAAAAAATTATGCATTAAAATATAATTCATACATTGTTAGTCTCTATATATATCACATTTAGCCCCATAAATATTTTGCCTACATTTTATTATAGAAAAAATAGTTTCAAATGACTCCAGATCATGCATAAGATAATTATACCCATGATGCTTTAACTATCGAGATGCATAAAAAAATACATTTTCATTTTTCATAATTCCACACCTATATCTTTTCATAGATTCATTTTTATAAATACCAAATCACTATCATACAAAGGGTTGGGTTGGAATAGGTGCATTAACGGATCTCTAATTCTGTTCTTAGAATCATTTTTTATACTCCTTTATCCAAATGAATTTATTCGGTCTTCGAGTTAACTTGGTTAATGGATTATAAATTTCTGATTTTTTTTTCATAAACCTATTTTAATATCCTAATATATTAAGTAAACTATGAATCTATTTTACTATTGTAGGATAAGTCCACTCCTCTACGACCATTTTATTCATAGGGTTAACTAAGATTCCTTCATTAGTTTCAATTTTCCACAAGAATTCAGCTTGTAGTAACAATAATTCACATTTTATTAATTTCCCAAAAATATAATACATATTTAGAGTTTCCAAGATAAACCATAGATGATTCTCATGCTCTTCCTAAATTTTGTAATATTCAAAAATATCATCATTAAAAACTATAATGAATTTATCAATGTATTATTTAAAAAAAATATTCATAAAAACCATATATATAGAAGGAGAATTAGTCTAGACAAAGATCATGACAAAAAATTAAAATTCCCAGAAAATTTTCAGAAGGTAGTCTTTTTTATATCTTTTTTCATCACCATCAATTGATGATACCCAGATCGAAGTTCAATCTTGTAGAAGAATTGATCCTCAACAAATATGTTCAAATAATGATCAATCCATGTGAGATATGACTTTTTCATCATTGTGATCCTATATTGTTATCTATAATCAATGTATATCTTCGTTGATAAATCAATCATCATAATAAATAGAACAGGTGACCACCACAGAGACGAATTTTTAGATAAAACCTTTCTCTATAATATATTGAAGATGCTTCATTAATTTCTCTAAATCTATACTTTTCAGTCTGTATAGGGTTTTTGATATCGACTAAGATCCAAGTATTTGTTCAATGGAGATATATACCACACATTAGGGGGGAGTTCAAGGTAACTCGTTATGAAATACTTCATTGTATTCATGAAAGATAGGAACGTTTTCTATCATTATATGTTCATTTCCTTCTACCTCTTCACCTATCATCTCTATAAAGAAGTCCACAAGAGGTTCCACTAAGATATTCTGTGGTTGGCATATCCCTTAATTTAATATTATTGTAGGATGTCCATTTAAGGCTTCTAAAATATCAATTCTTCTATAATTGATCGCAACAGTATACTTTGAGAACCATTCCATCCATAGTACATTTTCAAATTTTACCATGGGAATGAATATTAGATTTGAATTGATATATTATGTTCCAAACATAATAATTTAGTTTCTATACCTTTTTAATACTAGGATACTTTATATATGATTCTTTACTAATTATAAAACTTCTATATGTTTAGGTATTGAATCTGTATTCATTAAAAATGTGTATGAAATAATGGAATTCGTAGAACCAGAATGAAACAACGTACTTAATAGTTTTGATATCAAAATACATGTACCTATCACCATATCATTTGGGGAATCTTCATCATCCAATGTGATAGATTTTTCTTAAACTTTATCCCTTGTCTAATGGAGTGGTTAATGGTGGTTTCCCACCATTAACATTTGTATTTGAAATTGACTGGAAAATTTCCTAATCACCCCACACCAGAAGAATTGAACTTCAAATTGGGAATACACCATCTTCCCTTTCTCATCAGTGTTGAGAAGTCAAGGATTCACATCACCATTATAGTTCCTTGATATATGTCCACACCTTCTAAACTTATAGATCATTCTGCTCCAAATTAAGAAGTTCCATAAATGCATATTCTAAAAAAATAACATGGAAATATGAAATTTATTTTCACTTATTCCTTGATCAATGTTCTTCCCTCGGTTTTCATATATTTATCTCAACTTAAAATTTGGTCAATGTTCACATTTCATCTCTTGAAACTCTAATTCAACCTTCATAACACTCCACAATATTTTTTCATATCATTCATACTCTCAATTTTTTATATTCCACCACAAATAGGTCTCATTCCATCATAGAATCTATCAACATTTCCCTTAACATCAATAACACATATAGATGTGTATCGATTATGTCTTATAATTTTCATCTCATAGCTTCCCATTGATACAGTTTCCTCCTCCTCAAATTCATGGAATTCATTCTCAATTTTCATTCTCACCGAATTGTGGAATTATTTATTGAAAAAGATTCCCATGAACCCATATCACTCATTGATTTTTTAATTAGTTTCTACCAATGATCAGCTTCTCCATCGAAGTGGTATACTGTCTGGGTGACTATATATTCATCCAATCAATGGATTATGGAAAATACATTTTTTATAGAGCTTATCAATTGTTTATAACTCAATGGGTAAATAGATCCCATGATAGAAGGTGGTCGTTGATGCTTGAGGGACTCAACAAAAATTTTCTCTCTTTAGTGTGTATCTAATATATCAACATGATTCATGTAGTTTTCCAAATTTAAGTTAGTTGATTTATCATCCTTATGAATTTTTCCATTCCATCTTTTAATGAAATGCACTCAGGGTATCCTCTATTTCACTCATAATTATCATATTTCTTCATATCTCAAACAATTTTTCTAATAAAAGATAACCTTAGTATGAAATGTGTTACTTTAATGGAAAATATAATTTTATTGGTCTTTTTTGTCTTGACACATCATTAAAAAGTATATTATTAATCAACTATAATGAAAAGAATATTTTCTATATATCCATCATAATGGTTCACAAACATATTTTGTTTAACCAAACATATACCATTGAACATTAAATCAAAGAGTGTGTCAAGTCTCATTGTTGTGCACTAATTTCATTCAAGCATATATCAAATCAATGTTTTGGGTGTTACCCCTTGGTACAACTGTGTCGGAGCCTCATACAATTGTTCCTTTCTATATAGGGATTTCTTTGCTCCAAAACTATATAATTAATAATTTTATAAAATACATGGTTCTTTAATATATTTATACATGTACATTAGGTACCATATAATGTTTTTAAGTTGTCATTTACACAATAACTAATCCATTATTTGATTCCAACAATAGAATGACACCATTTTATTAAATAACTTTTCATTACATGGTACTAAATAATGGCTCTTTTCATGGATTGTTTTCGAGGAAAAAGGTACATAATACATCCAACCATAAATATTATTCTAAAACCACTTAGAAAACTTTGGAATAGGTTCACTAAATTTTAATTTTATTGGATCTCGTATCCTGTAGACATACGATAAATGAAATATGTGAGCATGAAGCATAGTGAGAGGATGAGAAAGAGAGTCATTTAAAAAGTGATGTTGATACATAATCAATAAGAACATAATATATAATCATTAAAAATGAGAAATATAAATATCATAATAACAACATTAAATATATATAAAACATTTATATGACACATTAATAACCATATCATCATGGTTTACCACCTTGAATTCATAACTGAAAATTACCAATGTTATTCATCGAGTTATCATAAACATGGCATAACTAATTATTGAATTCATTAAGCAATGAATTAGAGTGATATCAGGGAACCCAATTCATATATATTTGTTTCATGTGAGCCACATAATAAGTCATTTCATAAATAAACTATGGAGAATATGAAACGATATTATGATGAGAAACTTTGGCATACCAAAGACCTTAAGGAAAAGGTCATTATTTCATTATTATCCCATTGAAGGAAACATGGGTTTCATATATATACATACTAGAATAAAATACTGAATATAAAAATTCAGTTGATTACCCATTAATAAGGAAATTGATTTTGGTAAAAACGGAATGGGATTTTAATAGGTAAAAAGGGAAATTTACGAAATAAATGTGGTAGAATGATGGGTATGAAATATTGTTTTATAATATTTTGAAATGATAGGGGTTATAGGGTATCCCATTTATGAAAGAAAATTATAATTTTATGAAAATTATAGAAAGTGGAAAAAATTTATTTTCCTGGAAATTGGAATACATAACACAAAAGGACTCTTTAATGGAAAATATAAGTAGTGATTTTCTTTTACCTTGAAGTGTTTTTCTTAAAACATGAGGTTATAAGATTGGTAGGTTGAGGGTACCCTAGCAGACTCCATGAGAGATTAAATAACTATAAATTAACCCTGTGTGGATTGGGAAGTGATGGAGATTGGTGAAATGGGTGGGGTTTTTACGTAAAAGTTGGGAATTTGTTTAATAATTTCTGAATAGTGGTCATTGAAATCTAGGATGTGGAAAATGAAAAACCATTGACTTAACAATGGGTTTATTCTTTGTTTTGGTCATTTTTGTCATATTGTATGATATTTTAATCATATAGAACCAATTATTATTATTTATACATATTTGTTTCATGTAATGATAACTATTTTTCGATGTAATGCTTTTGAAATTGAAATATTCTTTTTTTTTGAGTTAGGGATGTAACATATGTTTAAAAAAATTATTAAAATATATTAAAATACATTAAATTAATAAAAAATCGTCATGTATTTTGTTTTATTAATTATTACATCATTATGACATATGTTTGATTTCATAAAATATATTGAAACCCAAAAAAAGAGTATTTTTTATTATTCCCAAAAAAATAAAGTATTTAATAAAAATCTCATAATTTCAATATAGCCTAATTTAGATGTGGTTATTAAAAAAATAGTTTTTATTCTATCATAAAAATTTTATAAATATCATAATTTTATCTTTTTAGGATAAAAATAATTTATTATTAAAAATTAGTTATTGTTAAGGCATAGTCAAATTCCAGACACATATAAAATGTTCTTTTGATATAACAAAATAATTTTATTACATATTATTTAAATAATTTTTTCTCAAAGTCTATTTATTTTAAAAAAAATCATATTACTTAGGTTGATTATAAATGTTGTATATTTTTTTTATCAAAAATACAATTATGTTCTTTTACGTCCAAAAATCAAATTATCAAATTCATCTCAATTAATTTTATATTTTAAGAATAAATATTTTCTTAGTAGGAATTAATTGAATAGTGATTTTGTTTATAAAATTTTAACTAAAATTTATGTAACTATGTTATGGAAACATAACCCCATGTTACACATCCATATTCTTGGAGGGTAAGGTGTTCAATGGTGGTACTTTCTTAGGGAACCTCAGTAAATGTCGACTGAGGGGTAATCACCACTAACACAAATTTCTCTCATAGGTGATTTATTTCAATCATCACATGTTGAATATAAAATCGGTTTAGGTCAAGGGAAACCCAAATTGAGGATACCTCCAACCCAATTTCATACAAATTGGCATCAAATGACACGACTCTACTATTTGGGGAAATTGATTCTCTTTTCTATATCAATTAGAATTTTCATAACAAATTTTAAAGATTAATTATAAATGATAAATTATAAACTAATGGTATATATTACACTATTAAAATTTAACAACATTCATATAATTTTTGTTTCCAAAGAGACATATTTCTTGTTATAACAAACTAATACCACATTATTATTTCACATAAAATTCTCTACAATTTCACTGAAGGTTATATTTTAATTTTGATAAGATAATGATTTGTATAATAATATATTTTTTTATTGTTTTATATGGTTGAAATGATTCAAGTAGATTATAGTGATCCATATATTCCCATCGTAGTTATTTTATTTCATATATTTTATTCAGTTTTAATGTTTGGCGGTTAAATTGGTTTCGTAGATATCTAATGTTATGATTATTGTTTATGATATAAAATTATGTTGGTTTAAATTTATTTTTTAGTTGTAATATACTATATTATACTTAAAAAACATATATTTCAGAATATAATATCATTTTAAAGTTATCGATCATTACCCTTATAATCATGAGTCATGGAACAAAGCCTAGAATTCCATAAGACATGATTCATAATGTAATAAAAGAAAATGATCTATGACACCATATTAACGAAGTAACTCCCAAATTATTTTCACACTCATAGTAATAGAATATCAATGACGTAGTATTGAAGGATTCACTGCCAATTCTATTATAGTGGAATAGGTTCACCACCATAAAACAACATTATATTCAAATGTTCAACCTCACTGAAATCATATGGGATAGTTTCCCTTACTAAACTGAGTTCACTACCCATTGTAGTCCTATTTATCTCATGAAATATCTAAATTTTACCAATTATTTGGTGGGATATAATACCCAACATGTTTCACCATCATATCATCTATTCATCATTGCATGACCTGTTGAAAAGTCATTAATGTTATAAAACTATTTTCGTCAAAATAATAAACCAAATAGAGAAATAATATGGATTTTATCCTTGGTTCATATCATCATTTGTGTGTATTTAATATCAATTTATGTTATCATACTTTTAAATTATTTTTAAAAATCAGGTGGTATATTTCTCAGATAAAATAATATTATCCAATTGAAATCAATTATTTATAATAGAAAAATTTACCAAATATTAAAGAAAACCATATGTATTATAATAACAAAGTAAAATCTTAAAGGAATATTAAAACCAATTAGTGGTCAGAATGGAATGGAGTTTTGATCATGTTTTATAGGTTGATAATAAATCTTTCATTTCATTATTTTGTAAAAAATTCATCAAAAGTACCTCATTAAGAAAATAACAAGAATATTCCTTTTTAATAAATTATAAAAAATTAAATAACAGTTATGTTCATAAAATATAATTAGATAATATTAAATAAATTATTTAAATAATTTTTAGAAAACATTTATAGGGATGAAAATGGATTTTTACAGAATAGAGTAATATAGTCAGTTTTTCAAAAAAATGATCATTACAAAACTATATTACATCAATGAATACAAATAGGAAATTAAAACACATGAGTTACATTAGAGGGGGATCTTACTAATTTAACTAATAAAACATAATCATAAACAATCCCCTTATACAATGAGATTGTAACATAAAACCGTTACATCGAGTTTAACATGGTTTGAATGTATTACAGCCTTATAAGTATTAAATTTATATTTATTATAGTTTAATAATGGAATATTTTTTTCATAAGCTATATTTTATTCTAACAATATAACATTTACAAATGCATTAAGAAATAATCAATTTTTAAAATCATTGTATTGGTTTGTTATCTATTTTATTCGTTTATAGGAATTTCTGTTCTGTAGTTTGGGCCATTGTACATTGATCATAGTTACAAAATCTCTAGAATGTCAATCATGATTAAAATAATATATATATATATATATATACATATTCATTATAAAAAAAATTAATCCATCTGTACTATATTGTGATCTAATAAATAATTACACCATGCATCAAGATGTTAGGTCAAACATATTCTTGAATATTTCATTCACGTTTTGACAAGAACAATGAAATAATGTTTATTAATAATTCACCATTAAGGATCAATTTTTATATCAATGAATATATAATTGAGGAATAAATAAATAATTATTATGGTCAATATAAAATATAAGTGAAAACCCAATCACATCACTTAACACTGGTATAATTCCATGATGTTCCAAAGTAGGATCATGCAAGATAAAGGGGGGGTCAGTGGTTACTTTTTATATTTATAAGAATGTTTCTTAAATTCAATAGAAAACATTCATAACCTATGTATCCTTTTACTGTTAGGATCCACTAAATGATAATTCTCAACCTCACCTTTCAAATGTAATAAATATAAAGAATTATAATCACATGATATTTTTTAATGTTCCCTACAAAGTCATACTTCTTGACATGTTGGATTTTCCAACCAAAATGTATTCATTTAGTATCTTCTTTCTAGGATACAATGTCACATGTAGTAAAAATTTTAATAGACAAATAGTTGGTTTTTATTATATAGTTAATTATACCCCCAAAATAGCATTTTTATATCCACTCCCTTCCCATCATATTATACACCCCATCAAACATGCCATTTACATAGTTGTTAAGAACCCTCTTCTACATGCTTCTTCATTCTTATTTTCTGATCTAATTTTGATATTTATTCACTAAATCCCTACATATGATGTATTAGCATCACATGTGTATAATTTATTGAACATCAATGATTACCTTAAGAACTTGTTGGTCTTGAATGTTCTTCCATATCTTCAACAAATCTGAATATTCTGAATCTCAATATTCTAATATTTAGGTGTTGAAAACATACATATAAAAATCAGCCTAATATTCCACTATCTGATAACCTTTATATGATGGCCTCCATCTGAATCAACCCTATTGGTTTATTTTTTTCCCCTTCTGATTTCAATTGAGTAATGAGATCAATTGGAAACACACAACTTTCCTTTTCTGACAGAGCATAGTCATATTGATTTATATCTAATGGAACATGCTCTAATGGAATTTATTTGATGGAATAGATCTGATAAGAGTCACTTCATTCTTATCAACTCCAACTAAAAAGAAAAGACATTTCTGGATCGCAATACCAACCGAAAAAAATGACATCCTTACCAGACATGTGAACTATTACAAATTATAAATCTATTGTGTCCTCTATTTATAGGCATCACATAACAGAAAATATAAGGAAACATTCATAACCCAATTAAAAAAAATAATAAATATCTTAATTTCATTTTCATTTTTTTTTCATTATCTGACTATTTCAACTCTTCCAAATATTTTTGGCTCCTTAATGAATCTTCTTCTATATTCTCAAAACAATAATAATATTTGAATATACAAAAAATATACTCTTTTATTATCTGAGTATAAGGATTCATTGTTTTTAATTCCAATTGATCAATCTTATTTAGAGTTATTGCAATGGAAATTCATTTTGTAAATTCATGTGATATAATTTTTCATGGGAATCACTACGAATTGATGTTAACTTTACCACTTAGAACAATGAATCCTTTTTTCTTAAGAAAATTTAAATATACTCAATCATCACATTTCTCGTAACCCACTATTTAATAATATTAATCAATTAATTTATTACTCTAATTATTTGATACAATTGATTTTTTTACTATAATATAGTTGCTTCCTTGGGATCATTCCACCATTAAACACACTAGAGAAACTCAAAAATTTCTCACACATTCAGTTCCATTATCATTATGATATAAATGTTCACTGATTTACTCAGAAAAATTAAATGGGTCTAATTACCAAATAAAATCCTCTACTATCTATGCTTAAGTAAATTAAATGGTGTCATAAACGGTCGCCCATATAATGTTCTTCAAAAGTTGTTTTATCAGTGTCAAACACCATTTGATGATGTGATTCATGCATTCTATCTGATGGATCAGAAAATATTTCATAATGATGGATTGGTATTTTATGACATCTGATGTATCAGTGTTATTAGATCATTTATTTTATTATTTCGATAAACATAAAAACTATTTTCTAACTCATATAGAACAATAGTTCTAATTCTTTAATAATACCAACAATTTATAAAGTTAATCATTGTTTGAATCCCCTTTTATGGATTGGTGGAAAACCATGTCTGTTGTACAAGTTTGGGAGACACATTCTTTCAATATCTATGATCTAAACATCTCTTCTAAATTCTCCTACTTGTATCATGACTTCCTTATGATTTATGAAATATTGAATGATCAATAAAGAATTGTCATTTTTAATGTGGAAATTTCATTATTAGACATTCCCTTAAATAAATATTATCATAGTGACTTCTAACCCAACAGCTTCTAAGACCAATTCATTATAGTTTTTGACATTCCAACTTGTAAACATAATTATAGACTAGAAATGAAAACTAATATTGATAGATGTATTCCAAAGAAGGGTCTACTTGATAAATTTTCCAAAAACCCTTCTTTTATATTGGTTTCTAGTAACATCTTATCTAGTAATTTTTTTCTCACCGTACTGATTTTCAAAAACATATAACACATGTTGCTCTATTGAAAAAAAAATACAACTATGACAAATTTTTTTTCTAATAATCTCCCCCTTATTAGTTTTTTTCGATATCCATTTAAAAATAACACTCACAAAAGAAAACATTATTATCAACATGAACCCTCATAATCTCTTACTGTAACGACCCAAATATTCAGTAATGGAAATCCCTCTTTATTAAATTAAATATCTTATTATGGTCATATGAAATGTGAAATTCATTGGTTTTATGTTTCTGGATTTTAAAATAACATTTTGAATTGTGACTGTTCCTAATATAGCTAGTGAACATTGATCACATGATTGGTATAAATATAGGGCTTCAAGAAATCCAATTTACACAGAAAAAGGACGTGATGGCATCATACAATAAACCTTACACATACTAAGCCCATTTTTTATAGCATGGAAAGGAGGTGGAATCATTGGACTTAGCTCTTGATCAAGCCCATTCCGAGCATGAACACGTTAATCTTGAGAAAAACTTACTACGAGAGAAGTTAAAGTTAATAGAGATTATCACCTGAGCGATGTTATCTGAGCCACCCCAAGAGAATGTAACAATCGTACACCTTACCCTTAATTATTAAAATGGTGTTATAAGGAGTTATGTAACAAGACCCTAGAACTATGGTTATGTCCATTATTTTTTTATAAATAATGTGCATTCATTTTATTATTGTTACTTTGTAAACAATTTTTATAACACAAATAGTATTTTTAGTTAATATATAACTAAGAAATATATTTTTAAGAATTAATTTATTTTTCAATTAAATATTATTTTAATAAAATATTATTATAATTATATTAATTTTTATTAAATATAAATGACCATATAATTTTATGAGTGCAATTTTAATTTTTATTAAGGTTTGAAAGCCATTTTTGTCAAAACAGATGAATTTTCAATAAATGTAGATTTTTATTTTAAAAGTAAAAATTCACATATTTATAAAATTATTTAGATAAAATGAATATTATTTTTTGAATCAGGATATCGAAATTACCCAACAGTTAATTTTTTACAATTTTCTGAGACAGTCGAATTTTTCGGTAAAAATTAAATACGGTTTAAATATATAATCTATTTTATGACATCATAATGACCCAATAGTGATGTAATAAAATCCTATAAATGATATTTTCGGAAAATATATGTTTTATAATTAATATAATGTGATTTTAGGGTTGTTTGATTTATTTTACAAAACATTAGTGGACCCTCTAAGAGTTATAAAACATTTGCCTTTTAAAATGATTTTCTTGAGAGTGTGACTCACCTCCACATAATCACCCTCAATATTTTAAGAATATTGGACACTGGACATATAAAATATTTTTTTTCACTCCCCTTTGGAAAAAAACCATAGGAAAAAACAATTGGCTGGTTTGTGGTTTTTATTAGTTTAATGTGAGGTGTCCCAAACCTAAATAATACTGAATTCCCTCTTCTTTCCTATATAACCATACCCAATATCAAACTTCCACTTAACTCAAAGCCTTTGGAGTTTGTCCAACCTCTGACCTCCTCTCTCTATTATCCTTTAAAGGCGAGAAAACTCCTATGAAGCCTCTCTAAACCCTCTCCCAAGCCATTGGGATCACACTTCCAAGTAAGGGTTTTCTTCCTTTATCATTATTTTATAATTTTCATTATGTTGTTATTCCATTTCTTACAATTAAAAATGTTGGGGTATGATTTCCCACCACCCCATACTATCCTCTTTATGATTGTATTATGGGATACCCCTTTCTCCCTCATTAATACCTCCCATGTACACCTGTTATCATGCTGAAATTCCTTGAGATGTTTCACTATCCTCCTTAACAACCAAGTAATTATTTTGTATTTTGCATAAAAATTCCATTACGTTTGTTGGGAAATGTATTTATATGACCCCCTTACTGTCAATTTTATTTTAATATGATGATAAACCCTTTCTATCTCATCAACCATTTTCATGAATCCTTATGTCACGCTGTTATCCTGCTGAAATTGCACTACGTTTTTCTGAGCCAATTTCATTGGGTCGTGAATACCATACCCATGTCTCTATCAAGGGTATTCACCATTATAAACATATACATATTTAATTTTACTTTCATGTATTTATTTTACATTACTAAATAGTGTAATATCTTATGATGTTGGTTGATACCATGTTATATGATCCATGTGCCACACTTATGCATGAAACGAAATGTTTATGAAGGGTGTTCCCTGAGAGCGCTCCAACGCATTGGGTAAAGTATTTTATCAAGATACATCATGTGAAAAGGGTGTTGAATCTTGATAATTTAAGTGAAATTAGGATTTAATCATGATTCATGTGAAATGAGGGTTTATTCATGATCCATGTGCAATGATCCTTGTCTCATGCTTAAATCATGTTAAATGTTATTGGCACATTTCCACGTTATGATAATCATTATTTATCATGAATTTATGTAAATGTTTCTCTTGTTCTCTATAAACATTCCTGTAGTATAACATGTATTTTATTCCTCATATTAATCCATGTTTATTCCCTTACTAAGATTTATAGCTCACCCTTTTCTTATGCATGTCGTCAGGTTATCCCTGGCAATGCTATGTACGATTGCATATAGTGGTAATGTAATGGAAGTTTTAAATAAAAATGTTGTATATCATGTTTTAATTTGTTATGTAATGATCCTACGCCCCGAAGACACTATACCTCTTGATATTCTATGTTGTATGAAGTGATGTTTATGTAATAAATCATGTTTAAGTTTTTAATAAAGAGAAGGGTTGTCATAGATGGCATCAGAGGATAAGTTTAGTTATTTTGGGATTAGGAATAGAAAATTGTAGTGAATACTTAGAGACAATAATTTGTATAATAAAAACATCCCTTATTATTTATGATTATTGTGTAAGTGGTTTATCAAGAAAATACATCCATGTCTTGATACTAGTAGATAGAGGCGGCTCTGCCACAAATGTATCCTAGAGGTAAAACCCGAAAACACCACATTGAGCTAGACATGAAGTAGAACTGGTGCACGATAAGGGGACTTGATGGGCTCTTTGGTAAGACACTCCTGTGGGATATGCTTTGATAAATTCACAAGCATAGTATGAACCCTTATTAAGGGAAATAAAAAAAAATCCCTACGAATATATGTAAGAATTTAGATCTTGAATAGAATATATTTAATCCTATGTATTAATTAATTAAGGAATAAATGTAATTTATAAGTCAACTGTTATTTTCATGGATTATCCTTTATGTGCTACCCCTAACATTCCTTTTATTCCAGATAATGGCCAGTAATAGGAGGACTCGGGCTAACAACCGACGTGAAGATCAATGTGATGGCTGTATTAATGAGATTCCCAATCCGATGGGAGTGGGGATTGTGAACTTTGTCACGCTTCACTTTTAGTTAACTCATGATTTGAATAGATTCGTGGGTCAGAAGGAACATTCAACCCCCCTGCCCCCCAAAAAAAGAAAATGGCGCTATCAAGTGATTAATGAGATAAAGACCTCCTTCTTTTAATGGATCATCTGATCCCTCAATCACCAAACGATGGATCAACTCCATTGAAAATATCATCTCCATCCTTCAATGTTCCGAACATGATAAGGCTCTCCTGGATTCTTATCATATAGAGGGTGAAGCTGATCAATGGTGGACATTGATAAAATATGAATCACAGGGAGGAGATTGAGGCATTGGAATGGTAGGATTTCCAGAAGATGTTTTTCGATAAATATTTTCCGTGCACCCTCCAACATAAGATGGAAAAGGACATCCTTTCCCTCTAGTAGAATGACGACGAATCTATCAGAGTGTATGAGGAAAACATCCCATGGATTGAACGATACACATATGACTTTGTCATTACCCCTGAATGCATGGTTTACCGCTTATTTGGTCAGCTATAACCTAGTCTACGGAATGTTCTGGTGATCCGTGACTCGACAGCTATGAGGAAATTTTCTGATGCGAACTGAAGGTCGAAATGGAGGACAATGAATCTCAGGGGAATCATGGGGATAAAAAGCGTAAGGTGGACTTCAATGCTGGTGGTCCGATGGATAAATTCTAACGGTTCTAATAAGATCCAACACCCCACTTGCCAACGGTGTAGAAAAAGCACCCATTATATTTCCTAAATGGGACGAGGAAATGATTTTCATGTGGAAGAGAAGGGCACCTAGTTGTGAACTGTCAGTAAGAAAATCTCACGACTACGACAGAGGAGAGGAACGCTCCACTCGACTCTCAATGAATTATTCATTGTTTCAACGACAATGAACCTGATCACTATTCAAATCAGTTCCCATATCCAAGTGTTTTCAGAGGCAACCCAGAACCTCCAAGGCAGAAAGGGTGAGATTTTTCCATCACTACCACCAAAGTGATCCCCGAAAATGTAGTAGTGATAGGTATGATAGTTATTCATTCAAGAATTGGAAACATACTTTTTGATTTTGGTTCTACACATTCATTTATATCCTGAAATTTTAGTAGAACAATCCCAACACCACCACAAATCATGGGAGTAAAGATGTCGATGAGTACGGAAAATGAAGAAATCATTGCATCCCCTTGATATAACTCCTCCTATAAGATAATTTGTAGATTGAGATTCCCAGAAAACCTCTTCATAATCCCTATGGTGGGATTTTATGCAATTCTTGGCATGGATTAGGTTTCTTTATATAGATCCAGCATAAATTTCCATGAGAGGAAAATCACTATCCTTATGGATTATCGACCTCTGATTTTGTATACATGCTAGGAGGGGGGTCAATCTTCTTTAGATCCATCATCTCATGCGTGGATATTACTGCCCTATGAGCATGCACATCTAGCTCAGAATTTTGAGTCCATGGAAGCAACCATCTGTGAAGACATGCCTATTGTAAGGGAATTCACTAATATGCTTCCTGAGGAATTTCCTGGTCTTTCACCTAGAATTGATGTTTAATTCTCAATTGATCTTATACATGGAGAGTTCTCAATATCCACGACATCACGTAGAATGGATATTGTGGAGCATGAGGAGATGATAAATTATCTACATGAGAATCTAGGTAATGGGTTTATATTCCCATGTTCTTCACCATGGGGTGCACCAGTCCTCTTCGTCAAGAAGAAGGATTATTAAATGCGCCTTTGCCTAGATTATCTTGAGTGTAACAAAATCAAGATATAAAAAAATTTCACCTCCCATGAATTGATAGCTTGTTCGATCAGCTTCATTGAGAACAATTCTTTTCCATGGTGGATTTTCGGTCAGGATATTATCAAGTAATGGAGAAGATAAAAGATATACCCAATAATTCTTTTCATACAAGATACAAGCACTATGTATTCATAGTAATTGCTTTCGGACTCACTAATTCTTCGAAAATATTCATGGACATCTTGAATAGAGTCTTTAGAGAATACCTCGACAAATTTTTGGTAGACTTTATAGATGATATTATAATATACTCCAAAACAAATTAGGATCACGAGGAGAATCTAAGAACTATATTAGAGACAATGCAGAAAGAGAATCTCTATGGAAAGTACAACACGTGTGAGTTCTATTTAATGGAGGTCTCATTCATGGGCCATATCAACACAATTAATGTGATATCTATAGATCCCTCTAAGACAGCTGCAATAGAGGGATGGTCGAGGCCAACATCAGTAACAAATATCCGTATATTTTTGGACTTAGATAGATATTATCGACGATTTATTATAATTTTTTCATGATTTTCCAACCCTAATACTAAGATAACATAGAAGGGAGTAAAGTTTACATGGAGTGATGAATGTGAAGAAATTTTCATGGAGTTGAGAAGGAGGCCTATCAATGCACCCATGCTCACATTACCCACAAGTAGAGAACATTTTTTTGTATTCAGTGATGCTTCAAAAAATTGATTGGGATGTGTGTTGATTAAAAATGTCAAATTAATTGCCTATTATTCAAGGCAATTAAAATTTATTGAGAAAAGTTATCCAACACATGATCTGTAGTTAACTACAGCGGTCTTCGCATTAAAAATATGGCTGCATTATCACTTTATGGAGAAGTGTGAGATATATACGGACCACAAAAGCCTCAAGAATATATTCACACAGAAGGAGTTGAACATGGGCCAACGAGGATGGTTAGAGCTCATAAAAAACTATGAATCCTCAATCCATTACCACCATGGGAAAACGAGCAAGGTGGAAGATGCTCTATATAGAAAGGATCCAACGATTATATAATTGATTATAATTCAAAAGGATCCAATCTTCATAGATTTGATGAAGATAGAGATGAGATTCTAAATAAAGGGAACATCATCAATCCTTTAAAAAATGATTGCTCAACCGTCTCTTTTGGAATGGTTGAGTGATTCTCAATGAAAGTATGTAGAAATTCTGAAAAGGTTGGAATCTATAAGAAATGGGAAATCCTCAAAGTTCATGGTTGACAATAAGGGAATCATGATATTTGGGTCGCAATTATGTGTACCATCTAATCCATAGATAAAGATGGATCTTCTGGATGACTAACATAGCTCAACCATCTCTATTCACTTGGGAAGCACAAATATGTATCGAGATATCCATGAAAACTTTTGGTGGTACAATATGAAAATATAGATTGTGGAATATACATCAAAGTGCTCGGTATGTCAGCAAGTGAAGGCTGAGAGGCAAAAATCCAAGGGGATAATGTAACCACTACCCATACCAACATAGAAGTGGGACAAAACTACCATAATCTTTGTCACTATAATTCCAAGGGAATATATACGAAATAATTCTATATGAATCATTGGGGATAGTCTTACGAATGTATCTCACTTTATTGCGATTCGAGAGGTCTTCTCGTTGGATCAAATTGAACAGATTTACATCAACGAAGTGGTAATACATCATGGAGTACCACTATCTATTGTATCTGATCATGATCTAAGATTCACCTCGATGTTCTGTAAAAGTCTCCAATAAGCCCTAAACATTAAACTAAACATTAGAACGTCCTATCATCCTCAAACGGATAGCCAATATGAGTGAACTATTCAGACACTAGTATATACCCTTACAAAATTTTCTATGGACTTCAATGGTGGATGGGAACAAAATTTTCCACTGGTCAATCTCTCGTACAATAACAGTTTCCACTCAAGCATTCGAATGGAACCATAATAATACCTTTATGGGAAAAGGTGCAATGCACCATCGTTTTGGGATGAAGTTAGTGATTGTAGCTACTAGGACAAGAAATGGTCAAAGAAATTTTGGAGAATATAAAAACCCATTTAGAATCAAATCAATGTAGCCTAGAGTCGACAGAAGTGTTACACAGATAACCGTCGATGAGACCTTTGTAGGTTCTGGGCGCAGCGGAAGCGGGTTGGTGGGTTTTCCCAACTTTAATTTTAACGTTAAACAATGTTCAATCCAAGATCAATCATGATATAAAACACTGAATCTTCGGAATAGAACGAAGAACGAAAAGATTAGAAGAGTCCATGAACCCTTGAGGAGGATCATCATATGTTGATTATAATTAATTTAATTAATTCATAAGAATTAACTCGTTGGAATTATTTCTTCGTTGATGTGTCCGGTCACGATTCGGTGATCCGTCGTTGCGTTGTAGAATCCAAGTGTAGGATTCCTCTAGCGGTGATCCACATGTGTGTCACATATCTCCAGACGTCGCCGAAGGGATCTCCGAGTGCTAGCGTGGAAGAACCTTCACTTGCGATGTCCGGCTTAGACCGCCTTGATCTGGTGGAGGATCTTACTCTCGTAACTTGAGGGCGTTCTTGGTGGAAAGGGAATTCTCTCTTGGCTTGAGAGTATTTACAAATCCATTATGCACAACAACTGTCCCTTTAAAATGTTGGGGTTGTGAGGTTATTTATAATCGGGTTTGAGGTTAATAGTGTTATGACAATAAATAATTGTGTTACGCATTTTATTTATTTCATTATCTCTTATTGAAAACACCAATGTCAAATTATTAATTCCTTGACATGCACCCACGCTGATTATAATAAATATCATTTAATAAAATAATATTAAATCCTCAAAATCCCAACTGGAAAAACTACACGGCGTGTATTAATTAATACATGGCGTGTACTTGTTTTCCCTAAAACTAGAGGGCGTGTATATTTAATATACATGACGTGTACATTTATTTTCCATTTTTCTCCACCACATTTATTAGACCTTGAGTAATGACTATTTATTTCTTAAATAAATGTAACTGCATTACTCACTAATAAATATACTATTTCGTCCACAATATATTCTCTCGAATAACTAGAGTCAAAATAAATGCGATCAGACATCCTTAAATAATTATTAAACCACAGTCGAGAATAATATTTATTTAAATTGTTAAATTAATATTTAACTGAGATACATGGACACACTTAGTGTGTGACCGTCTAGGCCTCTTTCTCAGTGGCATTAGGATGAGCCTGCCTAACGTCCAAGGTTAGCATCTAGCAACACGCCAAGGCACCCATAGAGAAAGAAGTTAACGCCGTAATGATGTGTCACCTCCTACGAACGCTTACCGTGTAATATAATCCCTTTGTCTCGATATCTCCAATCAAGCGGGTTCCATGCTAGTACCATCAACCCATGTGCTTGATTATTCTTTCTTTGACTTCCCGGAATTGAACTTTTCCATACCGTACCATGGCCATGGATTTATTTAAGCTATATCAATTCCATCAAAGGTCCTGAAATATCTACTTCCATTATGGAGCGGAAGGGAAAAATCCTTTCTTGCATTATCTATTTATGTGGTATTACTCGTGACGCACCCAACATATCCTACCTCGCTGCAAATAGTGTGTCGTCGCAGTTTTCGCGAATACATCTAAGTGCGCGAGTTGTAATAACCATTAATAATAATCATCAAGACTAAGGACCAATACACACATCCATAGATAGGAACATCCAATGACACTATGAAATGTGGATTTCCTACTGGCGGGTATCGTTCTCATAATATCCTCCTGGAAATTACCAAGGGCGCACACCATGAGAAGGTGCCTCAAATTTTTATGACTCCTCACCCCTAATGACCTGTTTTATTTGTGTCCCCCAAATAATATCATCCAGTCATAGAAAATACATTCAAGAACAGTGTTATGTCACTTCCGGGTTCTCATCATAGCAGGGATCCGCTATGACCCTTTAATGCAACAGTTGTCCTTAGGAAATTATCACATGACATGTCATGTAGAAGAACAATCAAGATGTGATATGGATTTTATTTAATTAATAAAGTACAAAGTAGTTGGTTCTAGACCACCAACTCCAACAGACTCCCAGTTGGACTAGAGACAACTGCTAACAACCTTTAACCTTCTAGCTCTAACATGATATTCATGCTTCTGCTAAGATAGGCCATTAGTCATGGGGTCCACCACGTTCTCTTCTGTGGACACTCTTCTCACTGCAACTTCACCCCTTTGATAGAAATCCCTCAAGAGGTGATACTTCCGGAGTATGTGCTTTGTCAGTTGATGTGATCTTGGTTCTTTTGCAAGAGCCATCGCTGCAGTATTATCACAATACAATGTAATGGGATCTTTACTGCTAGGTACTACATCATGCTCCTGGACAAAGTTACGAATCCAGACGACTTCCTTTCCTGCATCAGAAGCCGCTATATACTCGGACTCCGCTGTAGAATCTGCGACAAATGGCTGATTTGAACTCTTCCAGCTCACAGCTCCTCCATTGAGACAAAAAACATATCCAGATTGCGACTTCAGATCATTCTGATCTGTTTGAAAACCAGCATCATCATACCCTCTGATGACAAGCTCCTCGTCTCCTCCATAAACCAGGAACATATCCTTATTTCTTCTCAAATACTTAAGGATAGTCTTAAAAGCAGTACAATGTTATTCTCCTGGATCTTCTTGTTATCTGCAAACCATGCTCATTTCATAGGCAACATCAATCCTAGTACATAACATGGCATACATGATGGATACTATAGCTGAAGCGTATGGGATCTTGCTCATCCTAACTTTCTCCTGTTGTGTCTGAGGACACATTTTATTATAAAGATGTAAGCCATGTGACACTGGAACCAATCCCCTCTTGGATTTTTCCATACTAAATCGCTTTAGTATCTGGTCAATGTATGTACCATGACATAGTCCAAGAAGCCTCTTGGATCTGTCATGAATGATCTTGATCCCTAGAATGTAGGCTGCTTCTCCTAAGTCCTTCATGGAGAAACACTTGTTCAACCAGTCCTTAACTGACTGTAAGGCTGGTACGTCGTTTCCAATAAGCAATATGTCATCAGCATATACCACTAGGATGACGACTGCATTCCCATTAAACCTCTTATAAACACATGGATCACATTCGTTCTTAATGAAACCAATTCCTTTATGGCTTCATCAAATCAAATGTTCTATGACCTGGATGCTTTCTTCAATCCCTAAATGGATTTGTGCAACTTGCAAAACCGTTTGGTTTCACCTAGTGTCAAAAACCCTTCTGGTTGTGTCATATAGACATCTTCCTAAAGGTTCCCGTTAATGAATGCTGTTTTGACATCCATATGCCAAATCTCGTAGTCATGGTAAGCTGTTATGGCAGGTATGATTATAATGGATTTAAACATGGAAACTGACGAGATGGTTTCATCATAGTCAATTCCTTGATGATGTCTGAATCCTTTAGCCACTAGCCTTGCTTTAAAGGTGCTAACATGACCATCCATGTCCGTCTTTCATTTAAATACCCATTTTCATACAACAGGCTTTACATCAACTGGATCATCGACCAAAACCCAATCTTGGTTCGGATACATGGAATCCATCTTAGAATTCATAGCTTCTAGCCATCTTGAAGATTCTAAGCATTCTACTACTTCCTTGTAGGAGAGAGGTTCATCATTGTCCAACAACAATGATTCACCATCCTCGGTGACTAGGAAACCAAATCTCTCTAGTTCCCTTACCTCTCTTGAGGTCCTAAATAGTACTTGTGTTTCTGGAACCTCTTCCGCATGGAACTGTGGAAATTGTTCCTCTACCAACTCCTGTGTATCTTGAGCATCAACTTTGTCGAAGCCAATATTTCTACCACTATCCTTCATGAGGATGTGTTCCCTCTCCAGAAAGATGGCTTGTATGGCGATAGTCACTTTCTTGTCTTGAGGGTTATATAGGTAATATCCTTTCTTTTCCTTGTGATATCTTATAAAGATACACTTCGTGCCCCGAGGTGCTAGTTTTTTGCCTGATAAGGCCGTAAAAACACCTCGCATCCCCATACAGGTGTGTGTGACAAAGTGGGTTTCCTTCCATTCCATAACTCGGATGGAATTCCATTTTCCGCCTTAGTTGGTACTCGGTTTAATGTGTATGCTGTAGTTTGTAATGCATATCCCCAAAAGGATAATGGAAGATCTGCATGAATCATCATCGACCTTACCATGTCCAACAAGGTGCAGTTCCTCCTTTCACTAACACCATTCCACTGTGGTGTATAAGGAGGAGTGAGCTCAGATAGAATCCCAGACTCCCGTAGAAGATCGAAGAACTCTTGGTTCAGATATTTTCCACCTCGATCCAATCGAAGCTTCTTTATCTTCTTACCAAGATGATTCTCTACTTCATTATTGAATTCCTTAAATTTCTATAAGGACTATGACTTATACCTCATTAAGTATACATAGCCATATCAACTCAAATCATCAGTAAAAGTAATGAAGTAAGAATAACCACATCTAGCTTCTACTGGAAATGGTCCACACACATCCGTGTGTACCAATCCTAGAAGCTCTGTGGCCCTTTCACCTTTTCCACCAAAAGGCAGCTTGGTCATTTTTCCTTGTAAACAAGCGTGACATCTATCAAGTGGTTTTAGCTCAGTAGAGTCTAAATAGCCATCTTGGCAGATCTTTGTCAAACACTTCTCGTTCACATGACCAAGGCGGTGATGCCATAACTGGGTGATGTATGAGTAATGTGAGTTTGTTTCATTATTGATTTCAAATACATGGTTTTCGTAATTGAATACATACAACCCATTATTTAAATGTGACATACCATAACATACATTGTTCTTATAAAATAGACAACCCTTATTTCCAAATTTGAAAACAAATCCATCCATATCCAAACAAGATACAGAAATAATTTTATTGGTAACACTAGGCACATAATAACAGTTATGTAAAACCAAAATCATCTCAGTCGGCAATGAGAGGTGGTAGTCACCAATAGCCAACACATCCAGCCTTGCGCCATTGGCAGCTCGAAGATCCACCTCTCCTCTGGAGATCTTTCTAAATCTACTTGGTTCCTGAATTTGAATAAAGATTTGATCCCCACAAGCTGTATCTAATACCTAATGTGTAGAAATAGAAAGATTGCACTCGATTTGAAACACACCTTTAGAATCCCCACGCTTCTGGGTGTAGTTCCTCTTTCAGTGGCCGTGAATGGCACATGAAAAACACAATGCCTCCTGTTCCTTTCCCTGCCTCTGGATATTCCCCTTCTTGGAGGGACGGTGCTCGGGGGCTTCAGACCGTTTATAAGTCTTTGGACCCTTTTCCTTGTCCTTCCTTTTCTTTTTCACCATATGGACCGCGGGTTTGTCACGCCCCATGTCCTTATCTACCTGGAAAATCAGGGTCAGAAGCTCCGATATACTCTTCTCATTGCTGCTCATGTTATAGATGACAATGATGCTAGAGAAGGTCTTGGGCAGTTAGGATAGGATGAGATCTGTACGTAACTGATCTGGGAATTTAATCCCCAAGATGTTCAGGCATTCAATGTAGCCAATAAGCTTGACAACATGAGGCCCAGCTAGCGCAGACTCTCCAAAGTTCATGGTAAACAAAGCATTGGAGATCTCATACCTCTCCTGTCTCGCCTTCTCTTGGTAGAGATCTTTAATGTGACACATCATGCTATACACATCCATGTTTTCATGTTGCTTCAAGATCTCATTATACATGACCGATAGCATGAAAAACTGGACATCTATGGCATCATCCATGTGTTTCATGTAGAGAGATAATTCCTCATCACTAGCCTCTTTCTCAGGCGCAATTGGAATAGGCTCTTCCAGCACATAAAATTTCCTTTCGTGGCGAAGGATGACACGTAAATGACTTTGCCACTCTTGGAAATTGGTGCCGGTGAGAAGGTTTTCTTTTTTGAGTATGGTGCACAATGATATGTTTTAAGTCATTTTCTTTCCATTTCTAAAAATTAAGATGAGAAAAGGTTTAGTAATTTATTACAAAAATTGAGACAAATAAATAAATTAATACTTATTAGTCTCCCACTATTTTATCGAAATCCAATAGCCCTCACCATTGACTTCGGAATATTCTGTTGCATGAATATTCTAGTGGCAAGGATCCATATTTCCCTTCTCATTACCCCAACTAGGGTTGGTCATGAAACTTGAAGGGTTTTAGGTAGGCATTCCAAATTCCCACTACATTAACTCGCAGCTCCATGATCCGCTAATTGGACTCCCCAATCCTGAAATCCTTTTTTCTGGATTTCCTCAACCTTTGCCTCATGGTCACACCAAGTCCTGCTGTGGCAGTCAACCCTAGATGCAAACCAAGTCAAGACAACCCAAAACCTTGAATTAGAATTCCCTGATAATTGAAAGCACCCCAACTAGGGTTGGTCAAGCACTTTAAACTATGGTTCGATTCTAACCAAGATTATGGAAGGCTATGCCGACTTAATATTTATTTTTGAGGGATTTTATCCTTATACGTAAATTTCCATTTTATTATATTTGATTACATTCTTATTAATATTAAGTGTGATATACTTAAGTGATTAACCACGTCTAAGAAAATATTTACGTATAAGCCTGTTTTATTTTAGTTCCATCTTGCATGCAGTTTAATTCATTAATTGTGTGATCGTGACAACACACCCACTATAAATAAACCATGCAACTGACAGAAATAAAATAAATGGTATGATCATGAGATTTTCTATTGGTTAGTTTATCTAGTGGTTGATAAACTAACCCAAGACCTAGGGGAGAAACACCTTGAACCTTTCGGGTTCGTGTTTACAGCTTTCCACATTTCCACCTTTGTATCTCCTTGGATTGGTTTCACCTTGGCACTTGTCCTGAGCCGCCTCCAATATCATGGGATCTTAATCCATTACATATGCATTTATCTCACACGCAGGTGAGGGGTAAAAGGGGTTTTTACATAAAAGGATCCTTGGGTGCGCATGCCCAACATATTAATGAGGAGATGGCTCGCATGCCAATAAATTTAATTTAAATAAATAAATTAAAACAAACCATTCACATTCAAAGGTCTCGTTCTAGCTCATGATCATCCATACATGCAACGATATTTACGCATAAATAAAACTAGCATTCATTTATTTATTCATTCTTGTTTACGATAAATCACGCTCGAATCAATTAATTATCTTTAACAATTTAATCCTTTTATCTTAAATCCCTTTTCAGAATTTTCTTAAGATTCTCATCCATCATAATTTTAAATAAATAAATTCATTTAAAATTATCCTTGTGCATAACTTGTACCATGGAGGCAACCCGGTGAATTCCCATTTATTATGCAGATGTCAAATTAAACACATATATATAAAACACCTATCACTTGTTGTGCCTCAGCTTTACGCCTGGACCATGGTACACTTCTCAAGGGTTTGTATAATATAATAATAAATTTTAATAAATCTGCATAATTTGGGTGAGTACATGGCGTGTAGTTCCGACTACACGGTGTGTACTTTTCTTCACCGTCCATCCAAAGTACATGCCCGGGGATAGGTCGTGTCAATGTACTTCAGAAATTTTCGGAGTACACTGCGTGTACAGTTGGACACACGCCCTGTAGTTTCTGCATTACATGGTTTCCAGCCGTGCAGGCCGTGTACGGAGTACACGACCAAACCCTAACCCGAAGGGACTACGCGCCGTGTTCATTAGACCACACGACGTGTATTCCTGAAACCGTGTGACATCTGTTTCTGGTCAACACATGGTGTCTTAAATTCATAGAAAGAATCCAATACATGGCCTAATTTGGAGGATCAGTCAATGTATTGAAGCTATACTACATGGCGCGTACTTCCGAATACACGCCGTGTATTCTGGTGTTATTCGGCCAGAAACGTTTGGCTCCACCGGATGAGTTCCTCAATTTTATATTAATCAAAATTAAAAGAAAAATTCGTTTCTGTGAGGTGAACGAGAAATGAGGGAAGAGGAATAGATCTCGATATTACGATTTCCATAACGATTAAACATGAATTGAAATAACTAAATTATTAAGTGCATAAATTACCAACAAAAAAATAAATAATTATAATCAACGATATGACCCGTCCGATACCAATTGTTGGTTCCAGGCGCAGCGGAAGCGCGTTGGTGGGTTTTCCCAACATTAATTTTAACGTTAAACAACGTTCAATCTGAGATCCGTGATGATATAAAATGCTGAATCTTTGGAATAGAATGAAGAACGAAAAGAAAAGAAGAGTCCTGGAACCCTTGAGGAGGATCATCATATGTTGATTATAATTAATTTAATTAATGCATAAGAATTACCTCGTTGGAATTCTTTCATTCTTTATGTGTCCGGTCACGATTCGGTGATCCGTCATTGCGTCATATAATCCATGTGTAGGATTCCTCTAGAGGTGATCCACACATGTGTCACATATCCCCGGACATCGCCGAAGGGATCTCTGGGTGCTAGCGCGGAAGAACCTTCACTTGCGATTTCCGGCTTCGACCGCCTTGATCCGGTAGAGGATCTTTCTCTCGTAACTTGATGGCGTTCTTGGTGGGAAGGGAAATCTCTCTTGGCTTGAGAGTATTTCCAAATCCGGTGTGCACAAAAACTGGCCCTTTAAAATGCTGGGGTTGCGAGGATATTTATAATCGGGTTTGAGGTTAATAGATTTATGACAATAAATAAACACGTTACGTGTTTTATTTATTTAATTAACTCTTATTTAAAACCGCCATGACAAATTATTAATTCCTTCACATGCACCCACGCTGATTATAATAAATATCATTTAATAAAACAATATTAAATCCTCAAAATCCCAACTGAAAAAACTACACGGCGTGTAACAATTAATACACGATGTGTACTTGTTTTCCATAAAACTACACGGCGCGTATATTTAATATACACGGTGTGTACTTTTATTTTCCATTTTTATCCACCACAATTATTATACCTTCAGTAATGACTATTTATTTTTTAAATAAATGTAACTGCATTACTCGCTAATAAATATATTATTTCGCCCAAAATATATTCTCTCGAATAACTAATGTCAAAATAAATGCGATTAGACATCCTTAAATAATTATTAAACCACAGTTGGGAATAATATTTACTTAACTTGTTAAATTAACATTTAACTGAGATACATGGACACACTTAGTGTGTGACCCTCTAGGCATATTTCTCAGTGGCATTAGGTTGAGCCTGCCTAAAGTCCAAGGTTAGGCGTCTAGCAACATGCCAAGGCACCCATAGAAAAAGATGTTAACGCCGCAATAATGTGTCACCTCCTACGAATGCTTACCATGTAATATAATCCTTTTGTCTCGATATCTCCAATCAAGCGGGTTGCATGCTAGTGCCATCAACCCATGTGCTTGATTATTATTTCTTTGACATCGCGGAATTGAACATCCCCATACCTTACCATGGCCATGGATTTATTTAGGCTATATCAATTCCATCAAAGGGCCTGAGATATCTACTTCCGTTATGGAACGGAAGGGACAAATCCTTTTCGCATTATTTATTAATGCGATATTACCCGTGATGCACCCAATGTATCCTACCTCGCTGCGAATAGTGTGTCATCACAGTTTTCGTCAATACATCTAAGTGTGTGAGTTGTAATACCCATTAATAATAATCTTAAAGTCTAAGGACCAATACACACATCCACAGATAGGAACATCCAATGACACTATGAAATGTGGATTTCCTACTAGCGGGTCTCGTTCTCATAATATCCTCCTGGATATTACCATGGGAGCACACCATGAGAAGGTGCCTCAAATTTTTATTAGTCCTCACCCATAATGACATGTATTATTTGTGTTCCTCAAATAATATCATCCGGCCATAGAACATACATTCAAGAACAGTGTTATGGCACTTTCGGGTTCTCATCATAGTAGGGATCCGCTACGACCATTTAATGAAACCGCTGTCCTTAGGACTTTATCACATGACATGTCACGCAGAAGAACAATCAAGATGTGATAAGGATTTTATTTAATGAATAAAGTATAAAGTAATTAGTTCTAGACCACCAACTCCAACAACCTTGAGATTAATGTTGGATACAAGGTATTTCAACACATATCTCCATTGAAGAAGGTTATGTGGTTTGAAAAAAAATGGAAGTTAAGTCCCGGGTTAATCATTCCCTTTGAAATTATTGGTCGTGTCGGGGCTGTGGCCTATCAACTAGAACCTCCACCTACCATAGCCAAAGAACATGATGTCTTTCATGTTTCCCTCTTAAGGATGTACATATTAAACCCTTCACATGAACTATATTTAGAAGTAGTACATCAATTGGATGATAATTTTTATGAGGATAGACTAGTGATAATCTTAGGTTGTAGATAAAAAGTTCTACGAAATAAGAAAATAGGGCTCCTCAAGGTGTTACGGTGAAACCACAGGTTTGAGGAAGCGATGTGGGAATTGGAGGAAATGATGAAGTAGATTTACAGACATTTATTTTAGTGTGGGAAAAGGAAATTTCTAGGGCAAAGATTCCTAAGGGGGGAAGATTTTGTGGACACAAACATTCATCAATGGAAACCCCTCTTGATCTAATTAAATGTCTTATTTTGGTTATATGAAATTTGAACATCATTGGTTTTATGTTTCTGGATTTTAAAATAATATTATAAATTCTGAAATATGATAATATAGATGTTTAATAGTGACCACATGATTAGTATAAATATAGGGCTTTAACAAATCCAATTTACTCAAACCATGGAAGCGATGGCCTCATCTAGTATACTTTTCTCATACGAATCCCATTTGTTGGAGCTCAAAAAAGTGATGGCTTCATTGGGCTTCTCTCTTGACTAATCCCATGCTGAGCTTGAACACGTTAAGCTTGAGCGTAACTGACTATGGGATAAGTGGAATTTAATAGAGATTACCACTCGGGGGTTGTTATCTGAGCCACCCCAAGAGTCAGTCAACATCGCACACCATACCCTTTGGACATATGTGGGTGTTATAATGGTCTATGTAACAAGACTATATAAATATGACTATGTACATTATTTTTGTATAAATAATGTGCAGTCATTTTATTATTTTTACTTTGTAAATAGTTGTTAAAGAAAAAATAGTATTTTTAGTTAATATTCCACAAAGAAATCTATTTTGACGAATTAATGTATTTTTTAATTGAAAAATATTTTAATAAAATATTATTATAATTAAATAAATTTTTATTAAATATAAATGATCATATAATTTTACGAATGCAATTGTCATTTTTATTATGGTTTGGAAGCAGTTTTTGAGAAAACCCATGAATTTTCAAAAAATAGACGTTTGTATTTTAAAAGTAAAAATTCCCATACATAGAAAATTATTTAGAGAAAATGAATATTATTTTTGGAATCAGGATGTCGAAATTATTCAATGAATAATTTTTCATAATTTTCCAAGATAGTCGAATTTTTTGGTAAAAATTAAATACCATTTAAATGTATAATATGTTTTATGACTTCATAATGACCCAATAGTGATATAATAAGATACTATAAATGATTTTTTCGGCCAATATATGTTTTATCAATAATATATTTTGATTTTATGTTTGTTTGATTTATTTTAGAAAACATTAGTGGACCTTCCATGAGTTATAAAACATTTCACTTTTTAAATGAATTTCCTTGAGAGTGTGACTAACCTCCACATAAGCTCCCTCAATATATTAAGATGTTAGGCCATTGTAATTATAAAATACTAATTTCAAATCCCGTTTGGAAAAATCCAGGGGCGAAAACCATGGGATGGTTTGTTGTTTTGATTAGTGTAATGTGAGGTGTCCCAAACCTTAATAATAAAAAATTCTCTCTAAATTCATATATAAAACCACCCTTGCTCCCACTTCCTTTTCACGGAAATCCCTTGGAGTTAGTTCAAAGAATACCCTCCTCTCTCTAGAATCCTCCCATGGTTCCCCAATATCCAAAAAATCCTATCCCAAGCTATAGCGACCCAACCTTTACTTACATTACTATTACATCATTTGAAAGAAAACAAAAAATAATAGTATTACACATAGAGGAACCAAAGGATTAGTGTCTTGGGAGAACATGGACCATACATAACAAATACAACATCAAGCATAAACATTTATTTAATTTCTTCTTCTCTAGCTTCATTTTGTCACTTGTCCTCTCCTTAGTACATGTAGACACCTGAGGATATACATCAATAGGGGTGAGCAAGAATCCCAGTAAGAGGATAGATACGAACAATATACCTTGTGGTGATCATAATAATAACATGGGAAAATGATCATAAACATGAGAGGATGCAAAAATATAATACTTGAAATGTGGAAATGCATAAAAATGAAACATCTGTAATAGTGGTTAACTACCACACATACATGTCAACTAAGTAAGAATCTTGTTCAAACATCATTTCACATTTACTTATGAGATTAAACACTTTACCCAATGCATTGGAGCGCCGTATAATTCCAGGCACACTCATCACACTCAAACATTCATATTGCGCTATATAATTCTGGGCGCACCCATCAAATCATAACATTATCATTTATCATGAATGCCACAATTAAAATATAACATAAATGAAAATATTTAACCCTGGAAAGGGAATGGGTTTCATCTCATAAGAACAATTCACAAACATTGGGTTCCAAAAACAAAGAGGTAATAACATACTTGATACATGGACCATCAACCTTGAATGAGAAGTAAAAGGTGAGTACTTATAAGAAGATTTCTTTTGGAAAACATATTGTTTGACACAAGAAATAGTGTTAAACATGTATATCCTAGAAAAGTAAATAAAATGAATATCAAATGATTTTTTGGAGTAACCATATCAAACATGAAGTGAAAGAGGGAGAACCGGAAGAAAGAAAATTGGGTTCGAAATTTCACCTTAACTTGTATCTGAATGATTCCTTCTATTTAATGTCCTTTATAATGACATTATATTCATTAATTAGAAATCCATATCCTTTTCTATATTAATATGGTTCATTGTGTTTTCATTAAGAAATTTTATGTGTCTTTGGATGAGTTATATATTTTAAAAACATTATTCGGGAATGTCAGTTTTTATGGTTTTCTTGAGTGGTTCACTTGTATTCTTAAATTGCAGTTTTTGTAGAACATAGGTAAAAATGATGAACTGTTATTACATGTTATTAATGATATTAATTGGTATTTAATGATATTATAATTAATAATATTATATCCATGTGGTTGAATCATTAGATAAGAATTAAATGATGATTATTTGGGTTAATTTGGGCGGTTTTTCTATCACGACGAAATTGTTTTAATTTATCACTTAGTAATATGGAAATAAATTATTTACAAAACTTTAAATAGGAAATAATACATATAAAAAATTCTGATTCATCCAAAAAAATGGTTTCATTACCAGATCCGAAGGTAGAAATGGAATAAGAAAACACGACATTCATGAAGGTGATAAATTAACACCTCACGGAAAACTATCTCTTTAATGAAATAAAAGGAAGAGGGAAAGGGGGTTGGATGATATAATATCCTATTTGAGTCATACAATTCCATTAAAAGTATAATAATGGAGTTAAAATACCGTTTTAATGAAGATATATGGGGAGAAATCGAGAAATGATCTTGAACATGAAAGGAAATTAAAGGAGAAGAGGGAGAGAAATTACCTCTTAAATCCTCATATTGACATTCTCCCTAAGGAAGCTAGGAATAACCTATTGATGAGACTAGAAGCTCTTGAACATGGAAGGGGGGCTAGGGAAGATGTTTGGTTACTGTTTAGAGAAGGCTTGGAGCTTGAGATGTGTGAGGAAATGAGGGTGTAAAGGGTGGTTTTTATAGTGGAGGGGAGAGAGGTTTCTTGAATATAAAATTCATTAGTTTATTAATTTCCACTATGACAAGGAAAAGTGAGTCTTGAATGACCAAGAATAGTAATTTTATCATGTGATCCTAAACCAAGTGGTCTTACATCTGCAGAACATCACACATGACTCTATAATTAGCTTATCTAGCTTATTTTTGTAAATTACGGTATTTCATTATTCTTCAAAAAAATTATGTATTTTAAAAAAATCCCAAAAATATACCCCAACCATTTATTGACTTGTAGAATCCAAAAATATAGTCCATTTTTCAAAAATAATTTTCTAATTATGATCAATTTAATATTTAAATAACATGATGGATTATTACTAAAAACAGTTTTAAAACATTCATTTACATATTCTAAAATATAGGTACATCATAATTTTAGATGAATATTATTTTTATAATATCATATATAAGGTTACTATTAATTAGATTATATCACTACTCATAAGCGTATGTTACAATTCAAAACACAGAAGTGAAAAACTTGTGTTTAAAGGTCACTTAACACATTGTAGTTCATTATGTTGTTTTATTGTGATTTTAAGGCATATTTATAACAAGGGAATTTACATTGAAAAACTTTGGGTCATTACATTTTTCCCCCCTTAAGAAATTTCACCCTTGAAATTTCAGTTTACACAAACAAGTGTGGGTACTTCTCCTTCATTACCTCTTCTGGTTCCCATGTTTCTTCCTCACACTTATGGTTCCTCCACATCACTTTGAAAATATGGGTTGTCTTTTTTCATAGAACCTTATCTCTCTGATCCAGAATCATTATTGGAAGCTCCTCATAGGAGACATCATCTTCCAGCTACACCACCTCTAAGTTTAGTACATGTGAGTGTAATAGTATGTACTTCCTCAGTAGTGATAAATGAAACACATCATCAACTTGAGTCATATATGGTGGAAGTGCAAGTCGATATGCCACATATCCATGCGTTCAAGGATATCAAATGGGCCAATGTACCTTGGTATTAGCTTCCCTTTCTTCCCAAATCTCATAACTCTCTTCCATGGAGATATACAAAGGAATACTTTTTCTCCAAAGATGAACTCCAAGTCCCTTTGAAGGATGCCAGCATAGCTCTTTTTCTGACATTGAGAAGATTTGATGTGTTTCTGGATGACTTGAACATTCTCTGTCATCTCTTGAACAAGAGTGAGATTAAGTAGCTTTCATTATCCAACTTCATCCCAACAGGTTGGATTTCTACATCGCTTTCCATACAGAACTTCATATTGATCCATCTCAATTTTTTAGTGGAAGCTATTGTTGTATGATAACTCAACCAATGGGAGATACTGATCCCATCCACCATTGAAATATAGGGAGCATGCTCTTAGCATGTCTTCAAGAATCTTAATAGTTCGTTCAAATTGGCCATCAGTTTGGGGGTGATAGGTCGTGCTGAAATTTAATTCAATACTCAAATCATGATGAAGGCTCCTCCGAAATGTATATGTGAACCTTGGATCACAGTCCGAGACAATTGAGTGTGGAACACTGTGTAGTCTCACCACTTCCATCGTATATATATTTTCAATTTGTTCAAATGAGAGATCTTCCCGAAGAGCGATAAAATGGGATGTCTTGGTCAGTTTGTCAACCACAACCCATATCACATTACTTCCCTTCGACGGCTGAGGGAGTCCCGGGACGAAGTCCATAGTATCATTTTCCGATTTCCACATGGGTATAGTAAATGGTTGCGTCATACCTTTGGACTTTTTTCGATTAGATTTAACATGATGACATACTAAGCACCTTGATATATATTCTGCAATATCATACTTCATGTTATCCCACCAGAAGTGTTCTTGGAGATTGTGGTACATTTTGGTACTCCAATGATGGATAGTGAATATTGAGCTATGTGCATTATCAAATAGCTCCTTCTTTAACCCAGGTGATAACAGCACACAAAGCCACATTCCAAACCAAATCACACCATCATCGTTGATATGGAACTCTGACAGCTTCCCTCCCTCTACTGCATTCACCCTCTTTTTTTCTGTAAATCATCCTTTGGTTCCTTGTTAATATTCTCTTGGATGGATGGTTTCGCAATCATTGGGCAAGGTAGGATGTATCCCCTGCCCTTATGATTTCCAAATCCATTCTTTATATATCTATGAGGATAGGTTCTTTCTTAATCTGTAACATGGATAGAGTAGCGGGTTCATTTTTTCTTAGCGCATCAGCAACCTTGTTCTCCTTTCTAGGATGGTAGTGAATAGAGAAATAGTAATCCTTGATTAGCTCTAACTATCTCCATTGATGCATGTTGATCTCATTTTGTGTGAAAATATACATTAGGTTCTTCAAGTCGGTGTATATGTCACACTTCTCACCATAAAGGTAGTGCTGCGAGATTTTCAAGGAAAAAATCATTGCTGACAGCTCTAGATCATGAGCCAGGTAGTTCTTGTCATGGATCATCAATTTTTGTGAGGCGTATGCTATCACATTATCATTTTGCATAAGTACGCAACCCATGCCTTTCTTTGAAGCATCACTGTATATCGCAAAACATTCTCCACTTTTCGGTAGTGTGAGTACCGGTGTAGTGATCAACATTCTCTTAAGATCCTTAATGCTTCACTCACATTCTTCCATCCAAACATACATTAACCCTTTCCTTGTTAACTTAGTTAGCGGGCTGGACAATCTTGAGAAGTATCTCACAAAACGTTGGCAGTACCCAGCTAATCCAAGAAAACTAAAGATTTCTGTGACACTATAGGGACTAGGCCATTCCTCAATCACCATTGTTTTTAAGGATTAACATAAATTCCATCACTTGTGGTCAGATGTCCCAAGAACGTGACTTGCTTCATCCAAATGTCACACTTTCTGAACTTGGTGTACAACTTCTCCATTCTAAATGTCACAAACAAAAGTCTTAGATGTTCTTTATGTTCCTCCTTTATCTTGGCGTAGAAAAGAATATAATCAATAAACACTACCACAAATTTGTCTAGGTAATGTCTAAAGAATATATTCATCAAATACATGAAGATTGTAGTGTCATTATTAAGTCCATAGGGAATCACCAAAAACTCATAGTGCCCATACCTTGTACGGAAGACAGTCTTCAGAATATATTCCTTCTTCACCTTTACCTGATGATATCCAGAACAAAGATCCACCTTTGAGATGTATTGATCTCCTCTTAACTGGTCGAACACGTCATAAATACTTGGGAGAGGATACTTGTTCTTTATGGTGATATTTTTGAGTTCCTGATAATCGATACACATCAGCAATGTTAAATATTTCTTCTTCAAAAAGAGCACTGGTGCACACCAAGGTGATGCACTAGGGTGTATGAAAACTTTTTCTAGATTCTCTTCTAGCTGCTTCTTTAACTCCTCCAGTTTTATATGAGCCATACTATAGGGACACTTTGAGATATGAGTATCTCTATGTATGAGTTCAATTTAGAACTCTACCTCACGATCCGTTGGAATTCCGGGTAACTCTTCAGGAAATACATAATCGTATTCCCTCATGATTATGATTTCCTCAAGGTTGGAACTTTCCTTCAACTAAACCATTTGGGTGAGGTATGTTTCTTTCATAGGTAATCAACACCCACAACATTGAAGTATTTTTCAAAGGAGATTCATGATCTTCCTTGCATTTGTAGAGGAGCATGTGATGGTTTGGAATATGAAAAGATATTTCATTTTCTGGAGAGTTGATATGTGATCTATGTAACGAGAGCCAATGAATTCCGATTATAGCATCGAATTCCACCAAGGGATGTATTACGAGATTTTCCAGAAGAATCATCCCACATATGCCAACATGAGAAGAGTCAAACACATGGGTTTCATTGATTGCACCACTTGGTGTTTTTACAGATATCTCTACTTCAAGGTTTTGGGGAATCGATTCTAATGTTCTAGAAAACATTCAAGATATAAAGAAAGGCATAGAACCAGAATCAAATAAGAGTTTTACAATTCTCGAGTGAATAAGATGTGTACATTGTACGACTTCATTACTATGCTCTACCTCTGTAGTAGTGATGGAATAAGACTTCCCTTTTTCCTTTTTCTTTGGTGGTTTCTGATTTCTATTACCCTCGATAACTCGATGTTTAGTGCACTGACATCAATTGTGCCCTAGCTCCCTACAGTTGTAGCATTGAACCACCAGTGGTTATCTCCGTTCATCTGCCACATTCTTCTTCCTTTTCACGTATTTTCGACACTCTTGAGCATGGTGTCCTTTACCACACATGAAGCACTTCCCCGTCCCTTTGAGATAGTTCCCATGGTTCAAATTCCCAAATTTTTGGCATGTGGTTCGTTGAGTTTTCTTCCCACTTTTTTCATTAGATCCTCCATCTTGAAACTCCATCTTTTATTTCTTATAACCATAGCCACAGGACCATTCTCCAAACTCCATCTCCACTTTTAGGGCACATTGAACAACTTCTTCATAACTTCCAAAGTCTCAAATTTCAAGAGCCTTTCGACGGTGTTGTTTTAATCCACTAAAGAATCTATCAATTTTTCTATCATTGTTGATAACAAAACCTGAAGTGTACCTTGCAATCCTTGTGAAATTAACTTCATAGGTTGTGAAAGATTATTCTTCTTTTTGCTTTAACACTATGAATTCTCTCTCCATGTACATGCGAAGAGTTCTTGGGAAATACATTGTAAGAAATATTATATTAAAGTCTTCCCATTCAATCTCTTCAATTTCATCCCATAGCTTGGTGTTCTTAATCAAAGCCCATGATTGATCGGCTTCCCTATCTAGATGATAAATGGCTAGGGTCACCTTCTCCATCTCAGAACCGTGAATAAAATAAAATATCTTCTCCATGGAGTTGACCCACTGTTCCGCAACTAGTGGATTAGAAGATCCACTAAACATCGGTGGTTCTTGCAGCATAAAATATTCGAAAGAAAGTTTATCCCTCTTTGGTAAAGGAGGACGTTCACCATTATTATGGTTATGGTTCATAATCTTATATAATTGGGTAAACATCGCCATGATGTTTTCAAATCTACATCCCAATTCATTGGTGATGTTGTATGGGAAATCGTTGCATTGGCCCTCGCATGAGTTGTTGGCGATATTTGTCCTCATTCCCACAGTTTTCTAAAATAGAAAAGGTTAGAACAAAAAATAAGTAAACAAGAAAATAATACATAAATTATTCATTTGAACAAATTATACTAAAATATAACATATGGGAACCCTATGTAAATATTCTTGTGTTAATATTTGTAATTAGTCACATGTTATAGTTTTTCTCTAGGGTTCACTAATCCTAATTCCCAAATTAACTAATCATTTCCTCTGATATAAACTATAGCGACCCAACCATTTCATACATTACTATTACATAATTTTAAAGATAAACAACATGATATTATTACATATAGAGGATCCAAAGGTTTAGTTTCTTGGGAAAACTAGGACCATACATAACAAATACAACAACAAGCATAAATATTTATTTAATTTCTTCTTCTCTAGCTTCTTATTGGAACTTGTCCTCTCTTTAGTACATGTAGCAACCTGAGGATATACATTAAAAGGTGTGAGCTAGAAGCACATTAAGAGAATATATAAGATCAATATAAAATGTGGTGATCATAATCATAACATGGGGAAAATATCATGAACATGAGAGGAAGCATAAATATACGACTTGAAATGTGGCAATGCATAAAAATGAAACATCATGTCTTAGTGGTTAACTACCACACATACTAGTGAACCAAGCTAGCATCTTTTTCACACATCATTTCACATTTACTCATTATATTCATAACTTTACCCAATGCATTAAAGCATTGTATAATTCCAGGTGCACCCGTCACATTCAAACATTCATATTGCGCTATATAATTTAGTGCACACTTGTCACATCATAACATTATCATTTATCATGCATCCCACAATTAACATATAAAATAAATGAAAATAACTAGCCCATGAAAAGGAATTGGATTCATCTCATAAGAACACATTCACAAACATTGGGTTCCCAAAACAAAGAGGTAATAACATACTTGATACAAGAACCATTAACCTTGAAGGAGATGTAAATGGTGAGTTCTTAAAAGAAGAGTTATTTTGGAATTTCTTTTGACACAAACAATAGTGGTAAACATGTATATATTAGAAAAGGAAGTTAAATGATGAACATATGATTTTTTGGAGTAACTATATCAAAAATGGACTGAAAGAAGGAGAACCTGAAGAAATAAAATTGGGTTTGAGATTTCCCCTTACCTTGTTTCTGAATGCTTACTTCTCATTAATGTCTTGTATAATGAAATTATATTCATTAATTAGAAATCCAGAACCTAGTGTACATTGATATGGTTCATTATGGTCTCATTAAGTGATTTTATGTGTCTTTAGATGAGTTATAGTGTTTAAAAACATTATTCGAGAATGTTTGTTTTTATGGTTTTCTTGAGTGGTTCACTTGTATTCTTAAATTGACGTTTTGGTATAACATGGGTAAACATCCAGAACTAATATTACATGTTATTAATGATATTAAAGTTTATTTAATGATCTTATAATTAATTATATTATATCCTTGTGTATGAATCATTAGATAAGAATTAAATGATAATTATTTGGGTTAATTTCGGCTGTTTTCGATCACAACGAACTTGTTTTAATTTATCACATAATAATATGGCCATAAGATATTTCAAGACCATTAAATAGGTAATAATACATATAAAAAATTCTGGTTCAAACATAAAAATGGTTTCATGACCAGATATGAATGTATAAATGGAAGATTAAATCTTGTCATTCTTGAAGGTGATAAATTAACACCACACGAACAACATTCCCTTTAATAAAATAAAAGGAAGATGGAAAGGGGTTTGGATTATATAATATCCCATTTGAATCATAAAATTCAAGTACATGTATAATACTGGAGTTAAAATACAATTTGGATGATGATATATGGGGAGAGATCAAGAAATGAACATGAACTTGAAAGGAAATTAATGGCGAAGAGGGAGAGAATTTTCCTCTTAAATACACCTCTTGAGATTCTCCTTAAGGAAGCTAGGATTGGTCTTTTGATGAGACAAGCTACTCTTGATCATGGGAGAGGGTCTAGAGATGATTTTAGGGCAGATTTCAGAGAAGGCTTGGAGCTTCCTTGGTGGGAGGAAATGTGGGTGTGAATTGAGGTTTTTATAGTGGAGGGGAGAGGGGTTTTCTTAATACAAAATTCATTAGTTTACTAATTTCCCCTAAGACTAGGAATAATGTGTCTTGAATGACCACGAATTGTAATTTTATCATGCCATCACGAAAAAAGTGGGCTTACAGCAGCATAACATCACACATGACTCTATAATTAGCTTATTTAGCTTATTTTTGTAAATTACAGTATTTCACTATTCATCAAAATCAAGTATATCAGAAAAATCCCAAAAATTTACCCCAGCCATTTTTCTTCGTTTAAAATCCTAAAATGAAGTCCATTTTTCAAAAATAATTTTTTAAATATGATTAATTTAATATTATATTAATATCAAGGATTATTACTAAAAATAGTTTTAAAACATTCATTTACTTATTCTAAAATATAGGTACATAATACTTTCACTTGAATATTATTTTTATAATATAATAGGTAAGGTTAATATTAATTATATTATATCACTATTAATAAGCCAATGATAAAATTCATATGGGTATGTTACTATTCAATAAAAATTATTTTTTGTTTTATTAGAGTCCAAAAATCATCTTGAAAACAACAATGTATGTCAGATTTTCGAAATTCAAAACACAGAAGTGGAAAACTTATTTTTAATAGTCACATATAACTTAGTAGTTTATTATTTTTTTGTTTTCAAGTGGTTTTATGGAAAATTTATAATAAGGGAATTTCCATTTAAAAACATTGGGTTATCACAATCTTCCTCAAGAAATTTCGCCCCCGAAATTTCACTTTACACAAATAGGTGAGGGTACTTCCCATTCCTTTCCTCTTCTGGTTCCCATGTTGCATCCTCAATCTCATGGTTCCTCCACAAAACTATGACAATATGGGTTGTCTTGTTGCATAGAAACTTATATCTCTTATCCAGAATCATTATTGCCTGCTCCTCAAAGGAAAGATCACCTTCCATCTGCACCACCGCTGAGTTTAGTAAATGTAAGGGGTCTGGTATGTACTTCATCAGTAGTGATACATGAAACACATCATACACATGAGCCATATTTGGTGGAAGTTCTAGTCGATAGGCCACAGATCCTAAGCAGTCAAGAATCTCAAAGGGGACAATGTACCTTGGGCATAGCTTCCCTTTATTCCCAAATCACATGACTCTCTTCCATGGATATATTCGAAGGAAGAATACATCTCCAACATAGAACTCCAAGTCCCTTAGATGGTTGTTAGCATAGCTCTTTTTCCGACATTGAGCAGCTTTGATGTGTTTCTATATTACATGATCCTTATCTGTCATCTCTTAAATGAGATCGGGTCCAAGGAACATTCTTTCTCCTACATTATCCCAACAGGTTGGGGTTCTACATCGCTTTCCATATAGAACTTCATATAGCGCCATCTGAATAATTGAGTGAAAGATATTGTTGTATGATTACTCAACAAATGGGATATACTAATCTCATTCACCTTTACATTATAGAGAGCATTCTCTTAGCATATCGTCAAGCGTCTGAATAGTTCTTTCAAACTGGCTATCAGTTTGGGGGTGATAGGCCATTCTGAAATTTAATTCAGTAATCAGAGCATGTTGAGGGATCCTCCAGAATTTAGATTTGAACCTTGCATCATGATCAGAGACAATTGATAGTGGAACACCGTTCAGTCTCACCACTTTATTCGTATATATCTTTTCAAGTTGATCAATTGAGAGCTCTTCCTGAATAGATATAAAATGGGAAGTCATGGTGAGTCAGTCAACCACAACCCATGTCACATTATTTCCCTTCGAAGTCTTCGGGAGACCCGTGAAGATGTCTATAGTAACATTTTCCCATTTCTGCATAGGCATAGGCAATGGATGCATCATACCATTGTACTTTTCTCACTCAACTTTAACAATCTGACATTCCAAGCACCTTGATATATATTCCGCAATCTCTTTCATCATGTTATCCCAACAGAAGTGTTCTCGGAGATCACGATACATTTTGGTACTCCAATGATGGATAGAGAATATTGAGCTATGTGCATTATCCAATAGCTCATTCTTTATCCCAAGTGATGAAGGCACACAAATCCATGTTCGAAACCAATTCACCCCATCATCATTGATATGGAACTCTGGACGCCTACCTTCCTTTACTACATTCACCCTCTTTTGTATCTCCACATCATCCCTTTGTACTTCCTTAATCTTCTCTTGGATATATGGTTGTGCAATCATTTGGGAAAGGTAGGATTTATGCCCTGCCCTTATGATTTCGAAATCCATTCTTTGCATATCTAAGAAGATATGGACTTTCTCAATCCGTAACATGGATAGAGTAGCGGGTTCTTTTCTACTTAGAGAATTATCTACCTTGTTCGCCATTCCAGGATGGTAGTAAATAGATCAATTGTAAAACCTGATTAGATCTAACCATCTACTTAGACACATGTTGAGCTCCTTTTGTGTGAAATATACTTTAGGCTCTTTTGGTCAGTGTATATGTGACACTTCTCACCGTAAATGTAGTGTCACCAGATTTTCAAGGAAAAAAGCATGGCTTCCAACTCTAGATCATGCGTCGGGTAGTTCTGCTCATGGATCTTCAACTATCGTGTGACGAAGGTTATCAGATTATCATTTAGAATGAGTACCCAACCCAAGCCTTTCTTTGAAGTATCACAGTATATCACAAAACATTCTCCATTTTTCAGTAGTGTGAGTACATGCGCAGTGATCATCCTTCTATTTAGATCCTTCAATCTACCCTCACATTCCTTGGTCCAAACATACTTCACCCCATTCCGTGTAAACTTAGTTAGCAGGCTTGACAATCATGAGAAGTTTCTCACAAAACATCGGCAGTTCCCAGCTAATCCAAGAAAAGTATGGATTACCGTGACACTATAAGCCCTGGGACAATCCCCAATCGTCATTGTTTTTGAAGGATCCACGGAAATTCCCTCACCTGTGATAACATGTCCCAAGAACGTGACTTGGTTCATTCAAAATTCACACTTCCTGAACATGGCGCAAAACTTCTCATTTCTTAATGTCGCTGAAACTAGTCTTAGATGTTCCTCATGTTCCTCCTTGCTCTTAGAGTAGATGAGAATATCATCAATAAACACTACCAAAAAATTTTCTGGGTAATGTATAAATAATCTATTAATCAAATCCATGAATATTGCAGGGGCATTAATAAGTCCGAAGGGCATCACCGAAAACTCATAGAATCCATACCTCCACGTAATCTAGTCTTAAGAATATAATCCTTCTTCACCTTTACCTGATGATATCCAAAACGAAGACCCACCATTGATATGTATTTAGTTCCTCTTATCTAGTCAAAAAAGTTGTCAATCCTTGTGGGAGGATACTTTTTCCTTATGGTGATCTTGTTGAGTTCTCGATAATCGATACAAAGCCACATTGTTCCATCATTCTTCTTCACAAAGAGAACTACTTCACCCCAAGGTGATGCAGTAGGGTGTAAAACCCTTTTTCCAGATGCTCATGCAGCTTCTTTTTTAACTCCTTGAGTTCAATAGGATCCATCTTATAGGGACACTTCGAGATAGGAGTAGATCCTTGTATGAGTTTAAATGAGAACTCTACCTCACGATCTGGGGGAATTCTGGGTAACTCTTTGGGAAATACATTGTCGTATTCCCTCACAATGGACATTTCCTCATGTTTGGAACTATCCTTCAACTCAGCCATTTGGGAGAGGAATGATTATTCAAAGGGAATAAAAACCCACAACATTGAAGGATTTGTGAAAGGAGATTCATGATCTTTCTTGCATTTGTAGGGGATCATAGGATGGTTTTGAATATGAAAAGATATTTCATTTTCCTGACATTTGATATGTTCTCTATATAATGAGATCCAATCCATTCCCATTATAACGTTGAATTCCACCAAGGAAATTATTACAAGATTTTCCGGAATAATCTTCCCACATACGCCAACAGGATAATAGTCAAACACTTTGGTTGCATTGATTGCACCACTTGGTGTTTTTACAGATATGTCAAATTCAAGGTTTCAGGGCTTCAATTCTATAGTTCTAGCAAACATGAAAGATATAAAGGAATGCGTAGAACCAGAATCAAGTAAGACTCTTTCCATTCATGATCGAATATGAAGTGTACCTTTTATGACTTCATTATCATGCTCCACCTCTGTAGTAGTGATGGCATAATCCTTCCCTATTACCTTTGGCTTTTTTGGTTTCTAACGTTGATTACCGAAGAGAACTCAAGGTTTAGTGCACTAACTTTCATAGTTCACTAGCTCTCTACAGTTGTAGCATTGAACCATGAGTGGTTCTCTCCTTTCTTCTACCACATTCACCTTCCTTTTTGTGTCTTTTCAACACTCTTGAGCATGGTGTCCTTTCCCACACTTGAAGCACTTCCCCATCCCTTTCAGGCAGTTTCCAAGGTGCATCATCCCACATTTATGGCATGTGGGCCGTTAAGTTTTCTTCCCACTTTTTCCATTATATCCTCCAGCTTGAAACTCCATCATTAGTTTCTTATGACTATATCCATGGGACCATTCTCCAAACTCCATCTCCACATTGAGGGAACATCAAACAACTTCTTCATAACTCCCAATGTCTCTAATTTCAACAGCCTTTCGAAGATGTGGTTTTAATCCACTATGGAATCTATCAATTTTGATGTAATTGTTGATAAAAAAACTCAAAGTGTACCTTGAAAGCCTTGTGAAATTCTCTTCATAGGTTGTGACATATTCTCTTTCTTTCTTCTTGAGCTCTATGAATTCTCTCTCCGTCTTCATGCGAAGAGTTCTTGAGCTCTATGAATTCTCTCTCCATCTCAGAATTGTGAAGAACAGAAAATATCTTCTCCATGATGTTAACCCAATGTTCTGCAACTAGTGGATCATAAGATCCACTAAACGTTGGTGGTTGATAACGCATAAAATATTCAATAGACAGTTTCTCTTTATTTGGGGAAGAAGAACGTCCCCCATTATTATGGTTATGGTTCATGACCTGATATAATTGGGTAAGTATCAGCATGATGTTTTGAACTCCAACTCCCAAATCAATGGGGATGTCCTTCTGAAAATCGTTGCATTGTCCCTCACACGAGTTGTTGGCCAGATTTTTCTTGGTTCACACCATTTTTTAAAATAGAAAAGGTTAGAACAAAAAATAAGTAAACATGTTAAGAATACATAACTTATTCATTTGAACAATTTATACTAAAATCATAACATATGGGATCCCTACGTAAATATTATTATGTGCATATTGTTACTTAGTCTCAAGCTATAGGTTTTCTCTAGGGTTCCCTAATCCTAATTCCCTATTTAACTAAACCTTTCTTATGATACCAATTATAGCGACCCAACCTTTTCATACATTATTATTAAATCATTTTAATGTTAAACAACATGATAGTATTACATATTGAGGATCCAATGTTTTAGTTTCATGGGGAAACTAGGACCACACCTAAAAAATACAACATCATGCATAAACATATATTTAATTTTTCTTCTCTAGCTTTTTATTGGCACTTGTCCTCTCCTTAGTACATGTTTCCACCTGAAGATATACATAAAATGGGGATATCTAGAAGCCCAGTAAGAGGATAGATAAGAACAATATATCATGGGGTGATCATAATCATAACATGGGAAAAAGATCATGAACATGAGAGGAAGCATAAATATAAGACTTGAAATGTGGAAATACATAAAAAATGAAACATCATGTCTTTGTGGATAACTAACACACATACTTTTGAACCAATCTAGCATCTTGTTCACACATCATTTCAAATTTACTCATTAGATTCATCACTTTACCCAATGCATTGGAGCGCTATATAATTACAGGTGCACCTGTCACATTCAAACATTCATATTGCGCTATATAATTCCGGGAGCACCTGACACATCATAACATTATAATTTATCATGAAATCCACAATGAACATATAAACTATATGAAAATAACTAACCCATAAAAATTAATGGGATTCATCTCATAAGAGCACATTAATAATTATTGGGTTCCCAAAATAAAGAGGGAATAACATACTTGATACAAGAACCATCAACCATGAATGAGAAGTAAAAGTTGAGTTCTTAAAATAAGATTTCTTTTGGAAAACGTTTTTTTTCAAAAAAATAATAGTGGTAAACATGTATATCCCAGAAAACGAAATTAAATGATGAAGAAATGATTTTTTGGAGTAACCATATATAAAATGGAGTGAAAGAGGGAGAACCTGAAGAAATAAGATTGTGTTCGAGATTTCCCCTTACCTTGTATCTGAATGCTTCTTTCTCTTTAAGGTACCATATAATGACATTATATTCATTAATTAAAAATCCATAACCTTTTTTACATTAATATGGTTCATTATGGTTTCATTATGTGATTTTATGTGTCTTTGGATGAGTTGTAGAGTTTAAAAACTTTATTCTGGAATGTTTGTTTTTATGATTTCCTTGAGTGTTTCACTTGTATTCTTAAATTGAAGTTTTGGTAGAAAATGCGTAAACATCCAGAACTGATATTACATGTTATTAATGATATTACATTATATTGAATGATCTTATAATGAATCATATTATATCCATGTGGATGAATCATTATAAAAGAATTAAATGATGATTATTTGGATTAATTTGGGCGGTTTTTCAATCACAACAAACTTGTTTTAATTTATCACTTAGTAATATGTCCATAATTTATTTCCCGAATTTTAATTAGTAAATAATATATATAACAAATTCTGGTTGAAAAATAAAAATGGATTCATGACCAGATCTGAAGGTAGAAATGGAAGAAGAAAACATGTCATTCTTGAATGTGATAAATTAACACATCATGAACAATGTTCTATTTAATAAAATAAAAGGATGTATGAAATGGGGTTGGATGACATAATGTCCAATTTGAATCATAAAATTCCACTACAAGTATAATACTAGAGTTAAAATACCATTTGGATGAAGATAGATGGGGAGAGATCAATAAATGAACATGAACTTGAAAGGAAATTAAAGGAGAAGATGGAGAGAAATTACCTCTTAAATCCGCCTCTTGAGATTCTCCATAAATAAGATAGGCTTGGTATTTTGATGAGACCATCTATTCTTGAATATGGGAGAGGGTCTGGTGGAGATGTTTGGGTAGAGTTTAAATAAGGCTTAGAGCTTGAGAGTTGTAAGGAAATGAGGGTGTAAAGAGAAGGAATAGTGAGTCTTGAATGACTGAGAATAGTAATTTTATCATGTGATCCTGAACCAAGTGTGCTTACATCAGCAGAACATCACACATGACTCTATAATTATAATATTTAGATTATTTTTTTAATTTCTAGTATTTAAGTATTCGTCAAAAAATCAAGTATTTCAGAAAAATCACAAAATTTACCCCATCCATATTTCGATGTTTGGAATCCAAAAATGAAGTCCATTTTTCAAAAACAATTTTCTAAATATGATTAATTTAATATTTTATTAAAATCATGGATTATTACTAAAAACAGTTTCAAAAAATTCATTTATTTATTCTAAAATACAGGCACATCATACTTTCAGTTGAATATTATTTTTATAATATCGTAGGTAAGGTTACAATTAATTAAGGTATATCACTATTTATAAGGGTATGTTACTATTTATAAGGGTTGTTTACTATTCAACAAAAATTATTTTTGTTTTATTAGACTCCAAAAATCATCTTGAACAAAAATGTGTATGTCAGATTTTCAAAATTCAAATCACAGTAGTGACAAACTTATGTTTAAATTTCACTTATCACTTAGTAGTTCATTATGTTGTGTTTTCAATTGATTTTATGGCATATTTATAAGAAGATAATTTCCATTGAAAAACTTTGGGTCATTATATTCTTCATCCCTTAAGAAATTTCGCACCCGAAATTTCACTTTTCAAAAATAGGTGAGGGTACTTCTCCTTCATTGCCTCTTCTGGTTCCCAAGTTTCTTCCTCAATCTTATGGTTCCTCCCCAACACTTCGACAATATGGGTTATCTTGTTGCGTAGAACCTTATCTCTCCGATCTGGAATCTTTATTGGCTGCTCCTCATAGGAGATATCATCATCCATAAGCACCACCTCTGAGTTTAGTACATGTGAGGGGTCTGGTATGTACTTCCTCAGTAGTGATAAATGGAACACATCATGAACATGAACCATATTCGGTGGAATTTCAAGTCTATAGGCCATAGATCCAAAGTATTCAAGGATCTCAAAGGGGCCAGTGTACATTGGACTTAGCTTCCCTTTCTTCACAAATCACATGACTCTCTTCCATGGAGATATTCGAAGGAATTATTTATCTCCAACGTCAAACTCCAAGTCCCTTCGACGGTTGTCAGCATAGCTCTTTTTCTGACATTGAGAATCTTTGATGTGTTTTTGGATGACTTGAACCTTCTATGTGCTCTCTTAAACAAGATCGGGTCCATGTAGCTTTCTTTCTCCAACTTCATCCCAACAGGTTGGAGTTCTACATCGCATTCCACATAGAACTTCATATGGAGCCATATAAATACTTGAGTGAAGTTGTTGTTGTATGAGAACTCATCCAATGGGAGATACTGATCCCATCCACCTTTGAATTCTAGATAGCATGCTCTTATCATATCTTCATGTGTATGAATAGTTATTTTAGTCTAGCCCTCAGTTTGGGGGTGATAGGTTGTGCTAAAATTTATTTCAGTACTCAAATCATGCTGAAGGATCCTCCAAAATTTAGATGTGAACCTTGGATCACTATCAGAGACAATTGAGAGTGGAATACCGTGAAGTCTCACCACTTCCTTTGTATATATATTTGAATGTTATTAAAGTGAGAGATCTTCCCGAATAGAGATTAAATGGGATGTCTTGGTGAGTCGGTCAACCAAAACCCATTTCACATTATTTCCCTTCGACGTCTTCAGGAGACCTGTGACAAAGCCCATAGTAACATTTTCCTATTTCCACATGGGTATAGGCAATGGAAGCATCATACCATTGGTCTTTTATTGCTTAGCTTTAACTTGTTGACATACCAAGAACCTTTATATATATTCCGCAATATCCTTCTTCATGTTATCCCACCAGAAGTGTTGTCATAGATCACGATACATTTTTATACTCCCGTGATGGATAGCGAATATTGTGCAATCTGTATTATCCAATATCTCCTTCTTTGTCCCAGGTGATGAAGGCACAAAAAGCCACGTTCCAAACCGAATCACCCCATCATCATCGATATGGAACTCTTGTAGCTTCTCTTCCATTACTGCATTCACCCTCTTTTGAATCTCCACATCATCCCTTTTTGCTTCCGTAATCGTATCTTGGATGTATGGTTGTGCAATCATTTGGGAAAGGTAGGATGTATTCCCTACCCTTATGATTTCCAAATCCATTCGTTGCATATCTAAGAAGATATAGTCTTTCACAATCTGTAACATGGAAAGACTAGTGGGTTCTTTTCTGCTTAGAGAATCATTTACCTTGTTCTCCATTCCAAGATGGCAGTGAATAGATCAATCGTAATCCTTAATTATATATAAACATCTAATTTGATGCATGTTGAGATCCTTTTTTGTGAATATATACTTTAGGCTCTTGTGGTTGGTGTATATGTGCCACTTCTCACCATAAAGGTAGTGCCTCCATATTTTCAAGGAAAAATTCATGGATTCCATCTCAAGATCATGCGTTGGGTAGTTCTGCTAAAGGATCTTCAACTGTCATGAGGCGTAGGATCTCACATTATCAGTATTCATGAGTACGCAACCCAATAATTTCTTTGAAGCATCACTGTATATCACAAAACATTCTCCACTTTTCGGTAGTGTGAGTACAGGTGCAGTGATCAGCCTTCTCTTTAGCTACTTGAAGCATCCCTCACATTCTTCTGTCCATACATACTTTACCCCTTTCCTTGTTAATGTAGTTAGCGAGATTGAAAATCATGAGATTTTTCTCACAAAACATCAGTAGTACCCAGCTCATCCATGAAAGCTATGGATTTGTGTGACACTATAGGGCCTGGGACATTCCTCAGTTGCCTTTGTTTTTTAAGGATCCACAGAAATGCCCTCACTGGTGATCACATGTCCCACGAACGTGACTTGCTTAATTCAAAATTCACACTTGATGAACTTGGTGTACAACTTCTCCTTTCTTAATGTCGTTGAAAGAAGTCTTATATGTTTTTTAGGTTCCTCCTTTCTCTTGGAGTAGATAAGAATTTCATCGATAAACACTACCAAATATTTGTCGAGGTAATGTCTAAAGACTCTATTCATCAAATCCTTGAATATTGTAGGCGAATTAGTATGTTCAAAGGGCATCACCAAAAACTCATAGTCTCCACACCTTGTATAGAATGTAGTCTTCGGAATATCTTCCTTCTTCACCTTTACCTGATGATATCTAGAATGAAGATCCTCCTTTGAGAAGTATTGATCTCGTCTTCACTGGTCGAACAAGTCATCAATCCTTGGGGGAGGATACTTGTTATTTATGGTGATCTTTTTGAGTTCCCGATAATCGATACACAACCGCATTGTTCCATACTTATTCTTCACAAATAGCACTGGTGCACCCCAAGGTGATGCACTAAGGCATATGAAAACTTTGTCTAGATTCTCTTGCAGCTTCTTCTTTAACACTGCCAGTTCGATAGGAGACATCCTATAGGGACACTTCGAGATAGGTGTAGCTCCAGGTATGAGTTTAATTGAGAACTCAACCTCATGATTCGGGGGTATTCCGGGTACCTCTTCGGGAAATACATCTATGTATTCCCTCAAGATGGGAATTTCCTCATGGTTGTAACATTCCTTTAACTCAACCATTTGGGCAAGGTATTCTGCTTCTTAGGGAATCAAAACCCACAACATTGAAGGATTTTTCAATGGAGATTCATGATCATCCATGAATTTGTAGAGGAGAATGGGATGGTTCGGAATATGAAAAGATATTTCATTTTCTCGACAGTTTACATGTGCTCTATTTAACGAGAGACAATACATTCCCATTATAGCATCGAATTCCACCAAGTGTAGTATTATGAGATTTTCCAGAAAAAACTTCCCACACACTCCAAAAGGAGAAGAATCAAACACTTGGGTAGCATTTATTGCACCACTTGGTGTTTTTACAGATATCTCTACTTCATGGTTCCAGGGCTTCGATTCTATAGTTCTAGAAAACGTTAATGAAATAAAGGAATGTGTAGAACCATAATCAAATAAGACTTTTTCCATTAATGAGTGAATAAGAAATGTACCTTTTACGACTTCATTATCATGCTCTACTTCCGCAGTAGTGATGACATAATCCTTCCCTTGTTCCTTTGGCTTTGGTGGTTTCTGACGTTGATTAACCTCAAGAACACAAGGTTTACTGCACTGACTTGCATTGTGCCCTTGCTCCCTCAAGTTGTATCATTGAACCATGAGTGTTTCTCTCCATTATTCTGCTACATTCTTCTTCCTTTTCATGTCTTTTCGACAATCTTGATCATGATGTCCTTTCCCACAATTTATGCACTTCCCCGTCCCTTTGAGGTAGTTCCCATGGTGCAACTTCCCACATTTTTGGCATGTGGGTCATTGAGTTTTCATTCCACTTTTTTCATTAGATTCTCCAGCTTGAAACTCTATCTTTCATTTCATATCACCATAGCCATGGGACAATTCTCCAAACTCCATCTCCACTTTGAGGGAACCTTGAATGACTTATTAATAACTCCCAATGTTTCGAATATCAAGAGGATTTTGAAGGTGTGGTTTTAATCCACTAATGAATCTATCAATTTTTTATCATTTTTTATTACAAAACCCTAAGTATACCATGCAAGCCTTGTGAAATTAATTTCATTGGTTGTGACATATTTTCCTTCTTTTTTCTTGAGCTCTATGAATTCTCTCTCCATCTTCGTGTGATGGGTTCTTGGGAAATACTTGTTAAGAAACATTATATTAATGTCTTCCCATTCGATCTCTTCAATTTCATCCCTTGGATTGGTGTTCTTAATCAAATCCTAGCAATGATTGGTTTCTCCATCTAGATGAAAAACAGCTTGGGTCACCTTCTCCGTCTCGGAATAGTGAATAAGAGAAAAGATCATCTCCATGGAGTTGACCCACTATTCCGCAACTTGTGGATCAAAAGACCCACTAAACATCGGTGGTTGTTGCCCCATAAAACATTCGATAGCCAGTTCCTCCCACTTTGGTGAAGGAGGATGTTCCCCATTATTATGGTTATAGTTCATAACCTGAGATATTTGGGTAAGCATCGCCATTAAGTTATTAACTCCACCACCCAAATCAATGGGGATGTCATTCAAGCAATCATTGCATTGGACCTCGCATGAGTTGTTGGCCTGATTTCTCTTGGTTCCCACCATTTTCTAAAATATAAAAGGATAGAAATAAAATAAGTAAACAAGTCAATAATACATAAGTTGTTCATTTGAACAATTTATACTAAAAGAAAATCATATGGTATCCCTATGTAAATATTATTTTGTGCATATTTTTACTTAGTCTCTTGCTATAAGATTTCTCTAGGGTACACTAGTACTAATTCCCAAATTAACTACACCTTTCCTCTGATACCAACTACAGCGACCCAACCATTTTTTATATAACTATTACATCATTTTAAATAAAAACAAATTAATAGTATTACACATAGAGGATACAAATGTTCAGTGTCTTGGTAAAAATAGGACCATACATAACAAATACAACATCAAGCATAAACTTTTATTTAATTTCTTCTTCTCCAGCATCTTATTGGATCTGGTCCTCTCCTTAGTACATGTTTCCACCTGAGGATATACATAAAATGGGGTGATCGAGAAGCCCTGTAAGAGGATAGATATGAACTATATAACATGGGGTTATCATAATCATAAGAAGTTAAAAAGATCATGAACATGAGAGGAAGCATAAATATAAGACTTGAAATGTGAAAATGCATAAAAATGTAACATCATGCCTTAGTGGTTAACTACCACACATACATGTGAACCAAGATAGCATCTTTCTCACACATCATTCAAAATTTACTCATCAGATTCAACACTTCACCCAATGCATTGGAGTGTTGTATACTTCCAGGGGCACTCGCCACATTCAAATATTCATATTGCGCTATATAATTCTGAGCGCTCCTGTAACATCATAACATTATCATTTATCATGGGTGGCAAAATAAACATATAACATAAATGAAAATAAATTACCCATGAAAGCTAATGGGTTTCATCACAAAATAACACATTCATAAAAATTGGATTCCCAAAACAAAGAGGGAATAAAGTACTTGATACAAGAACCATCAACCTTGAATGAGTAGTAAAAGGTGAGTTCTTAAAAGAAGAGTTCTTTTGGAAAATATTTTGTTTGACAAAAATAATAATGGTAAACATGTATATCACAAAATAGGGAAAAAAATGATGAAAAAATTATTTTTTTTGGATTAACCATATCAAAAATTTAGTGAAAGATGGAGAACCCGAAGAAAGAAAAATGGGTTCGAGATTTCCCATTACCTTGTATCCGAATGCTTCTTTTAATTTAATGTCATGTATAAGGAAATTATATTCATTAATTAGAAATCCAGTACATTGTGTACATTAATATGGTTTATTATGGTTTCATTAATTGATTTTATGTGTCTTTCGGTGTGTTATGGGGTTTACAAACATTATTCGGGAATGTTTGTTTTTATGGTTTTCTTGACTGTTTCACTTGTATTCTTAAATTAATGTTTTGGTAGAACATGGGTAAACAACCAGAACTAAAATTACATGTTATTAATGATATTATAGAATATTTATGATATTATAATATATAATATTATATCCATGTTGATTAATAATTAGATAATAATTAAATGATGATTATTTGGGTTAATTTGGGCGGTTTTTCGATCACAACGAACTTGTTTTAATTCATCACTTAGTAATATGGGAATAAGTTATTTCCAGAACTTTAAATAGGAAATAATACTTATAAAATTTATGTTTCAACCATAATAATGGTTTCATAACCAGATCTTATTGTAGAAATGGATGATGAAAACTTGTAGTTCTTGAAGGTGTTAAATTAACACCTCACGAACAACGTTCTCTTTAATAAAATAGAAGGAAGGGGGAAAGGGGGTTGGATGATATAATATTCCATTTGAATCAGAAAATTATATTAGAACAATAATAATAGAGTTAAAATACCATTGGGATAAAAATAGGTGGGGAGAGATCACGAAATGATCTTGAACTTGAATGGAAATTAAAGGAGAAGAGGGAGAGAAATTACCTCTTAAATCCTCCCCTTGAGATTCTCCTTAAGGAAGCTAGTCTTGGTATTTTGATGAGACCAGAAGCTCTTGAACATGGGATTGGGTCTAGGTAATCTTTTTGGGATGAGTGTAGAGAAGGCTTGGAGCTTGATAGGTGTGAGTAAATTAGGGTGTGAATGGTTGTTTTTTATAGTGGAGGGGAGAGGGGTTTCCTAAATATAAAATTCATTAGTTTATTAATTTCCCATAAAACAAGGAATTTTGAGTCTAGAATGACCATTAATTGTAATTTAATCATTTGATGACGAAACATGTGGTCTTACATTAGCATAACATCACACATGACTCTATAATTAGCTTATTTAGCTTATTTTTGTAAATTACAGTATTTAACTATTCCTCAAAAAATCGAGTATTTCAGAAAAATATCAAAGATTTACCCCAACCATTTTTCAATTTGTGGAATCCAAAAATGAAGTCAATTTTTTCAAAATAATTTTCTAATTATGAATATTTTAATATTTAATTAAAATCGCGGATTTTTACTAAAAACAGTTTTAAAACATTCATTTACTTATTCTAAAATATAGGTACATCATACTTTCACTTGAATATTATTTTTATAATATCATATGTAATGTTTCTATTTACTAGAGTATGTAACTATTAATAAGTTTATGTTACTATTAATATGGGTAGGTTACTATTCACCAAAAATTATTTTTGTTTTATTAGACTCCAAAAATCATCTTGAACACAACTGTGTATGTCAGATTTTGGAAATTCAAAACACAGAAGTGACAAAATTATGTTTAAAGGTCACTTAGCACATATTTGTTCATTATGATGTGTATTCATGTGATTTTATGGAATATTTATTAGTAGGGAATTTCCATTTATAAACTTTGGGTCGTTACACAAGCCACTCACAAGCCTTTGGGATCACAATTTCAAATCAGGAATTTCTCCCTTTCTCATTTTTTTCCCAATTTTCTTTAAGTTGTTATGACCATTTGTTTTCAATTAAAAATTTTGGGGTATGATTTGAAACCTCCCCCATACTACCCGCTTTATGTTTGGATTATGGGAGACCCCTTTATCTCTCATTAATTCCTCCCATGTACACCCGTTACCATTCCAAAATTCCTTAAGGGATTTCACTCTCCTCTTTTACATCCAAGTAGTTATTTTGTATTATGCATCTAAATTCATTTACGTATGTTGGATAATGTATCTATATTACCCCATTATTGTCCATTTCATGTACATATAATGAGACACCCTTTTTTATCTCATCAACCATTTTCACGAATAATTATTTCACGTCATTATGCTGCTGAAATTGCATCACGTTTTTTCCAAGCCAAGATCATAGTGTGGTGAATAACATTCCCATGTATCTATCAAGGTTATTCCCCATTATTAACATATAAATATTTAATGTTAATGTTAATTTATTTATTTTAAATTACTTAATCATGTAATAACTTATGATTTTGATTGATTCTATGTTATATTATCTATGTGGCACACTTATGCATGAAATGAAATGTCTATGAAGGGTGCGCCCTGACAGTGCTACAATGCATTAGGAAATGTATAGTTTCATGATACATAATTTTCAATGGGTGTTGACTCATGATAATTCAGGTGTAATGAGGTTTTACTCATGCTTCATGTGCAATGAGGGTTTACTCATTCTCCATGTGCAACGAGCCTTGGATCATTCTGAAATCCTGTGAAATGTTGTTGCCACTATTCCATGTTATGATTATAATGATTTATCCTGTCTTTATGTTAATGTTTATCTTGTGATCCATTGATAAGAGTATTGTCTAACATTTACTATATTTCACATGTAATTCCATGTTTATTCCCATACTAGGATTTATAGCTCACCTTTTTCTTAGGCATGTCCTCAGGTTATCCCATGAAATGTTAACTATAAGGGAATGTAGTGGTCATTTAAAGGATATTTTTAATAAATATTTAGTATTTCATGTTTCATGTTGTTTTGTAATGATACTATTCCCCAAAGACACTATACCTCTTGATCCTATATGTTGTATCATGTGATGTTTATGTAGTGAATCATGTTTAAGTGTGTAATAAAGAGTTGGGTTGTCATACTTACTCCCTCTTGATGTCTTCCTTCCCATAACTATATTATCCCCTTTTTTATAATCAAATTTATAGGGTCTACTCATGAATATTATTCCTCATTTGAATTAATTGAAAAGATTATTTTAGAGAACATTAGTATCACATGAGTTTCATAACAAAGATCATTAATTAAACAACCCTATATCTATGATGGTGAACCCTATGTATAAAACAAGAGTGTATAGCCAATGTGATAAATGTTATTTGTGACACAAAATTTCATTAATTAAATTTCTCATGACCTTTTTAGAAATATCATATTTTTTTGAACAATAAAAATAGGGTAAGATTAAAACCATGCATACCAATCTCACTAAATATATCAAGAAGTTTATGTGTATGAAAAAGTTTAAAAAACTAATATTTTGTATCCTCATGAAATTATTTTGCATGAATAATATGAGACTCAAAATTGAACTTCATTACTTCAAGTAATATAATTTCCTACATGTGAGTACAAATATACAATTTTTTTGTGAATAAGGATAATCCCCAATGGTTTCTCGAAATAAACATTCAGACTTAGAGTCCATTCATTAATCTTCTTCATGGATTTTTCATTAGATGTGTATTATTCCTCATCTTCATCCTACATAGATTTTGTAACATGTTTCTTCTCATCTAAAAACTCTTCCGATGAATCATTCACCTTACCATCATGATTAGTCATATATTTTTTATAATGAGTTTGAAAAAATTATTTCATTCTTCACCATGGTAATGTAAGATAGTTAGACAAATATTGGTATGATTCCCTTGTTACACCCTACTCTTGTATATTTTCTCAATCTTCAAACAACAATATATAGATATCATTTTATCAAAATTTCTCATATCTTCAGATAAATTTTCATCACATTATCTTCTACTTATTATGTTTATCCTTCAAATTTTATATCCATATCAACTTATTTTGTATTAATAACTATACAATCATTATTTTTAAACATATCATGTTTATTATCCTCAACATTCCCAAAATACCCAACTTTATTCAACATAAATATTTTTGTTCATACATCAAAATTTATCACCTTTTCATTTTCATTTTATAGTTACAAAATTTTCTTCGAAACGATTGACATTAATTTCTCACTATACCTCACCCATGATTCTTGTCTGTTTATTGTTTGAGACATTTTTTAACAATTTAAAAATTCAATGTGCCCAAAAAATTCAATAACACTTGATGTGAGCATTGATTCTATATTTTATGGATTGATAGTAAAATCTATTAGAAATTTTTTGTTATGGTTTATTCATAAACTGTGGACAACTTTTTGGTATGAGACTCTTAACTAAATAATTCTTGTATTTCATGGTGAACCTTTTTTTCTCACAATCATTCCTATATATGCCATTATTTTCACCATCGTTAAATGATTAACTTTTATCATCAAATATCTTAGTAATGTTTTCACCAATCGTTATTTTTTCACATTTTATTGAAAGAATAACTGGTTGTTTTTATAATAATAACTCTTCTTTCCCATCTAACATATTCTTTATAATATATGTCATCTTTTTATATTCATTATTCCTAAACATGTCCTTATTACTTTCTTCAATACGTGTAGATTCTATCATGATAAGATTATAATTTCTAGGTGGTTTTTCTTCATAAAATTCTATTTTTCATTAAGTATCACCAGTATTAATTTTATGAGATCTAATAAAATTTATATTTTTCTCCACTTTAGTCATTTAATTAACAATCTAGATATTTATGTTTTTATCTTATTTCTATAACTTTCTTAATTATTTTTTTAGTTGATTATTCTTATCAATTTATTTCTATAAATTCACTTGGAGAATTTATTCCATTTAAATTATCTTTTCATAATTATCATCACATCATGATGAAAAAAATTAATTTGTGACTTTATAAATGAAATTTTTCTAACAACCAGATTCATTAATGGGTGAGGAATCATCCCTATTTCTTCACATCTGATCGATTTTCTTCTTTTTCATGAATGAGTGGTTCCATAGTTTTCTTAGTCATTATTTTCATTGATATATTATCATATTATTCATCCCCTTAATCTTATATTTACTTCCTTGAAAATAATATCAAAAAATATCATTCCCTATCACAATTCCCAAATTTAAAATTTCTACTTTTACCTTTACCCTTATTGTATTTCTCAAATAGAGGGAAAAATTGGGTTAACATATTCTACTTGTTCTACAACCTCAAAATCACTTTAATTTTTTTTAGATTATTTATCATTTATACTTTTTAACAATGACTTTAGGCTATATAATTGTAATCATTCTTCTTGAAAGTAGGGTATTCTCTAATTTCTTAAGCCAATATGAATATTCTGTAATCTATACAATGATAAATATTCATGACCTTCTATGGGTGAAACATTAGAATGCAATATATCTTGAATTTTTATAATATATTTTATATCAACATCAGAATATTACATCAATTCACTATATCTTCTGATGTTACTCATAATCCCATTTAATCTTGTAACATAACCATTAGTAATTTTATCATTAACCATATTCACATCCTCAAATCTACCTTTATTGATTTTTAATTTTTATTCTTTTATATTCCCATTTCCATAATAACTAATAATACAATTATCCAACATCTTATTATATATTAGAAACCACATAATATTTCAATAAACATTATCAGTTAGATCCATCAACATATAATTCTTACCTTTTACATTTCCATAGGCTTTTACAGTCCTCTTATTGGATTATGTCACAAAAACATCGTTGATGGGAGGAAGTCCCACTATTGTTGCATCTCAAACTTCAAGGCCAATTGATAGATGATGAGGTAACATCTTATTTGTAGAACTATTATAGTTTTTTTCATGAGAAATAAAAACACACAAATTTTAAACTAAATATAAAATCATTATTCTGAGAGATGTATCTGTTAGAGGCCACATCTATCTGATACCGATTGATGTTCCTATATCGGACAAAGAAAACTGATAGGGGGAATCCTTGTAATATTTTTATTTTAATAATAAAGTTTCATTAATACATTAGAAAACATTATTTTCCTATGTAACATATTTTAGTTACAATAAACTCAACTATAAATATCAGCCTCTTCATTCATATGTGACAATTTAATCAAAGAGAATCACAATAAAAATACATGGTTCGATATAAAAACCAACTCCATACCATGTTGAATAGTCCAACCCAAATAGATTACATTACTATCTACTTCTCATAATATAATGTCCTAAAAATAAAATAGTTATAAAAAACAATATTCATATTTTTTACTATACTTGGATATACCCACCAACTATCCTATTAATAACAACTTAATTCTTAGCTAGCTATACACCATAAAAACAATCATTTGCAATTACAAGTAAGAAACCTTAGTTATAGGTTTCTTATTTATTCTTTACATATCCACATCATAATTGTAACGACCCAATTTTTTTCAATGGAAAATTCCCTTCTTATATTTATGTCATAAAAACACAAAATAATGAACTACTAAGTGATATATTACCTTTAAACATAATTTTTTCACCCCTATGTTTGGAATTTTGAAAATCCAACATACACGGTTGTGTTCAAGATAGTTTTTGGAGTCTAATGAAACAAAAATAATTTTTGGTGAATAGTAACCTACCCTTATGAATAGTAACATACCCTTATTAATAGTAATATGACCCTTATGAATAGTATATAAGAGGAACATTACCTATTAATAATAAAATAAAATTTAGACATCTTAGAAAGTGAAAATTTGACCTTAATAAACGTTTTTGGTATTTTATAAGTCATAACTAATAAATTATAATTAATTAATTAATTTAAAAGAATATTTATTTTCCTTTAATGTATTCATAAATTAATGAATCAATGTCTAATAGTTCATAGATAATTTTATAAGACCCTACGTAATTTTTGAAAGAACTATAGATTCTATTTTAATCTTAAAAACTATATTTAAGTAAATTATGATTTTAATTAAATAAAAAATTAATAATATTTAGAAAATTATTCTTGAAAAATGGACTTCATTTTTGGATTCTACATGTCGAAAAATGGTTGGGGTAAATTTTTGAGATTTTTTTGAGATACTTGAATATTTGATGAAAAGTGGAATCCGATAATTCACAATAAATGATAAATAATGTATTAATTGAGTCACCGATGATGTTCTGCTAATGTAAGCCCACTTGGTTTGGGATTACATTATAAAATTACTATTCATGGTCTTTCAAGACTCACTATTCCTTGTCTTAGGTGAAATTAATAAACTAATCAATTTTATATTAAGGAAACCCCTCTCCCCTCCACTATAAAAGCCACCCTTCACTCCCTCTTTTTCTCACACCTCTCAAGCTCCAAGCCTTCTATAAAATCTGCCCAAACATCTTCCCTAGAACCTCCCCCACGTCCAAAAGCTTCTTGTCTCATCAAAAGACCAATCCTATCTTTCTTAAGGAGGATCTCAAGAGGAAGATTCTAGAGGTAATTTCTCTCTCTCTTCTCCTTTAATTTCCTTTCTAGTTCAAGTTCCTTTCTTGATCTCTCCCCACCTATACTCATCCAAATTGTTTTTTAACTCCATTATTATACATATACTGTATTTTTATGATTCTAATGGGATATTATATCACCCCACCCTGTTTCCCTCTTCCTTTTATTTTATTTAAGAGAACATTGTTCATGAGGTGTTAATTTATCACCTTCAAAAATGACATGCTCTCTTTTTCCATTTATACCTTCAGATATGGTCATGAATCCATTTTTATGGTTGAAACAGAATATTTTATATTTATTATGTTCTATTTTAAGTTCTGGAATTAACCTATGTCCATGTTACTAAGTGAAAAGTTAAAACAAGTTCGTTGTGATCCAAAAACCGCTCAAATTAACCCAAATAGTCTTCATTTAATTCTTATCTAGTGATTCGTCCACATGGATCTAATATAACTCATTATAAAATCAATCAAGCTTCTGTATTATCATAAATAACATTTAATATCAGTTCTGGATGTTTACCCATGATCTACAGAAACATCAATTTAAGAATACAAGTGGACCGTTCAAGAAAACCATGAAAATGAACATCCGTGATAAATGTTTTTAAACTCTATAAGTCATCCAAAAGAACATAATATGAAATAATGAAACCATAATGATCCCTATTAATGTATAAACGGTTATGGAATTTCTAATTAATGAATATAATGTCATTATACAAGACATTAAAGAGAAAGAGGCATTCGAGTACAAGGTAAGGGGAAATCTCGAACCCAATTTTCTTCCTTCGGGTTCTCCTTCTTTCACTCCATTTTTGATATGGTTAATCCTATAAGATCATTTGTTAATAATTTACTTTACTTTTCTGGGATATACTTGTTTTCACTGGTTTTTATGTCCATTTTAATGTTTTTACAAAAGAACTCTTTTTTAAAGATCTCACCTTTTACCTCTCATTCAAGGTTGATGGTTCTTGTATTATGTATGTTATTCCCTCTTTCTTTTGGGAACCCAAATCTTATGAATGTGTTATTATGAGATGAAACTCATTCCATTACATGGGTTATTTATGTACATGTTTGATATGTGTTCTATGTGGAAAGCATGATAATGATAATGTTATGATGTGACGGGTGCGCCCGGATTATATAGCGCAATATGAATGTTTAAATGTGACGGGTGCGCCCAGAATTTTATAGAGCTCCAATGCTTTGGGTAAAGTGATGAATCTCATGAGTAAATGTGAAATGATGTGTGAAAAGATTCTAGATTTTTCTACAAGTATGTGTGGTAGTTAACCACGAAGACATGATGTTTCATTTTTATGCATTGCCACATTTCATGTTTATTGTTTATGCTCCTCTCATGTCCATGATCTTTTGCCTACGTCATAATTATGCCCACCCCATGATATATTGTTCTTATATATCCTATTAATGGGCTTCTAGATCACCCCTTTTGATGTATATCCTTAGGTGGATACATGTAATAAGGAGATGACAAGTGCCACTAAGAAGCTAGTGAAGAAGAAATTAAATAAATGTTTATGGTTGATGTTGTATTTGTTATGTGTGGTCCTAGTTTTCCCAAGACACTAAACCTTTGGATCCTCTATGTGTAATACTATTATGTTGTTTATATTTGAAATGATTTAATAGTAATTAATGAATAGGCTGGGTCGCTATAGTTGGTATTAGAGGAACGATTTAGTTAATTTGGGGATTAGGATTAGTGAACCCTAGAGAAAACCTACAACATGAGACTAAGTAAAAATATGCACACATGGATATTAACCTAGGGATACCATATGTTATGTTTATGGTATAATTGTTAAAATGAAGAAGTTATTCATGAATTGTTTACTTATGTTTTGTTCTAACCTTTTGTATTTTAGAAAATTGTGGGAACCATGCGAAATCAGGCCAACAACTCTTGCGAGGGACAATGCAACGATTGCCCGAACAACATCCCGAATGATTTGGGAGGTGGAGTTCAAAACTTCATGGCGATGATTACCCAATTATCCCAGGTTATGAATAATAACCATAATAATGGGGAACGTCCTCCTTCACCAAAGAGGGAGAAACTAGCAATCAAATGATTTCTGCGGCAACGACCACCGACGTTTTGTGGATCTTCTGATCCACTAGTTGCGGAACAGTGGGTCAACTCCATTGAAATGATATTTTCTGTTCTTCACTGTTTCGAGACGGAGAAGGCGACTCTAGCTGTTTATCGTCTAGATGGAGAACCTGATCAATGGTGGTCTTTGATTAAGAACACCATGGCAAGGGAGGAAATTGAAGAGATGTAATGGGAAGACATTAAGATAATGTTTCTTAATAAGTACTTCCCAAGAACTCTTCACACGAAGATGGAGAGAGAATTCATAGAGCTCAATAAAAAAGAAGTAGGATCTATCACAACCTATGAAGAAAATTTCACAAGGCTCGCAAGGTATTCTTCGGGTTTTGTTATAAACAATGATATAAAAATTGATAGATTCTTTAGTGGATTAAAACCACATCTTCGAAAGGCTCTTTCAATTCGAGACATTGGGAGTTATGAAGAAGTTTTTCGGTGTTCTCTCAAAGTGGAGATGGAGTTTGGAGAATGGTTCCATGGCTATGGTGATAAGAAAAGAAAGATGGTGTTTCAAGCCGGTGGATCTAATGACAAAGGTGGGAAGAAAACACAACGACCCACATGCCAAAAATGTAGGAAGTTGCACCATGGGAACTGCCTCAAAGGGACGAGGAAGTGCTTCAAGTGTGGGAAAGAAGGACACCTTGCTCACGAGGGTCGAAAAGACAGGAAAAGGAAGGATAATGTAGCCGATGAAAGGAGAGAACCACTCGTGGTTCAATTCTACAACTGTAGGGAGCTAGGGAACTATTCAAACTAGTTCACCAAACCTCGAATTCTCGAGGGTAATCAGCACCAGCAACCACCAAATCCAAAGGAACAAGGGAAGGATTATGCCATCACTAATGTGGAGGTGGATCATGATAAATAAATCGTACACAGTACACTTCCTATTCCCTCAGGAATGGAAAAAGTCTTGTTTGATTCTGGTTCTAAGCATTCCTTTATATCTTGCAAGTTTTCTAGCACTATAGAATCGAGGCCCCGAAACCATGAAGTGGAGATATCTATAAAAACACCAAGTGGTACAATCATTCCAACCCATGTGTTTGACTCTTCTCCTGTTGACGTATGTGGGAATATTCTTCCAGAAAATCTCATAATACTTCCCTTGGTGGAATTCGACGCTATAATGGGAATGGATTGGATCTCATTATATAGAGCACATATTAACTGTCAGGAAAAGGAAATATATTTTCATATTCCGAACCATCCCATGCTCCTCTACAAATTCAAGTAAGATCATGAATCTCCTTTGAGAAATCCTTCAATGGTTTGGGTGTTGATTCCCTACCAAGAATCATACCTTGCCCAAATGGTTGACTCGAAGGAAAGTTCCAACCTTGAGGAAATTCCCATCGTAAGGGAATACGACTATGTATTTCCCGAAGAGTTACCCGGAATTCATCCGGATCGTGAGGTAGAGTTCTCAATTGAACTCACACTCGGAGATACTCCTATCTCGAAGTGACCCTATAGGATGGCTCCTATCGAACTGAAGGAGTTAAAGAAGCAGTTGCAAGAGAATCTGGACAAAGGGTTCATACTCCCTAGTGCATCACCTTGGGGTGTGCCAGTGCTCTTTGTGAAGAAGAAGTATGGTACCATGAGGCTGTGTATCAATTATCAGGAACTAAAAAAGATCACCATAAAGAACAAGTATCCTCTCCCAAGGATTGATGACTTGTTCGATCAGTTAAGATGTGCTCAATACTTCTAAAAGGTGGATCTTCGTTCTTGATATCATCAGGTATAGGTGAAGAAGGAAGATATTCAGAGGACTGCCTTCCGTACAAAGTACGGGCACTATGAGTTTTTGGTGATGCCCTTCGGACTTACTAATGCCCCTGAAATCTTCATGGATTTGATGAATAGAGTCTTTAGACATTACCTTGACAAATTTGTGGTAGTGTTTATTGATGATATACTCATCTACTCCAAGAGAAAGGAGGAACATGAAGAACATCTAAGACTTGTGTTGGCGACATTGAGAATGGAGAAGTTGTACGCAAAGTTCAGAAAGTGTGACTTTTGGATGAATCAAGTCACGTTCTTGAGACATGTGATCACAAGCGATGGAATTAGTGTGGACCCTTCAAAGAAAAAGGTGACTGAGGAATGGACCAGGACCACTAGTGTCACATAAATCTGTAGTTTTCTTGGATTAGCTGGGTACTATCGACGTTTTGTGAGAAATTTCTCACGATTGTAAAGCTCGCTAACTAAGTTAACAAGGAAATGGGTAAAGTATGTCTGGACGGATGAATGCGAGGGAAGATTCAAGGAGCTAAAGAGAAGGCTGATCACTGCACCTGTACTCACACTACCAAAAAGTGGATAAATTTTTGTGATATACAACGATGCATCAAAGAAAGTCATGGGTTGTGTACTCATGCAAAATGATAATGTGATAGAATACGCCCCACGACAGTTGAAGATCCATTAGCAGAACTACCCGACTCATGATCTAGAGCTGGAAGCCGCGATTTTTGCCTTGAAAATCTGGCGGCACTACCTTTATGGTGAGAAGTGTGGCATATACAACAACCACAAGAGCCTAAAGTATATATTCACACAAAAGGAGCTCAACATGTGTCAAAGGGGATGGATAGAGCTAATCAAGGATTACGATTGCTCTATTCACTCTCATCCTAGGAAGTCGAACAAGGTAGCAGATGCTCTAAGAAGGAAAGAACCTGCTACTCTATCCATGTTGAGGATTGAGAAAGACCCTACCTTCCTGGATATGGAAAGGATGGATTTGGGAATCGTAAGGGAATGGGATACATCCTACCTTGCCCAAATAATTTCACAACCATCCATCGAACAGAAGAATAAGGAAGCACAAAGGGATGATGTGGATATAATAATGAGGGTGAATGCAGTAATAGAAGGGAAGCTGCAAGAGTTCCATATCGGTGAAGATGGTGTGATTCGGTTTGGAATGCGGCTTTGTGTGCCTTCATCACCCGGGATAAAGAAGGATCTATTGGATAATGCACATAGCTCAAATTTCTCTATCCATCCTGGGAGTACCAAGATGTATCGTGATCTCCGAGAACACTTATGGTGGGATAACATGAAGAATGAGATTGTGGAATATATATAAAGGTGTTTGGTATGTCAGCAAGTTAAAGCAGAGCAGCAATAGTCCAAAGGTATGATGCAGCCATTTCCTATACCCATGTTGAAATGGGAAAATGTTACTATGGACTTTGTCATAGGTCCCCCGAAGACGTCAAGAGGAAATAATGTGATATGGGTTTAGGTTGATTGACTCTCCAAGACTTCCCATTTTATCGCTATTCAGGAAGACCTCTCACTTGAACAACTTCCAAGGATATATGTGAAGGAAGTAGTGAGATTGCACAGTGTTCCACTCTCGATTGTCTCTGACCATGATCCAAGGTTCACATCTAAATTCTGGAGGGGCCTTCAACATGCTTTGAGTACTGAATTAAATTTCAGCACGGCCTATCACCCCCAAAATGATGACCAGTCTGAAAGGACTATTCAGACGCTCGAAGATATGCTAAGAGCATGCTCTCTAGAATTCAAAGGTGGATGGGATCAAAACCTTCCATTGGTTGAGTTCTCATACAACAATAGCTTCCAATCGAGTATTCAGATGGCTCCGTATGAAGCTCTTTATGGGAAGCGATGTAGAACTCCAACCTGTTGGGATGAAATTTGAGAATGAAAGCTACTTAGTCCTGATCTTGTTCAAGAGATGACAGAGAAGGTTCAAGTCATCCAGAAACACATCAAAGCTTCTCAAAGTTGTCAAAAGAGCTTTGCTTACAATCGTCGAAGGGACTTAGGGTTTGATGTTGGAGATAAAGTCTTCCTTCGAATATCTCCATGGAAGAGAGTCATGCGATTTGGGAATAAAGGGAAGCTAATCCCAAGGTACATTGGACCCTTTGAGATCCTTGACTGTATAGGAGTCATGGCCTATCGTCTGGAACTTCCACCGAATATGGCTCAAGTTCATGATGTGTTTCATGTATCACTAATGAGTAAGTACATACCAGACCCCTCACATGTACTAAACTCAGAGGTGGTGCAGCTGGAAGATGATCTCTCCTATGAGGAGCAGCCGGTAAAAATTCTGGACCGAAGTGATAAGGTTCTATGCAACAAGACAACCCGCCTTGTCAATGTGTTGTGGAGGAACCATAAGTTTGAAGAAGCAACTTGGGAACCATAAGAGGCAATGAAGGAGAAGTACCCTCACCTATTTGTGTAAAGTGAACTTTCGGGGGCGAACTTTCTTAAGGGGGGAAGGGGGGGGGAAGAATGTAACGACCCAATGTTTTTCAATAGAAAATTCCCTAATTATATTTATGTCATAAAAACACAAAATAATGAACTACTAAGTGATAAGTGAGCTTTAAACATAATTTTTTCACCCCTATGTTTGGAATTTTGAAAATCGGACATACACTGTTGTGTTCAAGATAGTTTTTGGAGTCTAATGAAACAAAAATATTTTTTGGTGAATAGTAACCTACCCTTATGAATAGTAACCTACCCTTATGAATAGTAATATGACCCTTATGAATAGTATATAAGAGGAACATTACCTATGAATAATAAAATAAAATTTAGACAACTTAGAAAGTGAAAATTTGACCTTAGTAAACGTTTTTGGTATTTTATAAGTCATAAATAAATAATTATAATTAATTATTTAGTTTAAAATAATATTTATTTTCCTGTAATGTATTCATAAATTAATGAATAAATATCTAATAGGTTTTAGATAATTTTATAATACCCTACGTAATTTTTGAAAGAACTATAAATTCAGTTTTAATCTTAAAAGCTGTTTTTTAATTAAATTCTGATTTTAATTAAATATTAAATTAATAATATTTAGAAAATTATTTTTGAAAAATGGGCTTCAGTTTTGGATTCCACACGTCATAAAATGGTTGGGTTAAATTTTTTAGATTTATCTGAGATAATTGAATTTTTTATGAAAAGTGGAATCTGATAATTCACAATAAATGCTAAATAATATATTAATTGATTCACCGAAGATGTTCTTATGATGTAAGCCAACTTGGTTCAGGATTACATTATAAAATTACTATTCTTGGTCATTCATGACTCACTATTCCTTGTCTTAGGTGAAATTAATAAACTAATCAATTTTATATTAAGGAAACACCTCTCCCCTCCACTATAAAAGCCACCCTTCACTCCCTCTTTTCCTCACACCTCTCAAGCTCTGTGCCTTCTATAAAATCTGCCCAAAAATCTTTCCTAGAACCTCCCCCGCATCCAAAAGCTTCTGGTCTCATCAAAAGACAAATCCTATCTTCCTTAAGGAGGATCTCAATAGGAAGATTCTAGAGGTAATTTCTCTCTCTTTCTCCTTTAATTTCCTTTCATGTTCAAGTTCCTTTCTTGATCTCTCCCCACCTATACTCATCCAAATTGTTTTTTAACTCTATTATTATACATATAATGTATTTTTATGATTCTAATGGGATATTATATCACCACACCCCTTTCCCTCTTCCTTTTATATTATTTAAGAGAACATTGTTCATGAGGTGTTAATTTATTACATTCAAAAACGACATGCTCTCTCTTTCCATTTCTACCATCAAATATGGTCATGAAACGATTTTTATGGTTGAACCAGAATATATTATATTTATTATGTTCTATTTTAAGTTCTAGAATTAACCTATGGCCATATTAAAAAGGGAAAAGTTAAAATAAGTTTGTTGTGATCCAAAAACCGCTCAAATTAACCCAAATAATCTTCATTTAATTATTATCTAGTGATTCGTCCACATGGATCTAATATAACTCATTATAAAATCATTAAAGCTTATTTAATATCATAAATAACATGTAATATCAGTTCAGGATGTTTACCCATGATCTACCCAAACATCAATTTAAGAATACAAGTGGATCGTTCAAGAAAACCATGAAAACGAACATCCCCGATCAATGTTTTTAAACATTATAAGTCATCCATAGGAACATAATATGAAATAATGAAACCATAATGAACCATTTTAATGTATAAACGGTTCTGTAATTTCTAATTAATGAATATAATGTCATTATAAAGGACATTAAAGAGAAAGAGGCATTCGAGTACAAGGTAAGGTGAAATCTCGAACCCAATTTTCTTCCTTCGGGTTCTCCCTCTTTAACTCCATTTTTGATATGGTTAATCCTCAAAGATCATTTTTTCATCATTTACATTAAATTTCTGGGATATACATGTTTGTCACTGGTTTTTATATCCATCAAAATGTTTTCCAAAAGAACTCTTCTTTCAAGATCTCACCTTTTACCTCTCATTCAAGGTTGATGGTTCTTGTATCAAGTATGTTGTTCCCTCTTTCTTTTGGGAAACAAAATTTTATAAATGTGTTATTATGAGATGAAACCCATTACATTCCATGGGTTTTTTATGTACATGATTGATATGTGTTCTATGTGGCAAGAATGATAATGATAATGTTATGATGTGACAGGTGCGCCCAGAATTATATAGCGCAATATGAATGTTTAAATGTGACGGGTGTGCCCGGAATTATATAGTGCTCCAATGAATTGGGTAAAGTGATGAATCCCATTAGTAAATGTGATATTATGTGTGAACAGGATTATAGCTTTGTTCACAAGTATGTGTGGTAGTTAACCACAAAGACATGATGTTTCATTTTTATGCATTACAACATTTCATGTTTATTGTTTATGCCCCTCTCATGTTCATGATCTTTTTCCTTCGTCATGATTATGCTCATACCATGCTATATTGTTCTTATCTATCCTCTTACTGGGGTTCTAGATCACCCCTTTTGATGTATATCCTCAGGTGGATACATGTACTAAGGAGAGGAAAAGTGCCACTAAGAAGATAGTGAAGAAGAAATCAAATAAATGTTTATGGTTGATGTTGTATTTGTTATGTGTGGTCCCAGTTTCCCCAAGACACTAAACCTTTGGATCCTCTATGTGTAATACTATTATGTTTTTTATCTTTGAAATGATGTAATAGTAATGAAAGAACTGTCCAGGTCGCTATAATCATGAACTTCACATCCTCAAAAAGTAACTTTGATCAACCTCCCCTATGTAAAATTTTCATGAACATCATCTAATCTCATAAGAAAAAAAATATTCTTGAAACTTCTTGTATATCTTTAGAAAAATAAACTATGATCAATCTCATCATTTCCAAAACATTAATAAAAAAACATAATTATAAAAATCTAATTAAATCATGATCCATCTACTATCATAATTAAAATGGCCTTGATCAAATACTAATTTGTCTAATTCTTGTTCGTCGATTCCTACATCAATAATGTGTTGAGCTCAATTGGAAACTCATAATTGCCTCTTCTAATAGAGTGTGGTCTGATGGATCTGGTTCTAATGCGACTTAAACAGATGGTATTTCTCTAATGTATTGACTCTAACAGGAGTCTGTTTAATCTTTTCCACTTCATCGAGAAAAAACAATGGTTAGGATATCAAAAGTAGGCACAAATTTCAGAGCTTTAGGTTTCTTCACATGTGAACAGTAATAATGTATGAATGTATTGTTGTCTATATTTATAGGACTCATAGAATGTAAATGGAAATAAAAACAATTCTTTTTTAAACTCATTGATATTCACAAATATCTAAATTGCATTTTAATTTTACATTCATGTCTTCTAATTTCATCTCTTCTATGTATTTATGGATCAGTCCCGAATCACGATGAATATAATCAAAACATCATAATTTTTCAAATTTACAAGAAATTATCCACCCAGATTATATGAGTCCTATAATTCATTATTTTATTAAAATAGACCAACCCATGTCAACCAAAATTGTATCCCAACATATCCCAATATGAAGTGAGGTACGATAAAGTGAAAAATGGAAGGTCTTTAAGATATGAAAAACATGACATACAACCAAAGTACAAATAAAAAAAGTGATATAAATCTAAGTCTAAAATTTTAAACTCTGAACTTGAACAAGTATAGAATAACGAGTCTTCTTTTAACCAATCATCACCTCCAAATCATCCCAAAGAAAAAAATGGGTCCAAAAGAGAAGCTTATATGCCATAAAATTCTCATCCATTTACATGTGTCCAAAAAAAGGTCTAAAGATGCCAAAAGGTGGATATAGGGTGTTAGAAACATATCCTTGTTTTAAACAATCAAGTATTCTATAAAAGTTCTCATATCAAAAATAGAGAATTCATCTCTTTAAAAAAAATATCCTTACATGAATTTTTATAAATAAAACAATTTAATAAATGTTCTCAAAGTGTCCTTAGGTTTTCCCCCTTTTTTTGTCAATTTTACCCAATCAAAAAACATTCTAGTCATAATAAAAATTGGTATACATACCCAAATATAAATATAGTTGTGATAAAATATTAATGACATAATCCATCATGAGAAAAACTAATAAATCCCCCCCTTCCATTTGGGTTCTACCCAGTAGGAAAATGCATACCAGAAACTCATGTGAATAATAAAAGCAATAAGGTTAGAACCAAATAATAATGAGTCCTTCCACATCCCATATATATATATATGAGGTTATCTCCAAATGTTGACCCAGACACTATGGCTACACATGTCACTTTCTCATGAACCAAAGGTTATTACTATGTAATGATTGTCCGTAGCCATTTTAAAAACCATGATCACATTTTTACTATATAATTTGAATGCGAAATCAATCTTCTTTAGTGTTACAAAATTCATTTTTTATATCATGGATATTCCGTTTTCATAGAAAACCCCACTTTAAAACACATACCCACAAAATTTTAAATTTCAACAAATGCAATTCCATTTCAAATCTCATGTAATAAGTTAGAACAATTATAAATTTAATAAATTTTAATTCTTGGACACTTCAACCAAAAATAAGGATGTATAAAACGTATCTACATTTTACAGAGGATATTTCAATCCACGTGATCATTGGTTAGAATATACGGCATGTAAAATGAATAAAATGAGTTATAGAAAACATGAACTTATTAAAAATCCTTATCATGATCATTTTCACCACCAAAAACCAGGAAGAACCCAAAATGAATACTTAATCAAAGAGAAACACTACCATACCTTGTCAATCAACCATTGAATATAAGAATCTAGAGGGAACAGTCACCCAAAATCTCAGAAGGTAAGATCTCTGGTTGAGATTAGGGTTATGAAAAAGAGAATTAAACTTCAAAATCCTATATGGAACCCAAAAAGTAGCATCAAAAAAATTACATGGAAATTAAAACCTTACACATCATGAAATTGTTTCAATTATAAATTTAAAAAAATTGCATTACGTGGGATTAAAAACACACTTTTTCAAATTACACAACGTGTCAAATTCTCATGTTTTGTATTCAATTCATAAGATCTATCTAGAAACCATTACAAATTATGTGATCACATTAAATTATGTGTAAATTATAAGTGGACAAGAAAAACTATAGTTTTATAATTAAAATTGAAAAAAAATCATTAACATCTCCATTAGAGTTCTCCCCCCAATATCATGGTCCACAATACTCATCCTTGCAACAAGGAAACTAAAAGAATACATTAGAACATACCTAAAATAAATGAAATGTGGCATGACAATCTCTGCACTATAAAATAATTATGTACCTAAAATAACTCAATCACCAAGATGAAAAAAGGACACTATTGGCACAATAACTACTCCCACTCCAACATCTCATTGAGATATTATCTTCACTTCCATAGTAACTAAACAATTTGGTTCAATTCATAGTGATGCTATTTATCCTAGAAATACAAAATCATAACATGTTGCTCAAAAAATAGGTATCAGGATAGATATTTATATCCTCTAACCTATGAAAATTAGAATTATATAGTATATTCATACTCAATTGGAAAAAATGAAACACCTCGTGGATAAATTTCAACGCAAATGGAAAGTCCAAATAAAAATCCACACTCCCAATTCACACAATAATCTCAAACGGGTCCACAAAGCATAGAACCAACATACACTTCTTACCCAATAGAACATATCCCACATGAGGTGATACACTATGATAAATCTGATCACCAACCAAAACCTCCATCGGCAGATGAGGATGGCCTACCTTGGATTTTTGAGTACTCTATTCCATGATCAAACATCTCGAGATGAACTACACTATCATTATCGATACACTAACTAGATTCATCCCATCCAAGGAATGCACTCCCATCTATTCCCAACATATGATAGATTGAAATGGGCACCCATACAAACCTTAATGATACCCATATTGATCCAATCCATTTAAGTATTATTATATGAAAAAATGACTAAATGAAAATTCATTTCCCATAATCCACCCAAATCAAGAACACATACACTGAGTATATCCTCAAGAACCTAAATAACCCCCATTATTTGAGCATCCATTTCTGGATGATAAATTGTGCTCAATTTGAAGTGGAAATGCATTCCCTCCTACAATTAATTACATAATCGTGAAGTGAACATCAATTCCAAATCAGAAACAACCACAAAGGGAACCCCATGACATCTCCAAATCTCCCAGACATATAAGATCCCAAGTTATTCCATTTTCGTTATTTCCTTTATTGGTGAGAAATGTACTGATTTAGGGATTCTGTCGATAATCACGCAAATCATATCTTAAAAACTATAATTCCATGGTAAACCAATGATGAAATAAAATGAAACTTAATCCCACATCATCACAAAAAATAGTAAAGGATTAAACAAACCTACAGGTCTCTTATATTCTGCCATATCCCTTTGTCAAACAAGAAATAACGATAAAAAATATAAAATGATTGACTCAACCTATCCACCAATACATATGTCTCAAATAATTCTACATAATTTTATCACTATGGTGAATAGACTAACATAAATAGTCTCAAATATCTAATAACTTATACATCATGGAAAATTCAACAAATAACCTTGCATGAATGGACAAAACTCCACTGTGAGACTGATACCACATTCATATTGTATCAGATCTATTTATTATTTCTCTTAAACATTGAATCTTGGTATTTATTATATTGTAAAGTTGAAATCACCCCTTAATAGATGAATCAACCTTTATATAATCCAACAACATCTATCCTCTATCCTTCTTAACTCCTAATTTATTCGTGGAAAATAATCCCATCAATGACCACTCTTCAACTGGTTATTTCACGTCTTGGATTGTTAATCTTTTGTTCATTAAATCAGAAAAAACATTTCATTTCCTAGGGATATATACAATATTAAAATAAAATTTCAAAATACAATCATCCAAATATCACTTTTGATTGTTGAGATCCCTTTATGTGAAAACATAGTTCAATATTATTTTATCAGAAAACAGATTATATCACTCCCCAAAAAGATAGTGAATCCACATATTGAGTGAATTAATAAACTCTACCATCTTAAGAACTTTGGTAGGGTAGTTCTTATCATGAGGGAAAAATTTTCATGACCCATAGACAACCACTCAGTTCCCTTACATCAAAGACAAATACCTGACCCATACCAGACTCATCATAGAATACATCTTAACCCAAACCCGGTTCATGGAGAATCAACATCGGTGTGAAATTCAACCCCACATTCATTTCCTCAAAATATGTCTTATATTGGATGTGCCACTCAAACATTACACACATATGGGCCAATGTGTTTATTGAAGCTTAAATCTTATAGAAGTCTATAAACCATATATAATAACCAAAAAATCCCCAGAAGATTCATATTTGAAACATATTTCTAGGATTTCTCCAAGACATAATGGCCCAATCCTTTTTAAGATACACTGATACACCTCTCTCAGATATCGAATTCCAAACAACAATACCTCTCAAATCCAAAACAAAGACTTTGAATGTTTAAAATGTTTAAATTTGTTTAGAGGTTCAAATAATGACATCCAAATAGTCCATGTGTTCTTACACAAACATGGATTACACTAATATATAATCAATGAATACAATAAAAAAATATTCAAAAAATCGAGGAATATTCATGTCCATAAAATACATAAATACCACATTCTTGTTAGTGAGCCCAAAAGGAATAATAAGAAACATGAGAATAACATATTACATATAATAAATGTTATTGTTTATTACTTCAACTCAGAATCTCAACTGATGTTACCCTCACAATAGGTCAATATTGGATAACCAATGATCCCCTCTAAGATGATCAAAGAGATAATCAGTTCTATGTGAAGGATATATGTTATTAATGGTCACCCAATTCAAAATTCAATAGTAAATACAATGGACGATAATTATTTATTCATTCTTTGAATAGTTTACAGTATTATCACATAGTGACACCCTAGGATGAATAAATCATTTCCCCTATATGTCCTCAATTTGGACCTATATTCCACAAACTCAGAAGGCTCCACTTGATAGGATGGAATAGAATTGAGGATCATTCTAGGGATTTTGTAAATAGTAAACATGAACTTTATCTATTCTAATAAACTATAAAAATCATTTGAAAAATCCTCAGAGTGTCCACACAAAAGAGTAGGAAGTAAACTTCCCTTGAGAGGATCAACTACAACCAGAAGCATTTCTGACAACTACAATGGAATTATAATAGATAAAGGAATAACATTCCCCATCATTGTAGATATTGAGTCACACTCAACCTATAAAACATGAGTGTCTGGATATGAATATTAGAAATATACATGAATGTTATCACATTCTAACTGGGCCTTCATGCTGATCATCCATTATCTGCTGATAATCAAGTTCAATATATCAAGATCAGTCACTAAGAAGTCTCAAACCACCTCAAAGTTGGCTATCACCACTCGACCAATGGGGACCATTAAACCACATTCAGAAATCATTCCCTATGGAATGAATATATCTATCAAGAACGTATAATCTTGAAATATAATCCCAATATGTTATCCAATTTGGACGATATAAAAAATTGTGTAGAACCCGTTTTAATCAAAGATGACACCATATTAGGAACAATAAACACCATACATATAATATTAGATTGTTCTAATTTGGATTTCATTGTTTCACACTCTAATACATAAATCAATATAGTCTTAATCACATGGACATCTCCTTGTACAGGAAATGAATCCCATCACCCTTGGGAGCTCAGATGCGAACATGAAATCACATAGTGAATGTGGATCCCACCTTATTACCTTGGGACATCATATCATATAACTATTTCATAATTCTATATTCTCCATAATGTGGAAAATTCCTATGATCCTATATATAATGAGGCATAATATGACCATGACTCCCCAAATGGTTGTAGATAACATGTTTCTTCCCTGATAAATTCTTGAAACTCGTCCTAAAGATAATGTACCACTCATGTGATTTCTTTTATGACAATAAGGAGCGGCAGGGTTAACAACTGCAACAACTATAGCTTTGCTGCAAGCAATCCTTCCACCTATGTGTGACTCAGAAAAATATTATTTATCCACTACCTCCTTGATGGCTAGAAGGCAGAAAATAACTGGAATCAATAATATATTATCCCTCATCCCCATTTTAGACCTCTATTTATTTAATTTATCATTAGTGACAAGCTCCATTTCTAGATACACCAACTCATAAAATAGGTGAGGTACTCCAAATTGATCTACTACCCTTTGACCATGCTTAAAAACTCCAGTTTCTTTATTACATGTAGTGTCTTTGTATAAAACTACTAAAGAATTATTTGATTGAAATTATTTAAGTGAGACCCTCATCCATCTTACAATGAACTATATAATACCACATTTTTATCCTCAACCCTCAAGAATATATGTGGAAAATCCCACATAATAATCCTCGTGATTCCTAAAAAAGTTGAAGAAACTGTCAATATGTTCAAGCCACTCATCTGATTCATGGGTTCCTATCTCACCATGGTATATAGGTCGATGATGTTTGGTAATTACCACGACATGATACACTACTAATCATGGGTTCCTAGAGCCCAATAAATCCATAGTTTGAATGCTATGGATAATGGATTCAACCAAATAAGGAACCACTGGAGGATCCATTTATGGAACATACCATATGGATTCCTCTTTTATATTTGGGACAACCCATCTAAGATGTATTATCTATTAAACACCATAAAATTACCAAGAGTTACAAAATGAATCCAAACCCATTAAAAAAAATTCTAGAATCTAAAAAAATTCATTAAAAGGATAGTAATGTAAAATAATAATGAATTTTAACACAAAATGGAAAGACCTTTTGAATGGAATAGGTCCCTCTAAATAAGCACCCCACATATTTTATTCATATAACCATACATACCCCAATTCCCCAAACATAGTATATTGGTAAATTGAAAAATATTTTCAATAAAATTCATTCAATTGATCATAAATACATAGTCTTGGACCTGGTAAAAGTTTTAGGAACACCCATGGAAATATGAATTTAGTCATGGGAGTGAGATGGTCATGCCCTGTTTCTAAACCTACTATCCAAATTTTGACGATCCAACTCATTTCTACCCATGACATATAACATATTTAGGTGGTGGTGAAATACTTCATGGGGAGTAATGTTCTCTGATACTTAATTGAAATAGACCCACCAGGGTCTACCAAACTAGTCACCCATGATAGCCCATTATGGGGTGATATATTATAAAGGTAATAAAAAAATAAGCAATATAAGAAAAATAAAACATAAAATTAGTTTGAAATGAATAAAAAATGGAGATATAACTATGCAAAATGGTCTAAAATAGAATGTATGAAATTTCTTGACATGATTTCTCTATATGACCAAACATAAGATCAAAACCATCCCAAACCAAAAGTAGAAACATAATGAGATGCATGTATGATACACAATTCCATTTTCATTACATGATTATTTCAAAACCTAGACTACATCCACCCTGAGGAAGAATTAGGAAGTGATTAATAGAGCCTTGAAGGAAATAAATTTATAATCTCGAAATATTCTTATATATATAATTCAAAAAAATAATTTAAAACAAAATAGTTTATCATGGATTTTTTAAATAAGAAATTTTTAAAACATTATTCAAATTCCTCATGGGTTTTTAAATTTTTTAATGATAGGTTTTAAAAATTTGGAATAAATACAATGACAAAACAAATCAGGTAATCATAATGTGATATAAATATATATTAGATACAATATTTTTGATATATTCCATCATATATACAACTAGAAACAATAATTCCCCTTCCAGATGAGCTCTAGCATATAAAAAAATATGTATTAGACATTCACAAGAGTATGAAAAGTAATAAGGTTGGATCACAATAATATCATGTCCTACCATAAACCATACATATTAAAATGGTTACCATGTAGTGGTGTCACGCACAATAAGTCTAATTTAGTCTCTTTCTTGATGCAAAAATGACCCCAACATGAATTTTTTTTTCATATTCTTCAATAAGAACCCTGATCACATTATTAAAAAATCATTAAAATCTATGATAATATACATTAGGAATTGAAAATGAATTTTTATAAATCAAATGAATTATATTTTTAAATAAAACCCCCCATTAAAAACACGAATGAATTACCTATTCATTTTTTGTACAGGTAATTCCATTTAAAATATCATTAAATCAACAAGAAGAGTATAAAGATAATGAAAATTTAATACATTCATTAATTGAACTACATAAATGATGCATCAAAGATAACATACATTGGAAATGGGAATTGAAAACCACGTGATCTTCCTTTAAAAGACATGGAAGGACAAAATACTAAAAATAATTGAAATAAAACTTGATCTGGTTAAAAATCCATATAGAGATCTGCTCCACAAAAAAATGATGAAACTAAAATGGACACATTCCATATGAGGTGAAACTCCTAGACATATTGATCAACCACTGATTGGAGTTATTCAGTTGGAGTATATTCACACATAATTCAATAGGGAATGATATTTTGCCATGTATAGGGGGTTGAAATGATAATTAGGCCTTAAAACCCCATATAGTTTCCAAAAATTCAAAACTCATTTAATTTCATAGCATGAAATACCTCACATGTCATGAAATTATTTCATTTTAGGTTTTTTTTAAAACAATTCTCCTAGTATTATAACATGATTTTTCACATTAAAAATGTGTAAACCAAAAATGAGATGTAAAATTCACATGATCATTTTTTGGTTCAAAATATTTTGTACCATCCCTTACATGTAATTTGATCTCCTAACTTTTCATTTTACAACCCATAGAACATGTAAAACTATAGTTTTTGGCTAAAAATTCCAACAAATCCCAGACATCACCAATTTTGGTATCCTTCTAATTTCATTTTCATCAATACTCTCTCAATGAAAAAGGAATCCAAAAGCAATGAGAATAAAATTCCTAAAAGAAAGGTAACGAGGAATTAAATTTTGTGACACTGGTTGATCTACCTGCATCAATGTATGTCTGATTGATTTTCTAATGGAAATTTCATCTAAGAGATCATTAAATTACTATTTTTAACATTACACCCTTCTTTCATAACTAAATTTATATATACTAAATTATTAATATTTTCATGAAACAATGAATAACAAAACCAATCAAATGATTTCATGCACTAATACCTTGAGACAATTGAAAATGGTTGACTACAATGATGAAATATATTCATACTTCTGTAACTTTTAAACACTCATGAGAAATTTAAACATTTCTCTCATTTTAAATTGGTTTCTCATTATGATAGAAAACATCACACATTTTATCATACCAAATGAATTATTTTTTACCTTAATGATCTCCCCCTGTCTATGTTATGGTTAATTAACTGTTGTCATCAATTATTACAAATAAGACATTCTACACACAATATTTTCTTAGTTTCTAACACCATCTAAAGAACTAGTTCCTATTTATGGTCTGATCGATTAGAATATATGTCATACCAATGAATTTTTATAGGATTCACAATCTCTGTGTCCATTTTAGTAGCTCGTTTAATTCATCGGTCCCAAAAACATAACAACTTTTTTGTACCTCTGATGTAACTATACATCTAAGGACTTAGTGATACCAATAATTTGTAAACTAAATCGATCATATAATATCCTTTTATGGATCAGTGGAATACTATGTTCGAAAGACTATTGTCAGCTACAAATTATTTAACATATATTATCTACAAATTATTATTCTCACACTAATAAGTATTTATCGGAACCACTAATCCACATTATCCTTCTTGTATCATGACTTCATCATGATTTATAAAAATTTTAATGACCATAAAATCATCATCCAATTTTATGTGGAATGATTTTTTTTCGTCATTAACATATACAACAATTTAAAAAAATTACTAATCACTAAAAATTTTATGAGAATGATTCCCATCAGGTTCTGACATTCCAAAAAATATTTATGTCTATTTTCTAGATCTGATAGATCATACAAGTAGAATATTTTTTATGGGGGTCTAATTTATAACATTAAAAAAAATAATTCATTCTACTAGAGAACATGAAACCTCTGTTCATGTAATTTTTATCTAACTTTACACTTTTCAAAAACATATACCAAATATTGATATATTTTCAACAAATATAACTAAAATAGAACATGGGAATAACTTTCTACATGTATGAATAGTTGACGTTATCTCCATCAAAAGGAATGTAAGGTAAGAAGGTAGATGTTAATTTATATTTAAGAATTATAAAAAAATTGATAAATATAATATATAATCATTAAACCATCACAATAACCATAAACGAATGGTGTTGATGGAAAATGAATTGTATCACATAGTGGAGAATCTAGGCCATTCTTAGTAACGAGGGATATTTTCACATCACATTATATTGAAAGCGGGTGATTAAAATTTTTTTCATAACCCTAAAAATGTTTTAGAATTTTTAATTTTTTGATGTTTTTTGTTTTATTAATAATCTAACATATTTATAGGACGTAAAAGAAAAATATGAAAAAAAGTTATTGTTTAAGGTGATTAACTCTTCATTAAAACACTCTTTTAGATATATTCTAAATGATCATTTGTTATTTAGTTTTATAATAAAGACAAAAATACAATGTATCAATTGGTTTTTATGAGAATTGGGTCGGTTTAGGTTGGGATATAAGGCTCAAAGAAAAGTATAGAAGGTTAAAGTGAGGTTCCCTTTTATAATTCAAAGGTGGGAAACTCTAGTAATTTCATTTAATGACTATCATATAGTAAAGAAATTATCTATCCAAATTCATGAAATTTTCAAGAGATTCAAGAAATATTTTATTGTGTTGTTGAAATCTGATCAAAAATTAATATTATTTTCATTTTTATGTGGTTTTTCAAAACAAACAATTTGGTTCAATTCCGTATTTAACATATTTACCCTTAGCTGTAGTAAAGTATTTTTAACAAATAAATTGTGATAATTTTACAAATTCTTTAAAAATTGAGTCATAAATCACCATGGGATGAATCATTGTTCTATATATTAACCATCATGGACAATTTCACTACGTTTATGGTTTTTGAAAAAAAAATTAAAAAATATTATTTTGATAAAATATCAATTTTGATAGTATTACATAAATTTGAAAAAATTTACTAATGTTAATGTGATAATTTTAATATAAAAAATTACAAAAAAAAATATGTGTCATGTGAATTGATTATATTTTTGAGACAAAAAATTCATTTAAATTATACTTATTTTAATACTTGTAAAATTATTTATTTTAAGGTTTTATTAAATTTAAAATACAACGTTACATTTTTATAAAAATTTAATGAAAAAATATATTGAAATAAAATTATAAAAAAATCTATCATGGAAAATAATTATTTATACACAAAATATTAATCAATATTGTTTTATAACCTGATTTTTACCCATGAAGAAACATAATAGATATTGAAATATAATCCAGTGAGATTTGGTATTTTTCTAATCATTAGATTTCATATCAGTCATTTTAAATGGAATGTGTCCAAAAAAAAATTAAATTTAGAGTATATAGTGATAAATATAGATTTCCGTTCATCCAGTAATAAATAAACGGAGAAATCATGACAATAAAATTTATTTTAAACCTTGTTTAACCTTATTTAACCATTCACCATGTTGGTAAATGTTACCAAGGTTAATATTCATATTGAATAAAAATTAGAGGGAACTATTGAAAAAATTTATCCTCATGATTCCCAATGTGGATTTATTTATATCAAATTTAATTTTTATAAGTGGATGAATATAATTTTTATTATAAGTGCATAAAATGTGATGAAAATGTTTTTTCATATAAATAAATTGGTATGAATAAAAAAGTATTTATTTTGATCCCAAACCTAAAAATATATTAGAAGGACATTTAATGATTTGGCTGAATATATATTATATATATTTCATAAAAATAAATCAATAACAGAAATTATATTATTTTGGGAAGATAAAAATAAATTTTGTGCATAAAATTTTTTTTTATAAAAAAATTGGCTTTACAATAAAATGAATTTAATTTTTATTTCCAATTAATTGAACCCCAATTAATTCATTTTACTAATATGTAAACCATTAAGCTATTCCTAATTAATTTACCTTTATTCATATCTACCAATTCAATGAATAAAATATTATTTTCACATAATAATAATCGTTTTAGATTTTATCATAGTTCATTTAAAAATGGTGTTTACTAAAACAAAGTGTATTGAATAAAACTATTTAATAAAAAAATATTTAAAAAAATATAAGGGTGTAAATTTTGTACCCATTAAAAATAGTTTCTCCCATGAAATTCATAACATATATTCAATAAAATGTGTATATATTTGTTTCATTACATCCTCTTTTCCCATGATGCATCTTTGTGTATTGGATTCCTGTTGAAAAATTTAACCAGATGAGTAGTGATGATTCATTGAAATCCATGTCAATGATCAATTATTTCAAGTATTTTATTATATAATAAATATCATGTTCCAATGGTGTGAACTTTCAGTTTAGAACATGAGATACATGAGCTATTTACTTCAACAAGATAAAATTGTGGATCAAATCACGAACTTCGGTGAGGTATGGTGAATGTTGCAAGTGATATGACATTATCACTACCCGATCAGGAATCTTCAATTTAACAATATACATAGGCTTCTTTATATATTATTTTTTAGTATTTCATGCTTCTTATATAGTGAAATTCATAAAAAATCTGTATCACCTACTTCATATTCCAGATTTCATTGATGTTTTTCATCATTAAATATCTATTGACACTGATATAACATGAAATGTAGTTGAATAGATATAATATTATCATTAATTTCATCAACTAGATAAATTTTATAAAATAATTCTTTTATTAACATCATCCTAGCATGTTTGATTTCTATACATCATTCTATTTAGGTTTTCAATATGATTTGTCTGAATTCTCAAATGAAATAAACCATTATAAGAAAAGTTAATAACATTAATTTGGTGATCTCAGCCATATTTTAATTCCATATTAGAAGAACTAAAAATATTATATAGGGTATTAATGATTCTATTAGTACAAACATCTATCTGATAATGATATACTGTGCTGAATGATAATACTTTATTTAGAAGATGTTGTAGAATTTACCAGAAATGCGAGGTAAAACTCCTATCTATATCAAATAAAATAGAATTTGGTACTCCATGAAACCTTACGACTTAATTACTGCGTGTCATGGTGAGATGTTCCAGATATAAATAATATCTAATTTAAATTATGTGAGCTAAATTTTTATTGAAATAAACTATATAGAAAATATATTTAGGGAATGTAGACATTTTTTCATGTCCAACAACAAAATCCATGGGGTTGTTTTCCTATATCCATTATTGTATTGGTAATGGTTGTATAATCCCCTTAAAATTTTCTCTCTCACCATTTACATGTTTTCATAGCATGATTTTATATAAATACATTATGACATCTCTATGCACGTTGTCTAACAAGAAAAACACTTTTACATAATTATAAATGATATTAATTATAGGATGAAATCATAAAGATGAAATATGAGAATCATCCCCAGACTTCTTCTTAAAATATATTGTGTACATTTTAGATTAATAGTTACTAAACATTATCATTCAATAATAATAAATGATAAATTCAATTTTTTTACTACCTTTTTAAATTCTAGATCTTCCATCTGTTTCTTTTTAGACCTCACATGGATAGATGGTAGAAAACTCAATTGAAAATGAATTGATTTATACCCTTACATCATTATTAAATTGTCCATAATTTTTAAATCCATAAACATTGGATACTTTGTGACTAAGAATACTGATAAGTTGGCATGGTCATTATGAATTAGAGAATCTTCCCCCTAATTCACATTCCCTGGGTGCCGATGTATTGAGAGTTCATTTACGTTAACCAACTACAACAACACTAACTCATAAATATTCAATTATGTAAAGGTTAATATATACAATATTTTTTTATTAGATCATATATGAAAACATCATCTATTAAGATAATTCCTCAATATCACGAACAGAATATTTAACACATCTAATAGAAATCATTGTAACACCCGAGATTTTATGAGAAATATTTTTTTTATTAATAATGGAATATTTCACTAGACACAACATTGTCTTGGCTTGTGTTACATGCAAGAGCATCCTTCCTTGATAGCTTTCATTGTACGCAATACCGAGTTTCAATAAACAACGATATGTTATAAAAATATTATATAAACTAGCCGTTATGAATAGTAATACACAATTTTTGAAATTTTAAAAATTTTATCGTTCAAAATGGACTTCATTTTTTGATTCGGAATATCGAAATTATCCTACAGTGAATTTTTTGGTATTTTTCTGAAAAATTTCAATTTTTGATGAATAGTGGAAACACAGGGTTGCTATTTAAAAACCGAATTTTATTTAAATAAATAGTTATTTTATTTAAGGTCAAAATTTTTACATAATACGTATATAATTTCAATGTAATTCATTGGAGTCATTTTATAATAATTTTAGATATATAAATATTTTATTGATCTTTTTACCGTCTTTTAACCACCTCTTAGGAAAATTTGAAAATTTACATAAAACATAATTTTACCGCATCTGTGAGTGGAATTTCAAAAATCCGAGAGACACGATTAATATAAAGGAGTAAAATGTGGTTAAATAAGATAAAAATAATTTTTTGGTGAATAGTAACTTTTAAATTTTATTTACCACAATTAAAAGTAAATATGGTAAGTAAAGGTAAAAATGACATTATTATTATTCTAACACATGTCCAAATTCTATTTGATAAGTTTCATACGACCAAAAACAACCTTAGGAATAAAATATGACCATATAGGTCCACTTGGATTAGATTAGGACACTTAATATTATTTTATTTAAAGAAGAGTGAAAAGTGTAAAAAACAATGTTTAATAACTAAAATATTTTTAATATAGGTTTATACATAAGATAAATTCATCTATAAATATTCATTAGAAATATAAAAATATTTCCTACATAATGATATTTTATTTATAATTTTTATAAATTAAATAATTTAATTTATTTATGACCCAATGATGATGCAGTAATTCTCTTATTAATGAAATGTTAACATAATTGATATTACAAATACCCAAATAAATGTTATTTGAGAAGTTTTATGAATTAAACTAATTTTATTGTTTAATATGACATGTTATTATTTATTTAATTAACTGTTTTCGAACTAATCATGGTGTTACGAGTTTCACAAAAATCTATTACCAAATAGTGTCAAAATTGACATAAAATAGTTTTTTAAAAAAATATTATATTATTAATTTTATTATTATTCTTAAAAATCTAAGGTTCGCCCAAATGACTTATATATGGTTATATATATAAATAATGAACAACATGGGGTTCGTTTGGATTTTTATATTATGTTTATGAACCATATAGTGTAAACAAACAAGAAGACACGGTAAAAGTAAAATTATTTAACTTATAGTTAAATCTAAAGGATAAGGTTAATATAGTAACCTAATCTTAAATAAAATCTATTGGTTGAGAGTATTTCGACCCATCCCCTCCTTAGTATCAAAATAAATCAATTTGGAGCTATTAAAAACTGTATATTACTTTATAATAAAATAATATTTTATGTTTTTCCTATGGTTCCCATCTCCTTCCTTATAAAAGGGCATCTCCTCCCTCTCCTCCTCACTCCACATTGAGCCTTGAAGCTCAGAAAAACCCTACCAATTTCTCTTCTCCACTTCCTTAGAAAAATCCTAGAGGACCTGTTCTTCTTCAAAGACCATCTTTAGTTCCCTAATAGAATATTAAGAAGAGGTGCTTCAAATTAGAGGTAATGTCTATTACCGATTCTTTCAAATTTATTTCTTCTTCTACTTCTCCTAATTAGTTTTTTCATTATGATGTAATAACATCAGTATCACTCATATACTGATATTATATTATAAATTTTAAAAAAACCTATTTCACCGTCAATCCATCCTACGGATAATGAAATCACCGCGGGTGCGTACGTACGGAATACCGTCTCCACGCCACGGTGTAATCTGTTTTCCACCACCACCTTACTTGGATGGGGATAATGGTGTATAGAATACCTATATATGATTATTGTAATGTGATATTGATTATGAAATAGTATATATACACTTTAATACAATTCCACGATCATGGGAACGATATCATCGCTCGTGCGTACGTACAGCCAGCCGTCTCCACGATGTGATGCGACTCGTTCTAAATGATTTTCATTCAATAATGAATATATAAATGGATTTAATGAATAAATATAATATATTTTAAACTAATACCATTCTTTAAATGAGGTATCTATAACCTAAAAAGAAGAATATGAATTTATTCAACAAGACATGCATAAGAACATAAAGCAATGTACACCCAAATAACAAGTAGCAATCAAATATTACGAATAATAAGGTAAGAATATTTACCATATATTATATCATAACAATGAATATGATTCTTTAATAAGTCAATGAAATTATTTAAATCATTATACAGGAGGTTCAGATACGTACAAATCATATCAGACCTAAGGTAAGGGAAAATCCCACAATCTCATTTTTATCGGACATTCTTTATACTTTGGTATTTACTGGGGTGTATTTATCTTCCACATCCATGTTTACTCAATTTGTAATATTATTTCAATACTCCTAAAATTGTTTAAATCTAATATTACTCGTTGGTGAGTTTTTAGTAAACTGTATGAAAGGAATCTTTTGTTGTTTTTTGTACGAGGTACTTTTTTACTTTTCCAGCCAAAGTACGAGATGAATGTTTTTTTAACTTATATGGCCTGAATGGACTCTTAGAACATTATTTCCATGAATATTCATTTACATGTTTTCAAATTTATTTTTAATCAACTCCTTTTAGTTTAAAATTTTATGACATTTTATGGAAGGAAAAATGTTTTTTAAGTTGAAAGGATATTTTCCTGAAGAATGGAGTTCAATTGTTTTATCAAAATTATATTCCATAAAAGATAATATGGGGTTATGTTTCTATCACTATTTTTATATTGATTTGTTTATGTTATTATGTAATTATTTTTATGATGTCCTTTTATCTTATATGGATTATGTTATATTCCATGATGTTTAAGAATCCCATTTTTATTACATGGGTTATGCTATGATGAATGATTTATGATCTTGTGGGACACATAATAATGGTATCATAATGAGATGAGTGGGACCTATTTCTCCCTCCAATGCATTGGGTAAAGATTTATATCTCATGAGATAGACATGGATGGAACGGAAGGTTAATACAGTTCAGTGAAACAAGACTGAAACGAGGAGTGAACTCGATTCAGAAATGGACTTTGTTCGCTAAGATAGTATTATCAATGAGTCTTTACTACTAAAAAATGATTCTCTATGATTATGTGTGTATTACACAAAGATTCATGTTATTATTATTGGGATTAAATTTCACTACCATGATTTATCCCATGTTAAGATATTATGATCTCTTTTGTAGGTAAATATTCTTAAAATGTTATGTTCTTTTGAATATGATATGATTAATATTTCTTTTGTTTACCATTACTGAGCATTTGAGCTCACCCTTTTTTATGTTTTCTTTTCCCCAGGTTAGGAAGAAGGGTATTAAGTAAGATATGATAAAAGGGACTCTAAATATGAAGAAATAAATGGGAGACAATGTCGCTACTTTTTGATATAGTTGTTTATGATTCCCATTTTCTAAAGACACTATACCTATAGGTTCCTTTCATGGTTTTGTTATATGTTGTAATAAGTGTGCTTAGTTTTTAATGTAATAACAATTTATATAATTTATGGTTCGTTATAGTTGGTATCAGAGGGAGGTTATAGTCAACCTTTGGAAACTAGGATATGAAAGCCTTTGTAAGAACCCTAAGGATATGTCTAAGAATAGGACAAAATCATAGTCTTTTAGAAATGGCCATTAATAACCTATGATAAGACCTATAGCGTGAAATTTTATTCTTGATTATGTGGTTTTCCTATTATGATTAATTTTTTTAATACTATGCTTATTGGTTTTAGACAATGGATGGAACCCGAATGAACCGTGTTAATGCTGAATGTTACGGGCAATGCAATGATTGTCCCAGTGAGCAACCAAACGTTATGGGAACTGGAATGAAAAATCGTTTAGACATGATCACACATAATTCTCAAGATATGAATCATGCAGGACTTCCAAACGTGCAACAGAAGGAGAAACATTCTGTTGAATCCTTCATGAGGCAGCATCCACCCTCAATCAGTGGGTCTACAGATCCAGTAGTTTCTGAACAATGGATCCATACTGCTGAAAAGATATTTTCAGTTCTTCAATGTTCTGAACATGATAAATTCATCTTAGCAGTATATAATTTGGAAGGTGAAGCTGATCAATGGTGGAATCTTATCAATAATATGAGGAAAAGGGATGAAATTGAGTCCATGGAATGGGATGAGTTCAAGAACATTATTTTCAATATGTACATCCCTCATATTCTTCGAACCAAGATTGAGAAGGAGTTTCTTGAACTAAAGTAAAAGGATGATGAATATGTTGGTACCTACGAAGCAAAGTTTTCAAAACCTCCAAGGTACGATTCTAGGATTATTATCCAACATGAGAGTAAGATCGATCGATTCCTTAGTGGCTTAAAACCAAGTCTTCGAAGGGCATTAGCCAAAAGGTACTTCAATATCTAGGAGGAAATCGTTCGATGTTCTCTGAATGTTGAGATGGAGATTGGAGTAACCCATCAGTCATATACGTTTGATAAGAAGAGGAAAATGGAATTCAATGGAAAATCTAAAGAGCACACTGAAAAGAAGATGTGTTTTCCCTTATGCTCAATGTGTGGAAAGAAACATGGAGGGGGTTGTCTTAAAGGGACAATAAAACTTTTCAAATGTGGAAAAGAAGGTCATCGGAAATTTGAATGCCACAATGATGGGAAGAAGATGTCTAGTGATGCGAACAAAGAAAAGGCTACACAGAGTTCACCTCATACACTTCAATGTCAAAAGTTAGAGGATCTCGGGCATTATAGGAATCAATGCCCTAATACAAGGGTTGTTTATGACCATCGATTTCAACAAAATCTTATGTATAAATACAATGGAATGTCAAATGCAATTTCTATCAGTGATGTGGAGTACGATAACAAAGTGGTGAAATGCACACTTACCATCCACTCTAATGTGTAAAATGTTTTATTTGATTTCGGATCCACCCACTATTTTATTTCTGAAGAATATTCTAAGGTTATCTTCGTATTACCTCAAAAATTAGATGTTGGGTTAGCTATGACAACACTTAATGGAAAAACAGTCGCATCAAAAGTTTATAATTCTTCTCCGATTGCTGTTTGTGGGAAAGTGCTTCCTAAAAATCTTGTGATCCTTCCTATAGTGGAATTTGATGTGATTATTGGCATTAACTGGATTTCATTATATGGAGATCATATCAATTTCCAAAGAAGGGAAGTCACATTTCATATTCCAGATCAATCTATAATTGTCTATCGATGCAAGGATGCACATAACCTCACGTACAAATTCCATCCATCTTATGGGTGTTGATTCCACTAAATGAAGGTTATTTATCTCTAATGGTTGGAGAGAAACTCACAATTAAGAATATTCCCATTGTACGAGAGATTGATGATGTCTTTCAATAGGAATTGACGGGTCTTCCACAAAATCGTGATGTTGAATTTTCAATAGAACTCATACCGGGTGCTTTTCCTATTTCAAAGACTCCTTATATAATGGACCCAATTATGTTGCAGGAATTGAAGAAGCAACTCCAAGAGAATCATGATAAGGGATTCATACGCCCTAGTATGTCACCTTGGGGAGAACCTGTTCTGTTTATTAAGAAGTAATATGGATCAATGATACTCTGCATTGATTATCGAGAACATAACAAGATCACTATCAAGAAAAAATATCCTCTCCCATGCATTGTTGACTTATTTTGCCAACTACACGGAGCTCAATACTTTTCCAAGATTGGTCTTCATTTAGGGTATCATAAATTAAGGTTCAAAAGGGAGGATATACCAAAGATGGCATTCTGTACAAGTTATGGACACTATGAATTTATAGTGAAGCCATTTGTTCTTACTAATTCCCCTACTATCTTCATGGATCTAATGAATAGAGTCTTTATAGACTATCTTAATCAGTTTTTGGTAGTCTTTATAGATGATATTCTTGTCTATTGAAAGAGTAAGGAAGAACATGAAGATCAATTGAGAATTTTATTGAAGACTCTGAGAAATGAGAAGATTTATGCCAAATTTACCAAGTGTGAATTTTGGCTTCAAAAAGTTGAATTTTTGGGTCACATAATCCAAAAAGTGGGGATATATATGGATCCAGCAAAAACAGAGGTTATCGAAATATGGCCAAGACCAACAACAGTAATTGAGATCCGAAGTTTTCTTGGTTTGGCTGGTTATTATCGATGTTTTGTGAATGATTTTTCACAATTATCTAATCCACTCACCAGGTTGACTTGAAAAGGAGTTATGTTCGTTTGGACGGAGGAGTGTGAAGGAAATTTCAAGGAGTTAAAAATAATGTTATCCGGTGCACCTGTTCCCACACTGCCTTGTAGTGGAGAAAGGTTTTTGATCTATAGTGATGCATCCAAGAAGGTATTAGGGTGTGTTCTTATGCAAAATGATATTTTGATAGATTATGCCTCACGACAGTTGAAAATTCATGAGAAAAATTATCCAACTCATGATTTGGAGTTAGCTGCAGAAATCTTTGCGTTAAATATTTGGAGGCATTATCTTTATGGTGAAATGTGTGATATTTATAATGATCATAAAAGTTTAATGTATATTTTCACACAAAAGGAGCTGAATATGCGCCAAAGAAGATGGTTGGAGCTGATTAAGGATTAAGACTCCACAATTCATTATCACCCTGGGAAAGCAAACAAGTTGGCAAGTGCATTAAGTCAACAAGACCATGCTATCTTATTCATGATGAGGATCACAAAAGATCCAATATTTATGAATTTACAGAGGATGGATCATGGAATTATAATGGAAACATAAAAATATTATCTTTCTCAAATGAATGTTCGACTATATATACATGTGAAGATTAAAGAGGCACAGTAATAAGATGTAGAGTTACAAAAGAAGGTGAGAAATGTTCCTGAATTCAACCTTTATTGTGATGGGATAATAAGGATCAGGAATCTGGTATGTATACCTCCGATCCCAGAATTAAAGAAGGAGCTACTGGATGAGGCTCATAGTTCTTCATTCTCTTTTCACCCTGGAAGCACGAAGATGTATAAGGACCTGAAAGCTTACTTCTGGTGGGATGGCATGAAAAGATATGTTACTGAATATGTCTCTCGATGCTTGGTTGGCCAGGAAGTTAAAGCTGAGAGACAGAAGTCTAAGGGGATGTTACAACCATTACCATACCAGAATAGAAATGGGAAAACATTACTATGGACATTGTCACTAGACTTCCTAAAAAATCCAATGGAAATAATCCTATCTGGGTTATAGTTGATCTTCATACAAAGACGACACTCTTCATTGCTATTAGAGAAGATTTATCTCTGGATCAGCTTACTAGGATATATGTAAAAAATGTTGTAATATTTCATGGAGTACCTCTTTACATTATATCTGATCGGGATCTGAGGTTTACCTCAATGTTTTGGCGAAGTATTCAGTAAACGCTAGATACAGAGTTGTGTTTCAGCACTGCATATCATCCTCAGACAAACGGTCAGTTTGAGAGAAAAAGTGAAACTCTATAAGATATGTTAAGAGCTTTCTCTATGGATTTAAAATGTGTTTCGGATCAACACCTACCTTTGGTGGATTTTTCTTATAATAATTTATTTCACTCTAATATTCATATGGCTCCTTATGAAGATCTCTATGGAAAGAAATGCATGACTCCAAATTGCTGGGATGAAGTTGGGGAAAGAAAGATATTAGGACCTGATCTTGTTGATGAGGTGGTAGAAAAGGTCAGATCTATTCAACAACACATAAGAGTAGCTCATAGTCGACAAAACATTTATGCCGATAACCGAATATAAGACCTAGAGTTTGAAGTGGGTGATAAAGTGTTCTTACGAATATCACCTTGGAAGAGAGTAATGTGATTTGGAAAGAAGGACAAGCTGAGCCCTAGGTATATTGGTCCTTTTGAAATACTAGATCATGTTGGGAAGGTATCTTACCAATTGGCTCTTCCACCGAATCTCTCTCAAGTTCATAATGTATTCCATGTATCTCTACTGAGAAAGAACATACATGATCCTTCAAATGTACTCAACTCAGAAGTTTTACTGCTAGAGCAAGATCTTTCTTATGAAGAACAACCGATAGAGATTCTGGATCATAGCAAAAAAGTCTTACAGAACAAGACCACTCGCTTGGTGAATGTTTTAGGGAGGAAACACCAATTAGAATAAGCTACATAGGAACTTGAGGATATGATGAGGGAGAGGTATCCTCATATGTCTGTTACAAAGTGACGAATTTCGAGGGTGAAATTCATTTCAAGGGGGGTAGAATGTAACACCTGAGATTTTATGAGAAATATTTTGTTTTTATGTATAATGGAATCTTTCGCTACACACAACATTGTCTTGGCTTGCGTTGCACGCAAGAGAAACCTCCCCTGATAGCTAGTCCTGTACGCAATACCGAGTTTCACTAAACAACGATATGTTATTAAAATATTATATAAACTAGCCGTTATGAATAGTAATACCCAATTTTTTAAATTTTATAAATTTTCTCTTTCAAAATGGACTTAATTTTTTGTATTTGGAATATTGAAATTACCCTAGGTTGAATCTTTGGTACTTTTCTGAAAACGTTCAATTTTAGATGAATAGTTAAAACACTGGGTTACTATTTAAAAATTGACATTTATATAATTAAATATTTATTTTATTTTAGGTCAAAATTGATAATTAATACTTATATGTTTTCAATGTAATTTATTGGAGTCGTTTTATAATAATTTTAGATATATAAAAATTTTATAGAACTTTTCACTGTCTTTTACCCAACTCCCAGGAGAATTTGAAAATTGACATAAAACATAATTTTACGGCTTCTGTGAGTGGAATTTCAAAAAGTATAGAGACATGGTTAATATCAAGGAGTAAAATGTGGTTTAATAAGAAAAAAATAATTTTTGATGAACAATAACTTTTTACTTTTATTTACCACGGTTAAAATTAAATATGGTAATTAAGGGTAAAAATGATAATATTATTATCCTAACACGTGTCATAATTCTATTGGATAAGTTTAATTCGACCAAAAACAACCTTAGGAATAACATATGACCATTTAGGACCACTTGTATTAGATTAGGACAGTTATTATTATATTATTTAAAGAAGAGGTAAAAGTGTTAAAAACAATGTATAATAACTAAAACATTTTTAATATGGGGTTATACATAAGATAAATTAGACTATAAATATTCATTAGAAGGATAAAAATATTTCCTACATAATGGTATTTTATTTTAAATTTTTAGACATGAAATAATTTAATTTATTTATGACACAATGATGATGCAGTAATTACCTTATTAATGAAATATTAACATAATTGATGTTATAAATTCCCAAACAAATGTAATTTGGGGGTTTTTATGAATTAAAATAATTTTATAGGTTAATATGACATGTTATTATTGATTTAATTAACTTCTTTTGGAACTAATCACGCTGTTATGAATTTTAAAAAAAATCAATTACTAAATATTGTCAAAATTGACAGAAAATATTTTTTAAATAAAATATTATATTATTAATTGTTATTTTATTCCTAAAAATATAAGGACCGGCCAAATGACTTAGATACGGTAATATATATTAATAATGAACAACTTGGGGTTCGTTTGGTTTTTTATAGTACGTTTATTAACCATTTTGTGTAAGAAAACAAGAAGACACGATAAAAGTAAAATTATTTAACTTAGAGTTAAATCAAAATACTAATGTTAAAATAGTAGCCTAAACATTTCTAAAATCTATTGGTTGATATTATTTCGAACCATCCCCAACTTATATTCTAAATAAATCAATTTGAATCTATTAAAAACTGAATATGAAATTATAAAAAAATAATATTTTAAGTTTTTCCTAAGGTGCCCCTCTCCTCCCTTATAAAAGGGAATCTCTTCCCTCTTCTCCTCACACCACATTGAGCCTTCAAGCTCGGCCAACCCCTGCCAATTTCCCTTCTCCACTTCCCGATAAAAATCCTAGAGGTCCTGGAATTTTTCAAAGTCCATCTTTGTGCCCTAAGAGTAGGTTAAGAAGAGGTGCTTCAAAGAAAAGGTAATGTCCGTAATCGATTCTTTAAAATTTATTTCTTTTTCTAATTCCTTATATTTATTTTTTTAATTATGAATTAATAACATAAGTATCACTAATATACTTATATGATATTATAAATATGAAAAAACCATAATTCACCTTCTATCTGTGCTATGGAAAATGAAATCACCGCGCGTGCGTACGTATGGAATACCGTCTCCACGCCGTGGTTTAATCTGTTTTCCACCACCACCTTACTCGGATGGGTATAATGGTGTAAATAATAACTATATATGATTATTTTAATGTAATATTGATTCTGAAATAGTATAAATAGACTTCAATACAATTCCACGATCATGGGAATGATATCATCACTCGTGCGTACATACGAGCTATCGTCTCCACCATGTGATGCGACTCGTTCTACATGATCTTCATTGAATAATGAATATATAAATGGATTGAATGAATAAATATGATATATGTTACACTAATAACATTCTGGAAATGAGGTATCTATAACCTAAAAAGAAGAATAATAATCTATTCGACAAGACATGCATAAGAACATAAAGCAATGAACACCCGAATAACAAGTAGCAATCAAATATTACTAATAAGAAGACAAGAATATTGAACATACATGATATCATAACATTGAATATGATTTTCTAAAATGTCAATTACATTATTTAAATAAATATACAGGAGGTTCGGACATGTATAATGCATATCAGACCTAAGGTAAGGGAAAATCTCACAATCTCATATTTATCCGAGATTGATTGTACTTAGGTATTTACTGGGGTGTATTTATCATCCACATCCATGTTTCGTCAATATGTAACATTATTTCTATCCTCCTACAATTTATTAAATCCAATATTACTCGTTGGTGAGTTTTTAGTAAATGATATGAAAGGAATCTTTTGTCGTTTTTTGTACCAGGTACTTTTTGACTTTTCCGGCCAAAGTACGAGAAGAATGTTTTTTAACATATACGACCTGAATGGACTGTTAGTACATTATTTCCATGAATCTTACTTTACTAGTTTTCAATTTTATTATTAATTAAAATCTTTTAGTTTAAAATTTTATGAAATTTTGGGAAAAGAAAAAATGTATTTGACGTAGAAAGGATATTTTCCTCAAGAATGGAGTTTAAGTGTTTTATCAATATTATCTTCCATCAAAGATAATATAGGGATATGTTTCTATCCCTATTTTTACATTTATTTGTTTATGTTATGATGGAATTATTTTTATTATGTCCCTTTATCTTATATGGATTATGTTATGATGGCATGATGTTTAAGAATCCCATTTTATTACATGGGCTGTGCTATGATGTATGATCTATGATCTTGTGGCACACATAATAATGGTATCATTATGAGATGGGTGGGACCTATATCTTCCTCCAATTCATTGGGTAAAGATTTATATCTCGTGAGATAGATATGGCTAGAATCGAAGGTTAATCTGGTTCAGTTAAATAAGACTGAAATGAAGAGTTAACTCGGTTCAGAAATAGGCTTCATCTACATAGATAGTCTTGGAAATGAGTCTTGACTACTAAAAAATGATTCTCTATGATTATTTGTATATGACACAATGTTTTGTGTTATGATTATTGGGATTAAATTTCACTACCATGATTTATCCCATGTTATGATATTATGATCTCTTTTGCAGGTTATGATTTTGAAAATGTAATGTTCCTGTGAATATGATATGATTAATATTTCTTTTTTTACCCTTACTGAGCATTTGAGCTCACCCTGTTGTATGTTTTCTTTTCCCTAGGTAAGGAAGAAGGATATTAAGTAAGATATTCTAAAAGGGACTCTAAATATGATGAAATAAATGGATGACAATGTAGCTACTTTATGTACTAGTTGTTTATGTTTCCCAGTTTCTAAAGACACTATATCTATACAGTCCTTTCATGGTTTTGTTATATGTTGTAATAAGTGTGATTCAATTTTTAAGTAATAATAGTATTTATCGTTATAATCATGGTTCGGTTAATTTATCTCAAGAACCTTCTATTGGAATGATGCATATGTGACCACCATATAAATCTCTATGAGAATTCATCAAATTCCCTTAATCGATTAATAACTATAAATCATAATACCCTCTCTAATAAAATGTGGTGAAGGCATAGCTGTACTAAATAAACTTATCTTTAGTTCATTTAATTTTTTTTACATTCAACCTTCTAAAGAAACATGGATCTCTTCCTCTTTATCCTGGTGATTGGATTAGACATCCTTGATAAATTCTCCATTTTATTTAAAACAAATCCCAACCAAGAATACTATAGATCTCAATCATTATGGTTGATCTGAGACAACATTATATAATATTTTACTATTAAGGATCTAGTGATTTACCCAAACATGAGATTATATCACACAAGAATGAAAACTTTTACCCTGACAACATAAACATTTCATTTTATCATAATATTTATCCTTCTTCATGGATTTCAATATAATCCCCAAACGATATCCATTCTCTTACTGTATATATATATATATATATATATATCATCATTAAAGAATATAAATGTGAATAATGTTAATCTCTTAATTCACTATTAAATATATCCTTATATAGAGTGGGGTATAAGTGAGAAAAAATATTAATATTATAAATTCATATTGTCCATACATTGTATGGAATTGTTTCTTAGTTATATCCTCCATATTGAACACCAATGGATTATGTACAAAAATAATTTCAATCTTACAATATTATTGTTATCATTTTAGTTGATCAAATAGTTCATCGATTTTATTAAAAGGGTACTTTTTCATAATTGTGATATTGTTATGTCACTAATAGTCAACTTGGATTTAGAATGACCGATCAGTTATTTTCATAAAAAGAATAGGTCCACACCAACATGATTAGCTTCTCTAAATGAATCTCATGTCAATATTCACTAATAGTTTCTTCCTCAATTCCTACTACTCAATTATTGGTATTACATGTGGATTATATTAAATTTTGTTAATCCATATAAAATATATATTCATAACTCAACATTTTTATTTAGTGGAATACCATGATATTATCTTGATAATATTTAATGTCTGAAGGTTTTTAAAAAAGAAATTCATTTCTTATAGCATATATGTCAGAAAAACACAAATTGAGGATACAATGTAACACCTTGATAATTTTTTGAGATATTTCTATGTAATAAATTCATTATTTTTAATTTCATTCCAAAAATTAAACAATGGATTATAACCAACATAGATATACAATTAATATTTTTATTTAAACATGACCATTATAACATAGCTTTTTTACTTAGAAGGTATGGATATGCTCAAATAAATTATGAAAATTATACAGTTTTTACCTGTACAAAAAAATTCTATTGTAGTATATTTATTATAAATAAACTAAGAACCATTAGGAATAATGAAAAATATTTTCTAAAAACAATATTATTCCTGAACGAGGCTTAGTCTCAATTCAAAACAACTCAATATGAATTTCTAGAACTAATAGAAAATATATTTTAGAGATATAAAATATTTTTTATAATGTACATTTCATAATAATATTTGGGGTTTTTTTTGTAAAAATATTAATTTTTGGATGAATATTTTTTGGTTAGAGTAGTGTACTCAAGAGGTGGTGAATTGAGTATCTTTAAAAAAATTTGTTGAAAATTTTTCTTAAAAGGATCCTCAATAAAAATAAATACAGCCTTTTCAATCAAGGTAATACAGTAAGAAAAGTTTTACTGTTCAAATAACATATCAGAAAATTGATTAAATCTCAGTAATATTTGTATGAGTTATTGATACTACTTTTGAATCAAATATAACATGGAAAAACAATTATAAATTATATATAAGATTAACAATTAAATTAAAATCTAGTTATTATCTGAATTATACAGTAAAATAGAGAACAAATAAATTAAACAACACAACAGATAAAACAAGAGGTTCAGTCTAATGCCGAGACCTAATCCACTCCACATAATGTTCACCTATCACCAAAGAGATTATTTTTATATACATTGATCCATAGCATAGATCAGGGTAATAAAAAATGCACAGGAATTTCCAGGTGACACGACCACTTCGATATTTCTTTAGGGGTATAAACTAACACTTCACACAAGGAACTCTTCCACACATATCCTTGGGAGTAGAAAAATGTAATAATATATGAGAGGAAGGATATCTAGTATCTATCAGATTAATTTAGTAGAAAATATGAGTTTATAATACAGACAAACACAAACTTCTCGAAAGATAAAACAATACACAACAGAGCAAAGATGATGAGAAAAAGGTTATAAGTGCTATGAGTGTTATTATATGTAGTTCCAGTCTTGTAGTAGAATGAAGATGCAAGTATTGATACCTCTTTTGAAAAATTTAGTATTGTATGTCTACTGATCTAGATTCTAGTTATATACCATCTCATGTTCTCTATGGTGTTGGTATAGAGAAGATGCTTTTGGATCTGATATATGGTATTCTAGCCATGGGATTCGAGAATGCATCATGTGTTCTTTAGATGGATCTTGTTGCGTGTATCAGTTCTCCTCAACAAAATTCTTGTGACTCTGTTGTTATACTAATATGTAAATTTTTTCAACTTGTTATATTTTATTTATTAATTGTGGGTGCACACATTGGAGCTGACATTATGTGTGTAATTTTCCCCTCGTACCTCATACTATCTGGTGACAGGTCTACAAAAAAGATTTTTTTCTGTCAGTGCCTATACATGACTAAAATTTGACCATTATAAAGTAAATTGAAAATGACAAAAAAGACTAACGAATGGTTTCATAGTCAGGTTAGAAATGTTATCACTCGGAAATTTGTTCTCCAGGAAATTATGTATTCATCTTTTTCATTGAGCAGTGAGACAGTAATGATGTCAAATCTTTATTGAGATCAGGAACTGGTAGCATAGATGTGGTGTTAGGATCACTGTGTCTTTTCATATCCCAAACATTTATTTACGTGTTAGTTATCGTAGGAAGGAACTAATGTCACATGATTCATGATATTTGAAACTAGTTAAGGAGTCTAGTCATGGTGTCTGGGTCATGATTTCTGGGCCACGATGTCTAGATCATGTTGTCTGGGTCATAGTGTCTGGGTCACATTGTTTAGGTCAAGGATTCTGGGTCACAGTGTCTCGGTCACGGTGTCTGGTCAATGGTGTATGGGTAAAAATGTTTGGGTTATAGTGTATGGGTCACATTGTCTCAAACATAGCCAAATATATTTCTATAGACTTAAGCAGGAATATTCACAGAATGAATTAGTCTTGATCATAAATAAATGAAATTAATCATAAAAAAAATTAAATTTAGTTTACAAGAATCAAACATGATTTATAGAAATTCAGATATTGGGTATGTTTATTTAAAGCATAAAAATCCAACCATCTCTACACATGATTTAAAATAGATTAAACTGAATTAAAATATTTACCGGATGTATAAGATTTTTTATCATTAAACACTGATTAAAACATGAGGATTCCAACAATATCCCTTTTTGATGATAAGAAATCATGTCTGTTCTTAGTGTTTTTCATCCCATTTTGGGATTATTGAAAAATATAAAATGAAATTGGACATAAATAAGATAATAGAGAGAAATAGTTCACATTACATTATATGAAAAAGATGTTCCAGTACAAGAAGTAGGTGAAAATAATAAAAATCCCTATCAAAATACAACTATTTCTATTCTTCCGCACTATTTATCTTTTCATTGACCTTGGAAGCAGCATCAGAAAGAGCCACAGGAGAAGAAGTAGATGTTGAAAAAGGGAGTAAGCCCACTGATAGTGAAGGGAGAGGGAGTCCATCAAAAATAGAATGTGACAAAACTAGGTTTAATGGAAGACAGATGTATGTTTTGGTCATGTATAATAGGTCTGATATAGCTGAATGCACGAGATACAAACAATGAGGTAGATGCAAATGCAATGGATGTGGAATGAGGTAAACCAGGCTGCAAGGGTGCAGATTTAAAAGCCACAATATTAGTGCTCTATACATGAAGATAAGGCCTAAACAACTAAATCAAGCGAGTAATAATATCACCACAATACTATAATGCTTTCTTAAAATCATCTTTATTCTCCATGAACTTTTCTAATAAAGGATGGAAATATTTCATCTTTTGAGCATGACTCGTCAAGACAGGAGTGAAAGGAAGAATTTTCAAATTATATACAAGATACTTGAAAGGATTGGTCATATCATGCTTATAGATAATCTTATTACACTAGAAACACACATTCTTATTAAATTCTTCTTGAGAATCATTTTAAATCATTGATCAAATCCTTACCAAATCATGTACCATGTAATCATTATTGATATGTGATATATAGTCTCATTGTCAAAGCCACTTAACAATGATTGAATTTCCCCTTTAACTGTAGTTCTGAGCGTATCACCGTCAAAGGAAGGTTGAAATGACTGTCCCGAGGCACATGAGGCTGTAAAAAATGTAATGAGGGACTATAGTTGATTTATAACTTTCTGTAGACATCCCTTATAATTATTATTCAGATTGTTGAGACAAATATCAAGCTCACAAAACTCTTGAAATATCTTCTTGTTTCTATCAGCCACATTTTCAGTTATTGAAGTCTAGTATAGTTGAATCAGAGAGGAAAATTTATGTGGAATCTGACCACTAACATACTCAAAAAGATAAGAAACACGATCTTGTCTTGATTGCATGTATTTTTGTAGATATTCAAAAATATATTTGACAGACTTCACTTCTGCACGTAGTAGTTTGTTCTCAATTCAGACCACTAGAATTTCATGAATAATTTTTTGGGGAATCTGTCATATGATATTATCTAACTTTATGGCATCATCTCTATCACTTTGGTTTATTGTAGGAGGAGGTTGTGTGTTCAAGAATTTTACATCTACATCTAATAAAATAGCTCCAATGTCTATAAAATAACTCTGACTCACAAAAGCAGGAGGTTCTTATGAAGGTTCAGAAATATGAGATGTGATAGGCTCAAGTTCCTTGTCCAAGATTATTTCAAGATTTGAGACTAGTTTCAATTAAATTACGTTATACATATCTATACCGTTAACTGATTCTTCCTGAGTATCATTCACATAAATTTGGTAGGGGAACTTATACCATGAATCCATTGTTCTTTGTTCAAATGGTTCTCGAATTTCAACAGATTCCAGACTAGGTTGTTGCTGCCCCACAACAAGTGCATCTCTCACAATACTAAGAGATTCAATTCTTTTATCCAGTTCTAAATAATTATCTACAACAATTTCATCCATTTTTATTAGAAAACCAGAAGGCTTGTTCCATTCATTCCTCAGTTTATAGGATAACATCATAATTATCTTGTGCATACAAAATTTCTTCAAAAAAAACTTCTTTCTCAAGGGAAAATTCTTCTTCGAATGGATCCTCATGAACAAACTCTTCTCTTACATTAAAAAAATATTTTTCTAGAAGTAGGTTCTTCTTCCGAATTAATACTTCTTTCAAGAACATGTGGTTCCTTATCAAATTTATGTTATCGACATGGTCCACTGTTTTCCTTATCCAGTACAATTTCATAAGTAAGTGAAACAACTACTTGTTTATCCTCTTAAAAAGGATAGTCACCAATTTCATCTAGTTCCAAACCCAGATCCGAAATGTTCTTAAGTATTGATGGTTTCTTAACTAGAATAAACTTTTCATATACCCTTTCATTATTCTCTACCCAGGCCTTTCACTAGGGATTCCAACTGATTTTCATTCATTTGACAATAACCTTGAAGATACGGAATTCAAAGTCCTTGAGGAATTCTTCATTTAGTCCAACCATTCATTTTTAATATAGCATACTAGTGACTAAACATGAGTAGAACAAGGAGTTGTACATTGAGGAAGTCTTAATAAAATCACAGATATAAAGTATAACATACTTGAATAGTCTAATCTTGTGTCCATTCATTATAATATATATCCAAAATACATCATGATACTTGAGGGTTTAAAAATCTCCTTTCCTCAGACTACTCTGATTCTGAATAAACATAAACAACAATCTTATTTCACTATCTAACATAGCAGTAATACCACATCTATTATTTTTTTTCAGTCAAACTTCCCAAAGCCTCTTCTAAAACAAAGATATCACTAAGAGTATGAGGACCTCTTTGGTAGTCCTCTGAAATTCAAAAATGAGGTATCCCTAGGCTAGTATCCCATAACATCGAAAAAAGGCGAATCTTTGTAAATTAATCTAGATTATCACAACAAAAATCCTATTTTGTATCAATTGAGTACAAGAAAAAGTGATACAACTAATAAATAAGATTTGGATAAATCAGTATTTTCTTCTTTGTGAACCAATCCATACATCCCTGGTCTTTCTGTACTTCCAAAACTGAAGACATAGATGACAACAACAATTTCGGGAGGTTTTCTTTTTATGGTACCACTATTCTATCAACATGGTTTGTGTTCAGTGCTCCTTCAAACACTACTTTCAGTACTCTTTTGACTTTCTTCTTATATCTATGCTACTATAGAGTTGAAGAATATGTGTGATTCATTCTAGGAATTCAATGAGAGGTTCTATAGTTATATAGAGAGAGAGATGAAGGATTGAAAGGGTCTTACAGTTTGAGAGAGAGAGGTTTCGGGTTTGAGAGAATATTGCTAGAGTCAAGAAGATTGTCAAAGAATTTTTTTTACCATTTTGTAATTTCAAGTGTCACAAATTCAAAATTTGTTGATGAATATAGTAATATAATCAACACAATGATAAGAGTAATAAAATAAAATAAAATGAAAAAGTGCCTTTATGGTGAGACCGGAACAGGTTGTCACTGTGAGACTAGAACATGTTTTCAAGGAATCAACTTTATGGCATGTCTCCACATGGTGCGACCATAATAAATGAGACAATAAGTGCAAGAAATTAACTGAGAGATGGTAAATATGTGATTGTGAACATGAAATAGTAACTTGAATAACTGTTTGAGTAAGATAGTACTCATAAGACAATGACTTGTACAGCCGTAAACTGTGAAATTGTATGTTGTGAAATAGTACAATTTCATCTTAAAATTTATTTTTTCTAATTCATATATGATGTAATCTATCCATTAATAATTTTATGGGTTGGTGAATATATTAAAAAGATGATATTATGTTCTAATGAATTCTGAAGTGATATCACCTTTTTGATAATGGTCTCTAAAAATTTGATGGCTTATATATATGTTTTGTCCTTGAGTGTGAAAAAGGATCCTTTGAGAAGTTAATAGAACTTGTATTGTCACAATTGTTAGGTACATAACTCAATAGATATCCATAAAAGAGTAATGTGTGTTTCATACACAAAATTTGTGCCCAACAACTACCAGTAGTTGTGTATTCATCTTTAGCAGAAGATAATGCAAAAGCGTTTGGTTTATAATTACACCATGATACTAGAGACTTACCAAAAATGTGTCATGTTCCATAGGTTCTCTTTCTATCAAACATACAACTATCGAAATCCGAATAATAATATCTAAATAAATCAAATGATTCTTCTCTAGGAAAGAACATTCTGAGATTGGGTGTATGTTTGAGGTAATTGAAAATCCTATTTACAGAAATTAAAAGAGATTATTTTGGGTTTTGTTAAAAATGAGAACACATAAATACACTACACATGATGTCACGTCAGCTAGATGTTTTGTAGAATAAACCTCAAATAATTCTATTGTAAGTGGTTTGATCAAAAGATTTTCCATCTTCTTCATGATCCATCTTTAATGTAGTACTCATTGGAGTATCACTGCTTTTAGTGATATCCATGAAAAAACGTTTTAGAATATATTAATTATATTTTAATTAGTTTATGATAATAAAATAATTATTTTATATGATTTGAAATCCAAAAATGAATTTTAGTTCACCCATTAGACTCATTTTAAATTCATTTTTCATCATTTTAAAAAAAATTAATACAATTTTTTTTAAGATCCAAAAATAATTTCATATAAAAAAATTTGAACTAATAAAAAATAATTGGAAATAAGATTTTTTAAAAATGGTAGGATCAACTATTCTTTTTGTAAATCTTTAAAAAATAAGAAAATAACATAATCTATCATACCATGTTCTAAGAGGTTGTTTTAAACCATACAAGGCTTCTGATAATTTGATAACATGATTTTTAAAGTGAGGATATGTGAAATCAGGGGGTTGTTCAACAAATTCATCTTCGAGTATATACTCATCATGGAATGCACTCGTAATATCCATTTGATATTGTTTGAAATTCAGATGTGCATCATAAGCAAGAAGGATTCTGAGGGATTCACGTCTATCTACTGGTTCAAAGGTCTCTGCAGAGTAAATTCATCATTATTTTCTATAGCCTCTTTCTACCAATTTTTCCCGGATTCTAACAATATTACCAGCTTCATATACCATATTTATAAATACCCACTTAGTTCATATGGTAAATGTGTCTTTGGTTGTATCAAAAAGATTCCAACCATTGTTCCTTTCAAATTAATTATGTTCTTCTTGCATAGTCATCACCCAATAATCATTATTTATAGCATCATTAATGTTTTTTGGTTCATGTTCTGACAAGAAAACATGGCATTCAACCTGATTTCTAATAAAAACTCTATTTTGAGTTACTTTATCAAAATCTCATACAAGATCATATAAAGAATGGTTCTTAGGGGTTCTAAATGCTCTAGAAAAAGAGGGACTAGAGATTCAGGTTTTTCAATAGGTTCGGGTTCATTATGAATAGAATTTGGAGAATTTACAGTACAAGAAGTTTTCATAGTTCCTTTTATAGGATGGGTAAAGGGCTTTTCATTGATGTCCATATTTGGCATATCATCCACCATGTTCTCTAGAGTGGTTATGGGATCATGTTGATCTATCACATAAAACATTACATGGATAGAATCTTCCACACATTTATTTCTTATTTTAAACAATCTATAGGATTTACTAGGGATTCAACATCATAGAAAATTTCAATCATAACTCTTGGATGAAAACTTGACCATATTTTGATTAGTTTTAAGGATATAAACTTTGAATCCAATAACTATGAAGTATCATAAATGGGTTTTTTATTGTCCCAAAACTCATATAGGGTTCTTTGAATATTTTGTCTAATCAACACTCTGTTAATGATATAGCATGTGGTATTTATAGCTTTAGCCCCAAAATATATAAGCATGTCATATTCATTAAGCATGGTTCTAGAAATCTCTTTCAAGTTTCTATTTCTTCTGTCAACAAAATCATTTTCTTGACGTGGTCTAGGGGCAGATAATTTATGTCTACATTCTTTTTGTGAACTTAATGATTAAAAATATTTATATTCAATATCACACCCATGATCACTTCTTATGGATTTGATTCTACGTCCACTAAAATTTTCTACTGTTTTATCATATTTATGTAAAAGAAAGTAGGCTTCACTTTTATGAGTCAAAAAGAGAGTCCAAGTATATCTAGAAAATTCCTCTAAAAAAACATAAACACAGTGCTTCCAATTTAAACTAGAAACTCTTGATAGTCCATAAAAATCTATGTGAACCAATTCAGGAGGTTAAGAAGTTGACAATTATTTCTTTGGTTGGAAGGAAATTTTGTGTTTCTTAACATTTTGACAATGATTACACTTTATCATTTAGAAACTCATGTTTGGGTCGGTATTTAACTAAAAAATGTATAGTTATCATTATAAGTTGGTGAATATTGCAGTGTCCTGGAATTCTATGCTAATTCCATGACCCTTTGTGAAATACACTTAAACATGAAGCATTTTTTTAAACTAAATAATCTATGTTAACAGAGTACACAATTTCCTTTATCAATGTTGAAAATACACATTCATTTTTAGAATTGAATTTTTTTCAAGAATCATTTTCCAATTTATTATGAAATCCATTATCACATAGTTGTGAAATACTAAGCAGGTTATATTTCAGTCCATCAACAAATAGTAATTTGGAAATTAAGACTGAGTAAGGGTTATAGATTTTTCCAAGGCTAAGGATTTATCCATTGGCATTGTCACCAAAGGTGACATGTCTACCACTAATTTTTATTAAGTTCATGATGCATGACTAGTTCTCTGTCATGTGTCTTGAACACCCACCATACATGTACCATAAAAATTACACTATCTCTTTAAACAATTTTCCTTCAAAATATTCAAATAAAAATAGACTTCGGGACCCATATTTGATTGGGTATAGTAATATAGTTACTTCTGCTTTAGGAACTCACATATGCCACATTGGTTTACTATAAGAATTATGTTACATGATTCAAAAATAAACACTATATGGTACATAAATGTGTGAAATAGTACAGTGTGTATCATAATATGAAATAGCAAAATGTTTTCTAGAACTAAGAGTAAAGCTGTATGTCCTTGATTTAGATATAATATTTTTTCTTCCAAAATATATTTTACGCGGTTGATATCCAATACTAGTAGAATATTTAAGGGCAATCTGTTTATCTAAAATTTTTATTAAGGTATCTTGACCATTATTAAACCATTCAAGGTCATTTTTCAATCGCTCATTGGATAGATTTGGTTGATTTTTTTTAGTAATTAATCATTTTTATCTCCTTCTATAGTAAGATCTAATTTAACAGTTGAGGTAAGAGCATGATGTTTCTTAAAATACATGTATTTATCTTTTATTTCATTACATGTCTCTTCCGAAAAACTGTAGTACTTAATCATTTCTTTGTTTGAAATTTTTTCAAAATCACTTTAAATTATATAATAATTGGAATTTGGTATAGGAGATTCCAGTTTTACCTCTGATATGTTTTTCATAAAACACATAATGGATTTGTTAGCTTGTTCATCATGTGAAGATTCTGAGTAACATCAACTATCCTCAGAAGAGCTCCACATTGCATTCATTTCCTTTTTATACATTCAATATTAATCCATATATTTCTTTTTATATATGATATTGGGAAAATCATACTTTATAAGTCTTTTTCACTTACATTCTTAGCATACTATCTCATCTGACTTGTTACTTGTTTTTTAATCTTTCTTCTTACTTCTCTTTTGATCATATTTTCCTTTGAATTTATGATTTCAGAAATTTTTTCTTTTTGTTAAATTTATTAACCCTTCTGTATAATTGATCCATATCCTCATCACTATCAGGAGTTTATTGTTCACTTCTAGAAAATTCTATAGTGACTTTCACTTTTACTTTTCCTTTCTGTTCAGAGGTGGTAGTCTCAAATGCAATAGATATTCCTTTGGGTTCATCATCCTCTTCCTTAATAACATTATGCTACACTGCAAACAACAATATTCACCGAATGAGTTCTTTTATGGGCAATTTTATATTGTAACATTACTCTCTAATAGAGAAATTGGTTTCTCTCTATCTAGTAGGTATGCCTCAGAGAATCCACATGATTTGTTCTTTGGCAGTAACGTCTCCCCCAAAGAGAAATCCTTCTGTTGAAAATTTTGTTATACCTGAGATACATGTCATAAATAGGCTCATCAGCCTTGATTTTAATGTTATAATATTTAATATAATATGTATTAAGTCTCATTTCATTAACACTCGAAGTTCCTTCATGTGAAATAGACAAGGTATCCCAAATTTCATGCACAGTTTTACATACAGATATTCTGTTAAATTTATCCTATCCTAAAGAGAAATATATAGAATCCATGTCCTTATAATTGTTATTTTTGGAAATATTAGTTGGGTTATCCCATGTAATTATATCAGTAGCAGGAATCATATAACCATATAAAATTGAAGACCAATTTCAATTTCTATAATATCAAAATTCATTTTCTTTTTCATTTTCCATCAGGAATAATTAGTTCCATTAATGAATAGAGGAAGGTTTTGTTATCCCCTTACAGTCTATTATCCACAATAATGAAATACTTTGAAAGAGAAAGAATTTTATAATTTGGAAAAAATAACATATCATTAAAATAAAACAAAAATCAATGTTGAATTGTTTTAAAAACACTGTTTTAACATGAATGAAAAACACATAAGATACCAAATGATGGCCAGTGTAGTGTAATCATGATGGGGTGGGTGAATTGTATATCTATAAAAAAATTTGATTACATGTTTTCTTAAAAGGTTCCCCAATAAAAATAAATACGGCCCAGTCAATCAATGTAATACAGTTATAAATGTTTGACTGTTCAAATTACCTCCCAAAATATTGATTAATTCCCAGTAATATCAGTTTCAGTTATTGATACTACTTATGATTCTATTATAATGAGGGGAAAAAATTATAACTTCTATCCAATATTAACTATCAAAGTAAAATATAGTGATTTATGAATTATAGATTAAAAAAAGAAAAAAATAAAAATAGTGGAAAAAAGTGGCTCAGTCTCAAGAAAATACCTAATCCAGTCCACATGGTTTCTATTAATAAACTGTGATCCACCCCTGGATCAGGATAAACAATAGTGGGCATAATATTCCAGGTCACACTACCTCTCCCACTGTTCATCGTGGGTATAAAATATCAGGTCACACAAGGACCTCTTACACAATTATTTGTGGGAGTATACAAATGTAAAAAGATACGAGAGGATGGATATCTTGTATCCTTCAGTTTAATACAGGAGACAGTTTTTTCTTTTTATAAATAAACACACACAAAACTCAAAAGATAAAACAATACACAACAAGACAAATATGATGAGAAAAAGGTTATAAGTGCTTTGAGTGTTATACTATTCTACTACAGAATGGTTGGATAAAGAATATGCAAGTATAGAGTCCTCTTGTGAAAAAAATAGTACTGTAAGTCTGGTGCTCTGGATTCTAGTTATATACTAGCTCACGTTATTCACGGAGTTGGTTTAGTAAAGATGTGTTTGGCTCCGATCTTTGGTATTCCAGCCTTCGGATTTGAGAATTCATGGTGTGTTCTTCAGAGGTATATTTTTACCTGTATTGGTTCTCTTCAAAACAAATGCTCTAATGAATGATGTTTTTCTAGTGTGTATATTTTTTCTGATTGGATTTTCATCCTTATTAATTGTGGGTGCACACATTGGATCCTACATGATTCATTTATTCAGCTCCAAATACCTTGTACAATCAGGTGAAATATCTACAAAGAATTGTTAATATTGTTTGTGCCTTAAAATGAGTCATATATGACTGTTCAAAATTAAATTCAAAACTAATAAAAATATTAAATAATGATGTCATGTCCTGTTTAAAAATGGCATCACATAGAAATAGTTTCACAATATAATTGTGTCTTCTTCTTTTCCTTGGAGTGGTATTACATTCATGAAGAAATAGATGTATTGAGATCATAAACCAATAACACATATTTGGGGTTAAGATCACGGTGTCAGGTCCTTTTCTATATTTCAAATATTGTCTTTGTGATGCTAGCATGAAACTAGTATCATAGAATTCATGAGATGTGAAACTGGTTAAGGTGTCTGGCCAAGGAGTCCTAGTCATGGTGTCTGGGACACGGTGTCTGGGTAATGTTGTCTGGGTCTAGGTGCTTGGGTCATAGTGTCTAGGTCAGGGTGTCTCGATCAAGGTGTCTGGGTCACGGTGTCTGGGCCACGGTTTCTAGGTCACGGTGTCTAGGTCACGGTATCTCAAATGTAGAAAAATATCTCTTTTCATACATAATATGTAATATTCGTAGAATTAATTATTTTTGATCATTCATAAAATAAATTCATTATAAAACAAATAAAATATAGTGTACAATAATCAAACATGATTTATATGAATTAAGATACTGGGTATGATTATTTAAAGCATAAAGAAAACAACCATCACTACAAACGATTTGAGATAGGGTATACTAGAGTAACATGATTTATAGGATGTATATGATTTTTTATCATCGAAACATGATTAAAACATGATAAGTCCAACAATATTAAATGTAATTAATTTTTTTGAAAATTTATTTTAATTTCTATTTTCACGGAATATTTATTTTTGATATTAATATTTAATTAAAATTAGTTCATTTATATAACATTTTTAGAAATTTATGTTATTATGTTTCATTTCATATTGAATTTCAATATACATTCTTTTTATAATCTTGATTGTTTTTCTTTGGGGAAAACATTTTTTCGACATGTTAGAGGATTTAATATTAAATTAAACTCTTCCACATCATTTAATAATAATTTATTATAATATATTCCATATTTGGAATTAGAATATTAATTTTATCCAATATTTTCAAAATTAATTTTAAATCATAAATATTTGCAAAATCGTAATATTTAATTATCAGAGTTTTGGAAAAAAATGGGTGTATCGTTGTTAAATTAAAAATAGAATAGATAAAAAGAACTAAAATAAGTCTAAAACTAATTTGATAGAGATATTTAGACCTATAAAACCACTATGTGTCTATAATTACAACTTTTCATGGCTTATGGGATAACAAAAACATGGTTATAGATTTACAATTTCAAAAAAATTAAGTGTTCTATATCCCAAACTTATAAAATGCCACCCCCAATAATAACCTATTCACTTCTCCAAAACAAACTGGATATAAAAAAACATTATAAATAAATTCCTTGATTCATTCCCAACATCATAGAGGATTTTTAAGGTCATAATGACGATCAAAGAATGCTTTCGGTTAACCTAAAGATGTTTCTCTGAGAGGAGGTAATGTTTTCAAATATGAATTTTTATTTTACATATTCTTTGTATAGGTTATAAAATTATTCATCTATTATAATATAATAAAAAATTTATATACCATATAAGAAAAATTTATTTTTTTATGGTAATGATTTATATACATATTATATTTCATCAAATGGGAAATGAAACTGTCGACCGTGTCTATGGAAGAGTACTGCTTCACAAAAAAATATAATTCATTTTCCATAAACACCATTCAAGGGATGATATAACAATGGATTAAACATAATTATATGTTATTAATGAAATAATTATACTTCTATAATTGTCATATCTACATACCTTTTTATGTTACATTATGTAATGATACAAATTTGTTGTTTGTGTTCACGATGGGATATTGCCTTCTAAAACAATGTGATTCATTTTTTCACTTCCTCTTTATACGAAAGGTGGTAAAGATAAATTTGAAGAATAAATGTGACATATATGACTAATTAATGCTTATAAAATTATATCCCACATCTAACATCCCACATTCCAATCTATTGGAATGTAATTACATCACTTGTATATTTGTGTGGACTACCACCTCTACGAAGAGATATATATTGTTTTTTAGTTTTATTTTTATGTGCAGTCTAAAAAGGATGTATTTTATTAATAAAAATTAATCCTATGAAATATTTATTATTTTTAATCCTGATTTTATATTTATTTCCCTTTGAATCCATACATCAAGGAAAATTGAAAAAAGTTTCATCCATATGTGCGACCTACCGTCACTATAACAGGTGTTATCAATTTTCCCTTTATAAGATTTATATAATAATATAAATAGATATTTAATAAATATATTTTATATTTGTATAATTTAAAAAATTATGAATATAATTTTATTATAATCAATATAAAAAGAATAAAATTTCTGAAGCCAAACATATAAGAAAAATGAAGCAATTATCACCTAAATCGATGATTTTAACAATGAATTGTCCATAACCAGGTCAAAAATAAATATAAGTAAGTAATATATGGTATTAAATATAATATTAAAGATATATAACCGATTTATAAAAATATTACATTTATTATATAGGATTTTCAAATTCATAGTAACGAATATGAACCTGTTATAAAGGTTTATCGTGTCACTTTTATTATGACGAGGAATGTACAATATTCACAACTTATTCTATAGTGTGGTGTATATATTGAACCATTTGATATATTATATCATGAATATATCTATAATAATGGTATTTAAATTTTAATATTGTGGCCTTCCTTTAATTGGAGTGATGATTCAAAAGATACCCAACTGGTTATGGTTTACTTCACAATCCCAACATTATTCGTGATTGTTTTTCTTTATATCTCTCTTTATGGGATTATTTTGTAATTAAATCATAAAACCAATTTATTTATTTTTTATTGTATTTTTTAAATATATTTTTTAGATAATAGTTATATTTCTATGGTCTTCGGTACAAAAAATTGATTGAGAAACATTATTTAATAAAAAGAAAACACTATCTCATTTTTTGTGGAAAATTATATTCATCAAAAACCCATGATTTATAAAAGTGTTTTTAAAAAATTAATCATTATATAAATGAATTATTAAGGAAAATTATTCAATTTTTTACTATTTATAATATGATTTGAATGAAATATTATTATTTATTCCCAAATTATGACCTTTTTAATATTTTTATAATAGTTTGAATGGCATGATTTTTAAAATTATATACTTTATAAAAAATTTCCAGCATTAATAAACAATAATTATGATGACTAATACTTCACAAGATAACATGGATATTAATATAATGATTTTTTATAATATTCTATAACTTTTTTTCATTTTCAAATGTTATTCTCAAAGTAAGGAGGTTCATTTCTTCAAGATGTTTTTTATATCATTTTTATTTAATTTTTATTCCACAATAACAAAAATCATTTTTTAAGTGTTTTCCATTAGTAATATTTTGGAATGTTATCATCCCTATTATTTCACTGCATGGTTTATGATATGTTTTATTAGAGTTGATCTACTTTGTTTTTAATCATCATATTACTCTAAATGATTTATAATTACGGATTATGAATGAGGTAATTTTCAACATTTAATGTGATACATTTTTCAATATGAATTTTTATCATGATTTTGATTCCCCCCTTTTATAGGCGGAATCCACTAGAATTTATGTGATGGGTGGTTCCCACTATATCCCTTCCATGCACCAGTTGGTATCATGAGTAAATCTATTTAGGGTTTCCAATTAAGGACATATCCATTTATGTATATTGTCTTATAATTAGGACTTAAAGGAAAGACATTATGTCTATAATTTTGAATTCTCTAATTATGAGATTAATAATTCATTCCCTTGAGATTATTCAACTAATTAAAATATTTCTAGAAATTTTCAGGATAATTGTATTGAGTATATGGAATTAATTGATCATTATTTATTCCTGTTATTTTATAAATAATTAATTGATTAAATATAATTTGTTTTAATTATATAACATTCAATATTGATTTTGATCTATTTTATAATATCTTATATTATACACATTAAAATATTCTGAATTTTATCTCACCCATTTTTTTGATTTTTTCCTCAGGATGTAAAATTAGTAATACCGTTAATATGTATGGATATGCTCGATGAAATAAATATTAACTCGTAGAAAACAATTTTTTTACATTAAAATTCAATTTATAAAATTCAAATCATGTATGAATATAGTTAAAAAGACTACTAATCTATTCATCCCATTGGGATGTGAATACTTATATCTGATTCCTATATAATTATGTAACCCCTGAATCTAAGATATTATAATGATTTAATTTATATTTTCTATTAGATAAATATATTATAAATATTTGGAACAAGATTTAAGAAAATATAAATTATTGATCCTAAGACTATGATAAACTTTGATTTTTATTATATAAGAACATCATAAGGATTTGGCGAGAAATATATTATTTATTTTAAATTAGTTAAATCATTTTCAAGATATTAAATTTGGATATGGTTCTAAAACATATTTATAGTGATAATAACCCGGAAAAAGGTGTGTCATGCTTATCTTGACCCATAGCCAGTAGACAACAATATGCCTTATTGCACACTTCATCCAGAACTCTTGACGGATATTCATATGATAAGTATATTTTTCATTCAAACAGTTATAATTGATTAAAAATTATTTTTAAATTTAAAACATACCCAAAAACCGTGTTTCTAATTGTGAAATTAGACATGCATATGTTTTCCTATTTATGTCTTGTGTTTTACTAGTTTCTAGAAAATTCATTATTTATCATGATTTTATGATATAATAGTGTCTGTTACATTGTTTATAAATATATCATAGTTGAAGGAATGGAATACATAGAAATTCATATATACAATTTTAGGGTTTACCCCTAAGTAATATAGTGATACTAGACCTAAACCCATGGTAGTAAATGATAAAATTATAACCATATTGGGGAAACTAACCCATGTTATGAGAAATGAAATTTCCAATATAGATAATTATACTATTTAACCCTTTAGTGAAACAGCGTTATACACATTTATGAATATGAAATCACCATTATTTAATGGGACACCAAATATATTTTTATATGTGTAATGGATAATTTCTTTATAGATGATATTTTCCTCATTGGGAACAAATTAATGAGTAGTGTTTGTGAAATGTATTAAATGCCCGTTTGGTACTTTATGGAAAGATATGAAAATGTTTTTATAAAACCCCTCTTAGGACAACTCTCATGCCTTGGACCCAATTGATTGATTGGGAGGCCGCGGTTAGTGGCTCCCAGGTACGTGAGTAGTTTAAAGGCATGAGGTTGTTCCACGGAGTGGATCGGGGTGATTCTTGTTGTGCTTTGTATATATATGTATATGATTGGATGCTCAATTGTCATCAGTTGGCTCACCCCTTTTTCAAACACTTGAGACATGGGAATCTGGCATATTGAGAGAATATTCTATGATTGATTGCTGCACTGGAAGCTTATGGTACTGAACAATGGCCCATAGTAGGTGGATATATTGGGTTTATTACTATGGGATTTGCCCTCGACCTGCCTGAGAGAGGATGGTTGACCGTATTGTGCGTTTTGATTTCATCGTGACATGTCGATAAGGATGATTTCTCATGTATTTGTGTCTTCTGGTTTATTCTCAATCTCCTAGGTTCACCCATGTCTATTCATCTTTTGTTGCTTGCAGTAGTGATTATGATGCTCACATGTATACCTACATTTCCCTTGCTATGTGTTTTACATTGTGAATTCTGGTGTATTGTTTTCTTTGGAATGTGGTAAATTTTTTTTGATTAGGATTCTATAAATGGTTTTTAAATGAAAGTGTTTAATCCTTTTTGTACAAATTTGAAAACTTAAACATCACTTTCCCTTTTCCTGAAATGTCATTGACACTAATGAAATAAACCCGAATTTGTAAATGGTAAAGGGAAATGGTTCATACTTTTTTTAAGTAGAATATTATTAAAAACATACTTTTATAGATTGTAGTTCAAACTTAAAATGATGTTCCTTTTATTCTAAAGGTAGTGCATTGGGAATAGATATCGGGCTAGCCTACTGAGTTTTAATACTCATGCCTATAGATCTTTTATGTTTTCAGTGTTTGTGCAGGCTATAGCTTGAGTGCACTCGCCTAGGGAGATGCTTGATCGTTGAGTCGGAGAGCGAACCACGAGGTTGCACGGAGTTTGTTCGGATGCCGTGTTTGGTCAGTTTTATTCTTTTTCTTTTATCATGTTTAGTAACTTTGTTTGGTTTATTTGTTTTGCGTTGCTCTGTATTATTACTACTGTAAAATTTATTTATATTGGGCGAAATCATTCTCACAGCCTCTATTGATGCCCTGGCGCTTCTAGCTAGCCTGGGAGGATCGGGAACACCTCTCGGGCCATGTCGCGGACCAGCTCGGGTGACCGGTTCAGGGTCGCCCCGGGCTGGTTCGTGACAGAGCCTCATCTGGTTCCATCTGTATAGTTTCCTTATAACTATTATTATCTGTGAAATTAGCAAGTGATATTTTCTTCCCCCAGGAACAACCAAATTTAAGAATGAATTTTTGAAGAGTATCCTCAAGTACCTGTATAGTACACTCTCACTTCCCATCTGTCTGTGGTGGAAAGTCATACTCTAAGATACGAGTGTTCCATGATCATTCAGTATGCCTTAAAAGAAGAATGAACTGAGTCATTGTTTAAAACTATAAACAAAGACACCTCGTGTAGATGTAATATCTCCCAACTAATCCACTGAGAAATTATCCAATCGATTATCCAAAATCACGACTTCATTCAATCAAACCACAATCACCTAAATACCAATATTTTTTAAATTTTACTTGGGAGACCCACTACGAAATCCATAGTTAAATCATACCATTTCCATATCAGAATGGGAAGTAGATATTTTAAACAACCTAGTATTCGATGCTCTGCCTTCACTTATTGATTTGTGTATAAAAACAACTAAAAAATTGAGTATTTATGATTAGTGTAGTGGGTGACCACCTCTGGTGGTTTCTTTTTCTGACAATCAGCTAACTCCATTAGTGGTGGTTGCACATAAAAACACCCCTATCAAGCCACCCCCCATCATCAACATCATTATGTCCCCCTATATCACACTTGTTTCACCAGATTCTAGAACGAACTACCCCCCCCCCCTCATCTCCCTCGCTGTGTCCCCACTACTTCACACATGTTTCATCAGGTTTAGAGATTCCTCCCCACCCCACCCCTCGTCAGAACCCATATCAGATCCACTGCCAAACCTCTCAACCACCACCATGATCCAGATTTATCCAATAATCATCTCAATCCCCTCTGGGTGAGGTTGTAATGATCCCAGATCTGACCCTCGGTTATGGAATTTTATTAGTTAAACCCTAATTTGAGACTCTATTAATTATTAATTTTTTTCCGGATATTGAAACACTTAATTTGAAAAAATATTTTCATTTTTCCCTAGGTATGAGACCTATGAAGAACCAGGTATCCAATTCAATTTCATTCAATTTATTTTTTATATTTGTGAGAGAATTTGTTAATGATTTGCATATTTGATTTTTGAGAGTAATTACATTTTATTTTATTTTTCCATTCAGGTGGATTGTAATTTTATGATTGTAACTATTTTGTAATTGAATCAATTGGCATAGAAAATAGAAAATAAAAAACACGGTGTTGGGAAACCTCGTTCTATTTTTTGATAGAAAATAATATATTTTACCTTGGTACAATGAGATTTCAAATCCCATTTTATCGATAGGAATTTTAATATAATTTCTGTCACGGTTGGTGTCATTTTTTAAAGGCATATTTTGTGTTATTGAAGCTAATGTATTAAAAAATTATCCATGTTCTGGTAATATTATAATATATTTAATTAATAAATTTTATTGTAAATATTGATTGCAAGAAATGTCCCTCAAAATATTTTCCCAAGAATTCCATTTTATTTGACATTATTTATTTATCATCAAGCATGAATTGTAGTTAAAAATTGTATTGTATTTTCAATATTTATTGTATTTTTTTTCTCGTCTATATTCTCATGTACTTCATCAAACAACGTTATTGATTCTGATATTAGTTATATAGATTTTTACATGGTTGAAAAATAAATATGATGGTCATACATTTTTTTAAAATACATTTCCTGATATATTATGAATATATATGTTTTTTGTTTTATCATTTACCCCCATTAGGATTAATTAGAATTTTATCTACCATATAAAGGTTATTAAATTCAGATATTATGAATCTAAATCATGTTGAAATGAATAAAACCTCCTCCACTAATGAGGGATTATAAAATCCCAATGCTTTCCATTATCAACTGCTACATTACATGTTTTTTTACATTTTTCATTCAAATTTTTTTATCTCTTTAATTATATTTTTCACCAAACCGTTAAATAATTTATACTGTAATGAGAAGAATCAGTAGAGGGTTTCATATATCATCCAACCCATATTTATTTATTAAATTACCTATTTTTTATCTAAATACATTCATATTTTAATGATTATTATTAATTATTTATATTATTTTTAGGTTCTTCTAAATAATGTGTTGGAGTAATAATCCACTCATAATCATAGGAACACATAAAAATTATGATTTTTGTTAGTGTAATTTATTTTTAATAGATCAATAATTGTAATATTTTATTAGATATACTACAGGTATATAATTATTTAGTTATCATAACAATTAATCATTATTGAACCATTATTAAAAAATAGGATTCATTGTCATTGGAGCTTCATAAAAAATTGATTTTTTAATTCATCAGGTCCATATTAATTTTAAATTCTCATTATCATATTTATATTTACTCATAATCAGTCTTAAATATTATGATTATCAATTTCAATTCTATTTAACTCTTAATCATTAATGTCATTTTTTCGTTATTATTTACATATGATTTTTTCTTCTCCATTTTATATAAGATTCATTAAGAGCTTCGGTATTGGAAGAATAATTAATAAAATTTCTCATATACATCACTCAATAAATTCACGATCCCCATCATATGTTTCCATATATGAAACTACACAATTTAGAAACACCTATAAAATGAAATGCCTCTTCTTCCTATAAAGAAATTGTCATTGAACAAAAAATTTAGGCATGACCCTTTAGTAATAAAAACATAATAAATTACAGTTACGTAAATTCATCATAATACAAAGGTATTATCATATATATTATCATTAATTAAGAAAACCAATCTTTTAGGTTATGGTTAATCATCAACCTCAAATGAATAGAAACCTTTGGATTGTAGTGATGAAATCTGTACACACTAGTCAGTTTATCATCATTAGAATCCTATTATAAAAATACTGAAGGAAATTTTCCATACCAAAATCATAATACACGAGAGATAGTATCTATAGTTATGGTAGAAACAACATTTTTTTGTAGTCATATATTAAATGAAATGCAGCACTTTTATGTATTGTATTTTATATTCCCTAAAATTGTATTTTTAGCACAATCAGTTGTGAAACCTATTCACCCAATATTCATCAATATTCCAAATTTACGACAACGTAAAATTTTCATTTTCCCAAACCAAAATTATATATTTATGGGCTTGATAATTCCTAGTGTAATTTTCATATTCTTAATACTTTGGACCATCCTATCATTGTTTAAAATATACTCATTTCCATCGGGAAGGATGAATTGCTACCATTTCATACTAAGAGGGGTTATTACTAATCTAATTTTTATAGGGTATATATATATAACACCAGTACTAGCTTAGAAGTGTTATAAGAGTATTACTGATTTTCATATTTCTTCATAAGTGATTGTAGTGATTACTATGTGTGGGTTTTGTTGTGGAGAATAACATCACCCTATCATTTTTCAATTTAAATGAATTCTTAGAACCATTAATGATATTAATATTGAATAAACATTATTTCAAGATCATCTAGAATATTAACATCCAAAAATATAATCAATAGTAATTATGAGACATTAATATCAAGAAACTATGTATAACCCCTATATATATGAATGAAATACATGTCTCTCTTATATGTATATGTTTTGTAATTAGTGTGGTCAATAATACAATTCATCCTCATAATAGTGATAAAATAAAAAGGAATTGTGTTCAAATATATTCAAAACATGTGGTGGAGAATATTAAATTTAATTAATACCAGATAAATTCAAATTCAAAAAAATAATGCAAAAAACTGTTTTTATTGAAGATTATTATTCTTTTTTTCCACGAATTGAGACACATCAGGATTAACTATCTACAAAAAAAATTTCACCATATTTTCCAATTTAACATTGAGAAATTGGGTTTATAATGACAATATTATAATTAGTAAAAGATACACACACATGTTATGGATTCATCATTGATTATACTGATTCATGATGGTGGTTGATATCATCAATTTGACTAGTGGAAGAATCAACTACTTATACAAATAAAACAATTTATATTATCAATCATTGAGAAAATTTGGTTTTTTGTTATTATTTTAAAATCATATTTCGTGAAGATTTATTTCATCATCAAAAATTAAATTACTCTCTTGAATTTGTGTTTAAGGATTTCGATGTAGGGGGAATAGTCATCAATTATCCAGCATTAAAACTAATAAACTTTGTTAAAGTGATCTCATTTTGTGGGTATGACTTCATTACGACCTATTGGTTCAATTGTTATCCTCTTATAGAAAATCCACAACTAAAGTTTCAATGGTTTCGATATAATGAAATTAATTCACTAGGGATATTATTTCCATGAAAAATGGATAATTATTTTATTGTTTTTTATTTTCATATACATCTACAAACTACACCAATACCCATTATATATTATGAACCATAAAATAAAACTTCTTTATTTTTTTATGTTCTTCTTTATAAATATATTTCCAAATAAATTTGAAGGTTGTACCATCCTTCAATTCTCCTGATGCTAAACCCCCAAACTTCATTTTCATTTACATGGTTAGAAACCCCGATCTACTTCAATGCTATTAATAATAAAGATATGTATGACGTATAACATTAATTATTTCCTTTGATCCTTATTCAAAACAAATAAAATAAAAAACAAGATGGATTAACCAATTTACCCCGTATTATTTCTTTTAAATACAAATGATAGAAAATGTAATTTCAATATATAAATTGATTCAACATTTTCATTTTTCATGTTTTCTTTTCTCTCGAATTCTGATTGATTTCATTCATTTTCCTTACCGCCTTTTAATGATAATAAATTATATATGAATAGAAGAGGATAGTATCACATCATTATTAATTAGTCTTCCATTATTAATTCCACTCCATGTATAAATGATTTATGCTTGGTATAGAATACACGATTGGTTGATTTAGGCATCGAATATGTCGATTGATCAACAAAAAATTATACCAACAAATAATAATTACCATAACAATTAAAAATAAAGTTCAAATTTCCCCTTATTCAAATAAAATAATAACAAGCCATATCTTTATTTCTTTTTTAGTTATAACGTTATATAATTTACTCATATCAATAAACGTGTTATTAATATTCATGTACATCTATATGATTTTAGAAATAATCCCTCGGATCCCATCATACATTATTATTTAAACCATTGAAATAATAATTTCCCCCCGTATGAGGTTTTGATGCTGAAATATACATAATTGAGAATTTATCACACCAATAACAACTTTTTTTCATAGAACTATTTAACACATTATAATCTATTTGATGTAATCAAATGGTAACCATTCACTTTTGGTTTTTCATCTTATTGGATTTTCTCCCTCCCAATTTTGGACCTTATTTTAATTTAGTTCTTGAATAATCGTACAAAAAATTAGTATCCATATTACCAAACTCATTATAGAAACCAAGACCAACAAATATTGTTCTATTCTTTTTCATAGCACTTAGGCCAAATATTTTGTCGTAATATTTTATTCCCTTTTCATTCACTAAATGAGATTCTTTTGGTTGATAATAACTTTTAATCAAGATAGCAATCTCCCTATATGTAGTGGTGTTAATGTCATCATCGTTCATCTTCAACATTTAATCATATTTTAAAATGAATCATTCACCATTTATGAAAACATATTTAGAATGATCTCTTTTATCATTGTTGGATGGTACATTTTTCAGTAGATATATTTAAATTATTCATTAGATAAACACAGAATATTTTTCGACCAAATACGGATAATTTTTCATTAGAATCCTCCTTAGAGTTATATATTCAATATAAATTATTTTTACTTGTTTTAAAGACCCAATTTGATTAGTTTACATACTTCTAAATATAAATTCATACTCACATAAATTATATTAAGGATGTTATTCTCATCCTCCATTGAATATATCATTTTATGTTACGTCTATTACATCTCTTTTATTTTATCATCATTTATTTTATTCTTTTATTGTATCATATTTTCTATCATTTACATTGTTCTATTTTTCATTGAATTGTGTATTTTTTTATTAATGGTTTAATTTTTATTTTATTCCAATGAATATAATTTTAAGTTAAACTTATTTTTTGTTTTTTGTTATTCTCATTGGATCTTGAACTGATCAACACAAAATATCATAATATTTTGTAAACGGTGATTCTCTCACTCGAATCTTCTTTCATATTATTATTATTAAAAATCAAGAAGGTTTCATCCAGAATTTATTTATTTATTTTTTATTCCACTCATTAAAATTATATTCATTTTTATAGGAACATGCTGTATTAGGTGAAGGTAGTATCCATGGTCCTACATGATGCATCAGATTCAATTAGATTTTTTTGTCTTATCATTATGATTTAATATTCAAATTCAATGTCTCATTATTTTTTTATTAGAAAATTCCCAAATCAAATTTACAGTTCCTTTAAAATGAAATTTGACCAAGTTGAGATTCAAAACAAGCATTAGAAATTTGTTATAATGATAAGGATTAGGAAAATAATTAGTATGTGTTTTCTTAGCTTTAAATTTCAACCACACATCACAAGAGGGGAATAATTTTTTTTTGATGTTATATAACATCCATTACATACTGAAGCAGTGTGCGATAATGCTAGAGTAAGAGTATATGATGGTATGAGTGATGGTCCATGATGTGGCCAATCCCTATAGACCTAAAACAAGAAATGTATAGGGAAACACAAACAACAACAATTCACACATAAGACTTCTAATTACCTATAATGTAATAAAAAATATATAAAAACATCATCTAGTGATGTCTGAACAGTGAAAATTATGTTCTAAATCCAAAATCCTGAAATAAACCTACTAGGTAACTAAAAATTAAAAATATAAATTAATTGGAATATAAATACTAAAACTGTATTATATAACCTCCCCGTCATATGGTTTCATACCAGGTTAAACTAACTTCAACATGTATTCCTTCACAGTAAACTACCTATTTTTAAGGGTATAAAGATTTTTCAGTGCAGAACATGCCAAAAATAAAACCACTATATCAACATTAAGGCATAGTGGGACCACAATTTCCTCAATAAAATAACCTTAAATGGGTCAAACATGACTTATAAAACTCATTTAGTGGGATCCTCATTTCACATATATAAAATGAAAATTCCATGTTCCAGGATTCATGGATAGAACATGCTTGTTGGTAGGATTTTACTAGTGAAATACACCAATGCTTCGAAATTATATTATTGATCTACATTATATACATAATACCATTAGATTCTAAAAAACAAATATACAAAAAATTTACAAAACATTTATGGTAATCATTCATAAAAGAAAATTAGTAATCATTTATTGACTTTAATATTTTATTCCACTATCAATGGATGTACGGGAATCAAAAATATCAATCTCTTTAATGATGATCTCCAGTCCATTTTAATGTATAAAATTTTAAATAGTAATTACATTGACCATATACATCATAGGAATATATTACTTGGTAAACATAATAAAGGAATATTTTATTATCCTGACTTGTATATTGGGCTATCCATAATGTTCTCCTTCTCTAGTATCATGTATCACACCTGGTAGAAATCTTTCAGGAATTCCTACCATAAATTTTAAATTGAAAAAAATAATATTACTCCGTTAATTTATTTTATAAACCCCCAAAACCAGCCTATAGAAACTACAATATCTATTAATTATTTTTTGACTATGATAAATTTGGATATACAAGAAAATATTAGCAACATAATAAAAAATATTCTTTTTCCACTTTTGATGAAATTGTTTTCTAGAAACATACACCGGATAATCTTTTGGACTCTAAAAATTATTATTTTGAAACAATTATTTATTATATACATGATTTAACAATGATTATTAATCTTAATAATACATGGATTGAGCTATCAATATTGGAATTTATTTGTAGGATTTATAAATCAAAATTATAATGATTATTGATTAAAATCATTTGGTATTCCCCTTTACCCAAAGTTACTCCTTGGTAATAAAAATAGAGAGTAATTTGATAACATCTTAATTGGTTTTACCATTTCTAATTAATTATTTATTGTAATTTATGATCTATTTGAAATAAATATCTTAAATACATTTTACCTTTGAACATACCTCCATTATTTTATAGGCAAGTCATTATCCCCCCAACAAAGAAATGTATTCACTACTGCTGTTATTAAACTATTTCATGTCCCATGGTGTGGTTGAAACACATTAATTCATAATCATAATCTTTCTAGTCACTGTGAAGCATTGGTGTGGAACATTAATGTGACTGAAGAGGAAAATATAATGTAGTTTGGCTAATAATACCATGGAAAATAATTCCCAAGGATGTTTTATGGAAGAACTGTTAGAGATCACTATAAACCCTAATTGGGTGATGTGAGAACATGAAAAAAAAATATCAATGAGCAAGAATAAATTGTTAAAATAAGTAAAAAAATATTTCAAAATATAAAATTTATTATTTAAAACAAATTTAATTTTATGGATATAGGAATGAAGGTCTCTAAACAAGTTGAAGATGGGGTTACTGATTGTTTTCACAGTGGAATAAGTGGTGGAAAAGAGTTCATTATTATTTCTATTTTTTTCTCAACATTAAAATATTGAATAAGAAGACAAAATTTCAATTAAAAAAAAGAAAAAACAAATATAAGTGGTGGTGGAAATGGAATTTTAAGATATTTATATCCTTTTTTATGATGAAAAACCACCATCACTTGATAAATTGGAAGAGAATACTAATTTGATTGAATGATACATCATAGAGACAGTTCATGAATGTTTGTCAGCAATGTGAAATGTGGATTTCTGTTTGGTCTAGTCCATGCTTCGACAGGCTTAAGCACATGCAGTATTGAACCCAAAATATCCTGCTTGTCAAACAAGTAGATTTATCTAGCTAGATCTTCCCCACAATGGATGCGGACATGCATATGGGGAACCTAGGTTGTTTATTTTTATAAATATTTTAATTATTAATTGGCCTAAAAACATGAAATATTTGTAATAAAACAATACATCTTTTAAAAAATTATTATAATTATCAATGATTATGAATTTTTTATTTTCATCATTGTGTGGGATAAATATACCTTAACTGGACTACAGAATGGAAACAAGAAACCATATATTAATCCCCTTTTATTTCAGAAACATGAAGTCATATTTACACAATGGACATCATCCCCAAAACATGGATCACCATAGGCAGATGTGGACCTACACAGAACCTCTTATTTGAATAATTAGGTCTAGTGGTATCTATTATTTGAAGCTTCACCATGAATATTTATATAGTACAACCTAACATGAACAATTAGTAAAAGAAAATACCTTTCTACCACCAACACATTGTGGCCAATAGTATTGGATCCTGATGTAAGTATCTCGAGCCTCAAATGATAACCATAAACACCATGATCACTCCACCAGTGAAGTAGTTGTTCACATCCCTATGATAAAACATGAATAATGGCATCTTTATATTGAAACAATCAATAACCACCATTATTCCCACTCATCATTATGATGGATAAAAATAGTAATAGTGGAGTATCATTAAAAATATAACTTGAAGGATTATATTTTTGATTCGTTATTCAAGAAGGAACATTCAATCTATAACCTCATATAGTATTTTAATTAGATCATTGATGATTATATGTTTTAATTATAGTACCATATAAATATGAATAATTTTTATATAAATTTGTAGTTTTAATTTTTTAATTTAGATTGTTTATTTTATTGGTATGATGATTGAGATAGAATATTGAAAGGGATCTCTATCTGATTGAATCATTTATTTGATCAGGATAACTATTTTTTATTTTTTATTTTTTATTTCTATAATGTTTTTCATTATTATTGTTATTTGGGACCCTTTATTCTGTAATTATAAATTTCACTGTTTTAGTTGTGTCAAGCATTTCATGCTAAATGTTTTTAAAAAACATATAAATTATTGACTGCCTATGGCAGTCACTAATTATTTTCTATTTGAATTTTATTATCGACATCCACTGGAAGTCCCTATATCTTTTAATTTTATAAATAATTAGTGACAACTAATGCGGACGTTGATGGACTTCCTAGTGACTACTACTACACCCATTGGGGGTAGGGACAATAGAAACTACATTTGGTTGTTTCTAATACCATAAACTGTCAAGTCAACTATGCTCACCAAATGCTACCAGTTGGTGGACACTAAGACCCAATAGAGACCAATTTTGGATGATAATACTACCTGAATTTTAAGTAGCCCATCATGTTATGAACCATAAAAAATGTTTTTCACTCCATTCAACAATAACTATCATCATTTGAAAAATTATATTTTTGTTAATCTAGATTTTCCTCTCACATTGAGGCCTTAAATTCTAACATCATCACCTTCCACAAACACATTAAATCAATGAAATGGTTACATACATTTATTATATCATCCTATTATATGGTCCTATCAAATGGAGACATTCTAACTTTAAGTTTATCCCTCAAGGAAAAATAATTTCGGATCCTTACTCTTCCACTCCCTAATACGGATCAATATCGTAGACTCCATTGAAACTGATACAAGAGTCATCTACTCCAAGACATATTGAACCAAAACATGAATCTTATCTAGTAAATTCATCATCATCCCATCTGATCTAGATTCATGAATAGTTCGAGTCATTGTTTTTCTACACAGACAGTAAGAAATAATGTTTCCATTATGGTATATATTTTATATAACAATTTTAAATGAATGAATTCAATTAATACACCTACCCTATATTAGATTTAAATACCATTATATATAGACACAATTCATTCCCTTAAAGTCAGTATAAATAGTACCCATTTATCTTAATAGATAATGTCACAAACACATCGAGGCATAAACAAATATACATAACTCAATGTCATGTATATGCATGTGGTGTAATAATCGGTGATCCATACACCACAACTCAATCCCCCTATATCAACATTGTTCCATGTCCGATATGAGAAGTGTCACAAAACATAGTATAATCCGCCCCCAGCACGTGTATGATATATATTAGAATAGTTTTCAAATTTCTCTTCCACCACTAGAAATAATTTTCACCTACCCCAAAACATTAAATATTAATCCCCTAATTGTTCAATCATGAAAGATATTCCATTATGATGAAAAATTCATGGATTAACCTCCGAATATATCATTCTAACTCCAGAATGTCACAAATATCGAACAAATTCACAAGATGCTCTTAATAGACATCATGAATACTACTTATAAGGTTTACTAATACACATCCCGCTAAGATGACATCACCTAACTAATATACTAGGTCTATCCAAAACAAACACATTGATATCTTGGCATATTTTAAATTCCCTACTAATGTAGTCAGGATGATGTCATGATGTTAGGAACTATCAACATGAGTCTTGGAGTAAACTAAGATATAATCCACAACCCCCACCACAAACGCATCCATGTTTGGGAAGGATATTCTATTCATCATATCCATAAACACAGAAGACACATTAATCAACCTAAGAATAATAATTATGAACATATAAAGGCCATATGTTCTTCTGAATGATTTTAATAGTATATTAGATGGTCAAAAATATCAACGGGTTATTTTCTAATCTTTATATAATCATTGAGAAGATACATGATCACCTCAACTGGGCAACTAGATCATATATATTTTTTAATAGTGTACTTATTCTTCAATTTCATGTAGTTCAAATTTTAGTAATCTACTCGTAAGTGCATAATTATACCTTCCTTCTAGGGAAGCAAGACTGGTGAAAATCGAGGCGATTTAGTTGGATGGATAAACTACATATCCATAAATTTTCTAGTTGATTCTTGAGTTCTTGGTGATTTTTGGTGTCATTCTGTATGATAGAATAGAAATAAAGTCAGTCACTAATATGATCACAAAAAAAATTTGGAATCTCTCTCAAGAGGCACCACTGAGAATCAAAAAACACATCAGGGAACAAGTTCACTATGGATGACATGATACAAGGTTTTACACCCCCACCATGTGGCTACAAACATGGAACCTATGCGGTGAGCTCCCCAATTGTTGATAAATTCTCCCTGTATGGCTAGACTAGATATCCCACTCTCTATGATGAACATAATTTTAACCCTTAGTAGAAAAAAACCTCACTATATATTGGTAATAATCTACACGGCCTCATTATTCTACAAAGAAATCTGTAAAAAATCAATCAATTCCTTCCATATCACGTATGTAAAGGTCCTAGAAAACATTATACACCCCAAAATTGAGAGGTAATCCCTTTCAAAAATAGATGTCTGTCAACCATAACCCAAATTTGTATCAATCATCATCAACTCAATCAAGAATTCTATTTCTAGACTCAATCTATTCACATGTTGTGGGTATATTAAGGGCTGAGAGGAATCATTTTCAAATAAAAAACTAGTGAGTGTAAGTGCTTCAAGAATATCCACTCAAATTATTGATGGTATAACCACTCTATCAATATGTGTAGGTTGAACTATATGCAACTATACTAACCCACATCCCTATGATGTAGTATGAGTCACCTAAGATGATCCAATTTTCTGATATAGTAACTCATTCCTAGAAGAACCATGTAACACCCTAGGAAAATAAAGAATATGACATTTTTATATTTATCCCTATTTATGAAAAAAATATTAATATTGCATTAAAGGGAACTCTTTGCTCGATGGCGTACCCAATACGCGACAACCAGTTCCTTTGAAATCATACGTTGCACTATAATAATATTATTTTAAATGGTAGTTAACGCCTAGCCGTTGTAATGGAGGGAATGAACAGAACTAACTACAAAATGATTATATATTTTTGTCAAATTTTTTACCTTTTGCAATAAATGTTAGAGGATTAAAAATGCGAATGAATCCAATTTTAAGCATCAATATTCTAATATTCTTTAAAAGGTCGACTAACCGCCTTTTGATGGAGAATCTCTATTAAATCCACATTTTTAAAATTTTATGTTTTATATTTGACAAAATAAAATTCTTCTTTAGAATCCGGACATCAAAATTTACTTTGTGTAAATTTTTTTTATTATTCCGAAAATGTTCAATTTTTAATGAATAGTGGAAAATGTTGTATTTTAATTCAAAACCACTTTTTAATCTAATTTATGTATACGATTAGATTATCTATTGAATTGATTTTGAAGTGAAATTAGAATATATTTTTACCATTTAATCCAATAGTTTTTTTTGGAATTAATTTCACTTCGAAATCGGACTTAAACTAGTGTCAATCTCTTGATACATTTTGTTTCATAAAAACACGCTATTTGTTTTGACAGTAGGAATTAATTATTAAATTAATTAATTCAACTTATATTTTTTTAATTTAGTAAAATAGACATCATTTTTGAATTCGGAATATCAAATATAGCTTAGGGTGAATTTTTTGTAATTTTCTGAAAAACTTCAATTTTTAATGAATAGTGAAACCACAAAGTGGTTCTTATAAAAACTGATTTTCCGTTTAAATGAAATTTTGTCACCTTTGTGTTTTGAATTTAAAAAATCCGACATAAATGGTTGTCATTACCAAGTAAAATGTGGTTCAATGGGATTAAAATATTTTTTTTGGTGAATAGTAACTTATTATGTTTTTAATCGTGATTAGAGATAATTAGTGTAGTTTAACGTAAAAATAATGTTTTAATAATATGAAAGGACCTAGACACATGTACTACCCTCATTGGATGAGTTATGGCCGACCAATACAATCCATGGGTCAACTTGGGGACCCCATGGAGCCACTTTGGTTGGAAAATGACATAAATACCTTTTTATTTAATGTTAAAATTAAAATGTCACAAACATGAGTTGTTTAACTAAAAAAATTTCTACACTGGGATCTACAAGTCATATTTTTGACTATAAATATTCATTAGAAAGATAAAAATATTTCCTACATCATAGTATTTTTTTTATAATTATTATACATTAAATAAATGAAATTATTTATGAAATCATGATGATGTAGTGATGACCTCATTATTTAACGGTTTAAATAAAATGGAAAGATAATGTAAACTATAAGAACTAAAAATGTCCAAAACCTATTGGATGGGTGGATTTCGAACCCTTATCACCTTATCCTCGAAATAAATCAATTTGGGACCTTTAAAATCCTAAAAACATTTGAAAACAAAGTAACATTTTGTAACATTACAAGAGTGCCCCTCCTCTCCTCTTATAAAAGGCCCCACCTCTACCACCTTACCCACACCTCTCAATCCTTTGGCTCGGCCAAACCCTACTCATATTTCCTCTCCACATCCCTCTATAACTCCTCGAATCCTCACTTTGTGCAAAAGTCTTCCGAAAGAATCCTTTTAGCTCAAAACAAAGGGAGTTACCCAATTTAAAGGTAATGTCTTCACTTGAGTCCTTTTGTTTTATTTTGCTTCTCCAACCCCCTAAACTCTTTTTATTCATTTATTTTGTAACAAATGCAGTATATTAAATATAATAGGATGTTTTTATTAGAAGTATTCGAGCTACACTTACACACACCTTCGTCTAATGGTTAAAGAACATACTGTTTCTGTGGTTGGCGATTTTCTGCCTCACGAAATGATGATTGTTCAAAATTCTCCTAACACCTTCAAAGGTGGCCATTAAGATGACACTATATTTATATATGATATATAATATGTTAATGTTTCACTTAAGCTTCTGTATTTTTCATTTATGGCATACCTTTATAGTTTCCGTTGTCGGTAAACACGATAATTTCATTTTAGGAAGTGCGGACTACCGCCCCCTCAAAGTGATTTGATTCGTTAATGCCATATGTGGGATGGATAAAGGATGTATTTAAAGTTATTATATATGATGTATGTTACATATAAATTATAAATATAATTCTGGAATTAAAATATACATAACTCTCATTTAGTTTTAATTCCATTAATATGACATAGAAATGAAAGTTGTGTTCATGCGTACGTACGACTTACCGTCTCCATGAATGGTACATTTCATTTCATATCTAAAAATGTTATGTACTATTATAAGTACATATATATATTGGATATATATGTAATATATTACATCTAAATGATGTATATCATTCTGGAATTCTAACATATATATATATATATATCTCATTTTGTTTTAATTCAATTAATATGACAAAATAATCAAAGTAGCGTTCATGCATACGTACGGCCTACCGTCTCCATGAATGGTGCTTTTAATTTTTATCTCCAAATTCTATGTAATAGTATAAAATTAATATATAATGGATATATATGATATTTAAAACATCAATACTATTCTGGATATAATGAACCTTTGACCACACGAACAACATGTAATTGTAAGAAGTCCACTTTCGACTTAAGAACCAAATATCGACAAAACAAACATTATTAACTTAAATGATTACATAATGTTTATAACATGTCAATAAGTGAAATAAAAGGAATAATTAACTTGAAAAGAGTTCTTAAGCAATTTGAAATTAACTCAAGTTTATTATCCAGGACGTTAAAGAAACGATCAAGTCAAGTCGGACCTGAGGTAAGGGATCCTACTCCTCTCTTTCTTTTTAAGTACACTCTTTTATGTCATTCCTTTTAAGATATTATTTATTATGATTGGGATGTTCTTTTATATTACTCCTAATTTACTTTTTATGTTCATATGGTGATAGACCCAATTTTCTCTAATCAATCCATTTTGGAAGTTTCGAGTGGCACCGTTAGGCTGTCGAATTTTTGTAAGAGATCTAACCTCTCTCTCTTTTTTTATGTACTCTCATTTATATCACTTATTTTAAGCTCCACTTTGTTATGATGGGGGTTTTTCTTTTATATTCCTCTTTCTTTACATTTTATTTTAATATGATGAGATACTCTATTTGATCTCATCAATCCATTTTTGGAAGTTTTAAGTGGCGTCGTTAGGATGCCGAGTTTTCATAAGGGATTTTTCATCTCACTTTTATTCTTGTGAGATTTATGCTACATTTTCCACCATTTACTTTGAGTGGTGTATGTAATTCCCATTATTATACTCTTTGTGTAATATAATTTCATTTATTGGTACTTACATGTTCATTGTATGACCCTTCTTCAATGGGGTGTACGTTTCGAAAGTTACCCAAGTCGGTAAGGGAACCTTTCACCCTCCTCTTTTTAAAAGACTTCTTTTGTTATGTATTTTAATTCACAAACTATTATGTGGGGATATTTTCTTATATATCCCTATTAATTTATATTTTATGTCCAAGTGATGAGATACCATTTTTATCTCTCATCAACTCATTTTATGAGTTTTTAAGTGACGCCGTTATGCTGTCGAATTTTACCAAGGGAAAATCTTAAACCAATTTAGATTTCTTTGGGTTCAACATGTAGTTATTGAATATGTCATCATTTGAATATGTGTGAATGAACTTTGATTTTTTTACACTTAATATCCACTTATATTGGGTGTATTTATATTTTTCACACATAATTATGAGATTTATTTATCTTTAATTTAAGGATACCTTCTTTATAATGGATTTCATCTCATTTTACATTTATTTTGAGACATCATTGTTGTTATGCACCAATTCACTCTTATATGGTGTGTATACTGTCCTTTGACATATTATATTGTGAATCCCTTTATTATCATGATATTATAAAGTTTGGATTAAATGTTATTCCGCAATTATTCATATTCAAGAGTCTCTCATTTTGTTAAAAACACTTTAACAAAAATATCCTTTTAAATGTTTTAAGATTTATTATTCAAAATATTTATCTTTAATGTACATGTTTTCAAAATAGTTTTCAGTATTTATTTATATGGACATTAATGTTTTAAAATTATAATTCCAATAAAATCTTAAAAGTGGTATGGGGCACATTGATTCAAAAATCTCTTTTAAATGATTTTTGAAAATGGATTGATTAATTAAATATCTTGGAATTACTTATTTTGATTGAAATGAAATTTTGTTATTGAAATGATTATATTTTCAATATTTTATGTGTAATGATGTTACTTGGACATTTTACGGGTGGTTACGTGATAAACCATATGACGGGTGGTGCTGTGAATACCAGGGCGGGTGGTTACGTTATAACCTCCAATGCATTGTGTATGGAAGTCGACCGTATGGCTATTACATTAAGTATGTATTGAAGTTGGCCGCATGGCTATTCCATTATGTGATATGTGTGGAAGTCGACCGTATGGTTATTCCACTTAAGTTTGTTTATGTCCCAAGTTACCTTTACATGTTATGTGTTCTTTATATGGGACTTATGGTAATCTTTTGGTTATAGAAGGGTAAATAATGAACTTTTATTTAGTGAAGAGTTTTTATTACTTAGAAAAGGTGAAAAGTATTACTTTGATATTGTATACATGGTTTACTTGTTGTTTTGAAAAACTAACAGTTTTCATTCTTTTTGTATCCCTTACTAAGATTTTTATGCTCATCCCATGTTTTTGAAATGTTTTTCACAGGACATAAAATGGAATAGGGTCAAGGATGGGATCAAGGGAAAGTCATGTTACCTAAAACATAGAACTAGACATGTTTCTTTTTAAGAGTTTTTATTTTATGGAAACTTAGTAGAAGTTTCTACTTCGTAATCTTTTGAGATGTAATATTTATGTCTTAATTCTCTAAAACTCTAAACCTAAAAAGATCCTCAATGTGTAATCTTGTAATAACTCAAGATTAAGTATGGTTTAAGTATGGGGCCTTATAGTTGGTATCAGAGTTCGTTTTAGATAACTTTAGAGGTTAGGGTATCCTCTAAGAATAAGTGACATTACCATAATGGTTAGGATTTCAGAAAGTTTCCTAGTTTTAGATGAAGTGAATGAGTAAGTATATCTTAGTTTTTACCTTCCTCATTAGTACATGATTGTTTTGTTGATATACTCACACTGAAATTTCTGTTTTTAGTGAATGTATGGATCTAGCAGGCACCAAATAGACAACAGGTTTGAAAGAAACTGTGGTGGTTCGCTAATTAAGATACTAGATAAAATGGGGGATTCAATGAGGAAACTTGTGGTTGTTCCAAACCAACTATCAAGGAGTCATGATCAACCACTTGAACCTTGGTATGATCTGTAATTAATCTTGTACAAGATGACCAATCGATGTGGAAGTTCTGGGAAAAATTATAAAGGTAACCGTTAAAGTTTATATGATCCTTACTTTTGAGGTAATTATGTGTTATTATATGTTATGATGGAAAATGAAAGGCATGAGATAAACTTGAGGTTAAAATATGTTATGATTATTTTTGAAGATTTTATCTCTTTTTGGGGAATGTTTTAAGAATTATATAGTTTGGGAAAAAGGACAACACACAGACCGGGTGACAACCCGTCACGTCGGACAAAGCTGCGGGAATCGAACCCACAACCAAAGTGCGACTGGTATTTATCGCCTACCACTGGACTACGTGAAGTCCCTGGTTAGTTTGACTGATTTTTTTAGTTAGATGATTTTAGGAATCAAGAGTACGTTAATTTTGGGTTATCTATGGAAATTATTAACCTATCATCGAGGATATGTGATTAGGTTATCTACTTTTCAATATGAGAATTTTAGAGAAACTGGTGTTATTTGGAGATAAAAGTTAATTTGTACCTTGGAAGACTATGTGATTAAATCCTTCAAATATTTGGGTTTCAATAATAGTTTGGTTTACTTTGTATAATTTTATGGACAATTGTTTATTGAATGGTCTTCGTTGATCTTTGGGTTTTGTTGGAAAAATTTTGGAGATTAAGAATAGATTTTCTTTTTATAAAGGGTTATCCTTTTCTGGATTATCTGATCATGTACTAACCATTTTGGTTTTGGTTTTGGTTAACATCTAAAGACATGGGATGTATATAGTTCTCTTTTGTGGATTAGGTGATTCTCTAGAAGTTGATTATAGTGAACAAGTCTTCCTAAATACTCATCTTCTGGAGAAAATATGAGTTTGTGTAAGAAATATAGTAGGAGATGAGAGTCTACACGAAAAGTAAGTATGTTTCCTTAAGATCAAAAAATAAATTCCTCAACTAAAAGTATCATAAAACAAATATTTTGTCTGTTAACTTTGCCTAATGGGGAATAAAATACCATTTAACCCATCAGAAGTTTGTGATTTTCTTAATTTTAACTTTCTCCTAGACATGTTTACTATCACTCTCCATTAGAACATGACCCTTTGTTTTTTCCTCCATGTCCATATTTTCATACATGGAATCCTAGTATGGGTTAACTCTGGTGACCTTTTTTACTTACCTTTCTTTCTTTTAAAGTTATGGTTTAATTTACTCCTTTTCCGATATGGGACTTTCAATGGAGTTTTGAAGCCCAATTTTGAAATTGCAAGGATGCAATTCCCAAAAGGGGGGAAGGATGTAACACCCTAGGTAAATAAAGAATATGACATTTTTATATTTATCCCTATTTGTGACAAAAATATTTTAAAGGTAACTCTATGCTTGATGGCGTACCCAATACGCGACAACGAGTTCCTTTGAAATCTTACGTTGCACTATAATAATATTATATTAAATGGTAGTTAACGCCTAGCCGTTTTAATGGAGGGAATGAACAGAACAAAATACAAAATGATTATATATGTTTGTCAAATTTTTTACTTTTTGCAATAAATGTTAGAGGATTAAAAATGCGAATGAATCCTATTTTAAGCGTAAACATTCTAATATTCATTAAAAGGTCGACTAACTGCCTTTTGATGGCGAACCTCTTTTAAATACACTTTTTGAAAATTTTATTTGTTATATTTGACAAAATAAAATTCTTATTTAGAATCGGGACATCAAAATTTACTTTGTGTAAATTTTTGGTATTTTTTTGAAAAAGTTCAATTTTTAATGAATAGTGAAAAATGTTGTATTTTAATTCAAAACCTATTTTTAAAATAATTTATTTATATGATTATATTATCTTACGAATTGATTTTGAAGTGAAATTAAAATATATTTTTACCATTGAATCCAATAGTGTTCGTTGGAATTAATTGCACTTTGAAATCAGACTTAAACTAGTGTCAATCTTTTGATACATTTTGTTTCATAAAAACACGGTATTTGTTTTGATAGTGGGAATTAATTATTAATTTAATTAATTAAACTTATTTGTTTTGAATTTTTTAAAATAGAAATCATTTTTGAATTCGGAATATCAAATATAACTTAGGGTGAATTTTTGGTAATTTTTTAAAAAACATCAATTTTTGATGAATATTGAAACCACTAAGTGGTACTTATAAAAACTGATTTTCCATTTAAATGAAAATTTGCCACCTTCGTGTTTTGAATTTCAAAAATACGACATACATGGTTTTCATTAAGATGTAAAATGTGGTTCAATGGGATTAAAATAATTTTTTTTAGTAACTTATTAAGTTTTTAATCGGGATTAGAGGTAATTAGTGTAGTTTAAGTTAAAAATAATGTTTTAATAATATTAAATGACCTAGAAACATGTCCTACCATAATTGGAATAGTAATGGCCGACCAAGACAATCCATGGGTCAACTTGGGGACCCCATGGAGCCACTTTGGTCGGAAAATGATAGAAAGACCTTTTTATTTAATGTTAAAATTAAAATGTCACAAACATGAGTTGTTTAACTAAAACAATTTTTACATGGGGTTATACAAGTCAGAATTTTGACTATAAATATTAATTGGAAAGATAAAAATATTTAATACATCATAGTATTTTTTTATAATTTTTATAAATTATATAAATTAAATTATTTATGACATCATGATGATACAACGATGACCTCATTATTTAATGGTTTAAATAAAATGGAAAGATAATGTAAAATCTAAGACCTACACATGTCCAAAACCTATTGGATGGGTGGATTTCGAACCCTCATCACCTTATCCTAGAAATACCTCAATGTGGGACCTTTAAAATCTGAAATTTATTTGAAAATAAAGTAACATTTTGTAACTTTACAAGAGTACCCCTCCTCTCATCTTATAAAAGGCCCCCACCTCTACCACCTTACACACACCTCTCAAGCCTTTTTATCTTCCAACCCCTGATCATTTTGCCTCTCCACATCCCTTTATAACTCCTTGTAGCCTCACTTTGGGCATAATTCTTCCTAAGGAAGCCTTTTAGCTCAAACCAAAGGGAGTTACCCGATTTTAAGGTAATGTATTCACTTGAGTCCTTTTGTTTTATTTTGCTTCTCCAACCCCCTAAACTCTTTTTATTCATTTCTTTTGTAACAACTCCAGTATCTTCAATATACTAGGATGTTTTTATAATAAGTATTCTATCTACACTTACACACACCTTCATCTAATGGTTAAAGAACATACTGTTTCTGTGGTTGGCGATTTTATGCCTCACGAAACGATGATTGTTCAACATTCTTCTAACACCTTCAAAGGTAGCCATTAAGATGACACTATATTTATATATGACATATAATATGTTTATGTTTTACTTAATCTTCTGTATTTTTCATTTATGGCATACCTTTATAGTTTCCATTGTGGTTAAACAAGATAATTTCATTTTCAGAAGTGCGGACTACCGCCCCCTCATAGTGATTTGATTCGTTAATTCCATATGTGGGATGGATAAAGAATATATTTAAAGTTATTATATATGATGTATGTTACATATAAATGTTGAATATAATTCTGGAATTAAAATATAAATACCTCTAATTTAGTTTTAATTCCATTAATATGACATAGAAATCAAAGTAGTGTTCATGCGTACGTACGGCTTACCGTCTCCATAACGGTACATTTCATTTCTTATCTTAAAATGTTATGTACAATTATAAGTAAAAATATATAATGTATATATATTTAATATATTACATCTAAATGATGGATATCATTCTCGAATTATAACATATATATATATATCTCTCATTTTGTTTTAATTCCATTAATAAGACAAAAAAATGAAAGTAGCATTCATGCGTACGTACGGCCTACCATCTCCATGAATGGTGCTTTTAATTTTTATCTCCAAATTCTATGGAATAGTATAAAATTAATATATACTGGATATATATGATATTTAAAACATCAATACTATTCTGGATATAATGAACCTTTGACCACACGAACAACATGTAATTGTAAGAAGTCCACTTTCGACTTAAGAACCAAATATCGACAAAACAAACATTATTAACATAAATGATTACATAATGTCTATAACATGTAAATAAGTGAAATAAAAGGAATAATGAACTTAAAAAAGGTTCTTAAGCAAGTACAAATTAACTCAAGTTTATTATTCAGGACGTTACAGAACGATTGAGTCAAGTCGTACCTGATGTAAGGGATCCTACTCCTCTCTTTCTTTTTAAGTACACTCTTTTATGTCATTCCATTTAAGATCATCTTTATTATGATTTTCATGTTCTTTTATATTTATCTTACTGTAATTTTTATGTTCATATGGTGAGAGACCCTATTTTCTCTCATCAATCCATTTTGGAAGTTTCGAGTGGCGCCGTTAGGCTGCAGAATTTTCGTAAGAGATCTAACCTCTCTCTCTCTTTTAAGTACACTCATTTATGTCACTTATTTTAAGCTTCTATTTGTTATGATGGAGGATGTTATTTTATATTCCTCTTTATGTACATTTTATTTAATATGATGAGATACTCTATTTGATCTCATCAATCCATTTTTGGAAGTTTTATGTGGCGCCGTTAGGCTGTCGAGTTTTCGTAAGGTATTTTTTCATCTCACTTTTATTCCCATGAGTTTTATGCTACATTTTCCACCATTTCTTTGAGTGGTGTATGTACTTCCCATTATTATAATCTTTGTGTAATATAATTTTATTTATGGGTACTTACATGTTCATTGTATGACACATCTTCAATGGGGTGTACGTTTCAAAAGTTACCCAAGTCGGTAAAGGAACATTTCACCCTCCTCTTCTTAAAAGACTTCTTTTGTTATGTCTTTTAATTCACATACTATTATGTTGGGATATGTTCTTATATATCCTTATTAATGTAAATTTTACGTCCAAGTGATGGGATACCCTTTTTAACTCTCATCAAGTCATTTTATGAGTTTTGATGTGACGCTGTTAGGCTGTCAAATTTAACCAGGGGAACTTCTTAACCCAATTTCGATTTCTTTGGGTTCAACATGTAGTTATTGAATATGTCATCCTTTTAATATGTTTGAATGACCTTTGATTGTTTTACACATTATATCCACTTATATTGGGTGTATTTATATTTTTCACACATAATTATGAGATTGATTTATCCTTAATTTATGGATACCATCTTTATAATGGATTTCATCTCATTTTACATTTCTTTTGAGTCTTCATTGTTGTTATTCACCAATTAACTCTTATATGGTGTGTATACTGTCCTTTGACATATTATATCGTGAATCCCTTTGTTCTCATGATATTATAACGTTTGCATTAAATGTTATTCCGCAATTATTCGTATTCAAGAGTCTCTCATTTTGTTAAAAACTCTTTATCTCAAATATCGTTTTAAATGTTTTAAAGATTTATTATTATAAATATTTATCTTTAATATACATGTTTTAAAAATGGTTTTCAGTATTTATTTATATGTACATTAATGTTTTAAAATTATAATTCCAATAAAATCTTCAAAGTGGTATGGGACACATTGATTCAAAAGTATCTTTTAAATGATTTTTGAAAATGGATTGATTAATTCAATATCTTTGAATTACTTATTTTGATTGAAAATGAAATGTTGTTATTGAAATTTTTATATTTTCAAAATTTTAGATGTAATGATGGTACTTGGTCATTTTACGGGTGGTTACGTGATAAACCAAATGATGGGTGGTGCCGTGAATACCAGGACAGGTGGTTACGTTATAACCTCCAATGCATTGGGTATGGAAGTCGGCCGTATGGCTATTCCATTAAGTATGTATGGAAGTTGGCCGCATGGATATTCCATTAAGTGATATGTATGGAAGTCAACCATATGGTTATTCCACTTAAGTATTTTTATGTCCCAAGTTAGCTTTACATGTTATGTGATCTTTATATGGGTTTTATGGTAATATATTGGTTACAGAAGGGTAAGTAATGAACTTTTATTCAGTGAATAGTTTTTACTATTTCGAAAAGGTGAAAAGTATTACTTTGATAAAGTATACAAGGATTACTTGTTGTTTTGAAAAAATAACAGTTTTCATTCTTTGTGTATCCCTTACTGAGATTTTTATGCTCATCCCAAGTTTTTGAAATGTTTTTCACAGGACATAACGTGGAATAGGGTCAAGGATGGGATCAAGGTAAGGTCATTCTACCTAAAACATGGAACTAGACATGTTTCTTTTGAAGGTTTTTTATTTTATGGAAACTTAGTAGAAGTTTCTACTTTGTAATCTTTTGATATGTAATAGTTATGTTCTAATTCTCTAAAACTCTAAACCTGAAAAGATCCTCAATGTGTAATCTTGTAATAACTCAAGATTAAGTAAGGTTAAAGGATGGGGCCTTATAGACCACATCCACTACCTCGACCACCAATTCTAGTAGAACCCCAACTGGTTCTGTTATCATGTCGGTTACAAGACCTCAATCATGCATCCCCATACTCCATATGCTACTGACTAACAGTGATTGTCTATTATAAAACATGGGTTGACTATATCCCCTTTATCATAATAATACAACACCAGAATGAGAACAACAAAACCCATGAGATGATAAAAAAATATTTGAATGAATATTAGATATGAAAACTTACCAATATCACCAGATGAACCAAAACATATATAATTGGCCATGAACGAAAGTGTAGATATGTCATTCCATATAAGTGTCAAATTAAAAACTGAAAACTAAAGACAAATATAATTCCCTATCAAGTCTCGAATCACATATAGGTACACCATACATGATCCATTCAAACTCTTCTATCTAACATTGGGATCATTCCCTTATCCTATCCTACAAACAATTATTATTTTAAAGAACTAATGAGGAATCCTATGTATGGCGTGATTAAAAATCCGAAGGTAACCACCAATGGTTCATAATCAATATCTAGTTAATAAATGTGTATGAATATATATAATGATTAAATTGAAATAATGTTATCATTTTCCACATTTCACTATTCATAAATTAATAACATGAATTACAATAGATTCACATTGACACAAAACCATCAATACCATCTTCAGCCTGTGTTAGAGTATAAACCATATAGGATTGGAAAATTGGATTTCAAGTAACTCATGGGATTTCATTTATCATTTCATTTAATTTGTAACCTGGTCATTTAAAACTGTTGTCCAATTCTAATATCATAGATGTAAAATATTTTTTCAAAAACCCCTATGGGTATTTGAAGAGTTATTCCTTGTCCCACACAGAATGGGTAAATTAAGAATTATTAATTTTCCGATACAATAATATTATCATTCAAGTATTTGGATCTAGATGATCATTGTGAGATCCACATGGGTATTTGGAGCAATAATCTCTGTCCCACACCCATTTTCTAAATAATTCATATTTTTAACATATATCACATTTTTAACATATATCACATTTAACATTGTTAATAAAAATTGAACCTCCCATTATCATTTTACATCATGGAATACCATTTCAATAGTGTAATATAAAATAATTCTTTAATTTATTTACATGAAATAATAATAAAAATTCACATTTAAACCATCAATCAACATCTAATCAATACCCATTAAATCTAAAAGGTTATAGTAAACATACCCCAATTTCCATTATATACGAATTCAATATTACTTTTACTGACCAATTAAACAATCTCATTGACCCTTCAATTTCTTCGTCACAATTCAACAAAATTCAATTTCACCAATTTTATCCCAATTGATTATCAAGCAAAAATTCAATTTATTCAATTTAATCTATGACCAAATTTAAAAATCATGGATATTTTAATTTCACAGTTAAATACATGTAATTAAATCAATAATACGATATTTATAATTTATTCCATCTAATTGAATATTTTTTATGGATGCTCGCCAATAAAAATTCCCATATTTGAGCATAATTTTCAACAACATAATGAATAATGAGATATAGATCCAAAAAAAGATAAAAAATAAATCGATGTTAGGTCATTAAAAACCACAATTCAAACCCCATGCCAATAGAGGAAAATTATTACTTCTTCATCAGGATAGAGATAAGGGGCGATATAATGAAAATCGGTAAGAAATATGATAATTAGAGTGGTGTAGACCCGTTAATAGGATATTCTATTCATAAAGAATGGGGGTTTTATGGCCTTATAATCCTCTCATGGACCTACAAAATTGAGAAAGAACCAATAGGGTAATGTCAGGACAATTTAGAATGATGGTTAGAGTTTATGAATTTAAAAATAAAAATCCATTGAAAAATAACCCACATGCTAGATTTCTTGGGATGGGGTTCCTGGTTATCCATACTGTGAAACCTAACCATGCCTCTCTCTTATGGGGGGTCACGGATACTCCTAAGAGATTACATGGTTTTCTCCAAACATGAAATCCATTTCTCTCTAGGGTTTCAAGATTTTATGGGAAAGGGTGAATTGTTTGGGAAAACCATGTGCCAACCATGCACGGGCCAAAACCCCTCTATAAACATCCATATTTAGTCCACACACTCCCAATACCTGACTCAACCAAAGTATAACCATAATAATGAAAAATCGTGCCTACAAACAAGATCCATAAATCACTATAAATGTTTGGAATCTTAAATTTGAATAATATAAATGAAATATATGAAATAGTAAGGTGTCTACTAACTTTAATGTTTACTTTCCATTCATTCTATCTGTTGACTATATTGGGAAAATCATTCATGGGAACGTATAACCTATTATATCCCTGAATGATATAATCCATTATATATCTCTAAATTTTATAGATTAATCTAAATAAATATTCAATGTATATATATATGATATTTTAATCTGATAAATAGTTATTGATATGATTTTTCCATGATAAATATAAAATGAAAAAAATACCTAACCAAAACAACATGAAAAATGATGCAATTGTCATATGAATCATTGATTTTAAAAAAACAATGTTAATAATCATGCACTAAAATAGTATAAGAAAATCATATATGATATGAAATATATGTGAATGGTTATTTAATAGATTTATTATAATATTATATTTATTATACTAGAGGTTTTGATATGTATAAAGGAAGTGGAACCTTGGGCAATATTTTTCTTGTTTAACATGTACATTCATGAGACGTGCTAGATACACCACTTATTCCATAGTGTGGTGTATATTGTCCAACCTATTATATTTCATATCAACAATATATTTCTCTTCATGGTATTTAATGTTTAATATGATCTTTTTCTTTTCATAGGGCTTATAATTAAAAAGTTACCCAAACGATAAGGGTTTATTTCACAGTCTCGACATTATTTGAGTTTTTTTTTGTTTATTTCCCATATGGGATAAATTTTTTCTATCATAAATACAACAAATATTCTATAATATTGGGTATTTCATTATCATTTCTTGTAATAATACAATTTTACCACCCTTTGGTTTTTAATATTATTGATAAAACATTTTTATGAAAAAGAAACATTATTTCTCCTTTTAGATGAAAATGATTTTCAATACAGACATAGTTTTTAAAAATATATTCAAAATTTCTTTTAAAATTGTCAAAATGAATTATTAATGAAATTATTAACCATGTTATAAATTTTATATTGTTTTTTATGGGATTATTTTTTGTTTTTCAAACAATGAAATTTTTATCCTACATTCAAAAATAGTGTTACAGTGATGTGGTTTATGTTATATGACATTTATAAAATTACATGAAATAATGAATAATAATTCATTTAAACCAAAAATTACATGTTTGGATAGAATTTTTTTTAAAATACATAATTTTTTTAATATTATATAAATTTTTCATTTTTTGAGTGATTTTCAATTTAAATAGTATAATATTTTCCTCATGATTTTTTTCCGTTGAATTTTTATGGAATTATATATTCATTAAATACAACAACACTTATTTTACATATGTTCCTTTGATAAAATATTTTTAATGATTCCATCCTTATTATTTTTCTAAGGAATTTAGAATCAGTTTAACTAGGGGTGTATTATTATGATTATATTATCCATATTACTCTGAATAGTTTTGGTTATGATTTTTAATTAAGGTAATTATTTACATTTTGTATGTATGTTTTCCAATATGAATATTAATAATGATTACGTTCCACACCTTTCATATGAATAAATCATTGGACTTAGTAACTGAGGGATGGTGACCATTATAGTCTATCAATTCCTTAGTAGGTCTCATGAGAAAACATAGCTTATGTTTTTTTATAAGGATTTACCCAATTATGTTGGATTTCTTGGAATGGAATCTTGATAGTATTGTTATATTGGATAGCTTCGTAAATTCCCAAATTATGAAATTGTTAATTAATGTCCATGTGATCATTTCACTAGTTACAATATCAATGGAATAGTTTCCTGCTCATGTTATTAGGTACATGGAATAATTTGTTCATTTTTATGCCCTCCATATTATTATCATTCTAATTATTATATGGAACATGTTTCAATTATTTACCTAACCATATTTATTATTATCTATCTATTAATAGCTAATGTTCAACTCATCAATTTCTTCATAATTTTAAGTCAATCATTTTTTATGTTTCATTCCACATGATTTCAATTTGAGTATTATGATTGATATAAAGGGGTATCCTAGAAGAAATAAAGATACACATGAAGAAAAACCTTTTATATTTATGTAATCATTTGATAAATAATAATCAAGTATATATTTAGTTAACAAGACAACTAAACTAATAGGTCCATTGGTATGTGATTCCTTATATCTTTTTTCAGTATAATATTGTAATCCAATATCACTGGGATAATGGTGTTCGGTTCCTTAAAAATATTTAAACAAAATCTTATAAAATATAAATATCATTTATGTCTAGTCCCCCCCCCAAAATAATATATGATAAACCCCCCTTAAGAATTAGAACCATGAAAAAATTAATTGATGTAATTTCCATCATATGTTTATATATATCATCTCACTGATATATGATAATATTTTGTTTCAAAATATTCAACATGACATAACATCCCTGGAAACTGATTTGGTACTAATATTTATAATTCCATTCCCTAAAAAATAAAATCACTTTCAATAATAGGGATAATAATATTATTTTTATGATGTATAATTCCATAATAATAAATATTGAAAGAATCATATGCTTAATATGCAACCAACTTACCATTAGAGGTTTTCACTAATAATTAAATGTCTATTTTTTTGTTGGTATTGTGATACTTTTGGATAGTTAACCATATATAAACATGGGGATGGATCCATAATAAAATAGTACATTATCATTTCTAGAGTGGATGGTATATGTGTCTTTCACCACTTCAGTATCATTTTCACAAAAACAAAAGTGAACACATGGGATTCCATATGTCTCTATGTATAATTGGTTGCTAAATTTGTTCATCATCAATAATATTTGGGTTTGATCCCTGGTTAGGATAGTATCATAATCCTTATATTTGAAACACTCGATTGGGGGTGTTGTATTATATGGTGGTTTTTAATTTTATTCATTATTTTACTGGTCCCTTCGCAACACATAACAATTCAATTTTGTAATATAATTCCTTTAAAGACATGTAAAATTTCAAGATCCTTTTAGAAAATTTTCTTTATATTTCCTTCCATAGTTTTACTATAAATTAAATATCATCTTCTACACAACCATATTTTCTTAAATTTTATTTCAATTTCTTCAAGAACATCATTCAAAAAACATGGGATACATGGGTAACTCTAATATCAGTCTTATCCTTGACAACACAGATAATTATTTCATCTTGTGTATAAATTTATCTAATTTCTAACACCATTTTTATAATTGGTTTTATTCATCAATAGAATCTATCAACCTCACTTTTATATTGGTTAGAAATATCATATGCATACCGCATATTTCTGGGTAAATTTACCTTATATGTACTAACAGATTAATTTTCATTCTTCATTAGATCAAGTAATTCCATATGAATTTTAATAAGTAGAATAATAGGAGTTTACTTATTGATGAATAATCTATTTAACTCATCTAACTCCATATAGTAAATTTCATCCCATTGTTTCATACACATGATAATATTCCACTATTAATATGTTTGACAATAAAAATGATTACCATCTAAAATAAAAATTTATTGTTATAAATAGTGGATAATGTAAAGTATCATTTAAATGGTATGGATCCTTTTATAAAAAAATAGTACATTATAATACAATATTGAACGAGGTAGGATTTATTTGAAGAAGGAGGTGCCTTGGTCAAATAATTAACAAAAAATTATTAGATAAAGAAAAAAGAAGTTACATGAGTCTGAAAGATGGAATAATTTTACCATAATTATCATAATGAGGAAGTAAATCAATAGAAATGTCATCAAAATAGGTTATGTCATAATTATATCCCCTATTTTAAATACCATCCATATCCATATTTACTTCATGAATGTTATCAGTGACAACGTAGTCGATATTGAGAAGAAAATGGGGGAATTTCATCGAATGGGTTGTAAGCTACAAGGAAAGATTCACTACAACATTGAAAATATCTGAGACAATAGTGGTAGAGTCACTTTCAATCCAATTTTTGATCCAAACCAGTTACACAATATAAGAATCACTGTGGATCACACTCATAGTTTCACCTTACATAGATGAGGTGATTCCACAGCTACCAAAGAATATTATATGACAATTCACAAGGTGGTTTCTGAAAATATCAACACTACTCGAGTCTCCCAGGTAAAATTTAGAAGCTCCATAAATATTTAATTTAATCCATCCTGGGAGAGGGTCATTCCAGATCACATCAAAAGCGTTTCTAGGTTGATGATATATTTTTTCATTCTGAAGTCGTCACAAGATCTAAATGTATTTAACAGTATTGTGACAATTAGTCTTCTTAATCAAGGTAGCATTAAAAATGGAAATTAGAATCTGTTTCAAATCAGAATTAAGATAGGATGAGAAATTATTATGAACAATATCATTATATCATACTAGATCACCTAGATAATATTAGCAATAGTAGTTATGAATATATTCCTGAGTAGTTGAGATGCTTTTATATCCACACAATGCGTTAGTTGAGAGAAGATGGAGTCAATAAGTAACCACATACAATCAAAAATGTAAAAAATATATTTCCAAAAAGCTAAATCCTCAGAACATGATACAAAAATATAGTTATTATCTTCTCTATATTGGCTACACATATTACACATTGAAAAAATATTAATCCCAAATTATTGATAAAAACGTCATTGGGGACTCTATTTTGAGTAATATGCCCAAAAAGAGTAATCCTTGAGGGCTTAATCCATTACTAGTCAAAAATATTAACCAACATGATTTATTATCAGAATTAAATAATTTGTGGTTATAAAACATTTAAGTGTCTAGCATTGCATTATGTGAAGGTTCCTAGAATAGGAATTCCTAAAATATAGAATTGGGGTAATTATAAATAACATGAATGATGTTATTGAGAAGATTGAAATTATGAGAATTTAGAACACCCCTGATAGTATAGTTGGTGTTTTCAAGAAAATTAATTTGGAGGAAACATAATGATTAATGGAACACAAGTCCAGTTCTCCAACCAAAAGTTCGTGGATGACTTGTCACTAACCATCAATCTGGAGTTAATAATTATGTTGGTAAATACTTGACTAATGGAATACCTAATGGAGGAGTTAATATAATTCATATTTCTTTTCATTAACATGTAATGGAATATTTTTTTTAGTAAATAAATGGAAATATATTTATTGTGATGCATATTCCATGTGATTCTATCTTGTAATGTATCATTAATGTTTTTAATGTTCTTAATTCCCTGACCACCCTTATCTAAAGGCTCTTAACAAGTAGTATAATAAATGGTCACATGTTTCATTTAAATAATGCTTCTGTTCAAAAAAATGTTTTTTATGTAAAACATAATTTTCATAAGGAGACTAGTAGGACATTTTTAAACCATAAACAAGTAGTTAATTTTAAATACAATTTTCTATTAAACAAGACATATTCTTCTATCCATAGAGTGGAATTTACACTTCTAAGAGGTGTGTTGACTGATAATTTCTTTAGTACAGTTAAAATAGTAACTAGATTTGGGAAATACCTAAATCTTCATTAAACCAATATATGTGAACATAAGGATCCTTATTTGACACCATAATCCTTAATAATATTACAATTTCTATTATAAAGGAAATTATTCCCAATGAAGTAAAAAATATTTGTTCCAGCTACTGGTTTGATTAGATATTTGATCATAATGTGAGATGTTACTTTTTGTACTTAGAATATTAATTTTACCCCTTTGTAATAAAAGGATGATTTCCTTACCATATAAAAGATGTGTCAGATCATTTACACCCCATGAATCCTGAAATGGTTTAGGATTGTTTTGATCGACAAGTTGAGTGAGCAATAATCTAAAAAAATCATCTAAAATTGAAAAAATAATGTAAGAGAGGGGATCAAAATATATAACTACCTTGGTCCATTTAAATTAACACATAGAGGAACAATTAGAAAGGATGGATATAGTAGCTGATTTGAATCATGCATTTATTCTACTAATGAAGGACTCATTAAAACAAAAACTCTAAAGAAACATTAAAATAAAACTCCAGTAAATGGATAAATAAATTTCTAATTATCATGTTTAATAGAAATATTTCCTCCCATGTTGTATTTGTATAATTTTATTGTTCATTCAGATGTAATAGAAATGAAATCCTAAATAGAACTTCCCATAATAAAGAGAAATTTATTCCATAAGGCAATTTCATTTTTATCTAAAGAGTTCTATTAGAGATAAGATTCTTGATGATTTTTTAAAGAGTGTTAATTTCTGAAATAGTTATAAAGAGATGAATCTCAGATGTATTTTCATCTTTGGGAATTATAGAATGAAATTTAGCAATTAACCCATATAGAATCACACCCTTGGAAAAAATTATTTGAGAAGTTTCCAAAAAACAGTTTGAATATCCACCCAAAATGATAATATAAACCATTATTAAATCCATAAAGTCCATGAACTCTCTCAAGATTTTGGCTAAAATTAGTTTCATTGATTTCATGAACATGATGGATTCATAAAATATAAGCATTATCTTCCTCTTTCAACATATATATAATGAAATTAGGAATAAGGTATTTGTTGAAGTTTGGTCCATTAATTTTTTTTCATAATATAGGACAACATGATTAGAAATTAAATTTTAAGTATCAATGAGGGAATAATCATCTATAAGTGATGTAGGAGGTAAATAAATATTTTTGATTCATTGAAGAGTGTTATAGAAATTTGGGTTTGTAATGCCATCCAAGATCTATTTTTTATGAATATTTTATTACACATATTTTATTTAAAGACGAGAAAAAAGATAAATATCATAGTAGTTTTGATTTCATGATGAGGATATGTAGTGAAATCAGAAGTAGTAGTGGTGTTTTGAATTTAGATAATTTCATTTTCATAAAAGATATTTCATCTTCAATTTGTATAGTTTTTGAATTAAACAATCCTTTAAGACACTACATAAGATTTTTTAGCTGGATGATACAAGAAAATACATCATTTTGTGTATTCATAGATGCCCCAAATTTACTGGTGATCTTAGAATAATCGGGTTCATAGGACCAAGCATTATAAATCCTGAGATGAATAATAGGTTTAAGGATTTTGATATAAAAATAGAAAAAGAAGGGATGATGATAAGAGATATGATTACGAAGGGTAATGCTAGGTATGGTTTACCATTTATCCATATTAGGCTCATTCATGAAATAATTATCCAATTTTAGAGAAACTACCTTGTTGTAGTGCCTTCTATAACATGTGAAATTTACACTAGTAAGGTAGATTACCAAAATATTATTATCTTTAATAGAGGATTTAAATTCACTCGAGGATATATTAGGGTGGGATGGGTTAATTCATTCACTGGAGTAAATAATCACATTGAAATCACAAATCACAAACCATGGATCATGAATGTAGTTAGCTAATTATGAAATGTCAAGCCAATGTGGTCTTCTATCTTGGTATCTATTTTTAGCATGAACCAAAGAACAAAGAATGTTCCTATAATAAAATGTAAAGTTACATGTAAACATCTAATTAGAAATATTGAAAACAATAACATTCTATAGAGAGTAATGATAAATAAAATATATAGAGTATCTATAGAAATAAATCATTTTATGAACCTAAATATTTATAACCATATTAGCAATGGTGAATACATTTTTTTGAAATGTTTATTTTAGGTTCATAAATAGTAAATATATTACGATTATGGGTAATATAAAATTATTTACAGATAATAAATACAGGGTTGTCAATACAATGAAAATTCATAGGTATATGAATTTGGGGTTGGCACCCACTTTTTTTAATATATATCCCTTCCCCAATATAGATAATCAATCGGTTTTTGACATGTTTGGACTATGTTTCATTACATTTTTTCTCATACAAGAAATAAAATATTTGTTAGAGGTACTTGTAATGGAATCACCATATGTTATTTAAAGTGTTTTATCCTTCAATGGGGTAACTAAAGGTATCACACATAATGTTGTTGTATGGTTTTTAATTTTATAATTAGTCAAATTAAAAGAATCTATATCAGAAATAGTGGGGTGTTTGATAAATGTCTTAGGGGAATATTCAGGTAATTCAATAGTGGATATTGAGACAGTACATATAGAAATATTCAGGGAAACCATATTTGAGATGTTAGCAATATGATCTTGTTTTGAGATATCAACATTTATGTCATAATGAGTGTGTATCATTTCAATAAAATTGTACTCAACAACAATTGAGGAGGAAGGTAGGGATCCTACCCTGTTTTTTTCGAACTCTAGGTGGCTGTACTCCCATTGAAATTATATGGAATCAATAGGATCATTTCAACCCATTTGAGGAGAGGAATTCCTAGAATCCATGGAGGTTTTTGGATCCTCAAAATATTTTGTACATTTTTTCTTTGCTTTCAGCATAAACTCTATGAAAATTTGTTACCCCATATAATTCTCATCCATAAAAATTGGAATATCATTAATGTATTTGGTGTTATCAATTTGTACCATTTTAGAGTCAATATCAACAATATCATCGTTCTAGTTTCATTGTTGTTGTCCTTACAGTATTCCACTATACCATGCTCAGACTAGGACTATTTGATTGAATCCAAGACTAGTTTTTATATTTCATCATTAATTACATATTCAACAGTAGAATTCATCTCTTCATCAATTATTTTAGCCTAGATTTTATTCCAAATTATCTCATGAAGGGTTGGAAAATTTTGATTTGCTCACCCATATTTCATATTTATTATTAGAAGTCATGGGTTTATCTATAACAATGACCTTATAATTATTGTGTATTATAACATCAATCTAGCCACTATTTTTTGGTTGGGAAATACGATTTATTACCACCCTATAATTTAAAATGGAATTCCTAACAGTTTTACATAGTTCACAGAATGTGATTTTACATTCAAACTCAAGCCTAACCTCTTTTTTGTAATATTTTTTGTTATAACTAATTACATCAGGGAGATTTGAGTCTAGATTGACCACCACAATACCACATGAATATATCCATAGCTATGAATTTACTGATCATTGATCAATAATTAGGAGAGTTCCTATACATGAGACTGTGACATTCAAAATCATGGAGTGCCACAATAACTAGTGAAGACCTTGCAATGTTACTCAGAACAGATCAATGGTGTTCCTATAAGTTTGTTCATTAAAATAATAATCCAATTTTAAGATATGTAGATGTCATGACCCCTTCCCCTCAATGTATACCCCTCTTGCGCTGGAAATGTGATACAGGAGATAATGGCCCCTGAGTCCCGCCTCCAGTAGGCCCCGGGTAGGCGACTATAATTGAGGGTATAATGAACACAGAGATGAGAGGAATTTCCCTCTAAAAGAACACTTATCGAAGAGTGAGATAAGACAGACACCAACCAAATCAAACTCAACCAGTATGATGAAATAAATCCCATGTACACATATGAAATTTCATGCAAAACTACTACAACTGAAAGGGGAAATACTGATAGTATCCAAAAGAAAGTAAAACAGCAGCAACCACAATCCCGAATATCTCCTACAACTGCAAGCTAGTAGTATCCAACCTGATCTCAAAAATGCTATAAGTGATCTGAAAAGTATTTTATATATGTTGGGTGAGTATTATAGTATACACAGTAGGATCCCCCTTGAAACATCTCATGTAAAAGTAAAGAAACATGTTAAAGAACAGTGAACAACAAGTGAAACTAACTCGTCACCTAAATATGCATAGTATGTTCCCAGCCTCACCATGGCTACTCTCACCATGTAATGCATACAATAGTATATAATATAAAAAGGAATATCAATGTTACACCGCTACTACTTCCCCACTGGTTTGATGCCTTACCCCAATGTCGCACGTCCTAAGAATATCTCTAAAAAATCCTTACCCGCAGACACCTGGGCGATACACCATAACATGCACCTCATGCAACAAAACCACCAAATCCACATAATAAAATTAAACAGGTAGTGTCTAGGTGCCAACATCGATTGAATAAAGTGTATCATACATCGTGTATTATACCTCAATTCATTATATCCCATACACTGAGTAAGGATCTTCAAGCCATCACAGCCTATACACGTTACACCTATAGTAGTCCATATAAAACTATAGCCAAAATATATGTGTATGAAGAACCAAAATCCATTATAGCCCGCTACACACATATATGGGGAAAACTAACCAATGTTCCTACCAGCACAAGTAACTATAATGAGAAGAGAGTGGGGCCAAAGGGGGTAGTTAGACATCCATCCTCCCACCACAATGTTGGGGAAAACACCCACCCCCCAGGGCTCAATATCCCCAAGGTGACAGTTTAACTTACTGACTGGGTGGAGAAGAGTCTAGATACATAAAAAGTATAGAATATACTATAGCTCACAACCACACTACGAGCATAACCTACTCGTAGAATCAACTGCATCTAACGTCACTCAGTATCTAGGCTGCTACATATAAGACTAGGTATCCAATAAGAAGACAAACTTTTAAAAAGAATTAATACATTAGTTCATTCCATTTTTATGAGGTGAACTTTATGTTAATTAATTATTTAATCACTAATTAACCAATAACAATTCAACATTAAATTTTCTTAGCATCGTACCCAAAGTACGCTGTTCTTTCAAATTGAAACCTCAGCATTGATCCCCATAAAGTTCCAAACCCCATGGGTTAACATCATTTATTCAATTATTTATTTACATAATTACTTTCTCGTATTCATAGGCATTCTAGAAAAACTATCTATTCTTCTAAACAAAATGTAATCAACGCATTGAGTAGATGAACTATTCGTCGAGTCATTGCTGCCTATAACAAGAGCGTAGACCCATCCTCCCTTGAGAACCTAAACATAGAAAGCATGTGGCATACCATGTGCGTCATCGCCCTTTTTAGAAGAAGGGTATGCAAGACCATCTTCCATAAGCCGTGGGTAAAGTAATGCAGATAAACAACCTAGAAGAATCAGTAGAAAACCAAACATTCACATCCAACCCATTTCATCATCCCTGGTGTCCTCCCTGACACCCACATGCATAAAATGATGCATCTCGCCACTCTAGGTGTCAACTGATACAACAACCAGTAGGCCTCCATGCCCCCACATATCACAATAGCCATCCGGGCTCACATCACAACATAAGATGTAGGAAAACAAATATTATATCAGTTGGGGTCTTGGACCTTGAACAAGAAAGAGGGTAACTCAGAACCCTTCAAGGAATTGTTAAATAATCAGTTCATTAATCCATCTTGAATTAACCGATATATTATTCGTAGGTTCTTTATTCATGAAAACTAAATAGTATTCTATGACAAATAAATTAAACATGCTTACTGCTACAATTTTACTAACATAAAAAAATACAATAATAATAACCATATTCATTGTCAGGCCACTTTGTCATTAGCAAAACAATTATTTAATAATTTCGGTTTATGTTCTTTAACAATTTCCATCAAGAACAAACAACTAATCAAAGCAAGCATATATATCACACTTTCTAACAAAACAAGACACAATACAATATGATTGATATCAACTTATTTATCTGGTAAAAATATTTATTAGGTTAATTCCATTATGATCTAGTGGCTTAAACATGATAACTATACAGTTGGACGTAAAAATAAAATAGAAGAAACGAATCCCCTACCTTAAAATTTTTCATAAGATTCTTTACACAAGAACAATCCACACAATGGATCACGATCGCCTCCTCCCGTGGAAACTACATCCACCCATAGATGTCGCGGTACGACCGCACCTTCCAAATCCCAAGAAACTCCATTAGAAGAACAAATATAACATTCCATAATATGGAAATGATAAATAAGTGAAGATGAACCCAAAAAATGATGATAAATTATACCTTATATCAAATATTGATGGATACTTCATGGTTGCACCAAAACAGGGGGTGCACTTGCACCAGGTAGAACATCGAGAGAAACCAATCCATCAGGAAAAGTTTAATCTCATGATTTCTATGAAAAGGAAGGAATGGTTTGAGCATCTCACACTAGAGAACAAGAATAATGAACACGGGAGGAAGATATCTAGTGCCTTTAGATGATTTAATGGGGATTTAATTTCAGATAAAATGTATTTTCAACTAAAATCAGATCACATTAAACCACGTGTTTTGAGCAAGTAAATTCATCCCGAGCCTTAGGAAAATAAATATAGGAGTTATGGGATTTGATTCAGACTTAAATCTCCTAAAACAATGCCATAGATGAATTTTGCGTCAAAGATATCGTTAAATTAGAGAAACTAAGTAAAATATGAAAATTCGGACATGGAAATATGTAATAGATCTGGAAACATTATTCATGAGTTGGGACACCATTTCTACCTCACTGCTTCTGACACACCTTTTTTGTATCACAGTTTCTGTCTCAACATTTCTGACTCACTATTTCTGTCTCACCCATTCCGTCTCACCATTTCTTTCTCACCGTTTCTGACTCACCATTTCTCTCTCACTGTTTCTATATCACCATTTTTGTGACACTGTTTCTAACTCACTGTTTCTTTCTCACTATTTATGTCTCATAGTTTCTGTCTCACCATTTCTGACTCACCATTACTATGACATCGATTTTGACTCACCGTTTCCGTCTCAACATTTCTGACTCACCAATTCGGTCTCACTATTTCTATCTTACCATTTCAGTCTCACCGTTTCTCTCTCACCATTCCTGTCTCACAGTTATTGTCTCACTATTTTGGTCTCATCGTTTCTGTCTCACCATTTCTGACTCACCGTGACACTGTTATTAAAATTGGAAACAATGTTCACAGAACTATAAATTTGGAAAAGTGTTGGGTATGAGTCACCTTGACCTCCAAAAACACCTCAAACACTAGAAAATAGAAAATAGATAGACCAGAGAGGTTCGATCCATTACATCAAAAACATATCAAAATATTCTCTTCTATGAAAATCCAAAAAAACCCAAAAGGAATCTCAAAAGGGGTCTGCACAACCACTCCGAAAGATACCTCTCAAAAAATAGAAAGCCATAAGAAGAAACAAAATAAATTCTTAATATAAAAACTAAAGGTATATAACCACAAAGTGGACACCTTTACATGAAAGGATTTTAAACATAAAACAACATTGGGTACTAAGCACATATTTGTAACTCACATTCCCAAGTACTATACTTCATGCCACTGTGTCACCACAAGACACGAACCAAGGGAATATAATGCACGCACAACACCTTCTCTTTGAGGTATTGGATCTCCATAGTTCCCTCCTCGAAGGTCACATCCTCATAATCAACGATCACCCCCTAATCAATGACACGAGAGCCATCCTGAAGAAAATTATGGAGCTAGGACACATGAAAAACATTATGTATCTGGCTCATCAGCAAGGAAAGTGCTACTAGATATGCCAAAACTCCAACACGAGATAACACCTTGAAAGGCCCAACCAACCGGGGAGAATTCTTACTACCATGACCAATCCTTCACTGTCCATGACGGGGAGTCAACTTCAAAATCATGTGATCCCCAACATCAAAATATATTGGTCTTTTCCTTTGATCAACATATGATTTCTGATGACCAGTGCTGTCTTCATCCTATCACGAATCACCTAAACCTTCTCTGTTGTATTCTTCAATAGTTCTTGTCCAACAATCGCTAACTCTTCAACCCCAGTTCAGTCTAATGGAGAAAGAAAAGTCCGGACATACATGGCTTCAAATGGTTCCATAATTATGGTGGACTGAAAACTATTACTGTAAGAGAACTCCACCAAGGGTAAGGGCCTCATCCACAAACCTAAAAAATCACGAACACAGGAGCATACCATGACTTCAAGAGTCTGAATGGTTCGCTCTGTCTGTCCATCCGTTTGAGAATGAAAATTTGTGCTAAGGAATAGCTGAGAACTGAAAGCATGCTTGATACCTCTCTACACCCTATAATTGAAGCAAGGTTCTCAATTGAATATGATTATCCTTGGGAATCCATGATGTCTCACCACCTCCTCCAGATACTTCCTTGACAAAGCTTCCACTGATCTCAACTCCTTGATCGCTATGAAGTGGGCCGATTTTGTTAAATGATCAACTAACTCCCAAATAGCATCATGCCCTCCTGAAGTATGAGGTAAACCAATAAAAAGTCCTTTGAGATGTCCTTCCACTTACACTGAGTAATATCTAATGGCAGGATCAAACCACCAGGGACACAGTTCTCAGCGCTTACCTTTTGTAAAACTAAACATCAAGACACAAACTCTGAAACTGGATGCTTTATCCCAGGCCAACAAAACTGACTCTTCAAGGCTTGATACATCATTGTCACACTCGGATGCACCAATAAAGGAGAACTATAGAACACTCCGAGAACAATATTGTGCATAATCAAATGAGCAAAAATTATTTCATGATACAACACTTAGTGTTGTTCATACTCTGTCCAACCATCAGGGGCCTCTCCACAAACAAGGCGGTCTGTCCGGACCTCCATCTCATGATCCCCCAACTGGGACTCTTCCACCTGCTGCAGTAGAGATGATTGCACCATTATCTAGAAAAGTTAAACTCTTTCCCTAACATTTCCCATATCATGATTTAGTGCTAACAGATCTTCTCTTACTCTATAGGAATCACTAGATTCAAAAAGAGCCTCACTACGTGAATTTTTACTCAGCACATCAGCTACAACATTCCCCATTCTTGGTGTATATGATATTTCGAAGTCGTATTCTTGTATGAACTCCATCCACCAATGCTATCGCAAGTTCAGGTAATGCTGGTAGAAAACATATCTCAGGATATTATGATTGGTGAAAACCAGAAATCACTCACCAATGAGGTATTGCATCCACAACATTAGACCAGACCCCATGGCTTCCAACTCAAGATCATGGGTGGAATAGTTATGTTCATGATGAAACAACTACGGAGACCCATAAGAAACAACTGATCATGGATGCATTAGAACACAACCTAACCCCATATGAAAAGTATTGAAGAAAACATAAATCTAAACTCCCTATGGTGGGAGACAAATAACTGGAGCATTTACTAACTTATCCTTTAGATACATTAAATCTTCTTGACACTAATCAGTCCATGTGAAAAACTAATTCTTCTTAGTCCTAGAAATCAGAGGAGTCTCAACTTGAGGGAAATCATCTATGAACCTCCTGTAATAGCCTGGAAGACCAAGGAAACGTCACACCTCTGACACTCTCTAGGGGGTTGCCCAAGAAAAAACATCTTCTATCATGGATGGATCCACATCTACCCCCACTGGGACACAACATTCCCCATGAAATGGACTTCTAAAGCCCAAAACTCACACTTCGACAACACCCCAAACAACTAATGTTGATGAAGAACTCCTGAAATGGCATATAGATGCTCTACATTCTCCTCCTCAGACGTGGAGTACACAAGTATGTCATCGATGAAAACCACCACAAACTAGTCCTTGAACATATGGAACACAACTTTCATCATTACCTTGATCATTACTGGAGCATTCATCACTTTAATCAAAATTACAAAAAACTCATAATGCCCATGACATCAACTGAAAGTAGTCTTCACGATATCCTTATCATTCACATTAATTTGATGATATCCTGACCAAAAATTAATCAATGAGAACCAAATTTCACCCTTCAGTTGATAGAATAAATCATCAATCCTCGGAATGGGATAGTGATTATTTACTATCACTTTTTTTAAGCAATGACTATCAACACAAAACGTCAAGCTGTCGTCAGCCTTCTTCACGAACAAAACTAGTGCACCCCACAATGACACACTCGGCCGAAAAAAACGCACTGTAAAATACCATCAATTTGTATATGTAACTCTCTCAACTCAGAAGGTTCCATCCTATACAGGGAAATAGAGGTAGGAGAGTCTCCTAGTTTTAGCTCGATCCAAAACTCAATCTCTCGTTGAGGGGATAATGGTACAACCACATTGGGAAAGACATCAAGGTACTCTTCTACAAACCTAGGAAATTCCCACTACTGAACCTAGGATGAACTTGACATCATCTCATCCATAATGGATGATAAGGATGGAACATGCATACAACCCATCCAAGTGTCTCACTCGCCATTAGACACCACCGGCTCTCTATCCACATCGAAGAACACAACATGCCTCCTGAAGCAATAGATGATATCCTACAATGAATACAACAAATCCATGACGGGGATGACATGATATGGTTGTATTCGTAAACATAGGAAATCTCCCCAAGATAGGTGCTTCTCCAACTCTATCTCACAGATTGTACATACTTCAAACATGTTAGCTTGACCTCCAACTGGCATAGTCCACACAATGGGAACTGGAAGCCTCTCTACCTCATGTCCTAGAGCATGGAAAAGTGTATGTGATATGAAGGAGTGTGCCGATCATGAATCAAAAAAAGGAATAAACCAAGGTTTAAAACATGAAATGGGTACCTCAAATGACATCTGGCTTGCCTGGTGCTGGCAACGCTAAGTCATGAAGCTGACCACGACCTCCTCCACAACCTCTCTGACCCTAATGATGTACACCACCATGGTCGAGATCTACTCTCTAAGGATAGGGAGAATCACAGGGCTATCCTCTGCCTTCCCCATCTACCCTCTACTGATCTAAAACTGGTGCAACCTGGTGCTGCTTCCACGGTTGGAAATGCCCCAACAGAGGAACCTGGAGCAGAAAACCTGGTGCATGATGACAACAATAAAAGGTCGGTAACTCTTTCTACTAATGACGTCGACCACCATAATAAAGAAATCCCATGATCTATTCTCATAGGATTGAGTGATTTTTCCCTGGGAGAAACGAGATACAGAGGGCTGGGACACACCCTCGGCCAAACGGAAACTCTTCTATCATGAATACCGGGAACCCCAGACCATAGCTCTACTGTGTGAGGAATCATGAAGACTCCCCTATCATGATTATTTGGTTTTGGAAAAAGTCTTCTCAATGACCTCTACCATTTCTAGCACCTCAAGATATGTCTTCGATATAAATGGGTTGAACTGGAACTGGATCTCGGGATGGAAAGCCTCTTCAAAATGCCTCTCCCTAGCCTCCTCATATAGCATAAGGTCTGAAGCATATCACAAAATGTTCATGAAATGGATTCCCAAATCTCGCACATTGGAGCTCCCCTATAGAAGGGTAAAAACCTCCAGGTGACTGGACACCTTCGTGGTCGAATAAAGAAACTCGACTCTAAACATGTCTTGGAAATCCTGCCATGAGACCGCTGACTACTAGAGATCCTTGAGGAACAAGAAACACCGCTGACTCACTGCTCCAAATAGCATCGTCACAACTAAGGACACCCAGTACTCCTTCAGAGCACGAATCGAACTTAAGAATATATCAACCTCCTCCGGCTAGTCTTCTGGGAATACATCTAAAATAGATCCCTCGTACTTCTACAAACTCGAGCACTAAAACTCTTAGCGTGTCCTCCTCCAAGTGTCATCATCATCGACCTCTAACCAGCAGCGATCTGCTAGCATATCCTGTTGGACATCTTCTATGAGATCCTAACAAGGACGTCGACCTAGATCCATACCTGTAAAATAAAAAACAGTTAGATATCCTAAACTTGGAATATGGGAGATTCCTCATTAATTAACTATTTAATTGTTTTTTTTATTTTAGGTTAACTTATCCCATGGTCTACCCATTCAAATAGAGGCATAAAGAATAATGATGCATGATACATTCCAAGGTCTCTACCTTTCCACTAGTATCACTTTGTTTTGTATCCATTGCGAATTTAATGTTCTATACATCAGATCATAGGGGGCCCTAAATGACTATGTCTTAGCTGGTCTGCAGTGTTTACATCACTTACTAAATATGAATGACATTGTTTCCCTACCAACCCACAAAACCTCACCTGTGACTAACTCCAAACTCCATCTTATCTCTCAACCTTCCTTTGATACCACTCTATCACAACCCCCTCCCCAGAATGTTTACACCTCTTAGGCCAGGAATGTGGGAAGGGAGATAATGACCTTCAAGTTTCACCTACAGTAGGCCTCGGGTTGGCGACTAGCACTGATGGTAAAGGGAAAACACCAATGTGGGGTATTACCCTATAAAAGAAAACATGCATAAGAGAGAGAGAAAATATAGACACCAACCAACTCCAAATAAACCGGAATGATAAAAGAAATCCAAGGTACACATGTGAAATCTCATGCAAAACTATAACTAATGAAAGGGGAAAACTGAATGTATCAAAAAGTACGTAAAACAAAAACAACCACAAGCCCGAACAACTCCTACAACTGCATGATAGTAGTAAACCAGACAGATCTCCAACCTGATCCATATGACATGAAAATCATTATATATATATATACATAGAGTGATTATAATAGTATACTCAGTAGGATCCTCCCTGAAGCCTCTCGTGAAAAAGTAAAGAAAACATGCTACAACACATTGAACAATAAGTGAAACTAACTCGTCACCTAAATAGGTATACAATGTTTCCAGCCTCACCATGGATACTCTCACCAAGTAATGCATACAATATTATATAATAAAATAAATAATATCACGGTTACCCAACTAATACTTCCCCACCGGTTTTCCTCTTTTCCCCAACCTCGCACGTCTGAAGCATCTCTATTTAAAAAGGATAGCCCGCAGACACATGGGTGAAGCACCACAACATGCACCTCATGCAACAGAACCACCATCTCTACAGAACCAAAGTAATCAGGTAGTTTCTGGGAGCCAACATATCTCTCATAACGTGTATCATAAATCAAGTATTATACCTCAAGACATTACATCCCATACACCGAGTAAGGATCCTTGAGCCATCACAACCAATACACGTTACACCTATAGTAGTCCATAGAAAACTATATCCAGAATATATGTGTGTGAATACCACAAGCTATTACAGCCCCCAACACACATAGAGGGTGAAAACTAGCCTATGTGCCTGCCAACATATGTAACTACGAAGAGAAGAGAGCATGGCCAAAGGGTGTAGTCAACTATCCATCCTCCCAAAGAAATGATGGGGAAAGAACCCCCCGAGGCTTAGAATCCCCAGTGTGTCAGTTTCCCTTACTGATAGGGTGGATTAGCATATAGAAACACAAAATTTCTGAATATACTACTGCTCAGAACCACACTATGGGCATAGCCTAGTCTTAGACTCAACTGTAGTTAACGTATCACAGACTCTGGGCTGCTACTTCTAAGACCATGTATCTTATAAGCACACAACCATTAAAAGAGATTTCATACATTAATTCATTCTATTTTTATCTGTTTCACATTAATGTAATTAATTCATTAAACATTAATTAACCAATAACAATTCCACATTAAATTTCAAGGGAATCACACCAAATGTACAATATTCCTTCAAATCACAATCTCAGCATTGCACCATAGAAAGCTCCAAACCCTATGGGTTAACAACATATATTCAATTATTTATTTACAACATTACATTCCAATAATCATAGACATTATAGAAAAAAAATATATGCTTATAAACACAAGGGGATCAACAAGTTCAGTAGATGAACTACCCGTTGATTCTTTGCTGCCTATAGCAAGAGCGTAGACCCATCATCCTGTGAGAAGCTAATCTCGGAAAGCACATGGCATACCTTCCTGTCTTTTCCTTTTTTGGATGAAGGGTAAGAAAGACTAGTTTCCTTGACCAGTGGGGAATGTAAAGTAGATAAACAACCAAGAAAAATTAGCAGAAAACCAAACATTCAAATACAACCCATTTCATCATCTCTAGTGACCTCCCTGACACCCACATGAACAAACTGATGCACCTCTCCACTCTAGGAATCAAATACTACAAAAACTAGTAGACCTCCAAGCACCCACATATCACAATAGCCATCCAAGCACACATCACAACACAAACAGTAGGAAAAAAATTCATATAGATTGGGCTCATGGATATTGAACACGCAAGATGGTAACTTAGAACCTTTCACGGATTTATCAAACAATAAGTTCTTTAATTTATCTTGAATTAACTGATTTATTATTAGAAGGTTTAATATTCGTGAAACCTAAATAGTAAGATATCACAAATAAATTAAACGTGATTACTGCACCAATTGGACTATCATTATATAAATACCATAATAAGAACCAGATTCATTTACATGCCTCTTTATCTTAAGCCAAACAATTATCAATTAATTCTGGTTTATGTTATTTATCAATTTTTATCAGGAATGAACATCTAAAGAAATAAAGAATTAATATCACAGTAATTAAAAAAACAAGAGCCAATACCATAAAATTGTTATCAATTTATTTATCCGGTTGAAATACTTATCTTCTCAATTTCATATTGATCCAATGGGTGAAACATGATATCTCTATAGTTTCACATAAAAACAAAAAGAGAAGAAACGAATAACCTACCTTATAATGGTTCATAAGTATCGTTATATGAGAACAATCTACACAACGGATCCCAATCGCCTACTCCCATGGAAACTGCATCCATCCGAGGATTTCGCGGCATGACCGCACCAACTGAAACCCAAGAAACACTAATAGAAGCATGGAGATCACATTTCATAATATGGGAATGAGAAAAAAGAAAAGGCGAACCAAAAATAATGATGATAAATAATTCCTTATATCGAATATTGATTGATATTTCATGGTGGCACCAAAATAAGGGGTGAACATGTAAAAATAAGAACGTCAAGGGAAACCAACCCACTGGGAAAAGTTTAATCTCACAATTCCTACAGGAAGAAAGGATGGGATAAAACATCTCTCACCATTTAACAAGGACAATGAAGAATGGAGGAATATATATTTCCCCTTTAGATTATTTAACGGAGCAGCGGTTTAAGATACAATGGATTTTTCCTTAAAATCGGATCACATTAAACCATGTGGCTTGACCATGTAAATGCATCTCGGGCCTTAGGAAAATTAATACAAGAGTTATAGGATTTTATTTGACCATAAATCTATTCAATAAAGTCCATAAATGCGTTTTACGTCAAAGAAAATGTTAAATTAGCAAAACTGGAAAAATCTGGAAATTTGGAAAAGGAAATATGAAACAGTTCTGGAAACACTATTCCTGAGCTATGACACCATTTGTGACACACCATTTCTATCTCACAGTTTTTGTCTCATCATTTCTGAATCATCATTTCTAAATCTCTATTTATGTCTCACCATTTCTGTCTTACCATTTCTGACTCACTGTTTCTCTCTCATAGTTTTTGTTTCACCATTCCTGTGATACCATTTATGACTAACATTTTTTGTCTCACCATTTCTGCCTCACCGTTTCTGACAAACCATTTTTTTGACATCATTTTTGTCTCACTGTTTCTATATCACCATTTCTGTCTCACCATTTCTGGCACACTGTTTCTGTCTCACCATTTCTGTCTCGTTGTTTCTATCTCACCATTTCTGACTCACCGTGACACAGGTCGTAAAATTTGAAACAATCTTTACAGAACTGTAAATTTGGAAACGTGTTGGGGATGAGTTATCTTGACCTCCCGGAACACCTAAAGCACTGGATTTTAGCAAAGGGATAGACCAGAGAGCTCTGTGCTATTACAGTAGATGACCAGATTTAAGATGTATATTCCCTAACATCTAGACCAGATCTTATTCCTTGAGATATTTTAACCAAATGTGAAGAAAACCACTACCAATTAGAACAAGTTTCCTATTTATGAGGACCCAAACGTGTGAAATTATAGGGTTAATATTGGAGGACAAGTAAGTGTTATCTCTTTTTAAGTATGAAATGTGACCCATAATAAAAAACATACAAATTCGAGTATGTTGTTGAAGGGCCTCAGGATTCTCCATGACTGAGAAGTAACCATCAACTAATTCATTTGAAAGGAGGTGGTTTTTTCATGGAATTTTTAAATAGATAAGTACCTCTAAGATCTTCCAGGATTTAAATACCTTTCGATATTTCAATCAATGTGCAAGTATCAGTATCATCCTCCCAGGATTCTTCTCTTTTTTCATTATCAGCACTACCCTCGAACGATCTTTCCCATTCAAGGTCAAAAGATTTTATTTTATTCCAGATATACAATATTGAGAAATATATATCATGGAAATTTCAAGAAATAAGGTTTTTGGGCTGAGTGTGGTATCTTGAGCCCTCTCTCCATTAAAAGAGGTAGGCATTTCAACATTAAGGACTCAAAAAAACCTCATCCCCTCTATTATCAATTGGGATAATCAAAATTATTCATAACATTAAAATGTTTTATAATAATATAATCATTATATTTTATTCTATATATCATAAAATTTGGTTTCTCAAGAGTAAAATCTTTTTATTTTTTATCTCATTACACATTAAAATGATTCCTAGAGGATCAACAAATTGAATAATACCAAAAATTGTAGTATGAGCAATAAAAATCATAGTAAGAAACCTCATTATCAAAAAATAATAATTTATTTAATATCAGAGACCCATTTAATTCAATATATGATGCAATTGGTTTAACCTAGTGCTTCTATAATAATTACTATAAATATAGTATGTTATCTTATTATCAAACATATTCCTAGGGTTCTCACTAATGTTTTCTCATCCATATTTCACAATATTAACTAATAAATTCCCTTAAACAAACATTCATGTCCCATAAATTTCATAGATAGATATTTCATATTGTTATATGAATATTTATTGTATAACATTTTTAATCATGTGAAAACCCTATAGGCCTAGTATCATTGTAAAAATTGAAAATTAAATATATTTATCATAAGTGTCACTAATTATTTTAACCATAACTAACACCCTTCTAATATATATCAAAATAATAATGTATCCTCAAAATAGGTGGGGTGGAAATAGAATAAAGGTTGTTATCATATCCTCAATAAGGGTAAAAAAGGAGATATAAAGGATTACATAGTTGTTAAATGATAATTCGTTTTTGATAACATGATCTTAAAATTGGAAAATGACATATTGTCTATTATAAATCATAATCCTGATTTATGGAATAACATGGGTAGTTCATAAGACATGAATCAAATGGACAAAAATAACAATATCAAATGGGTGAATTACATTTTCATAAGTCGTGCAATTGAGGAATGCAAATAATTTTTTAAAATATTTTATGTAGTAGATAATGAATCTCTGCCAAAACAATCATAATAAATTGGGTACAATCCCTTAACCATCATAGTAGTCAGGGTTCACTACCAAGACAATCATAGTGGAAAGAGTACCTTTCTGAATTGGGATCACTCCCCATTCAAATCTAGTTAATATATTGATATATCCATCGTCACCCAGTTATACGAAAGGATATATAATTCCAATACTACCATCCAAACAATGAAAATAAAACATATGTGTTACATACTATAAGAAAACATTCCTCACATAATTAACATTTAAATTAATATGGGTTTCATAAATATTATATCATATAATATAACATGAAAATGAAATGATTTTTATAAATATTTAATCAATTCATCATTGCATAATCTATAGATAAGGTAAAACACTCATAAAAAACATAAAATCATAATAATTAAACAATAGGGAACTAATAAATATGATATCCCTATATCATATCCCTATTGGAGAATAAGTAATGTCAATGTATTTTAACATAAGTGTAAATTACACATTCATATCACTTAGAATAAATCATTAGTAAAAAAATCATTTACTTAGAAATTAATAATTTTAAAATATTTAAATTCACCAAATATTAAAGAAAAAATTTTCTTTTAAAATAAACATGGAATCATTTATTTGATTATTGAATTTAATTGGTGGTAATGAAAGGAGGAACATTTTTTCATTAAAAGAACTTAAAATTAAACAATCCCTTTATATTTTTCGATGAAAAAATGCTACACATTGGTAAAATGTTTCCTTGATTTATTTTTATCCATATTTTTATAAAGTGACAGTACTGTAAATAAGGCCATTAGCGACCGCCATTGGCGGTCGCTAAAGGGCTTTAGCGGCCGCGCAGCGACCGCCATTGGCGGTCATTGTTGCCTCGTCGCTAGAGGCCTTGAGCGACCGCCAATGTCGGTCGCTGAAGGCCCTCTACCGGTCACCCTATAGCGACCGCCTCTGGCGGTCGCTATTCAAAAAACAAGTTTTTTTAAAAATTTTTTTTATTAAATTGAATACAAATATATATATATATATATATATAAATATTCATATATATACTATTAAATACAATATTTTAAATATATATATATATATATATATATATATAAAATATATATTTTAAATGTTTTAATATATATTTAATATATATATAATATCAAATCATTGTGCTATAATAATTTAAAAACTTCGATTCAAGAAATAATCTCATTTCAGGTCTTTCGAAGCACGTTTGCTCTGAATGGGACCGCCACACGCCGTTTTGGAAGATTGTATTTGTTTTTTTACCACACTGATGGGGGATTTTAGATCATCTCGATTGTTTAATTAAATTCTGTAATAACAGTTTTACTGATTTTTATTTGATTAATGGAATGAAGTTATTTTTTAACACATCATATTTTATAAATTTAAAACATATGGGGTTTTATTTTGATTTATTTATTATATCATTTTTTTAAAATATTTTTTATTTTTTTAAATATATAATAATTTATTTTCATTATCCTATGAAATTACTTTCTATCTGATTGAAATTTGGGACTACATGGGTGGAATTATTGTATGTTAGATTGTATTTAGTTTTTATTTAAATTAATATTATGTTAATTTTTTTAGATATATAGTTTACAAAATCTTTTCACAAAAAATGTAAGATCGTATATGTTTTGAATTTATTAATTTAAATAAATTTTAAATAATTATTTTTGAAAATAATGTTATTTCTAAATAAATTTTTAAATAAAACAAGATCTTCTAGTTTTTTTTAACATTTCTATAATTATATCTACAGAATCTATAGATGAAATTGTCTGGATTATAATTTTGGAACATCCATGAAATAATTATTCAACCACAATAACCAATAATTTCATTAATCTTGGTTAAACATTAATTTATAACCTAAAAAATACATTAATTTTTTTATTATATTTTATTAATATAAATATAAATTTTTTAAATTTTAGATGTTTTATTTGATTAAATTTCAGTAATTTTTAATCAAATATTTAAAACTCTCTTATGCATAATTTTTCATTCAAAATATGATTTTTAATTGATTAGTGAAAATAATCTTTTTAAAGTCACTGTCACATGATTGACATCATCTTTTTATAATGATGAAATATAATTTAATAAATGATTTTCAAAAAATCTAAGTCGGTGTTTAATGATTAATATAAATAATTAATAAGTATTTTAATATATACTTCTAAGTTTGAAATATTAAAACCTATGGTATGTTTTATTCGAATAAATAGTCCAATTTCGAACCATGTATTTCTTTAAGAATTTATATAGTTAAAAGGATTTTTGGATCATTATTAAATTTAATTCTATATTTGGAAAAATAATTTTAACGTTATGTACTAAATTCCACTACATATAATTTGAAAAAATTACATCACAATTTCAAATATTTTTAATGATTGAATGGTTAAAAGGGTTAATGATTGACCTAAAATAAGAGATAAAATTTAAAATTGGAAAAAATATGATTAATTTAATTGGTTAATTTTATTTTAGATCACATAATACTATATTAATTATTTTTTAGTCCTTTGTTAAACATGATCATTAAAAATTCCATTATATTATTAAAATACAAAGATTTTTTATTTCCGAGGTGCCACCACAGGATCATAAAAGGACCCTTCATATCCTCACATAAGAACAATCATTAAGACTATTATCAAATATAATAAACTCTCAAATCACCTCACAAACCCACATTACACTACCAATAGGTTCTATAATAAAAAAATCATTCAAATTATTATTAAAGGGAGATATAAAGGAGGATATACATGTCATAAGTAATTGTATTTAAAAAGTTCATTTAAATTTTGTTCTTCTCCACCCTCCTCTTAATGTTTAATTACCATTAAAATAAAATGAAATAAATATTATTATATTAATAAAATTTCATTATACTAATATAAAAACAATTAGGACTCTAATTTTTCTTTATATAGTAAAATGAAAATGTTTCTCGGGCATATGTAATGACTCTAACCTCCATGAAAAACTAAATTGTTTTTTCATCACCACATGCCATTAATTGTTTTAAATATTAACAAAATGAACAATATTTTATATATGAAATTTTTATATTACTTTAATGTTATCATATTATATACCATTCATCTCTCATGGTCATTAGAAAATGATAATACCGATGGAGTGTAAATGTATGAAACCAGCTCAGTATGCTTTGAATTTTATTTTCCATCACCATATTTCATTAGATGTTATAATTTTTTTTTTAATAAATGAATTATATATTTTTTTCATGACTATTATAAATTTCTGTATATATCTATTCATATTAACTAATAAAATCAATTTTCTTATTGAATTAAAATTTCAAAAGAATGAAATTATTTTTCTTTCCATGAAAATCATAACAACATTTTGGATGTGGGGACCATAAAACTATATAAAATTAACAAAAATATTATCTAATACAACATGAAAATTATTTTTATCATGAAATCATGACCATGTTTTTTGTAGCTAAATAATTCTATCAGACTATGCATTGAAAAATAAATGTTCAGTATAGCGATATTGATTTTATCAATGATTTTAAACTATATGGGTAATAAGAAACTATTTGTGAATTTTATATTATAAGATATTTATATATATGTTAAATATAATGATATATAATAATAAAAATTATTTTATAATGGAATGTTAATATGTCTCTGATTAAACAATAATCCAATTTAATGGATTGTCATCCCAAACATCATTCATTATGTTGTGATTTAAATTACCCACCTATTTCAATTATAAAGTGTCCATTGTATTGAATGAATTTATTTTCAAAAAATTCCTCATGTAGTTTGTGGGATTTACTATTAAATAACATATTCTAACATTACGAGGGATCTAATTCAAATGTTACCAATGTTGTATGGTATTTCTGTAAACTCTCTTTTGTTGTGTTTATTGATGATTCAATTTCTATTGTTATTATTTTATATTATTTCACTCCTAAGACCAATGTATTTATTTTAATAATATTAATTATTTATTTTTAATTAATTCATTCAATTTTCTCAACCCATTGGTACAAAAATCATCTTATTTTTTTATTGTCAACAATTTTTATTGTGTGTTTTAGTTATGAATCTTTTTCATACAATTCCTTATTTCTTGTATTTATTATTATTAATATTAGATTTTATATATAGTTATTCATTAATAATAAATTTATTTTATTTAGTAATGTATATTGAATATATATATTCATATATATATATTTATATATATTAAATGTTCAATTTTGATGTTCATTCATTTTGTTTAGTTAAGTATATATTCCAATTTAATTATTTATTTTTCTATTATATGTTCCATATTTATTTACATAATAATAGTATCAATTCTGGATCCCATTATTGTAAATTATTTTGAAAATGATAAATTGAATTTAATCTTGACAACACATTCATTTTTTTTAAATGAGAAACTTAATATTATTTTTATGACACGATTGAAAATATATTAGGAAAATTATTTTTACAATTTTAATTCAATTTTACTCCATATCCCTCAATTGAATTTTCATTTTTCAAACACCCAAATTTCTAACGAATTGTAGGTATTCTTCATGTCCACATTATTAATTTTCTTATATTTATTATAAAACGTTTTTGAATGATGCAATAATATAATAAACAATATATATTCTGTAAATTTTTTATCAATCATAAATCATATTGTATGATGTTCATCGAGAATGATAGTTCTGTTATTGACAGAGAAATTATTGAAATTTCAAATAATTGTTTGTTTTATATGAGTTATTAATTTTTTCAACATAAATTTTATTATTTTCTTTCGAAATAAATAAATCCTTGAATATAATAAAAAATGGATATAAATATATATATATATATTTATTAATAATTCATACTTTTTATTTTTTATATAATTAATTCTTTGGAAATTTGTTAGTTGTAATATCCAAATATTTTATAAAATAACTTCTTTAAGTTTAATTTTTTATTCTTTTATAGCTTTTTTAATGGAAAAAATATAGTTTAGATTTCATTATATACAACACAATGTTTTTTCTGTGTTGCATATACCATTTAGTTTCTTTGATAACATGTGATGCATGTAGTGTCGAGTCTTACCGGACAACAATATATTGTTATTATTTAATATGATAGTAATCACCAAGAAATTGGAATTTTAGAACTAATGAGATTAAATAAATTATAAAAATATTTTAATTTTTTTAATAAAATTAATTCAAATGTTAAAATATTATTAAAAATCAATATAAAAAACAATTTAATATAAGGATGTGTTTTTATAGAAATCTATTTTTATACACATAATGATTGTTTATCAAAATTATTTAAATTAATTTCAATTTCTGAAATATAGTAATGAATTTTATATGATATATATTCAATATAATTTTTATAATTTAATCAAATCAGTTTAATAGGAAAAAATTACGAATAAGTCCAATTTTATCCATAAAAAAGAAATTTTTTTCTAAAAGGAATTTTACAGCCTTATATTAGAAGACATGTTTTTAAAACAAAATTTCATCAATTTGATAAATTTTATTTGAAAAAAAGTAATTCTTGATATCTTAATATACTAATTTATAGTATTTAAATTTTCATTATTTTTATGAGAATTTTCATATTTTATATATTTTTTTTAATAATGAATTTTAAATAAAAAATAGATGTTCATATAATTTTTTGGTATAGTTAATGTATAATTTAATTTTTATGAATTATAACTATTTATTTTATAATTAAATCAATTCATTATAGTCGTTTAGAACAAATTTTACATTTTTATTAGAATACAAAAACATCTCATACATGTGATCTTTTCTCATCAGAAACCTGTTATGTTGTCTTGTCTATACAATTAATTTTAAAATTTATTCTGTCACTTTTTATATATTAATTTGAAAAAATATGTTCCATATTATGAATAACAATAATAATATATAAATTATATTAATTTAAAATTATTTATTTAAAAAATATTATTTCTAAATGTAAATAAGATTATTTACATCGACTAGGTAAAAATGAGTTTATTTAGTGGTTAATAATTAATATTAAGTGTCCAAAAGACCAATAAATGTTTCCAAACCCCATATTGTGGAAATATTTCTATCATATCTCTTATATTATATAATTTTATTTATTATTGGAGGAAAATTATGAAATGGATACCTTTCAAGAGTATTTACATTTTTTATTTATTAGAATTCAACTTCTCCAAAATAAATGGGTACTCAATCTCCCCACATATCACCTCGTTTCAATCACCATATAAAATAAAATCCATGGCCAAATAATTCCCAAACATCCTTCTTATTATCCTAAAAACATCACCATGGGAGTAAATAAAATAAAATGACATTCATTAGGTTCAAACCAAAATGTTTTACATGAAGAAGATGTAACATTCAGCAACAAGAACATTTGATTTATTTAATTATACACCACTTATGTGATTCTTATTCCATGATTATATAATAAAATCAGTATAATAAATATTAATCTATGATTTTATGTTTAATTTTCTACATGAAAATTCACACACATCCATCAAATGAGTAACAAAATCAATGTTCGTGTGTACCGCAGAATACTGCCTCATGAAAAGAATTTTTTTTTTCATTTCCACCTATCATAGTTGATAATTATAGTGGGATATGTTTTTTATAATATCTATTTGAAATTTATGATTTATTTATGTTTTTTAATCATTATATAACTCATACCTTCATGATATAATTTTTTGGCCAATAGAATAACATCGTTTATAGATGTGCGGACTACCACCCCCAAAAAGAGATATGATTCATTCACACATTACATTGAATGTATTAAGGATGAAAATAATAAATATTTATGATATAAATGAAATATTTATTATATATGAGACATTACAATGTATAATTATATTTAATTTATCAATCCCTTCTTTCTATTTCACAAATTGAAAGGGTGATAATGTCATTCATGGACATGTGTACTACCACCACCACAAAGCAATACGATTATTACTCTTTCTACACGACATCAAAATAATGATATATAAAATTATATATAATAAAAATATATTAACATAATGATAATATAGGAATTATATAGTGATAAAATTGACATATATTCTTTCAATAATTATCATTGAAAAATGGTAATGATATTCAATGTGTACATATGGTCTACCATCTACATGATCATAACATCAGTTCATTTTATTTAAAATACATCATGATTTATTTTTAACATATATTTTTTTAAGAAAAATTAAAATTATTTTTTGATTATTCTTGTGTATATTTTTACTTAATGATCCCTTTGACCATAATTCACATACCAAAGACTTTTTTGACACATAAGTCAAATTTGGCCAAAAGTTCAACTTAAAAATTATTGATTATGTAATCATATATAAATTTTATATTATTGAAATAAAATTAATAATATAGATAGAAAATGTTTTAATCATGTTAATAATTTACATGATGTTATTATTCTGGAATAATGAGTACATGCATGAAATATCAAACTCAAGGTAAGGGATTTCTTAACTCCATTTTCATTCATGGGGTTAAACATCTATGTCATGGGTTATGTTATGCTATGAATATGAGTGAAATTATATATGATTGATTTATAATGTATTTAAAAATTTATTATTCTGAATTTAATATTTATTACTTAATTATTTCATTTATTTATTCTCACTCTAATGATGCGTTCATTGTAAGAAATTGATATCCCACTTTTACATCTACGTGATAAATGTCATTTTTACCACAGAAAAATAATGTGATGTGTTTATACTAACACCATATATATAATATATAATTAATTTTTTTATATTCAAGAAATTTAAAATTTCTATTTGACGATTATTATTTTTGGGTCTTTTGATTTAGATGTTACCACAATTTTAATGGGACTTCTTGTCTTAATTTTTATTTTCATGGGACTTATTCGATATTCAGAACTCATTTATTTTGTGTGGTGTATATATTGACCTTGAATTTATTTGATGATTAATATCTTGAAATTTATGTGGTTTGAAATATGAATTTTTTATCACCCTATCATGTAGTTTATTATTTCAAAGTTACCAAGGCGGTAACAGATTCATTTTTTGATATATTTTATATATATATATATCCATCATCTTTTAAGAGGTGTATATAGTTCTTATTTTATATTTTATATCATTAATATCCTTATTATAAGGATACTATAAGTATTATATAATTTTCTTCCTTCATGGGGCTTATAATTCAAATGATTCTATGTTTTAGGGGTCACATGTGAATGTTTAATGATTATTTTCCTCAATAATGTTTTTAATGATATTTTAGTTGTAGTTCCATTCATCAAATGTTAAAAACACCTTTTTACTTCTCATACATAGGAAATATTCTATACTAATACCATTCAATTTCATTCTATGTAACTATTATGTTTTTTTAAATGATATTGATATGAAACCATTTACTATATCATGGGTTAATTAAGTTTTAATGATAGTGCTATTGAACCCATTTATTTTATGGGGGTGAACCATCTTCAAATAGAGGTTTATAAAACCCAATTATTTTCAAGGATTAATGAATTATTAAAATATATTTTTAGGTAACCCATTTCATTCCTATTGGTGAATCATTTTTCAAATATATTGTTATCAAACAAATTTCATTTCTAGTGGATAACATTGTTTTAATGTGATTATTTTGGAACCCATTTCCTTTTAATAGCCTATACATATATTAAAACTATTTTCTATAGAACCCATTTCTTTTTTTTTTGGATAATAATGATTCATTAAAATGGTTATCAAACCTGTTTATTTTCCAGGGGTTAATCTTCTTTCAATGTGATTGACATTAAACCCATTTCATTTCCATAATTTTACCATGATAAAAAACAATAATGATTATCTCCATGAGTTTTATAAATAAAGAGTATTATTCTATATTTGGTACTTGAGAATTATACATAATGGGTGATCATAATACATATTCTATAATGGTTTGGTCCCTGTTATAGATCATGAAGAATGTGTTATCATAATATAGCTTATATTAAGGGTGGTACATATTATATATCTCCAAATGTATTGGGTAATAAAAATGATGGAAGATGGGAATATATTTATATCAATTAAATGAATTTTGAAAGGGTTTAAAAAGGGACTCATGATAGTGATACTCCATGTTACCAAAACGTGGTTTAATTTCTTATTGTGGGTATATACTTTTTCTAATGATCGAGATTGATATAACATGAATTTTCATTATTTATATTGATGAATTTTTCTTTTCAAATGTTTTAATATTGGATTATTTAGGTATTTATTATTTTGAGTTATTTTTTTATTATCTCATGAACTTTTATTATTCCATCATACCCTTATAAACTCTTACACGCATTGAATACATTTATTTGTTAATTCATGTGTTTTTCGTTACTGGGAGTCTACGATTTCACTTATTATGATTCATTTTCCATAGGTTTTATTGAAATTATACTGATTGAGTTATGACTTGATTATATTTCATATATATTATGACAAAGTATTAATGTGATAAATAAATTTTTGGTTAAAGGGGATAAATTCTCTTTTAAAATCTTGTAAATATTTTATTTTTAAATTTTTCCTATTTCTCAAAAATGATAAACCTAAAAGTTACTATAGTTTCTAAAATATCCATGTTTTTTTATTATGGAATTTTTAGATGAATAATTTTGGTTATAATTATTTTCATCAAATATGTTAATCTGAAATTTATGCATTTTAGAACAAGAACTAGGAGTTCGGGTTCTGGTGTACTATCGTTCATATAAAGTGGGAGGCATAGATAATTGTGTATATTAAGATGTTTTCAAGTGTGGTTATATTAAGATTTATAACGTAATCCATCTATATGCATAATTATGATAATAATTTCAAATTTTTCATCACCCTATTATGGTAAAAAAGTAATGTGAACTTGATGAGATTAATGACATTGTTTGAGTCCTTTTTTTGTTTGGTATATTTGAAAAACCTATGACCAAAATGAAGTTTTATTGGGAGTAATTAATATTTTGGATTAATTAAAAAGTTGTAAACCCCTTATGTTGGGTGACAACATATCACATATGGCTAGGTAGTGAGAGTGGAACCCACAACTAAAGTGCGATAAAGATTTCACAACTATAACTGGCCTATATGATGTATTGGATAATGTGCTCGTTTATTCAGGTAAATATTTTGTTTATTTATAAAACATATGGTATTTTATTTTTGGAATAATAGATTAATTATCATGAAAGAATATATGATCAAATAATTTTAATAATTTGGTTTTGAACTCAAGCATGAAATGTTTGAATGACATTAATGACAGTTTTTTGTGCAATGGTTTGGTTTGATATTTGGGTATCACATTTGAATATTAATGTATCATATTTTGGTTGAATCAATTATTGAATTACATTACTATGTTATTAATATTTGGGTTTGGGATAATTTTTAAAGACATGGGGAATAGCTTGACTATATCATTTATGGTCATGTGGTTTTAAATTTTTATTTCAATGTTTTGGGAATTAAAAATTCATCTCAAATAATCATTATATGTATAAGAATATTATATTTTTTAAAAAATTGATTAAAATATTATATTATACTCATCATGTAAATATATTTCCAAATTTTATGTCTTTGTCAATATGGTAAAATAATTCATCAATCAAAGGAAATAGATCTTGAAACAAATATTCTGCCATTAAATTCAATTATAATGATCCGATGGAATTTATAATCATAATAAATTTATGTTTTTAGGTCCTTAACTTTACATTTATTATTCACACGTTTTTAATCAATTCCCCAAATCACTCTCAATAATTATTTATGCTTTTCAACAATTCCCACCAAGGTTCTTGCTAGATGGAATCCTAGTTATTTATAGCATATGGTGATCTTTATGTTACCCACATTCAATTTTTAAGATTACATATTATTAATCCTTTTTAAAATTTGGTTCTAATTAAAAAAATTCAAAAACATTTAATCCATTGATAATAAAGACAACTTTCAATGGATAAATTCATTTGATGGGTGGTAAGATGTAATATCCAGATATTTTAACAAATACTATCATTAAAATTAATTTAAATTCACTTATAAATTATGTAACATGAATTGTATAGTTTATCATGCTTTATACTCAAAACCAATTTTATGTAGTGTTTAACATAACCTTCATTTTCATCGATAACTTGTGCTTCATGCACTCTTGTGTCATACTGAATAACAATATAATATTATTATTTCACATGATATTTATCACCTAGCTGTTGAAATTAATGGAATAAATGATACTAACTAAATTATTAGAATATATTTTATACATGTTTATAAAAATAATATAATTTTTACCAATTAATTATAAATTAATATGAAAACCAATTTAAAGAAAATTATGTATTTTAATGAGAAAATATTTTTATGATAATAATGCCATTTTATCATAAGAAATTAATTTAATCCCTATTAATGATATAAATTTATGAATTTTAATTTATATATATTCAATAAAATGTTTTTAAATTCATATAATATGTTTTTAGGTATAAAATAAGAATAAATCAAATTTTAATCATAAAATGGTATTTTTTATAAAAGTTAGTTTTCAACATTTTAATGTTTATAATTATTGAAAAAAACATTTTCAAACATTTATAATTTTTTACTAAATAAAGATAAATTTTATTATATTAATATCAAAATTTACTTTATCTTATTTTTAGGTATTTTTCAGAGAAGTTTTATGTTTTGATTAATAGTGAACAAATCTGAATTATAATTGAAAAATAATTTTTTATAAAAACATTATATAGTAAAATTATATTTTAATTTAAAACTATTATAATTAGTTAAATTCTAGGTTAATAAATCCAATTTATTTCATTTTAATAAATTTTAAATTGAAATTTGATATAAAAATAATTTATGTTTGTTAACTTTTCCCTTAAAACCCTATTGTGTCATCCCATAAATGTGATAAATTATAAATTTATTTATTCAACTTCATTGATTTATAATTATAAAAATAGATTAAATATTTAGAATAATATTTATCTATTATTTCTATTATGGTCATATTAGTTTTGAACAAAATGTATTAGTGAAGGAATTAAAATTAGTTACATTGATTAAGATAAAAAAGATTTTTCCAAATGGTCAAACATTATCATTAATGGTAAAAATGACCAAAAAAGTTATCAGAAACCTTTTTAATTTTCATATATATACCATTTAACCTATGATTTATAATATGGTTTGTTATTTGTGGAAAATTATGTATAGGGTACCTCCCAATTGTGTTTACCTTTCATATTTTCACGAATTCCACTCCTCCTGCTCTGTATAAGGGAACTAACTCTCTCCCCATGATCACACATATATGGACCCTTTACACATCAATAAACTGAACAAATAAGCTTAAAACCCCTCCACTTATTTTATATGCATAGAATGTAAATAAATCAAAACAATAAATTCTTGTGTTGGAAACCATGAGGAGTTACAACAAGAAGATATAACATTATTCAATAGTACCTTTATTTATTTAAATTTTAACCCCTCAATTATTAGTTTTACATTATTATATTAGAAAATTAGTATCCTAAATATAATTATATTTTAATATGTTATGTTTTATACCTATAATTACACACACATCAATCAAATGGGTAACAAAATCCCCTTTCTTGTGTATGGTGCGCTAGAGAATTATGAAACAACGTTATTCATTTTACCATTACAACCATTCCGGGTTGGGAATTATTATATACATAATGTTATTATAATATATACAATATTTATAATTTATTTATGTTCCTGGAGTATATATATTACTCATACTTTCAATCATTCTTTTTTAGGGAATGCGACAACATCATTTTGGGAAGAGTGGTCCACTTCCTTCTTAATGCGATTTGATTCAATAACAATTTTCATGGAATGTATTAAATATGAATTTAACCACATTATATGATATAAAAAAAATATTTATGATATTAATTACATAATTATCTATTTTTATATATAAAAAATTATTTTATTCTCCCCATTTCACACATTAAAAAGTGATAATTTCGTTTCTTGATGTGTGGACTACCACCTCTTCAAAACGAACTTGTTTTTATTTTTCATCATGACTTTCGAAGAATAAATTATATAAGTATATATAAGTAACTGATATTTTATTTAAAATATAATTTTAATTTTAGAATTAAAAATGTTACTTACCTTTTTTCCACAGTTATATTTGAATAATAGCAATGTTACTCATTCATACATATATCCTAATATCTCCATAATCGAAACATTGGTCAATTTTTTATAAGAACCCTTCTGTTTAATATAAAATTTATTATTTTTCTAAAAATTTAATAATTATTCGATGATTATTATTTAGTAAATGTTTAATTAAAGAACCATTTGACCATTGTTGATGTACCGAAGAAATTTTTGACACATAAGTCGAATATGGTAAAAACAACCATCTAAAACATTATTTATTAAGTAATAATATATAATTTTTTATAAGTGAAAAATTTGTAAAAATAAACTTTTGATATGTTATAAATAAATTATATCAATATCTAAATTTTAATTTTTAGGAATATTGAAGATAGGCATGACAAATTAGACTAAATGTAAGGGACTTGTTAATTCAATTTCCAATCATTGGGTAGCAATTCTGAATCATTGTTTATGTAATTCCATGAATATTTGTGATATAACTTATGATTTGATTATAAAATATTAAAAAATTCTGTATTTATATTTTAAACTCATAATTATTTTATTGATATATTATTACTCCAATGATATGATATTTTTAAGGAATGCACATCTCACTTTTTACATCTTTGAGATAAATGCATATTCACCACATAATTATTTTGTGTACAATATATGCTTCCCCATTTTATATATTATAGAAATAATTATTTTATATTCATGGTATTTAAATGATTCATTAGATCAATATTACATTTGGGTCTTCTGATTCATATGTTACCACAATTGTAAGGGCTTTTTTAGTCTCACTTTTTATTTCTACATGGCATTTGTTATATTCACCACTTATTTATTTTATGCTGATTATATAATGAACATGAATTTAATTATTATTATCATGAAATTTATGTTCTTTTATATATTCATTTTAGGATCTCTATTTTATTGGGTATAGTGATTCAAATTTACAAAAGCGATAATGGATTTTTTTCACAATTTTCCTATATTGAAATGTTTGTCTTGATATACAAAAAATATTCTTTTATGTGTTGTATATGATAATACATTGACGTTTTATATCATGAATATTCTTATTCCCGTGATATTATAAGCATCATTTAATGTTTTTCTTTTATTGAGTTTATGATTCATATGTATCAAACTGGTATGAGAGAGTTTTGATGGTGCGACGATTATTTTAATCAATAATGTTTTTAATGATATTCAAAAGGTATTTAAATTCATCAACATAAACAAACCTTGTTTTTTCATATCCCAAAACTGGTATATTTAGTATTGATATTGAAAATTTATTTATATGGATATATTATGTTTTTTAATGATATTTTTATAAAAGACTTTCTTTTCTAAGGGGTAATAATGTTTCATAAAGATCTTTATAAAACCCATTTATTTTCACTCGGATAATCATCTATATAAGATATTTTTAGGTAAACTATTACTTTTGAAGTGACTAATAGTGTTTCAAAGATACTATAATGGAAATCATTTCATTTCCATGGGTTCATCATGTATCAATGATATTTTTATTGAATCATTTTATTTTGCACAGGTCAATATTGATTCACAAGATATTTATGGAACCTATTTATTTTCCCTAGATCATTCATATTTCCAATAGATTTTTTTAGGAACCATTTTATTTCAACATTTTAATCGTATTTCAAAGGGTATTACATTAAATTGACTTCTTTTCCATAGTTTTATAAGTTATAAATTAATGAAGATTGTTTATGTTTGTTTTATGGTGAACATTTATATTTTTCATATGGATAATGGGATCTATTTGAAATGGTGGAGCGTAATATATATTATACAAGGGTTTAATACATGTTTTAGATCACTGGTGAGCCTAATACAGCTTAGATGATTAGTTGAGCCCCATAATTTCTCATGAAAAATTGGTGAGCCTGGTATAGATTATTCGAAGAGTGGTCCCAATTATATCTCACCAATTCATTGGGTAAAGAAAATGTTTGAATTTGATAATTTTGTTCTTCAAATTAAAATAGGTTTTAAAGTGTTTTGAAAAGGTTTTATGAAATTGATATATCAGGTTACCCAAAGGGTCTTAATTTCTTATTATGGGAATATAATGTTCCAGATGATCGAGATTTATATTACATAGATTTTTATTATTTATTTTGAGGACTCCTACTTTTTATATGTTTTAATATTTGATGATTCAAGTATGTATGGGTTTTATTTCTTTAATGATTCTTTCATTTACTTTTATTATGTCATCATATCCTTATGTACAGTTATACTAATTGATTACAATAATTTTTTGAGATAATTATTTTCACTTACTAATCATTATTGTTCACCCTTCATACATTTCACCTTCCTTCTTTAGGAAATGATGTTGAATAAATTATTTATAGAGGGGATTTCATATGGATGATGAAAATGTATTAATGTGATAAAAATAAGTTTGGTTATGTGGTATAAATTCACATTTAAATTCACATGAATATTTTATATGGGATTCTATCGTATTTCTCTAAAACTATGAACTTAAATGTCCATAAAGTATGTAAGTGATCGATGTTTTACATTTGATGTTGTAATGTTTAGATGAAAAATATGGGTCAATAATATTAACATTAATTCTGGGAATTTAAATGCTATATATTTTAGCATAGAGTTCTAGAGTTTGGGAATTATGATATTATATTTGTGATGGGTGGTTCCAAAAATTTTATATCCACTAAACATATTATTTTTTATCATGATAAAATTATGGATGAGTGTTAATTTTTGGGCACCTTCACATATATCTATTATTACATGGACCAAGTAATATATTCATTGATTGTATATATAATAATATAATATTTCATTAAAAAGGTATTTATCATGAGACAATATATAATGGTTACTTTTTGTTATATTCCACCTCCTATAATAATAATGTCTTATATGAGTCCTTGATTTCTATGATGTTCAACATTATATATTTCATTAATATATTAAGAATTAATTATTTTCAAGTGTTTACATATGTTTTTATGTTATTTGTGTTTATATGATGTAATCATGTTTTTACTCATATGATTTGTTTTTAATATTTGCTCTATAATATTACTCGTTATTTTTTTCTTTAAAAACATATAAAAAACTCTGCCCTTTCTAATAATTTTACCTCACACTTCTTATGCTTCTATTTTCCTATGTTCTGGAGATGAGTAAAGAATATGATATATCAAATTTAGAATCATGTGTCATGATTATTTTATAATATTTTGATAAATTATTATGTAATAAAAATATATGAGTATAAAGGGGTAAATATAAATTAGATCAGAAATTCATGTATTTTAATATGATAATTATTTGCATACTTTTAAAAATGTCAAATACTAAAATTGTATTTTTAATATATGTGATTAATAATTTAAATATTAATTTCTAATTACTAATTGTACAATTATGTCTCCTATGTTTTTTTAAAATCCTATATGATAGAATTATGTTTTTTGAACCAAATCATAGAGAATGGGATTTGACAAATCCTTGTTGGTGCCAATGAAGGGGTTAAATAAAATATTGGTTAGAAAGAAATACTTTCAGGAATAATTTATAGATTTTATATATCATCATAGGTTTATAGTTTTATATATTATCCTAATTTTAATGTTTAATATTCTATTTTTAGAATTTTTGAGATTATATTCTTATGTGATTTATGTTATTATTATAAAAAAATATTTTTTATTAAGAGGAATACATGATTGAATTATATATTATTCTTCTAGATGGTATTTGACTATATGATTGTAAATTGAGAATTTTTAATGGATTTTGGTAATCTATGTTGAGGGTTATAAATTACCAGTTAAAAAAATGATATTTCAATTACAAGGATTTTATTATTATTTTTGAAAAATTAAAATATTTTTTTGAGTATATATGATTAATTTTTATGTTCTATGTTTTATGATTTTGTTAGTAGATAATGTTGTTCAAATATAATGATTATGTTGATTTTTATGAAAATTATTTTATTTAATTTCTAGATTACTGGAGAGTGAGAATGATTTTTAATGAACATTGGGGGTTAATAAAAAATTTTGTAAATATTATTTTGAATTTAATGGTATATGTTATCAAATATTTATAAATTTTTGTACTAATGTGTTATAGATTGTTTTGAAATGTTTTTGGGATTATTTTATCTTGAACACGGGGTTTCAGTTTTGAGATTTCCAAGATTAATATAATTCTTCATGATAAAAATTTGTATTCATATTAATATTTATTTTTTCTTGTATTTAAAAAATATTATTTGGTAAATGTATCATGGAATAACAAGTAATAATTTTTCATATCTTCTTATCCATTAAAAGTACATGTTTGTTAATTATTATATAAAATTATTTTTATTATGTGGAGATTAAAATATATCTATTGTTCTATATTTTTATCACATTTGTAAATGTATTCTTCAAAATCATGTTGGAATAATTTAAATAAATTGATTCCCATGAGGAAAATATATTTATGTTCATAAGGTATTGATTTGGAAACTAATTTATAAGTATTTTTCTTATTACAAAATATACATGATTTTAAAAATATTTAGTTATAAAATATTGTGTATCTTCTTAGTAACATAAAAATAAATCATAATGATAAAATATACATCTGTGTGAAGAAACATGGAATTTTTTATCAAAGAATTATATTGCTAAAGAAAATATATATTTAATGTCTTGGGGGAGAATCTAACATCCCGTAATTTTATAATTGATTACATTAAATAAATTATACAAATTCATCTGTGAAACAAACCATTTTTTTCAAACAATTTGCGTTTTTATTAATGTCATTTATTTTTATTAATGATATAAAAATAATTTCATGATTATTGTTCAGGGTTGATATGTTACTAAGACCAATAATATATTTATTAAAGTATAATTAAAGATAATCTAATTGTTTATTTCTAATGAAAAATATTATTTCTGTAAAATTTATTTTATTCTTTAAATTAAATGTTTTTTAAAAAATGATTAATTTATTAAATTTAAATATTAGATTTTATGAATTTAATTTAATTTTTATATTCATCATGTCAAAATAATGTTATAGTTGACTTTTGGTTCTTTTAATTTTTTTTATATTTTAACTATATGGTGTAAGCTTAATTTTTACAAATATAATCAATTTTATGAAATCATCATTCGTACTAACACCATAAACGGTTTTCAAACCATTGAGAAATAATAAATATTTTTTATGGATTAAAAAATATATAAATAACTAATATTTTATTTATAGACCTATTATTTACATTTTAGAACATAAGTGAGTTTATACTTTAATAAAACAATTATATTTGAATACTTTATTTAATTACATATTTATATAGATGGATTAAAGTTTGAGTTTATTTTGATGTATTTTCACTCTACCAATTTTCTTAATAAACCAATATATGTCATTTTTAATATTTCATTGCATTATTTTGTTGTAAATTTATTATTATTCATAACAATGAATTATTCTATATTTTTTTCATTTTGTTTTACATTATTATAATAAAATTAACCTTCCATATAAATACCAATTTAACATAATAAATGTATTAAATGATTTGAATCATAATATTATCAATTTTTAATTATGTCCATTATCATTTTTCTTATTGGTAAACTACCATAGTAATAGTTTATCACCTTGCATATACATAAAATGGATAAAGAGGGGGTTTAAAAAATTAATGTTTAATTTTTGAATAATTCTTAAATTTTATCCAATAGGTTCAGTGGATTTTGATCCTTGCTTAACTATATTCCAATTTGGGTTTCCATGGTTCCACTTCATTTATAATAAATATATTTTTATTAATTTAATTTTAATATTGTTTACAAGGGTGAGACCTAATCAATTATGAAGAAACCATTCATATCCTCACATATTAAGATACATTTAGCACTATAGTGGATCAAAAATATAGTAGATTCACATACTGACACACTTTTCCTTGACCAATATATTTTAGGTCCACTAATGGATAGCCCCAAGTAGTCTTTTTGAGATATCCATTGTGGGATACCTGAGGATGTGTTAATCATCTTAATCAACTTCTTTCATGTTTCTTTCATCTTCCACACCCATGATGTATTGACCTCGACCCCAATATCTTAGAGAATGTGTCTCTGTTGTTAAATTTTAACTAGATAAATGTGATCACGTCCTAAACAACATATAATTTTTATATTCTTGGTAGACTAGATATATATATATATATATATATATATATTATTTTATATTATATATTAGTACACTAATTACAACATATGTTTTTTTGTAAATGTCATTATTCTAAATTGAATATCATTTCATATCATTATTAGTTCATTTCTTATATTCCTGAGAGAGGAAACAAGATAAGGTTGAGATTAAATTCTCAGTAGAGGATATGTATTGCAGATTCTATCTTGATAAATAATCATAATAATCATCGAAATTAAATATAAATATAGTAAATCCAATTAAATAATTTTCCAATTATAATTAGATATGCACTAATCAACATGAAATGGAGAATATCTAATGAAACTATCCAAATAGTAAATATTTTTACTATCATTAGTATATAAATAAAAATAAATATTGAAAGGTATATAAATTAACACTGATTATATTTAATCAATACCTTGACTATCATGAATAAAAAATATATAATCATTATGGGTTTTTAAATAAAATAAAACTCACATAATTATATCAATATCTAATAATAAAAATATTCAATAAATAAAATCATTTTTAAAATCATATGGATAATAATAATTATTATTGAAATAAATTCTTAATCATTGGTTGTCATCATCTATGGAATCATAATTAATCTACAAACAAATACTTTCAAAAGATGTTTAAAAAAAAGTTCAAACTCATTTATCAAAAGCTTATTGATTCGCCTCAAGATACTATTGATTTTTCAAGGGGATATATAATTTAGCTCCCCATTCATCACTGCATGTTCTTCTCATTCTTCACATAACAGATTATCAATTTAATAATTAACGATTTTGTTTATCATTAAATATAAATATTTAGTAAGGGACTCATATTTACTAGATAAACAAATAACATTCAATATAAAACATTGTATGTAGTAATGATATATTTTTTATGAAACAATAATTTCAATGATAAATAATATAAAATGTTATAGGAATTTCAATCTCTTATTATAATAGGAAAGTGATGTTTTCAAGGAAAAGTTAATAAATACAAAATTGAATTAATATTGTGAATTTTAATACTTTATTAACTAAAAATGAAAATAAACCATCTATAAAAAGAATTTGAAAAAATTAAATAGAACATTTATTTCTTGGAGGCATAATAAAGTGTTATTTTCATTTATTAATAGAAATTCTTTAAAAAGTTCCTCAATTTTTGTGTGTGGAGGATATCCTTTTAACATTGAGAATAATATTAATACAAAAAGATCCAAAACATATTTTTATAATATTTTTTAATAATAATAATTTATGATTTGAAAACATAAGTGTTCAAGTTGATAAAAAATTCCATACATGCCATTCATGTTAAAAAAAATTTATTTTCACATTTTTTGTATTTGTTAAAAATGACCTGAATATTTATTTGGAAATATTGTCTTAAAAAAATTGGGTAAAAATTCATCTAAAATAGAATTTAGGTAATTTTAAAAATATTTTGGAAAAAAATTCATTATGACATTGTTTTTCAAGAAAAGTGATTTTTACTGATGTATGAAATGATGTTAGATTTTGATAACAATAAATTCCCAATTATTTTATATACTAATTAGTAGGAAAATGATACTTTAAATTGATAAAATAAATAATAATCAGAGGAAAATAAAATTAAGATGATTTATTATCCAATTATATTATTATTTTTTTCAATTGAAATTATAAAAATAATAACAATGATCAAAATGTGATTTTAAATTCAACCCTTATAGATATCATATAAATAAAGTTAGAATTTTAAAACGAATAGATTATTTCCATTAAATTTAATAACAAATTAAAAAGTAGGATACAATATAAAATATATTCCATACTAATATAAAAATAACCATAAATTTCATTATAAAATATAATTTTAAATTTTAAATTATTTATCCAAAAAATCAGTTGTTACTAAAAATAATTATTCTTTCAGTATTTATCCAAAAATGAATCATTTAAAAAAAATCCATAATTCTAACCATATATAAATTCTATCAGATTACATAAAAAATGAAATAATTTTTTATAAAATAAATTTATAAAAGGGTAAATATTATTTTTAAATTATGTGAAAAAGCTACACTAAACAGTTTTCCTTGAAAAATTGTGTTTTTATGAAAATATATTTATTTTAAATGATTATTATTTTATTTTTAATCAATAGTCTAATATATATATTTGTAATTTAATTATTAATTTTCTTGCACAAAATTAAATGGCTATGTTATAGTGGTATACTATATTACACTCCATTTAGGCTTGGGGATGTATGTTCTTCAAGCTATCATAGGGATTAAATTTAATGAGTTTTATCTCATGATTTGTTTAATATATGTATAAAATGTCATATAAACTTCCTAATCAAACATTGTTATATAATGTTTTTGGTGTTAAATTCTCACCACCTTCAATATATTGAAACATCAAAACATAATCATGATTCCACTAACCAAGGACTTGACATTTGCAATTAACATGTAAAAACCCACATCATAAATGGTTTTATAAAACTTTATCTTTATATGGGAAAAATATATATTCAATGGTCAAGTGGAATACGACATAACAATGTTTCTATGTATGATAATATTTGTGTCATATGAAGAAATGTAAATAGTGGAAATTTAAAATAATTATATACATAAATAAAAGTCATTGATCAAAAGAAATTGAATGATCAAAATAAATTTATGGACCATAAAATAATATATTTTCGATCATTTAAAAGACGTTTTGATTCATTGGATGTGAATTTATTATAATAATATTTTTTTAAAGATTCTTTTACTAATGGTTCTAAATTATTTTATATTATTAGAATATCATGTAACATTTTTACATGATATTTTACTATTTCATAGAAAAATTCCATCCTTTGGTTGGGTCTCTATAAATTTCCATTTATATTATTTATCTATTAAATAAAAGATCAAAAAATTAATTTTCTATTCCTGATGAACTAAATTCTACATTGATTTTATCCTAATATCCATAAATGAGTTACATTTATTTCATACCATCTCCTACTATTTTTCACAACCAATATGGTTTGCATATGTTTCCCAATGATATATAATATTATGTAATCAAAAATAACAATGAAAATTCATCACTAATAATATTTAATATTCGACTAGTTTTAAAAAATAAAATATAAGAAGGACAATAGGTAGTCCAGTGGTGTGTTCTAAACGCTTATCATCATTTAGTTTTAGGTTCATTCTCTATGGACTTGTTGGACATGCATGGTAATCACATTCTTTGCAGGTTTTATTTTTTTCTAAAACTATAGTAATATAATTCTTATAATGTTCCCAAACTATGACAAACCATAATTTCTCTAACATAAAATACAAGATAAATCATAAATTATACAAATACCATTAAACTTATTCCCATAAAATTAATCTCATTATTCCATAAGTATTTATTAAAAAAACATATACTATTCCAATGAGTTGTATTCTCATAAATGTCTCCCAAAATATACTTAATATTTGAATAATCACGTTACATAGAACCTAAAAGGGGTTTTATTCCATTAAAAAGGATACAAATTACATTTTTTAACCTAAGAATCATTAAGTTTAACCAAATTCATTCATGATCATTATATACATAAACCCTTCCTAATAAAGTTTAATTACAACTTCAATTAACCAAAGTAAATACTTTTTGACTTTTAAACCAAGTGAATCGTATAAATCATTATCAATTATTTGGTAATGGTTGAGTCTATCCAAACAAATAATTTTAGAGTTTTTTATGCAAGTTACACCTTTTCTAGATCAATATCAACTTTTAGTATTCGGATAGTGATATATTAATTGAAAAAACATACAATCTATCCCTTACCCAACATTAGTATATTTTTATAAAATTATCACAAATTTCTACCATAATATTATGTTTAATAATTATGTATTCATAAATCATGTTCGTAAGGATTCAATAAAAAATTATATATTACCAAATATAGTTACCTTACCCCTGTACTATGGAGTTATTGTATGATTTTTGGCATTAATCCTAGATACAAGTCATCATATCACGAATGAACAAATAACTTAGTTTTCATTATAATATATATATATATATATATAATTTTATGATTCTAGTAAAATATTTAAATTAAAAAATTAAAAAATAACTTGTTTCTAGAGAATATCATTATTCCCCATAGAATATCCTTTTATATCATTCATAGAATAATTCTAGGATTTATGGGAATTAAAAAAATAATAGAGAGCTCAGATGATGAGAAATGGTTATGTATAGTGTAATATATTATGAATTAATAAGCATAAACAGTAAGGTAAGTTATATAAATGAACATATATTCCATTTAAATTATTTTACTATCATGATTAGATATGGAACAATGAACATTTCATTATAAATAATTTAACATACATTCAATTTAATCAATAACAAAATTATAATGATTAGATAAGAAATAATCAATAATGAATGGTAAAAAATTGAACATAGATTCCATTTAGTCAATAAAATTACTATCTTGAATAGCATGGTGATAATCAATATAATAATGAAAATAACTGCAATCACATGTCATTAATTCAGTAAATAAGAATGAAATGAATCGATATATAATTTAATAGTGGAAATGTCATATATAATAATATTTGAATTTTTAATGAATTGAATTCTTAATTATTCTACCTAATTATATTAGGAATCAAGATACCTCTCCCATCAAGATCGTTCACAAAATGGTTTAAAACAACATGTACACACATATTTAACATTGGATTACTAATTTACCTCATCATACTATCAATAAACTAGGAAAATTTATAATACCATACCCACCCATCAGTGCATGTCCAAATAATTCCTCACATATTGAATAATCTATTTAATTAATAAATAATGTGCATTATCCTCAAATATACATAATTATTAATGAATATGGATTTTTTAGGATTCCCCAAAATAAATAAATAAATAAAAATATAAAATCCCATTTTTATATATGATATATAATTTAATAATTTAAAATATCCATGATAATTAATATGGATAATTATGGTAAATTTAATGTCAACTGATAATAAGAATATGCTCATTTAATATAAATATAGTGACTAAACAAATGAATCATTAAATTTAATTTCAGTACTTTCTATAACATTCTAGGTATTTAGAGAATAATAAATTTTAATATCTATTGATATTTTTGAATTTAATATAAAAATTAGTTTAAATGGGACATTATGTAAGATTACATACCTGACACGAAACAACGGATTTAACTGAAATATTACATTGGACACAACACTGAGTCACACTGAAAAATTATACAACAATAGTATTTTTAATTTAAATGGTACTTATTGCCATGAAATTTTATTAGAGGGAATGAATATAATTATCTATAATATTAGTTTACATATATTCTATATTTTTTACACTATCTAATGAATTTTAGTGTCTTTAATGGGAATGAATCCAATTATAAGCAAAAAATACTCTAATATTTTTAAAAGGATGTTTTATAAAAATTTGATGGTAAAAACTTTTTTAGAAAACAAAAATCACCTTTATATGTTCAATATTTTAACATATACGTCATATATAGTAGTGGGTCATCAAAAGATACTTCGATTGATATTTTGGTATTTTTTGTGATAAAATCCATATTTTTAAGATTAGTGAATGACACTGCATTTAAATTCCAAATTGTATTTTCATCTAATATATTTATATAGTTAGATTGACCATTTTATTTGTTTTAAAGTTTAATTGGGTTAAGTTTTTATCATTTATTCCAATTATTGTCATTGGATGTAATTTCACATTAAAATTGTACATAAATATATGCCAATCTTTTGATAGATTTTACGTCTTAAAAACCAGATTTCCGAGTTTGACAACAAGAATTAATTTTAAATTAATTACTACCACTTAAGTGTTTTGGATATGGGAAAATGGATTCAATATTTGAATAAGAAGGTTTAAATTGTTTAAATAAGTTCCCTTTATTTTTGGACGTTATGAATATTAACTTTAATAACTCTTTTTATTTACCATGGTTAAAGGAAAATCAGGTAAAACAGGGTAAAAAATGTTATTATAACAGTATACAACTACCTAACTCATGTACTAATACTATATCATGAGATATGGCTAACCATTATTATCCTTTTCTTGAGTATAGGAACACGTGTAGGAATTCACGTATTATAATTACCTTTTATAATATTTCTTTTAATGAAAGGGAAATAGAACATAAACATTTATCTCAAAACTAAAACAATTTTAATTTTGTTCATATAAATGAATTATTTGACTATAAATTATCTTTACAATTATAAAACTATTTCTTTCATCGTGTAATTTTATTTATAAAAATTATAAATGAAATAAATATATATATTTATGATAAAACGATGAGGCAATAATTTAATTATTAATGAAATATTCAAATAAATGATATTATAAATATTAAAATAAATGATATCATATATGATCCACTTTTGGTTATACTTTTATTTTTTAAACAATATTAACCATGAATTATGAAAATACATGAAGACATGGTATGATTTAATTTTTTTATCTATGGGTTAATGCTAAAAGGAAATGTTATTTTTGTGATTTAAACATGTCTAAAACCTGTTGTTTGAGAGGATTTAGACCCATAATCATTTAATTTTATAAATTTATGACTTTTTAACTATTATAATTCGAATATAAAATTATAATATAATAATATTTCAATAATTTCCTAAAGTGCTACTCCTCCCTCTTATAAATGTCCACCACATCTACCCACATACTCACATATCAAAAGCCTATTAGCTCACCCAATACTGCTCAAATAATCTCCAAACATCTTTGTCATTCTCTTATAAGCCTTACGTTGGGCATAAGTCAATTCAGAAAATCCTTTTGCCTCAAATCAAAATGAGTTACCCATTTTTGAGGTGGCATCTTCTCTAAAGTTCCTTTCCTTAATTTTAATTCTTCACACCCAATGCCCATCTTATTCTTTGATAAAAAAATTATTATCCTAAATATAATTGGTTTTTTATAGGAATTATTCTAACCAAACTTACACCCCCCTCTCTAATGGTTATAGATCATAGTGTTTCTATGTATGGTGAACTACAACCTCACGAAACGATAATTGTTCAACTTTATCCTACCACCTCTCATGGTGGCCATTAGTTTGGAAGTATATGTTTATATGAATAGTATTATATTTATATTATCTCTCTTATTATGTAGATTATATTTACAATATACATTTTTGATTTCCATAATGTGTAACTACAATAATTTCATTTGAGGATATGTGGACTATGCCCTCTCAATGTTATATGAATCGTTCATGACATACATGGAATGTATGAAGGATGTTATTAATGACAATATGTAATATATATAACATTTTTATTATAATGGAATAATTATTTACCTTTGTATCATTTATTTTTCATTCTTTTAGTATGTCAACGAAATGAAAGTTGTGTTTATGAGTAAGTACGACCATCCATCTCCGTGAATGATTCATAAAATTTCACCTATACAAATGTTATGGAATATTCTAAATACATATATACTAGATATATGTTATATTTCATTCATGAATAACATTATGAAGATAATGGGAAAATTATTACATGGATAATTAGCATAAAAAGTCATTTTTTCTTTAACTACAGAAAATCTCCAAAATATATGATATGAACTCATATAATAAAGAAATTGCTATATCATGATAATAAGTTATATAAAATTAATATTTACATTAAAAGTTTATAAATAATGTAAAAATTAAAATATTATTATTATTCATGAAATTACACAATGAACAAGAGAAGTTGGACTCAATGTAATGAAATTTTTTAACCCAATTTCCTTTCATTTGGAAGATGTTATACTTCATGACTATGTCCTGGTATGGTTATTTGAGAATGAATTTTGATATATTATCTTTTATTTAAATTTTATGAATTGTTATTTTTAGTGAATACATTTAATTGATCTATTTGATTTACAAAATTATATTTGTAAGAGAAATATTAACTCAATATCTATTCATTGACTTAAAAATCCATGTCATTGGTTTTGTTTTTCCATGAATATGTGTGAATGATCTATTATTGATTTTCACTAAATATCTAATTTTTTTTGTATTTATAATTATCAAACATAATTTTGTCATTTATTTATCCGAAATATAATGATACAATATTTTTTTGGGACATCGTCTTAATCTTTTTTCATTAAATCATTACTTGACAAAATGCGCAATTATTCTTGTGTAAGGTATATATACCACAACTATGTAAATTCATAACCATATTTTATCTATAATAATTTTATTTATTAAATCATGGAGATTAATATTTTAATTTTCAATATGGTATTGGACACCATCAACATTTAAATATTTAATTATCATATCTATTTCTTACAAATATGTAGTTACCTATTTATTTATATGGTTATAAAAGGAATATAATAAAAATTTTATGTCAATCATGAATTTTATTCAATGTGGTCAAAATGTTTATTTTCATACGAATAATATTAAATTCTAAAAAAAATGACAAAAGAAATGTTTTTTTAAAATACACAATGACAATGACTTCTCTGGCACCGTAACCTTTATTTGATATTTCGATTCCCTTATAAGCCTTATTGTCTTCTAAAATAAAAATAAATCCATTATTCCTTTATTTGTGTATCATGTTATTGAATTTGGGCTCCTAAATGAATATAGTATTTTTAAATAGAAATTGGTTTTATATGGGATTAGAATAATCATTAAAAAAATAGGTTTTGTGATTTTTTTATTTTATTTAGGAAATTGTATGTGCACATTATATGAAACGGGGGAGCCCTATATAGCTTATACAAAGGTTCTAGCCCCATTATAACTCACAGGTGAGCCCTAAATTTCTTTTACAAAGGTTTGAGCCCCATTATAGATTAGTGGAGAGCCAGAAACTACATATATGATGGTTTGAGACCCATTATAGCTCATGGTGAACCAGATATTTCTTATACAAAGCGAGATCCCCATTATAGATATCATATTTTTATGTCAACCATATGGTTATTCAAATTGGAAGATGTGGGAAAGGGTTTTATGTATATGATTTTCTATGTCACAAAAAATAGTTTAAATTGCTTGCTATTATATTCATTTTTTTCATTGAGCAAATAGTAAGAATATTATTCATGGGAAAATGTTTTGTTTCATCCGCTCAGAGAAAATTGAATGGGTTATCAGGTATATACTATACTAATGGGTTTTCATTTTTTTATTTACCTTAATATTCTTTTTTTCTTAACCCATGTCTTTGAAATCATTTCCACATGGTATAAGGATGGGTATGAGAAATGATTAATTCAAGGTTATTTTTATCAATAAAAAATCATGTTTCATTCCAAGGGTTTCCATTCATGTAAAAAGTGGATACATAATTTAAATGTACACATGTAAAGTCTTGCATAATTATGAAATATTTATGATCTAATTATCAAAATATATAAACTTGAAAAGATGTTCAGTCTTTATTTAATACATAACTCAATATTATGTAATGTTGATGGCTAGGGCCTTATACCCTCCTTGGTCAAAGTAAACATAAACCATCCTTATAATGTATAAGTATTGTATCAATAAAACATATCCCGAGTGGATTCAAATTTATGGTTTGTTTTGGCAGATGGAAATAAATACAAGAAACATATCATTAAAAACATTCTTAAGTAAAATATATTTATTATAATGAAAATATTTTCAAAACTAAATATTAATAAAATATTTCATAGAAAATTTTCATTGTAACAATTATTATATTATTTATTAAATTGGTTGTTCAAGATTAGATGATGTTCGGTATATATAAGAAATTCTAAAAGAGAGATTCATTTCACATTTTAGATAAAATATAAAGACACCTAGTTTGAAAAATGAAATGACGATTATCTTAAAATAATGAAATACGTAATAAATGTGTAAAAACATCATTAAATATCAGTTGGAAAATATTAATATTATTTTTGAATTAATTTTTGGATAACATTTGTTTAGAAAAAAAGGATTTTCAACTGAAGGGATATGTAATATTGGATTTTATTAAAAACATTTTCGGAATCATTTATTTAACAATTAGTGAATAAAAAAGGTATTATTACGTGAAAAATTAATGAATATCCATAGTAGAAGAAAATTAATCAAATTTTATAAGCAAATGGTCAAATTATTTTCATCAATAGAAGTTCAAGCATAAAACATCTTGATGAAAATTTTATTATAAAATAAACCCTAACAAAGATCATTATATTGAAGTGAAAATTAACCAAAGAATATATTATTGGTATCAATTTCAAATATAAATAAAACATGTGGATATACACAAAAAATTTATTAAAAATTAAATACAAATATAATCATATATTATCAAAGACAATGAACAAGTAATATAACCTTTTGAAAACAAAATAGGTTATTTAATTTATTACAACTTGTAAATTTTCAAGTAAAATCACCATGGATGAGAAAATTATAATTGAAACATAAAATATAAAAAATAATTAATTAATCATGATATTACATGTCAATGGGTTCATATATACATGATATAAAATAAATTAGGTTTATAATATTATAATATGCCTCAATGAATGGATATTGAGATAAAGTCTCGTACATCACTTTTACCATTCGTCAAAATTAGTTTTAATTCATATAATGGATTCAATAATGTTTTCAATATATTCAAGAACCATATTAATATTTTTAATATCATATAGTATCCTCTCATAACATTTTACTTACCATTTCATAATAATATGTCATTATTTTCATTGTATTGAATGTTAATCTCCTTTTTTCCCTTGATTGTTTTCCATGAAATTTATGGTCATTTTGTATTTTTTATAAATAAATAATATTGGGAATTATATTATTGTTACAAATATCATTTTTTGTTACATCATTGAAATCATAATTTAAATTTCAACATGGATAATATATCACAATTTTGCGTAGATATAGTTGTTTTTACGTACGAATGAGAGACAATATTATTCCATTAATGAGTTATATGGTATGTATACAGATTATATATTAATATTAGAGAATAAATATATTATCATATATTTTATAATTATTATTAAATTTATCCTTGTTTGTTTCCATGTATTGTATATGTGAAAAAAAAATCACATCAAATCAAGGGGTGGTAGTTTTCCATACACAAGAGCGACGTTATTTTATTTTAAATGTAATGGAACATAAAAAGGTACTTGTGAGAATAATCGTATAAAATTATAATAATATCATAAATAGCATAATTTTTTTTAAATATATCATTATATATTACGTTTAATGGTAGTCATGGAAAATGAATTACAACGGTTCATTTGGAGGTCATCCTCTATACACATGATCAACAATTACATTTCCCATTTTGTTGAAGAGAATATTGATATAGGTTATCAAAATATAATAATAAAATATAATTAAAAGTAAGATAATTTTGTTATTATAAAATAATGGTTTATTAAGAATTTATGGATTCTTAATAAGAAACCAAATAAAAACATTCCCTTTAGGAGATTACAAATTAATCGAAAAACATCTTTAGGATTGCTCCAAAATAAATTATAGGTTTGATGTAAAAAAATGGCTCTAGTATGTTGTTAGGGGATTAAAAAATTGATTTTTCTACTTATTTTCCATACCGAATGGTTTTTAATTTTTTAAGAGGGGAGGATGTGGGGTGGTATTTTATATGTTGATTAGTGGAAAACATAATTTTTTAAAATATTCATTTGAACCCATGTTTTTATCATGAAAAAATCCCAAAAAATATTAATTATTGAACATTATAAGTTATTACCTCAATATATAGAGGTTAGAAAATCCTCTATTTTAAAACCTTACCTTTTTAGTTTAACCCCTAGTAAAACTGTTTTTACCATAACTGTAGTAAAAATTGTTAAATGATTTCACTAATAATTTGGGTATTTTTTTTATCGTATTAAATAATATAAATTATTGGGATTAAAATTTTATTATACATTTTGAGAAATTATATTAATACAATATTTAGTGTTCAATTTAAAATTTTACCCATGGATCAGAAGAAAATGCGAGTTTCCAAGGAGAAAACATACATAAATTTTATAATTTTAATAAAAAAATTCAATATAAAAGTGATTAAAATTACCTAAATTAGTTAAAATATAAAATTATTGGAATAATATTTCTTTAATAAATTTATAATATAATATATCCTTTTATATTTCTTAAAAAATATAGTTTTCACAAAAATTTATTATTTTCACAATTCATCAAAAAATGATACATTTTTTAAAAATACCAAAAATTTAATCTATTATAACATTGATATTAGGATTTCAAAAATTAATATAAATCTTTATAATATAATTTCTTGAAGTGATAATAAAATATTAATAAATTATGTGTGAAAATCATAATTAATCTAGTTCATAGAATGTTTTTTAAAAAAAAAACATATTTCATTGATTTAAATGATTATTGTTTTATTCATAGTCAATAAAAAAATAGTTTTCATAAATTAGTTATAATTATTAATAACCTATAATTTAAATTTAATGTTATAACATTATACTATATTATAGTACACTGTGACTCAAGGGTGTGTGTTCTACTAATAAATGATTAGATTATATTTTATAAAATATAACTCCTATGTTATTTAAGATAAATGTTCGGTGTCGCATACACGATGAAATCTAACTTTATTCATATAAAACATCATTATATTATATTAAAATCATTAATAACTATATCAAATTAAAAATTCAATATTATATTTTTATTGGAGTATTATTTTGCTTATGGATCAGCCATCTTTTACCTCTTTCTTTTCATTTGAAAATCAGAATGTTTATTATAAATATGTATAGCATACAACCTCGATAAAATATATATTTCATTTTTCATCACCACCTCACATGGATATACATAAATATGTAATTAATCATTATTAAATATATAATTTACATAATTATAATTCAGTATTGATAAAGCATTATTTAACATCTTTCTCTATTTTTCACTAGAAAATGAAATCCCTATATTGGTATATCTAAATACTACCACCTCCTCAAACTATGTATTAATTTTAATCACCACATAATATTTTTTTCTTATGAAAATTTATTTCATAAATTAATATAATATTCCAAACACTATTATGTTTATAAATTTTTTATATACCAATTTGTAAAAAATTAAATATAATTTATTTATTTTTAAATAAAAATTACTTTAAAAAAATAGAGAAATTACATATGAATCATCACACCGTATTCCATTAAGTGACTGTAGAACTAAATAAAATAGGTGTAATCATAAAATAATATTTTTTTACAATTGTTTCTATTCTGAATTTATATCCACATTGCATGTATTTTAATGGATGAATCTAAAAATTAGTTGAAAAGGAGAAACATTATTCAAAGTATATTGATTTAAAAAATATTTATAATTATATGTGTAATAAGTATCAATAAGTATAATGTAATATATATATTAGTAGATGTATAATATGTATTATTTTATTTTATAATGATGAAATACCACTCCAATTTAACCATGAAATAAATTTAACATCCCAGGTAAATAATGAGTAAGACTCTTCCATATTTATTAATATTTGTGAATTAAATGATACTTTTACTTTAATGTGGATGTTATGATTCAATAGCATACCTGATACGTAACAATCTATTTCATTGAAATCTTATGTTGCACACAATGCTGAGTCATACTATAAAATAATAATATTATATTATTATTTTAAATATTTGTTAACGCCTATACATTATAATGGAAAGAACAAACAAAACTAACTATAATATTATTATAAATGTTTTTTAAATGTTTTTAAATTTATCTAATAAATGTTAGAGGCATAAAATGTGAATGAATCTAATTTGAAGAATAATTTACTTTAAAAGGATGATTTAACACATTTTGATGTCGAACACTCATTAAATCTAGTTTTGGACACTTTTCTATATTTTTTTGATAAAATAAAATTCTTAATTAGAACCTAGATATCAAAATTCACTTTGGGTAAAATGTTGAAATTTTTCTGATAAAATTCAGGTTTTCGATAAATAGTGAAAATATTGTATTTTAATTCAAAACTGCCTTTTAATATAATTTATTTATATAGATAGATTATATTTATAAATGGTTTTAAATTTTAATTATATTATATCATTACCATTTAATCCAATGGTGGTCATTTTATTTAATTTCACTTTGAAATTGGACATAAAGAAGAGGCAATCTTGTGATTGTTATTGTTTCTTAAAAGAACTCTATTCATTTTGACAACAAGAATTAATTTTAAATTAATTAGTGCAACATATATGTTTCTAATTAGGTAAAATACAAATCATTTTTGAATTAGGAATATCAAATATAACTTAGGCTGAATATTTGGTAATTTTTTGAAAAGCATCAATTTTTTATGAATAGTGAAACCACTTAGTAGTAGTTAAAATAACAGACTTTTTCATTTAAATGAAATTTTCCTACTTCTGTGATTTGAATTTAGAAAATTTGACATAAATTTTTGTGATTAGTGAGTAAAATGTGGTTAAATAAATATAAGATATTTTTTGGTGATTAGTAACTTTTTAATTTTATTTACAGCGGTTAAAGGTAAATAAGGTAATTCAAGGTAAAAAGATTATGATAATAATACCAGATTACCTTAACACTTGCTCTAATATTATTGTATGGGTAATGGCTGACCATGGGATTCTTTGGGTCGGTTTTTGGACCCCATGGATCCACTTATGAATGATAATGACACTTTATTTTAATTAACATAAAGTAAAGGAAAAATTGACAAAAAATATAGCTTTTAGTAAATCAATTTTTACATGGGGTCATATAAGTCATATATTCGACTATAAATATTATTTGGAAATAAAAAAAGATTTAATACATCATGGTATTTTTATTATAATTTTTAGACATCAAAAAAATTAAATTACATATGACACAATCATGATGCAATATTTACATCATTAATAAAGAATTTAAATAAATATGATTATGAATATTTAAAAAACTTACAAAACCTGTCCAATGAATATTGGATGTTTTTTTAGACCATGAGTCATCTTATATTCAATGTTAATTAGTCTTAGACCTTTATAAACCTAATTTCTTAACATAATAAATTAATATTTTCACACATTCCAAAGGATACCTCCTCCCCCTTATAGAAGGACACCACTTCTAACCCATTCCTCATATCTCTCAAGCCTTTTGGATCATCCAAAACCAACCCAAATAATATCTCAAGATCCCCCTATTCCCCTAGAAGCCTTAACTCTGGCATAAGGCACATAATGAAATCCTTTTGGTTCAAACCAAAGCAAGTTACCCAAATTCAAGGTAACAGTTTCTCATAAATTCTTTTTTTTATTTTCTTTTATTTTTTTTATTTTACTTCTCCAACCCCCTAAACTATTTTTATTTCTTTATTTTATAACAACACCGGTATCATAAATATACTAGGATGTTCTTTTAATAAGGATTTTAAATACACTTACACTCACCTCTATAAAATGGATGAAGAACATATTGTTTCTCTGGATGGAAAACTAACGCCTCACGAAATGTTGATTATTCGATTATCTCTTACCACTTAACATGGTATCCATTAAGATGGAAGTGTATTTATATTTCATTTATATTATGTTATGGTTTTATTTATGATTCTTTATAATTCATTTATAGAATACATTTATGGTTTCCATTATGGTTAAATGTGATAATTTCATTTCAGAAAATGCGGACTACCGCCCCCCATGGTGATATGATTCGTTAATGACATAAATTGAACATATAAAGGATTTAGTTAATGATATTACGTGACATAAATATCATATTATATTATAATGGAATTATAATATACCTATGTATCATTATGTTTTCATTCCATTAAATATAAAATAAAAATGAAAGTAGCATTCATGCGTACGTACAGCTTACCGTCTCCATGAACGGTGCGTATTATTTCATAATTCCAAATGATATGGAATATTATAAATACATATACACTGGATATATATATGATATATATTTTATATAAAGCATGTATATCATTATGGATATAATGGACATTTTCCCACATGGTCCAATTGTAATTATAACATGTTCATTTTTTACTCAAGTTCAGAACACCGATAAAATATCCAATATGAACTCAAATAATTAACTAGCTTTCATAGAATGATAATAATTTATATAAATTGAATAATAAAATTTAAATTTTTTAATGAATTAGTGATTAACATATGATTATTATTCATGAATAACACGTAACATACGAGTCAAGTAGGACACAAGGTAAAGGGATTTCAAATCTCACTTTTAATTTCGTGAGATTTACATTTTTCACCACATATTTATAGCATGTGGTTTAATGTATACTAAAATTGGTATATATTATCATGATTATATTCAAATTAATGGTTTGTGTGATTCATTTTTTGGTCATTATCTTTTGGTTCTATGACTCTATTGATTACAACAAGGTAAGGGGTTTTTATCTCAATTTTTATTCATGTGAGATTCATGCTATATTTGTCATTATTTCCATTGGCTGGAGTATGTAATACACTAGATTGTTATCTTTTTGTAATATAAATTCATTTATGGGTATTTAAATCTACATTTTATGGTTCTTATTTCGTGAGGCGTCTTTTTTGTAAGTCACCAAATCCGTAAAGGAACCTTTCACCCTCCTCTTTTTAAGAGACTTGTTTTTATAATGTCTTTTAATTTACATCTTATTATGTTGGAATATGTTATTCTATATCCTTATTGATTAAAATTTTATTTCCAAGTGATGAGATACCCTTTTTATCTCATCAACACATTTTTTGAATTTTAAAGTGATGTTGTTAGGCACTCGAATTTTGCAAGGGAACTTTTTAACACAATTTTAATTGTTTTGGTTAAACTTTTACTTCTTGAATATGTTGTCCTCTGAATTTGTGTGAATGACCTCTAATTGGATTATACATTATATCCAATAATATTAGGTTTATTTATATCTGTCAGACATAATTATGTGATTGATTTATCCTTAATTTAAGGATACCGTATTTATAATGGATTTCATCTCAATTTACATTTCCATTGAGACTTCACTGTTGTTATGAACCAATTCACTCTTATATGGTGTATATATTATTATTTTTCATATTATATCATGAATAACTTTATTCTCATGATATTATAAAGTTCATATTTAATGTTATTCCACAATTATTTTTATTCTAGAGTCTCTCAATTTGGTAAAAACTCTTTAACTAAAATATTGTCTTAAATGTTTTAAAGTTTTATTATTATAAATCAATATCTTTAATGTCCATGTTTAAAAAAAATTATTATTTATTTATATGGACATTAATTTTTAAAAATTTCAATTCCATTAAAAGCATCAATGTTGTATGGGACACATTATTTCAAAAATCTCTTTGGAATTGGTTTATGAAAATTCAATGATCATTTCAATATCTTGAAATTACATCTTGTATTTTCAAATGAATTTTTATTAGTGAAATTTTTATATTTGCAATATTTTATGTGTTATGATGGTACTTGGACATTTTATGTTTGGTTACGTGATAAAACATATTATGGGTGGTGTCGTGATAAACCAAGATGAGTGGTTACGTTTTAAGATCCAATGCATTGGGTCTGTAAGTCGGCCGTATGGATATTCTATTTAGTGATATTTTTGGAAGTCAACCATATGGTTATTACACTTATGAATGATTAGGTCCCAAGTTACCTTTATATTTCATGTGTTCATTATATGGGTTTTTTGTTAATCATTTGGTTACTAAATGGTAAGCAATGATATTTTATTCAGTGTAGAGTATTTACTACTTAATAAAATGGAAATGTATTATTTATAATAATGTATTCATGGCTTACTTGTTGTTTTGAAAATATAACAGTTTTCCTTATTTTTTATCCCTTTATGATATTTTTGTGCTCATCCCAAGTTTTTGAAATGTTTTTCACAATACATAAAGTGTAATAGGGTCATGGATTGGATCATGGAAAATTCATGATGTCTAAAACATGGAACTAGACATGTCTAATTTATTCAAGTGTTTTTATTTTATGAAAAAATGGACACAGAGTAGAAGTGCCTACATTTTAATTTTTGATATGTAATGTAATTTTAATGCTTAATTATCTAAAACTCCAAACCTGAAAATATCCTCAATGTGAATTATTCCTTTAATTAAGGATTATTTAATGTTTAAGGTCAGGTCCTTATAGTTGGTATCAGAGGGAGATTTATATAACATTAGATCTTAGGGTGTTATCTAAGAAAAATTGACATAACCATAATGATTAGAATATTAGAAAGAGTCATAGTTATTTTTAATGAGTTTAATATAAAATGAATAAGTATTTACCCTTCTAATAAGATATTATATGATGATTTTATTGATATACTCACACTGGCATTTTTGGTTTTAGTAAATGGCTGGATCTAGCAGGCACCAAAGTAACAGTGGATGTAAAGAAAACTGTGAGGTTTTCTGAACGAGAAACTGAATGAAATAAGAGCTATAATGAGAACTCTTGTGGTTACTCTCAATCAACTATCTGGAGTAAGGATTTATAACCATAACCTTGGTGATTTTTATAAGGCATCGTATATGTGAGAAATAAATCCATACAAAATTTTTGGTAATAATGATGAAGGTAAGTATGAAAAAAACCTATGGGTCAAGGATGTGGAAATAAACACCTAGGAAAATGCTTCAAAGGGATGGTAAGATTCTATAGATGTGGGAATTAATGTCATAAAGCAAGAACCTTCCATGGAAAAAGGAACCATCCAGTTGACTCTAGGAAAGGGAATGATGTTCTTTCTGAGGGATCAATTTAATGTATTAAATGTGGTGTGCATGTTCATTATACAAATATATGTCCTATGAAGCTGATTTGGGAATGGGATCACCAGGAGTTGTACAAATATATGTTTGCTAATTCCTAATTCCATTCTAATTGAGGATGAAGAAACTGACAATGTCCAATAAAAGGTATGGATTATTTCTTAACATATGTTTTGACAATATTTAATCGTAGGATATGATTAATGATTTTGTTTTTCGGAAAGAAATATTTCATAATATGTTGGAAAAGAATGGTTAATGGATCATGAAGAATGTTTAATGTGTAAGAAGTCAACATATAATGGATTCAAGTGTTATGGTAGATTTTAGGATTGTGAAATGCTTAAAAGTATTAAGGATCTTTTGATGATGGGATTACAATAGAAGACTTTTTATAGTATATGTAACCCATATGTTTGATATATGATGATTTTATTCAAGGAATTATTATTTTTTATTTTATATATATAGTTAAAATGAACCGTTTGGTTTTATATAATCCTCAAATTAGAGGAAATTACATGTTAATACATTTTGCATTGAAAAATGGATGTCAATAGATATCATTTGAGGTTAAAATATTTTATGGTTATTTTTGATGAATTTATCACTTTTTGGGAATGTTATAAGATTATATAGTTTTTTAAAGAGGAAAACATGCAGACCGTGTTACAACCCATCGCATCAGACAAAGCTATGGGAATTGAACCCACAACAAAAGTGCGACTTGGATTTATCACCTACCACTGGACTACATGAAGCCCCTGTTTAGTATGAGTAATGGTTTTTAGTTATATGATCTTATTAATAATTTTATTTTGGGTTAATTATGGAAATTATTATCCTTTCATAGAGAATATGTGATTATCATAACTACACATCTGAATGATACTTTAAAAGTAGTTGATGTTATTTGGTGATTAATGTTAAGATTTACTGTGGAAGACTTTGTGATTAAATTATGTTGAGTTTTGGTTTTCAATGTTATTATGGATTATATTGAAGAATTTTAAAGAATGTTGTTTATTTAATGGTCTTTACAAATATAGGTTACTGTTTGTGGAATTTTGGAAATTAGGAATAGTAGTTCGTTTTATAACAAATTATCCTTTTTGGGGATTATCTAATATTTTACTAACCTTTTTGGTTTTGGTTAAGGTATAAATACATGGAAAATATATATTTCATCTTTTTTGGATTATGTGATTCGATCTAAGTTGATTATAGTGCATTTAATGTGAAAAAGTCATTCTGAATACTCATCTTTTGGAGAAAATATGAGTTTGTGTTATGAAAGCTAGTAAAGGATGAAAGTCTACATGACAAGTATGTATGTTTCCTTATGTTTTAGTTGAGCTCATGAATAAATTACTAAACATTATGAAAATTAATTTAAAACACAAACATTAACCATTAACATTTCAAGATGGGGAATCAAAGGCGGTTTAATCCATCACATGTTTGTGATTTTCTGGTGCTTAACTTTCTCTTATCCATGTTTTCTATCACACTAAAACAGATCTTGATGGATTGTTTTCACATCCATATACATGATTTCCCTCATGGAATCCTAGTGTGGGATTATCTCAGGTGAAATTTTTTACTTCTCTTTCTTTCTTTTAATTCTACATATTTATAGACTCTTTTTCTGATACAGGACTTTCAATTATGTTTCCAAGAACAATTTTAAATTGAAAGGATGCAATTTTCCAAAGGGGGGAAGGATGTAACATCCCAGGTAAATAATGAGTAAGAAACTTTCAAATTTATTAATATTGGTGAATTAAATATTAATATTAATTTAAATGGGATGCTATGATTTGATGGCATACCTGATACGCAACAATGGATTTCTTTGAAATCATATGCTGCACACAATACTGAGTCATAATGAAAAATAATAATATAATATTATTATTTTAAATAGAAGATAACAGCTAGCCATTGTAATGGAAATAATGAATAAAAAATACAATATTATTATACAATTTTTTAAATGTTTTTACATTTATCTGATAAAAGTTAGAGGATTAAAATATAAACTAATTGAATTTTAAGCATAATTTACATTAAGAGGTTGATTTACCACCTTTTGATTGTGAATCCTCTTTAAATATTGTTTTGGTCACTTTTATATGTTCTTTTTGAAAAAATTAAATTATCATATAGAACTAGGACATCAAAATTCACTTTGGGTAAAATTTTCGAATTTTTCTGATAAAATTCAGTTTTTTGATGAATAATGAAAATACTATATTTTAATTCAATAATGCCTTTTAATTTAATTTATTAATATCGTTATATTAAATTTTTAGTTGTTTTTATAGCGTTATTATATTATATTTTTACCATTTAATCAAATAGTGGTCATTGTAATTAATTTCACTTTGAAATTGGAGATAAACAAGTGTAAATATTTTGATAGTTATTATTTTTAAAAACACGATATTTGTTTTGAAAATGAGAATTATTTTTAAATTAATTAATGAAACATCTATGTTTTGAATTTTCTAAAATAGAAATCATTTTTTAATTAAGAATATCAAATATATCTTAGGCTTAATTTTTGATATTTTTCTGAAAAACTTCAATTTTTGATTAATAGTGAAACCACTTAGTAGTAGTTAAAGAAACTGAATTTTTCATTTAAATGAAATATTACCGCTTCTATGAATTGAATTTTGAAAATACAACATACAAGGTTGTTCTTAGTAAGTAAAATTTGGTTTAATATGTTGAAAATAATTTTTTTTGAATAGTATCTTTTGACTTTTATTTACCGCGGTTAATGGTAAATAGGGTAATTCAAGGTAAAAAGAATATGATAATAATACCAAATTACCTTAACACTTATCCTAATATTATTTAATGAATAATGGCTAAACATGGTAATCCTTGGGTCGTTTTTGGTACCCCTTGGAGCCACTTATGAATGATAATGAAACTTTATTTTAATTACCATAGAGTAAATGAAAAATTGACAAAGGCAAATATCTTTTAGTAATTAAATTTTTACATGGGGTTATATAAGTCATCTTTTAGACTATAAATATTCTTTGGAAACATTATTAATATTTACTAAAATGTGGCATTTTTATTTATAAATCTTATACATAAATTAAATTAAATTATACATGACACAATAATGATGTAATATTTATCTCATAAATAAAGGATTTAAATAAATAAGATTATAAATATTAAAACAATATCAAAAAACTGTCCAAATCATATTTAATGATTTTATTTCAACCCTGAGTCATCGGATCACCGAAATTAATTAGTTTTGAATCACTGGAAACCAAATATCGTTATATAATAAAATAATATTTTCACACATTCCTAAAGAGCCCCTCCTCTTCCTTATAAAAGAAAACTACTACTAACTCATTCCTCACACCACTCAAGCCCCTTGGATCATCCAAAACCTACCCTAATAATATAACATGATGCCCATATTTCTCCTGTAATCCTTACCTTAGGCAGAAGGCACTTCAAGAAGTCCTTTTGGTTCACACCAATGAATGTTAACAAAATTAATGGTAACAGTTTCCCTAAAATTCTTTTGTTTTATTTTGTTTTATTTTACTTCTCCAAAACCCTAAACTATTTTTATTCCTTTAATTTATAACAACATCAGTATCCTAAATATACTAGGATGTTGATATTATAAGTATTAAAACTACACATACACACACCTCTATCTAATAGGAGAAGAACATACCGTTTCTGTGGATGGAAAACTAATGCCTCACGAAACGATGACTGATCAATTATATCCGAAAACCTAACATGGTGGAAATTAATATGGAACTATATCTATATTTTATGTATATTATCTTTATGTTTTCTTTTTTTTATTCTGTATTATTATTTTATATCAATCCTTTATGGTTTCCATTATGTGTAAACAATTAATATCATTTGAGAATGTGCAGATTACAGCCACTCAAGGTGATATGATTCATTCTTGAAATACATAGAATATATAAACGATGGAGTTAGTGAAATTATGTATCATAAATATCATATGATATTATACTGGAATTATAATATACCAATGTATCATTATGTTTTCATTCCTTTAAATATAAAATAGAAATGAAAGTAGCGTTCATGCGTGTGTACGACTTACCGTCTCCCTGAACGATCCGTTTCATTTATTAACTCCAAATGATATGGTATAATATAAATACATATACACTGGATATTTATGATATTTATTATATATAAAACATTTATATCAATATGGAGATAATGTATATTTGACCACATGGACAAATTTTATTTATAACAAGTTCATTTTTGACTCAAGTTCTGAACATCAATAAAATTTCCAATATGAACTCAAATAATTAACTACTTGTTATAGAAAGATAATAAGTGATATAAAATAAATAATAAACTTTATTTTTTTAATTAAGTAGATATTAACTTATGTTTGTAATTCATGATGAACACATAACATACGAGTCAAGTAGGAAACGAGGTAAGGGGATTTCTTATCTCACTTTTAATTGTGTGATATTTCCATTGCTCGAAACTTATTTATTGCATGTGGTTTAATTTATACTAACATTAATATATATTTTCATTATTATTTTTATATTCATGGTGTTTTTTGATTCATTTGGTGGTTATTATCTTTTTCTCATATGACTCGATTGATTTCAACGAGGTAAGGGGTTTTTATCTCAATTTTCATTCCTGTGAGATTCATGGTATATTTGTAAGTATTTCCTTTGATTGGTGTATGCAATAACCATTATTATACTATTTGTGTAATATAAATTCATTTATGGGTATTTTCATCTACATTTTATGATGCTTCATTAGTGTGGCGTATTTTTTGTAAGTTACCAAATCAGTAAGTTAACCTTTCAACCTCTTCTTTTTAAAAGACCTCATTTTGTTTTGACTTTTAATTTACATATTATTTTGGTGGGTATGTTCTTATATATCCGTATTGATGTAAATTTAATTTCAAAGTGATGAGATACCATTTTTATCTCATTATCAAAATTTGAGAATTTCAATGTGATGCCGTTAGGATTTTGAATTTTTACAAGGGAACTTATTAACCCAATTTCAATACTTTGTGTTAAACTTGTATTTCATGAATATGTTGTCCTATGAATATATGTGAATGACATATATTTGTTTTACAATTTATATCCACTTATATTGGGATTTTTTATATTTTTCACACATAATTATGTGATTTATTTATCCTTAATTTAAGGATACCTTCTTTATAAGGGATTTCATCTCAATTTACATTTCCATTGAGGATTCATTGTTGTTATGCACCAATTAACTCTTATATGGTGCATATACTATCCTTTGACATATTATCTAATGAATCCCATTATTCTCATGATATTATAAATTTCAGATTAAATTTTATTCATCAATTATTCGTATTCAAGTTTATCTCATTTTGTTAAAAACTCTTAAATAAAAAATATCATGTTACTTGTTTTAAAGATATATTATTATAAATAATTATCATTAATGTACATGTTTTAAAAATGTATTTGAGTATTTATTTATATGGACATTAATGTTTAAAAATTATCATTCCATCAAACGCTTCAAAGTGGTAAGAGACACTTTGATTCTAAAATCTATTTTTAAATGGTTTATGAAAATGGAATGATAATTTCACTATCTTGAAAATAATTGTTGTGCCTTATAAAGATATTTTATTAGTGAAATGTTTATATTTTCAATTTTTATGTGTTATGGTGGAACATGGGCATTTGATGGGTGGTTACGTGATAAACCATATGACGAGTGGTGTTGTGATAAACCCAGACGGGTGGTTACGTTATAACCTCCAATGAATTTGGTATGGAAGTTGGCCGTATGGACATTCCATTTTGTGATATTTATGGAATTTGACCGTATGGTTATTCCACTTCAGAATGTTTAGGTCCTAAGTTACCTTAATATGTTATGTATTATTTATATGGGTTTTATGGTAATATTTTGGTTTAAGAAGGTTAAGCAATGATCTTTTATTCACTTAAGAGTATTTTCTACTTCAGAAAGTGGAAAAGTATTACTTATTATAAAGTATTCATGGCTTACTTGTTGTTTTGAAAATATAATAGTTTTTTTTCTTTGTGTATCCCTTACTGAGATTTTTATTCTCATCTGATGTTTTTGAAATGTTTTTTACAGGACATAAAGTGTAATAGGGTCACGGATGGGATCATGGAAAATTCATGTTGTCTAAAACATGGAACTAGACATGTCTCATTTATTCAAGGGTTTTTATTTTATGGGAAAAATGGAAACTGAGTAGAAGTGTCTACTTTGTAATTTTTGGGATTATATGTGATTGTTATGCCTAATTCTCAAAAACTCTAAAACTGATAAGATCCTCAATGTGAATTATTAATTTAATTCAAGATTATGTAATGTATATGGTTGGGACCTTATAATAAAGGTACTTTTTTCCCATTTCAAACACAAATATTTAGGATTAAAGTTAAATTAAAAACTAAAACCCCATAAATCATATTATACCATGATTTAATTTATGAATTTTATGTATTCATTCCATTTTCATTCTTTTTAATTGAATACAGTGAATGGTGATTTAAATTCAAATATAACCTTATATTTCATATTGGGATGCTGAAATATTTCTTCTATATGCTCATTATTAATTTCTAATTATGAAAATTATTTCATATAACAAAAAGATTTTTTAAAATAAAATTCTTATTGGATTTTAATTCCATATAATATTTTTTAAAGACATCTATTGATTGTTTTTTGATAAAAAATTTTCTGAATTGTTCAAAAATATTATCCATTAAATTTTTTTCATATGAACTCATCATTCCCAAAAAAAATAAATAAAAATCATAATATAAATTTACATATTGGTTTTCAGGGATTTTTCCAAATTTATATATATCTCATCTATTTATTGATGTGATTGGTTATATATCAATGTAAATGTATAATACATTCTAAAATTGGAGTTTCATGGTTTTTATTGTACATTTTATTATTTATATTTCATATCTATATTTTATAATAATCAGTTTTTCTTTTAATGATTCCCAAATAATTAATTATTTGGGATATATGTTTAAAAATTATTGATGAAATATCATGAAAATAGATTAGTCTGTTAATTTTATTTATTTTTTACATTAATGGTATAAATGTATTGATTAAAATTATCTATGTTTATTGTCCTCCATTTTCCACTATATCACCAATGAATGATATTATATACTAAAAATAATAATTTGAAATGAATTTTTAGTCTCCACCATACCCAAGTTATATTAAGTTTTGTGTTAATTCCACATCCCTTTTTATGTTTTCATTGTCATATAATCATTAGACTATATGTTGTAAATAACGTATCACTAATAAATAATATAAGGGGTTTTCAATAAAAAATATATTCTACTTTATTAAAGTGAAAATATTGTTAATCAAGATAAAAGATATATAAATAAGTGTAAACATTAATGGCCAAATAATGTTGATTATAGAATTAGTTAATGTTTTACATTCTGAATATTATATTCATTATGGATATATATTTTTCTAAATGAATAAGGATGATATGATATATCTTGTTAATGCATTGATCATGTATATTAGATGAGTGTGGTAAGCAATTATATAGACCCTTAATGAATAATCTAGTCTCCAGACACAAACTGTAATTGATTTTCATTATCTTATTACAGCCCATATATTTCTAGTTTATATGTTATTTTTTTCATTTGATGTAACCATGTGTTTATTAAAATTTTGAATTGACAATTAAATATGTGTTGTAGTTTGAATGAGTGGATACTATGTTTTATAAAAAACAATTATATAATGATTTACATTAATTTCTTGATGAAAATGTGCAAATAGTTTCAATAAACCTTTATATATCTTAAAATATTATTTATACTCATTAATAGAACAAATCATGTTCCAAAGGTGTTTAAAAATTCATAATTTTTGAAAAATGATTATTTCTGAAGTCGTTTCCAAATATATATTAATATATATTATTTAAAATTTTGAGGAGGCCATAAAATATTCAAATAAATAATGTTTTGAATTTTATATATTATTTTATTATAAAATATTAATACATGTGTAAGACACCCAAGTTAAATTTTGGAAATGATTTTGATGATATTTTGTCATAAAAATATTCCCATGTAGTTCCATCTAGTCTATGCCATCTTATAATAATTTGTTGGAGATGGATCAACTATATAGGAGCCAATAAGTATTGGATAACCTGAAGAGGGTAAAAAGAATTTTGAAGGTAGATTGAATTCATGGAATATCTATAGCATGAATGGAACACTCACTGGATAGGTCAAGGTGACTTCACATAAGGATGGAAACGAGTATTCTATAAGGGGATCCAATAGAAGGAAACATTACTCACATAAAGCGGATAATGGAATTTTATTTTTTATTAAGAGGTGTATGGTATATGAAACATTTGAAATTAGATTCAACTAGATTTTACTATTCAGATACTAATTAACGTTATATAAAGAATCTATATCGTTCATCTGTATAAATATAAAGCAACTGATCATCCATTATGGTTTTATCTTCCTCCAAAATTCCAAGACATGTTCTGCACATTATTAAGTCATTAATAACATCCAAAAATCAAACAACGATTTCTTCCAAAAAATGAAGCCCATGTTCTATTAAGATTTTTCCAAAATGTTATTTCTTTGAAAACCGAGATGGAAATAATCTACATGAGACTAGAAAAGAATTCTGTGTGAGCTTCAACCATACATGAATATTCTATTATTAATTAAAATCATTGAATATATTCATGGATCATTGGTGGAGAATTATCTTCCATTAATGAGTATCATTCACGAGTCAATCCATCAGTCAAAAGTACAATGTTTAACCACAGACATTGAGTTGATATCAACCACAAACATTTTGATGAATCATTCGAAAAATAATCAAATCTTTAATGATAGCCCAGATGGTACATTTGTGTTAGTGATCATGTATCATTCTTCTCATGAGAAGTATTCATGAATATTTATTATGTCAAACTCATATAAATGGTGTGAATGTGGAAGCTACAATGAGATAATTCATAGTATAATGTGTTAAGGGTGCCTTAAAAGCATTGATATTGTTATCACCTATATTTTATATGGATGGTGAAGATGAAATCCATGCATGAAAATTCTTTATTTATTCATTAATTTTGAAATTAATTAGCAATTCGTGAAGCTTCTATAATTATTTGGAAGATAAAAACATGGTGAAATTATGATGGATAACAGAAAATAGTGGATCTACAATGTTCTTATAAAAAAATTTATCAATAAATTGGTTTGAAATAATATATATATTTTTAAATACTAAAATATGTAAGAAACATAAAATGTGAATGAGAGAAATTGTGTATAAAAAAATCACATCTTTTTTAACAGTGATCATGAATTTTCATGTTTTCTATATATAATTGATAAGGGTAAAAAGAAATAAAACCATGGTAATATTGATTCATGGTACTAATGAACCTTTCATTCATTAGAGTTATCATTCTTCCACAGGAGGGTGATAAATTTAAATGAAATTCACATGATTCTACTTCATGAAATTATTAAATAATCTATATGACTATAATGAATGGAGAATTCATGTATCAGACATGTATATTTTTATTCAAAAGAAGAACAAAACAATTCATGTAATTTTTTCTAATTTGATGATAAAAATGTAAAAGGAATTCATGGGGGATCTATCATTGTAATTTATTATTTACACACAATGATTAATGTATCAGTTTTTTATATTTAAATAATTCATGTCAAGCTATGATGCATAAATTGAGATTATTTTTGTTGAAAGGAAAAGTATTTGAGGTTGAATTCAATGAAGAAGTGACATTTTATATTTATCAATGTAGTTATAATCCCTAAAACAAATTAGTATTCAAATATAGAATAATTCCTATGGGATTTTAGATAGATTTTTGTAATGTGATTATTTAATTTATCATCATCGATGATCAATGAAGTATTCAATCGATTTATAGTTATTCATGTAATGATTAAATGAAATTTAATTTTGAATACTCAAAATGTATCAACAACATATATATAAGGTGAGATAATTCACCAGAATTAATGAGAATAATATTTTAATTATTATTAAATTATTATATATTTATATAAATTTGAATAGTTTTTTGTGATATAAAATTTACATATTTATCCCACAATAAATGAATCTTAATAAGTGATTCATCAATTATGTATCATAGGAGGTTTCTAGTTATAAATAATGAGGTCTTCCATTTTGATTATTTCCTAAGTGAAATCATTTTTGAGGAGTTTATTTGATTCAATATCATAATTAATTTGAGTATAAAGAAAATATCCCCAAGGGAGATGATATGTTTATATATGAAGAAGAACATTGCTAATTATTATTGTAATAGAATATATATTTAATGACCTATTAAAGTGTATATTTCTACACACATATGGATAACTATCAAGAGTAGTGTAAAGATCCCACTAAGAGTATGAAATGAGATTATTTTCGAGATAGTGTATGGATTGGTGGGATCTATTATAACGAACTCATCAGTAGGTGGTGGCTATGAAAAAGTGAATTCCATATAGTTTTGGATACTTTTATAGTAATTTTAGGATAATTCACATAATATATTTATTGGGAAATCATTTATATTGTATTTATTTTGATTCATAGTGGAGAATCAAGTTTATCATAATTGAGAGTATGTATCCCACATTTTGAAAAACCAATAAAATATTGTTTCCAATCCATTATTTAAAACACATCTCCTTTATATTGAAAATATATATGAATTTGAGGATCTAAATTTAACTAGACACAATGGTTTAATTTGAATTTTAAATTAGTAAAAAATTATATGGATCATAAATTCACTTATCCCCTTATAGAAAACATATTGATCTCAGAAGTGTATGTGGTTTCAATGTGGATTATTTTTTAGGGGATCCAATATTTAATCAATACTAATGGAGATTATTGAAAAATTAAATAGTTCATGTGTTTATTTTTATAATGGAAAGAACACCAATGGATAGAAGAACTGAATTATTCCATATCTATTTTCATAGGGAAACTAGGTGAGTGATTCTATTAAATAGGAATTAATCGTCTCTAAAATTATTCTACCTTGTATCATATAGATATGATTAATTATGAAATATATGGGAAAATGGAATTCCAATCTACCACTCTATATAAAAATATACACATCAAGGAGATTTGAATACTAAATTACTATAAAATGTGATAATATCATGAAAATTATTAGGAAGGGACTCAGGAGATAACCTAATTGAATATTTATATTTGGATTTAAATGTTTAAATATTTTATAATGGTATATGATAATTCAATTGAATATTACATCACTTGATTCAATGAAAATATAATCAATAATAAATTCATCAATGGCACATTTTAGTATTTCAATATTTTGATGAAATTGATGAGAAATATCCCTATAAGATTTGATCTAATGATATCATCACTTAGTAGATTATGGATTTATAATTTTTTTTAAACATAAAAAATTTATAGATTATTATATGTCAAAAGGCCCAATTTTTAATATGAATTTTCGAAAAGAAATAAAATTTCAATCCATGACGAAATATAATCTAAAAAAATTACCAAATAAACACAATAATTTATTAAATAAGATGAAGCTTATGGACATATGAAGGTAATTCCATTTATATCTAAAAATAGTAAATGTGTAATAACATTATATAGTAGTATACTACCTATTTAATGATGTAATTGTGGGATTGTATTTAATAACATAATTTTGGACAAAAAACATGATTGATGATATTGAGAGTGAAAAATAAAAGGATGACTTCTCCAAAAAAAATATCATGAAAATCGATTTCATCATAGAATGAATGGTAAAAGTTTATAAGAAATGATGGAAATGATAACTCAACATCTCTATATGAGTCGAAATATGAAGATGTACCTCAATAATGTATAGTAATAATGGTTTAGGTTATAAGTTAAATACATGTATCAATTATTAATAAAGATGAATAATTATATATTAAGTATATTCTTAGTTATAAAAAACATTTCTTCGTTAAAAGGAATACCAAGATCAAGAATAAGTTCTATAAACGTGATAAGATAAATGTCATGATTATGTGAAAGTAAACTATACAATAGATGATAACTTTATTTACAAGATAAATATAATAAAATAAGATAGAGTGTGTCAATAGTAAAATTTTATAAAAAGGTGGAAGAAGAAAATGTTTCTCATTCTTGATTCAATAAGGCTGAAAATACATTGAATAGATTGAATGAATGTTATGCTAATATATAAGAGATTCATGTAAAAAAATTCTGGTATTATATTATAAAAATTAAATTAAATTATGTAAAAATATTTTTTAGCACATCAAATAATTATAATTTTGGATCTTTATGTTTTATTGGATCTAAATAATTATAAAATGGATTTTAGTTAATATGATGTTATTATATTTTTTCTCCAAAAATACAGAATGTTGTGAATGAGATGTGGAAATAGAACACCTAAAATATGGCATAATAAATATTGGATGCCATCATGATAGAAGGAATAATAGGATGATCAATACATACAAATAATAATGTTATATGGATATTTCTAGTCTTGTGGTGGTTTTTCATATAAAACCTATGAGTTCTAGGATAACATGCCACTTAAAAGATATAGACATGAATTAAGTAGTATAAAAAATGAATGAATAAGGATGGAATATGTGAAATTAAAAAAATAAAAACAAATGAAGGAATATACTTCTGATGGAAAAAGGAGTATTTCCATCAATAGAGAGTTTTGGATGAATGGAAACACATGATTGAGAGACCCAATTAATGATTACTACACTTATTAAATAGCATGGGGAGTCTCATGGTAAATCATTTTTATAATTTTTATGAAAACATGAAGGGAATTGAATGAATTTAGAAAATATTTTTGTTTGATGAGTTTTTCATTCATGTACTCCTAGGAAGAAGTTTGTATCATTTTTATTGAAAAAAATTACTAACCATGATAATAAATATATGAATATTCCCTATGGGGGTGAGAAAATAAATAAGTCACATTCATACTATGTTTGCATAAATAATTCTAGAATTTATTATTTAATAATGTTTTTGAACGAATGAAAGTGATTAATTATTTTAAAATATGTATAAAACCTCCAAATTAAGAACTCATAGAATGATATATACTGTCTATTTTTGTAGAAGTTTTTTTAATGTCTGGGTTATGATATATTATTTCCCAAATAGGGTTTACCCAATTTTCATTGATTAATTACACAATTTATAAATTCATTGAATAATGTATGGTGTTATCCTTATTAAATAATAATAACATATATTTAAATAAAGATCCAATGGAATATTATAATATGTGAATATGGGAACCCCTTTACTCAAAAGGATGATTAGAAAAATAATATTATTCAACCAATACAATTCCTTTCAAAAATATTATCAATAAGATGGAGATATAGGGTCACGAATATTGAAACATAACACAAATGGTGATATTTTAGGTACCAATGTCTAATTATTTTGTGTACCTATATGATGAACATGATATGAAGGATTCCATGTATTATTTTGGATCTATTTTATAGAATAATTAAAAAATATATAACAAAGCCATAGCTGAAAATACACTGTAGTCCATTTGGATTTTAAGTAGAAAGATTAAAAATGAAAGAAAATTATTATCTTGTATAGCATGAGGAAACTGGAAAGTATATTAAAGACATATATCCTACATAGTTAGGAGGGATCAGGAATGGATCATGTATAGGACATGCATAGGTGCCACCTCTCAGGGAGGAATAATGGAGGTCAGTGACGTGATCCTAATGTAGATTTTGTCACACTCTTCGAGTGGTTAAGGGAACAATATTTTTTATTATATAGATAATGGTTGATAAAATCTCCAATTTTAGAATAAAATAGGGCATCCTTTTCTACCCTAAATCAATTTGTTAATAAAAATGTTTTTAAATTTCAACATATCAATTTTTTCATTTAATCATCCCTGGGGGTGTAATGTTTCTCCTCATGAAACCCATAACATGTTATGGGAATGATAAATTAGAGAGACACATCCCTTAATTACACCCTGATGTACTCCCATGATCTAATACATATTCACATTATATTAAACATAAATAAAATCATAGAGAATAATTATAAGACATGATTATGTGTATGACTACCTAGACAATCTATTTGAGTATTAGACATAATGAAATAAAATATGAATAATGACATTCCTTGAGGGTGGACATGTATCACCTGTGAATGTTAAAAATTCAATACAAAATTCATTTTTTGATTCAATTCATTTAATTATTATTCATTTTGAAGATCAATTACATGCGTTGAATTCATAATTACCATTTTATATTTGAAAAAGCATCTATACAATGAATGAAGATTCCATTAGGGTCACATTATAGCTTCCATGATAAAGGGAATGCATCATCCAATCGATCAGAATTCATCAAAGTTAGTTTTTTTATACAACCATATATATACCCTGGGAAGTATGAAGATAATATTATATATGAATGAAATAAATGAGCGGTGAGTTAATTCCATTTGTTATAATGTTAATGAACTTCTTTTTATACATGGGGTGAAATAAAAACACATGAACGAAACATTTCATTTCATGCATGTAATCTGAGATACATGAGTATAGCTAGATGATATGTCCTTGATCAGGATAATCAGTTCATGGTATAATAATGATGGAAACTATATAAAAGTTTATAAAATATATTATACAAGAAATTTATTCAAAGAATATATCATTGAATAATGAATGGGTAACCTCAAAAATACACAGAAACATGAAAAATTTTATATATTTGAGAGAAATGAAGTAAAATCAATTATATTGTCATTTATAGTTATATTTCATGTTACATTATGTTGTCGTAATGGAATGCTGAAGGAAAAAGACAAATATGACAAAGAGAAGTTTAATCCATTCTACATAATAAGCTTCCACGAATGAGAATTTTCTTTCTTCAACATATTTGTTATAAAGTTATGTTAATTTAATGTGAACCCACAACATGTAAATATTTAACATACATGTTTATTGTGCTTGAATGAACCATTAGAAAATAATTCATATGTTTTTACATGTAACCCATGAAACTAAGAACATTTTTTTCATGAGATGATAATAATGCAATTGATCTTCTGTGGAAATATCAGACTAATGTGATCCTTTCATAGCGTATTCCAGAGAGTAGTTATTAATATTATAAATAATTCTTGTATGTTATCTAATATTAAATGGAGAATATTGAAGATGGAAAAAATGATATGGGAGGATTTTTAATCTGGAGGTATAGTTTGATATTTATCAGATGAGTTATAAATTCCCAACTAATATAGGATTCCAAAGATGATTTTTTTGAATGAGAATTATTCTTGATATGATGTTTTTGTTATATAATAACCAATGAATGATTATTATAAATGTTTTCAGGATAGTTATGGATGAATTTATCTAAATATTTAATTTGATTAATGGTCATAGAATTAGGAGGAATCAATCCTCAATATAAAATGTGAAATAAAATTTATTATTTTATGAGTATGATATTATTAATATTGTTCTACAAAAATAAATTTATATGTAGGTGATGACATTTCTAGTGGGTGGGAATTTGAAATAATGATTCCTTGATACAAAAATCAATAAAAGAAAAAACAACATTTGTGTATCAAATGAGAGAGCCCTGTATCATTTACGAAAACAAATGAGTCATATATCTAAGGATCTAACATATTATTGACGAGTCACTAAGGTTCATTATCATAGTAAATGTGGGAAACAAGAAGAGATCATATTTAATGGAGAAAATAAAAACATAAGGAATTAAAAGTCAAAAATTCCATAGTAACAAACGATATATTTGAGGAGTGGTTCAAGTAATGAGTTAGGTGGACCACTATGAATTTTTATAAGGCTATATAATTATTCCACTAAGTGGAATCAATTAGAATATTTTAGGGGGATAACATTGATAAAGGGAATTAGGTTTTATTAAACAATGGGGAGGAAACTAACATGATCACTTGAAGACCATGAACTTTAATATATTTAATACTATGGATTTTTGGATATTTCTCCTCAGGATTTTTAAGAGATAACATTAATATTGTATTCAAATGGAGTCTGTGTAGAGAATCATGGTTATCATACCGAGCATTAAGAATCCTCTAATTGATTAAGAACCTTTTAAAATATGGTTTCGTCTACACTATTTTATACATTATTACCATAAAAATGATGTTACAATAAAGAGTTAATAATTCTAGTTCTAACCACATATGATAATTCAGAAAGAAAAATTTATAAAAAGTTAAAAGGTTACTAATTCACCCTTTCCCCCTCTCACGTATCTCACGAATATGTGAACTAAAATGACCATGAGGATTAAAATATGTGTGTGGATACGAATTATATAGATTCATTTTTAATCAAACCATTCTATTGAGATAAACCAAATTGTGTATCCCTTCCTATATGTCATATCATAAAATGAAAATTCCTCTACTGAGCTACTGAATAGAAAGATGCACAACATTACACATTTTATCACAATGTAGATATTTATTGATGACCATGTGATTATTTATATTTTTATGCGATCGATTAATAAATATTATTCTCATGGTATTTGATATAGGAAATATATATTTATTATTTAATATATTATATTATTAATATTTTTGTTTCTCATTGATAATTCATCTATGTGTCACACTTACTGTGAGTTTGATCTCAATCTTCTTATCTTCGTATTACAAAAGGATGTGAAAAGCATAATACATATGATAATATTGTAAGGGGATAATGATGACATTATTTAAGAATAGATATTAAAGAATAATTAAAGAATAATAAAATCTTGGAACAATATGGAAAATATCTATTGTAAAAGAATGATATTGGGTTTTTATATTAAATGTTTTATATGTAGTTTAAAAATCTCTCTGTCTCAAAAGGTCATAGGAATATATGTGAAACAAAATAGTTATTTTGTTATTTTAGATACATAATATTAGGTCTCTTAAGTTGGTATAAAAGACATAGTGCGTTGATCTTGTTTTTATCACAAGATATTGGAGTATGGGTATGGGGTGTCTCACAAGACATCTTTTTAGTATTTCATGAAATGTTTTTTCAATATTTTATAAACTATAAATATAATTTTGGAATCAAATTCTAAAAAATGTTATTTTTTATTTGTATAAAAATTGGGCTTTTTAATCAATTTAGCATTCCATCATTTTTTGATCATTTAGAATATATGAGATTATTATTGGGGTTAATCAATTTTTAAATATTTCTATAATTTATTATTATAAATAACATTTATCTATAATTAAGGAAAATTACCCAATAGAAAGAAACTATTAAAGAACATCCCCATGATCACCAAAAATAATGTGGCTCAAAAATCAATATGACTAGATATTCCATGAAATAATATAATAAAAATTAGAAATCATAATTTCCACAAGGAGAAATCCTTATAAATACACAGTTAAGGGTATATCCATAACTAGAATTATAGTATAGTTATTTTATAGTTCCTATTATCCTATAATATTGATGTGATAAAATATATTTTTAAATAATGATGTATACCTTCACAAGTAAGCTTTATCCCACCTTCATTGTACTTATTGTACTCATCAATATTGTACTATTACAAGTTATTAGTTTTTTACATTAATTCAATTTATAGTAGTGTGATGGATCATCTTATTATTCATTTTTCTCCAACATTATTCTCTTATAATAGAATAACTCTATCCTGTATCAATACCCAAAATCATGATTCTCATTCATTATATTTATAAATCTCAAAGAATCAATTTTATATTATATATAATTTTTATTCAAATATTTATAACACCGAGTAAATAATTTTTAATTCAAATATGTTTAATTCACAAATCTTATCATCATGATAACATCTATATGAAAACTGCATCCCTAATTAATTTGAACAACATATATAAATATAATTATTTCCTTGAATCTCCATTATCCATTTGTCATTTATTAATTATATTAAATAAAAATTTTATTAGTATTACCTGTATGGTAAAATGATGTTATAATGGTAACATCATTCACTTAATTATTCCTCAAAAATACCATTGACCTACATTGCCTTCCTTATAAATTAAATCATTAAATAATGATATGATATACATAAGCATGAGTTGTGGATTCATTGTCATAAAAAATTCCCTATTGTTATTTCATATATCATTATAAAAGATTATATATATCAATATATGAATTAACACTCAACTAAATTATAAATTCCATTATTATTTACATTTAATGAAATATATATATATATATATATATATATTCATAGAGAATGGAATAACTTATATTCATGGTGTTATATTTCACTCTGAACCAACATTTATATCAACGTAAAATACAATAAATCATATTATCATATTTATCATTTAATAATATATCCACTTGGATCCATTTGAAATGAACATCTACATCTAAAAAAATTTATTCATAATATTAAGTCACAATTACAAGTATATGTCTTCATACTATGCATAGAGTCAAACCATACCTCACACTATATGTCATTCAATGTGGATGATCATGTAGTCAATAATTAGAATATGTTAACATTGGGATACTCATCATAACATCTATTTACATAGTCCAATGATATATCACTCCTTCCCCTAGATGATCACCTTCTTCAAGAGGTCACTTGACCAACACTATGGCACATGGTATGTTTTTAGATTATATAGTGAATACACATTTCATCATGAGGATGGTCTGTGATTCGTCATATTTTCTGAATGTATTACTTCATGTGGTAACATACTCACAATATCCATAAATAACATAAAAGTTTCATGGAAATAAATCACATTCATGTTGTTATAAAATTGAATATGAATTTTTCAAATCATATAGTCAATATGAGTTCTTAATTTTTTTGAATTCACAAACCATGACATGATAATTCATACAATTTCTTATGAAATTGAGAAAAATTCATCATTTTTTAAACAATACTTAATATCCACAATAACAACATGTTTTTATGATTATGAGTATAATCATAATTATATGTTATTTTGAATCGTCTAGAAATTTCATATTTAATTATGTGTTCAAAAAAGAAGAAAATACCATAAAAAATAATACGTATTATTAACTTGCTTCTACCACAATCAAATGATAACTGAAAACTAGTTTGTTCTAACAATAACCTCATTCTAATTTTTGTTTCCATAAAAGGGAAAAAAATAAATATACCTCTAAATCTAAATCATTTTATTTCTAAATAATAATTAAAACATATCTATTAATTATTTTTAATTATATATTTTTAAATTAATTATAATACCATGATTCTTATAAAAATGTGACGAACAGTCATACTAAACACGTTATTTAATTAAAACATCAAAAAAAATTCTCAATAATAGAAAATATCTATGACATATAAGTGAATATTCACGAACCCTCTTCAAAAAACATTTAAAATAGTTAACCCATATCACAACCGTTGACATCAAATCTTACACTGTTTATAATCCCCCAAAATAAATTCTCTCTATAAAAATGTGTTGAAAATATCAATGGGTATATTTATTTTTTAATATTTCTCTCCATTTAATAATAATATATCAGGTCAATATGAGATTGGGGAAGAAAAAAACCTTACCTTTGACGAGGGTGTGGTTTAACCCTCATAATCATCCTCAGTTTTTTAAATGTATCCTTAATAAATAGTTTAATAAAAAAATTTCCAAATACTAATACATAGATAAAAACACCAAAGTTATTTCTTTTCAATCCAAAATCTCATTGAGGATGAGATATTTTATTTTAATTATTTTTTATAAATATTTTTTCCCAATATTTTTTGTGATATATAAAACTTTGATTATTATATTCCAAGGGAATTGTGAATTTCAAATAAAAATTAGTCTTAAAACTAAGTCTTAATAAATATAAATTTCATTATATCACTATTATTATAAATATAATTTTATTTTACTAATATTTACTATAATTTGTCGCATCATATATCAACTCCCACATCATTCTCCCAAAAAGAAGACTCAATAAAATATAGATCACATACTGTCCACACAACATTATCAATATTCATTTATATAAGCAATCAAATAAAATATTCCCTTGTTGTTATAATATATCCAAAAATATACATTTTCCATAATTAATCTTATATTTCATTCACCAATATAATCTGAATTTGTTGTCTCCCATTGAAATATGGAACAATAAGTAACAACATAAACTGAGTATGGTCTATTGGCTCCTAAATATAAAAAATATAACAATAAATTTTATAATTTATTTATGGTCTATATCTCTTCTAATTTTATCATTAATAATATTTTTCCCAAAAAATGTAGTATTGAAGGAAAAAATTTATTTTTTATATAGAATATTTTTTGTGCTTCAAGGGAATATTATTCTCGTGATTGAATAATTTGATCATTCTCTTGAGGGATTTTAGGCTAATAATGTCTATAATTTTGACCATCATTGAAATTTGAGAATCTAAATTATTTCTATTGATATAAATTATGGAATTAATCATTATTCCCTTAATATATGATATCATCAACATAAACAATTACAATGATAGAAACCCCATTATATTTTTATGGAACATATTACTAAGTTTACCTTTCTTCAATTTAATATTCATCGAACCAAAACAAGGACTTGAATTCCAAATTCATAGTTATTTCATCATCCATGATAAAAAAATCTTCAAAAAAAAAATATTTTTATACTTTTTCGAGTATCAAACCACATAGATTATTATTTTTTTAATTCATTGTCAATCACTCCCCTGAGAAAGGAATACCCGAGATACATTTTGATGAACATATATTAAAATGAAGAGTAATACAAAGATATATTTTAATTGATCCATTTTATGAAAAGAATATAAATTTATCGTAAAACCCAATTATTTCATCTTTTTGGTATCCTTTGAAATATATTCATTACTTTTTCTTTCTTATCACTTCTCAATATGAATTTAACATGTTTTAAAAAATTGACTTTTTTGAATAACATATTTATTTTTAGATCTGAGTATTAGATTTAATTTTTTATTTTTCTCAATGTGGCCCATTTTATCATTCATGGAATTAATCCACTCTTAATAATCTATTTTATCTTCAATATATCGTGTCTAAAACATTATAGTCAGGGAGGTGTGTTTTATTATTTTTAATTTTCATATAGGTTGGAACTGTTTCCATTAATCCCCAATGATATATTGAATTTACACTTTATTTCATACTCTTAGATGTGATAAATTACTCTATTACAAATCAATGGAATTAGATAAATAAACAATATCATAATATAAGACATCTACGTTATCATATATCTTAGAGAATTAAACACATTTTTTTAAAATAATAGTCCTAATTTGGACTTCCAAATATATGTATATCTTACATTGAAACAATTATTTATGAATTGGCCAAAAATTTAATATCATAATAATTATTAATTATTTTGATTCATGTTTTTATCTTTTTATCTTCCACTATTTGGGAGATGTCCATGAATGAAACCATAAATTCATCTATGATCAATCACCCAAATATTATCAGATTTCAATTTTATAATACATGATCTTCCATGTAAAATCATTTATTTAATAAATATTAACATCACAATGCAATAATAAAATAGAAATATATTAAAACATATACTATATAATATGTGATTCTATATGTGGAATGATGTTCTGATATCTTATAGCTAAATGATCTAAGAAGTGACATATTCAATTAAAATATTCCAGGCCATATCAAAATAATTTTTATTAATTGTTTCATATATGATATTTTTTATCCTTGTGTTTAGGTGTTAATTTAATAGTGAATATCATGCATATCATTAAATACTTCAATCATTTCATTTCAAAATTCATCACCTTTATTTGTTTTAATCTTGTTTTATTAGTTTCCACACTCATTTTCAGCACTTCTTCTCAAGAATTTTAACATTATCAGAGCATAATATTATAATTCATAAACATAGAGAGTTTAATTGGTATGAAGTCATTAATAAGGAAAATAAAATAGTTATTGTCATTTTTAGACAGCATCATAAATATGGTAAAATTATTTGAATGATTAATCTATAATGGGGGAGAAAAAAGTATCTCAGGATTCTTCTACATAATATTTGTGAACACTCATTTATAGATTATTAAGAATCAAAAATCACATTATCTTAATATATTTATATTTTTATGAAAATTTTCTTTATGAATTACATTGTTCAAATTTTTTTGGAATATAAATCCTATACTTTTATTCCAAAACTATTTCTTTTTTATTTAGGATAAAATTTAATAATTTTTTTCTAAAAACCTAACTGAAATAATATTACATTTTTTTCATTATCATTTTTTAAAAACATTTCATTATTTAATTATAATATATAAAAAAACAAATTTTTTGGTGAATCAACTCATTCCGTTTACCACTATGTTGAGAAATACATATCTAATTGTTTTTATAATATGATAATCAAAGGTTCTCATAGTCTTGAAATTTTTCATCCAGCAAGGTAATATCTAATACATTTACCTCAGAGTGATTTATCATTACCAATTTTAACGTTACATAATTTATAGTATCTCCCAATATATTAAAACATATCATTACTAATCATAAGTGAAGAATATAAACTAATCAGAATCTAATGTCGTTACAGGTTTTGTTTCATTGAGTGTAGTTTAAACTATATGTTCCTCAACATTTAAATATTTCCATAGTAAGATTTTTTTAGAGTATTAATAAAAATCATCATGGGTGTTATGAATCAAAAAAATCATTTTTATTGTTTCCAAGTTGGTAAAACCTCTCACATATTTTTTCAATATGTTCAAATCTATTTATAATCATGAAATTAATTTCTTTTTTAAATCATCATTAAGTGGAATGGATTATAATAAAAATAGTCCTCCAATTCATCTTATATACATTATAGTGTTGATAAATAATCTATAGAATAATTCTATATTCCCAAGCCTTCATATTACCTTTAATTTTTATAGAAGAATATTATCCTTTAAAATAATTACATGATCCAGAACAATGTATGTAATTTTGAAGATCATTAAAACCGTCAATAATCTTTCTTTTGGGATCCAAAATATTTTCATATTATAGATATATTTTCATATTTATAATAGACTTCATATAGAAATTGTTATATTTATAACTTTTATCACTCCTTTCATCAATATTTTTTCGCACACAACTTCATGAATTTTCTGATTTTTTCATATTAGATACACACATGAACCTTTATTCGTGGTTATTCTTTAGAATCAATATCCCTATATGTTAGGAAAAGTTATTATCCTTTGAAGTTTATTTTTTCAAATATTTTGAGACTCATATTCCTCGTTTAATTCACTAATATCTAAAATTGAATATCGAAATTCATATTTATTTTATTCATTATCTTTAAGTAGTTTCTATTGTACAATGTGAAATTCATAATCCCACACGTTTATATTTTCCTTACAATTTTTTTGTATTTTATCTTTATTAATCATCATCTTGAGCTTTTCATACCCATTTAAAGATTTATATTTATATTTTCTATGAAAAAATTTCTCAATATTCAAAAGGTTGACCATCATCCATTTACTTTTTTATCTATCAAATGGTTTTATATTTTTCATGTATATTTTTTTAATTATAAGTTTAGCATAATATAATTATGAGTTTCCTATTCTTCTTTATTATATTATCTACAATCAACACAGGTAAAATTCTCATCTTTCACATTCTCAATAAGGAACTTCCTAGTGCTTCATCATGGACATCTCATTTTCAAAATTTTATACCCTACCAATAATAATATTTTAATAAAAATGTTTGACCTTATATAAATATATGGGTTCTTTTTATTAATTTTTTTGATTTTTATTAATATTTTATAACACCCTCTTTTTTGATTTTTTGGACATATATATTCTCTATCCCAATTTAAATCAACATAATATATTGTATAATTTAGTAAAAACTATAAAGTGGATCCATATTTATTGCTCATTAATAGTAAATTTCCATTATAATTCGATAATATTTTTTAAAAATTTATTTAATATTAATAAAATAATTCATTAAACATCATACATACTTCATCTTAGATATAATATTCACTAAATTATAACTTAATAGTATTCAAAATTGATGTAGTGACATTAAAGGATATTTCAAATATATCCTTTTCATAATTGTTGAATTTATTTTATATTCACACATAATATATGATGATAATAATATTTAAATAATCATGTTAAATAATTTAATAATATAAATATTTTTAAGATGAAACTTTTAAATTAAATTGATGGTGAATAATTCATGATTCCTAACTAGAATAGTAGAATCTTATATTTTATCCCCAATGGTTTATTTTGCATTAAATTTCATTAATATATTTAAGGAACCCACCAAAAAAATTATCATCCCCAATTTTTCTATCTTTATAAATATATCTCCGGATATATCACAAATATTTTCTCCTTCTTTCAACTACTTATTTTTTTATACATTTACCATATTCCTTTATGCATTAAAATTCATTTAATCTAATAGAATTCTTATTAAGGGAGGGAGAAATAAAAATTATTTCGATCTTATTCATATTTTTCCAAATTAATCATAAATATTTCTATTATTGTGGAACACTAATTATAATTAGGGAAATAATTTTATATAGCTTCATGAACAAAATTTACAATGGTTAATAGAAAACATATACTTATATCCTTTCAAATAATATTGTTGTTCCTATAAAAGAATTTAGTCACCTTACCATTTAATGATTTATAAAAATCCATTGTATTTATCATCATTTTGAGACATAACAAACCTATTTTACATGATAAAATATCCCTATCATAGCAATTGTATGGTACTACCCTGATTTTTTAACACTAAGTGGGGTGATGTTAATCACTAATCACACAATATATAGTTACCCAAGCTTTTCAAACACTGATATTTCATCATGTTTTATGAACATTAATTATATTAAAAATACTCATGTCTAAGGAGCATAATGACATAGTTCCTTCGGAAACATAGAAACATAAACAATTATTTCATAGTTGAACTAAATCATCACCCACTATGTATTCCATAATTAGTAACGGTAAAAAAGAGAGATATTTAATAATATCATAAATGTAAGGTAATGAGAACATGGGAAAAATATTTGAAAACTATACCAATTTTAACAAATTTAGTATTCTGGAATCTTGTACTAAATATTGGAAGATCATAATGAATCATAATAAAACTAATAATCATAATCCATGAATTTATAACGTAGGAATATGACATATTGTTGTCACATATATATAATCATAGAATAGCATTTACATATATGTTATGGATCTATAGATGAGATATCATAGTGGAATGGGTTCACTCACCAAACCATCATAGTGGTCAAGGTTCATTTCCATGATCATTATAGTAGATAATGTCCCATACTAAACTAGGTTCAATCCAAATTCTTGTCATATATCTCTCATAATATATAAATCATTACCCAATACATTAGAGGGAGTTGTAGGTCTCACAAGTAACTTTATTAAAATGATAAGTATGTGTGACACATTATCTTAAATTATTTATCATATCATAAAACATAAAATAATATGGTTATCACAATTATTTTTTTGTAACATAACCATTATAAATGAGATAGTTTTCATTATTAGTTCATCAAATCATAATATCATTACTCGTGAGATGACGCGGGTTTTCTAAGTATTTAATCATTGTATAACCCATGGTAGAGAATCTTGTTTCTTATAATTTATCTTATAATAATCATTAAATACTTATAGAAATAATTATAATTTTATCTTTGTATCATATCCATATTAAGGGATATGCAACATCAACAAATTCTATCTTAGATAGAAATTATTTTGAGTTCTCATTTAGACCATTTATTGAAGAAAATATCATTTAAACATAGAAAAACAGTTTTTAAGAATAAAATATATTGAAAATACTTTTTATTAAATAACCATGTATTATTAATAATGAATCTAGAAAAAAAATGATTTCTGATTATGGAGGATAAATATGTTCATGTCTTACATGTTAAAATGATGATTCAATTTAAATTTTTAGTAAATGATAAATTGGAATTTTTTTTCCAAAATACTAGAAGATTACATTAAAACCCATTTTTAAAACATAAACCATTTATAATGATTAAATTAATAAATCATTCAGTGAATGTAAAAAATATTAAAACACTTTTTGAAAAAAATGAACAAAAGGTTGTTTCATCCAAAGAGCTAAACAAAGGTCATTTCTCTTGAAAAAATATTTTGTAATATTAAATACATTAAAAGATGATAATAGAGGAAAATTATGTAGTTTAATAACTCTAGATGATGAAAATACATTTCCTGATATTCTTGAGATATTGATCATAATATTTTATCATCATAAACATATTCATAAAATGTCCTAATACATGATGAAATTGTAACATATATTCTCTAACACATTTTTAATATTTAATTATAATCCAAATTAAGTAAAAATAATAATTTGAAACATAATATATAATGATAATAAATAACCTCATGATATTATATGTAAAATAGGATTTATATAATCCTAATGAAATATGAGAGGTTGCTTACATAACTCATGTCTTAAGGAAGGGAAATTGAGACAGAATATCGTACTGCTTTGGTTACTTCTGAAATATAAACCACATGGAATAGAGATGATAAAATCGATATTAAAATTAAAATATTTTTTAGGTAAATATTTAATAAATAAATTCATTTTCTGTACATACACCACATTAAATAAATAGGTTGGAATATGGATTGTGGCTCACAGATGTAAAAAGTGTGATAGAAATTCATTACCATAAGACCTGACTTCCATAATGAACATTAAATACAAATGTTTAACAATGTATTATTATTATAAATAAATTAAATATATATATATCATAATATATATAAGTTACATATCTTATTTTATTTGGAGTTTATTAACAATTCGATGTTAATTTCAGAGTTTCGCTATAGATTGATTTTTTTTTCATGTATATTTTGATTTTTTATTTCGGTAATGATACATTGAACATGGTTAAATCATATTTAAAAATTTAAAAATATATAAATATCACATATATTAATTATATATTTTATTTGAGTAACCTATTAGAGTTGAAGACTACAAATTAAATATATAATTTAATGACATTATAGGCCTTGTATACGTATAATTACTCTTTAAACTTTTCAAACATATTGAAGGAAATTATGTTAAAAAAAATATAACCATTAATTAATAATTATATTGTATTATATATGACCTATTATCATTAAATATTTTTTTATTTCCTTCCATGTTATTTGTAAACGAATCACATCACTTTGTATAGAATTAGTCTGTCAAACACACAAGCGACGTTATTGTATTCTCACATAATGTAACGTATATAGTTATATATGATATAATAATTTAAAAAATATAATAATATCACAAATATAATATTTAATCATTTAATCCATAACTATATCCATACATGATAGGTGGGGATTGAAAATGAATAACCTCGTTTCGTGAGGCAATAGTCTACAATACACACGAATGATGATTTGGTATACCGTTTGATGGAATATGATGTTGTTTTTTAAAATACATGTGTCATAACAACGTATATGTATTATTAATATACTGATGTTTTATAATCAATTTTTTTTAATAATAAATTAATTAGGTGGATGAATAAATAAAATGAATCACACATTTCGGGGTGTTACCTCTTCTACACAGAACATATTACGGTTTGAAACCAAATGTTTAATAGATTGGATTTATGAACAATAATGGATTATACTATTGTATGATTGATGTATAGAAATTATTTTGGTAGTCATTTGATTAAATAATTGTGTTTCTTACTGATAAGAGGTTTGGAAAATTAGCATCATTTTATATGTTTGGTGAGTGCAACACTTCTAATTTCATAAAAATGAAATGGATTACACATGTTTTTTCACTTGAAAAATTGATCCAATTTGTTCCATTTCAAATTAGGTAAGATATAATGTAAAAATATATAATATAACTTGTTTTGGACTATTTGTGGTTATTTTTATCCTTTAACTTTTTAGTTTATCCCCCTTACATAAATTTTTTTTCTATAATCAGAAATAATAATTTCTACAATTACTAATACTAATTATGGTCAAAAATAATTTGACCATATCAAATGATAAAAAATTTAACTATTCCAAAAATGGAATAAATTTGAATAATTCCACTCCAAAATTGGAAAATATGGAATTAAAATTAAGCCCACATTAAAGATGAGAATGTTGTTTTCCAAGAAAAATTATCAAAATATGGAAATGTTTTTATCAAAAATTAATCATTGAAAATTATTGAAATGAAATAAATTGGAATAATATATATAATTTATTTAATATCACTTTGAAACAATTTCATAAAAATAAAAATGAATCGTATAAATTCTTCAAAAGAAATTGATGTTTTCAAAAAAAATCCTGAATTTTTATTTATTCCCAGAAAAAGATATTTTGTTCATAAAAATCCAAGAATTCACTCCAAAATAATTTTGAAAATCATATTTCAAAAATTATAATATTTTAATTTAATTACTTTTCTGAAAAATTAATATTTTTATTTTTTTTATTATTCATAAAAATAAAAATAACATATTTTTTAGATAATAGAATATTGAAAATAAATAAATACATTTCCAAAAAATTGAATATTTTTTGTCAATATGTTTTATTTTTATAATACTAGTATTCTTAATTATAAAAAACAATTTATTTATATTCATATTAGAAAGATTAACATTTTGTTTATAAAGGTCTTTTTTAGATAATAATATAAATGATATATCGTGGTTGGTTAAAACTCGATAATGAATGTAATACAATCTAAATACAATATTGTGTGTAATGCAATATATCAAAATATTTCAATATATTTAAATAATAATAATTCATAAAATTATACAGTATCCCATTCGACCCCCTTTAAAATGAATTCCAACCATGAAATTAGTTATTATGATTCTAACAACTGAGGATACATCTACCCCATAATTTGTTTAGATTCCCATGTATATTTTTTTACTTATGGTTTCTCTACATAATTTGACCTGTTTCATCATCGTGTTTCATAGAAATTTACCTATATAATAAATAATATTCAATGTAATTCTTCATAAGAAACATCCATCTCCCATTGTACAACATTTTAGATTAGTACATGTGGTGTATTTGGTATGTACATTGACTGTATCGATAGATGGAACACATCATGAACTGAGAGAGGATTGGTGGAAGCACCATCCATTTGGTGGAAGCACATGTGATGTATTTGGTATGTACTTAGGGATCTGTATCTAATTATTTTCAAATCTCACAAACTTCTACCTCGGAGAAAAACATTGAAATACATATCACAAATTTCAAATACTAGATCACATCAGTGACAATAATCATAAAAATACTAACCACTTTGATTATCGTTTATGTGTTTCTAAATAACTCTAACTTGATCTTTCACATGTTCATCTATCTAAAGTCACATCATCCTAATTTATCCAACATTATTCCAATATTTTTTATATCTACAATTATTTCCAATGAGGGCATCATAAGTTTCTATCTGAATGATGAAGTGAATCTTATTATTCAATGAAATTGCCACTACAAGAATATGCTGATCCCAACAATCATTAGAATCTATAGAAAAATTTCTTAAAATATATAATGGGGATTGAATATTTCACTTTGACTAACAGTCTATTTAAGAATGATATGTTGTGATGGAACATAACATCATATACCGAGAATGGTCAAGACTTTTCCAAATCATCAAGGTAACCTCAGACCATGAAAATATGTAATAAAATATGATTATCTATGAATCATTCCCACATAACACATATTATTAAAATCTAATATATATATATATATATAATTATTCTATGATAGTGATTAATTTGATAGACTTTTTATTGTGATCCTTTAAAATACAAATAGAATAATTTAAAATTGGCATTTTGGGGAATTCGATGAACAAATAAATGGTTTCAATTTATATTTTACATCATGGTATTGGTATTGGATGTATAATACCCTTATGAATTTTTCTCTCATCCTTAACATCCTAAAATACCAAGCACTGAGATACAATTTCTTTGAAATATCCCTTCATCCCTTCCCTTCAAAAATACTCATTCAAATCTCAATATATCTTCGTACTTATTGGGCAAATAGGGAACTTAAATCTATGAGATTACTCTAAAAATTCCTTAAACCAATATTATATAAAAAGAAAATATATTTGATAAATGAACATTACAATTTCCTCGATATTTTGGTTATACTCCGGAACATTTTTATCCTTATTTTGGACCTCATCATCTTTCTATTATGCCTCTTTGACAATAAATTATATAGATAGTTGAATATTAAATTAATCATGATAATATATATTCACATGCATCATTTCATCCAGATCAATACATTTTATATAATAAAATATATCATAATTTTGGATCATCATCAAGGATAATGTAGAAATTACATTTTGACACAAACTAGATGCCATCTTGCTTGTATTCAATGGTTGGTATTATATTGAGAATTTATAATCTTTAATAATATATAATCATCTTATCTAGATAATTTTTTACACCATCTATTGAAACATTTAATTTACTTGTTTTGATCATTATATATATATATATATCAATCTTTTATAAATAATTATAGGTACTTCTAATGTTTATAGAATAATTTACAAAAAATAACTCCAAAATAAGAGTTGGGTATTTTTTCTCATAAATGTATAATATTTTAAGGAATAATTTTAATCATTTATTTCAGAATGATATAACATCCCAATAACTTCTTATCAGTGTCAAAAATGATTAAAAACCCTTCTCCACTGTAGTTTAATATAAGCATAGAAGCGCTGAATAATCTTCCATTTAGATCCATGATATTTTCATCGTGTTCATCAACTATAAGATCATAGAGCCATTCAATTTTATTTTGGTGAGTGGAATAGATAGTATAGAGAAATTCTAAAAAATCATTAATAATATATAATCAAACCAAAATATATATTGATATTAATCAGTATGTTAGTTTTTAGACAATCCACAATAGCCTCTGGAATGGATTACTCTTTTTATATACTCTCTATTTACATTATTATGACTCAAAAAATGAAACCCTATGAAGGAAAAATTCATATTCTGTAAATTTTTTATATAACATCTACTTACATAAGGGCTATAATAATATTCTCTAGTGATCTTTCTGATCTAAGATTCTCATTGAATATATAATAATATGATCTATAAAACAACCACAAAATATCTAGGAAATTTGTAAAGACTATTTACTAAATATAGGAATTTAACTAGGATATTTCTGAGATATAATTGAATCACTAAAGACAAATTATTTTCATACATTAAAAAAACGATATTGAGTATATCTATAATAACCTATAACACTAACTATCATATTCAGTGTTGAGATCCTAAAATCTACATGTTCGACTTTAAATTGATGGAGGTGACACAATTGGTTTCATCTAAAAAATTAAATTTTGGATCTCTTAAATTCTCTATGATGATTTAGGATTATGTTTCTCAGAAATTATGAAAAAATAAATCATAAACAATACCCATGTATTTAATTGAGCATTTCCCCAACTTATTAAGGCTCTTCTTATTTCAAATTTTGTCATCATTGTCATCTATATGAAGCCCATATAGACATAATTCACTGCACACTATTTACCCACATCCTACTAAAATTGAAACAAAAGAAGGGGGAGATGAAATACTCAACAGGGGTAAATATAATAATTAACAACAGAACATTGTCAAATATCATAAGAAGTGAAATATGGTATAATGAAATAGTCAGAGAGCAAGATAAAATCATAAAAGAACTCATACCCATCAATACATGAATCTTGAAATATGGTAATATTGAAAATGAAAAGGTCATCCGAACTAATATTCACTAGATATGTTATATCAATAATTATCATAAGAAACAATATAAACCCAAATAAATCATTACAAAAACATGTTCGAGTGATGGAAAATATATATTCGTACCTCATGTTAAAACTATTTTAGAAATAAATTGATCATGATTAAATCCATAGAAAAAACCCTCAGGTTACATCCTCCTCCTATAATCTCCAGAAAATGTGTATTAACCAATTCATTCTAGTGATATTCATGCACACCAATAATTTATATAATAATGAACTCACCTAGAGCTATCTAGGTGGCCCTGTTATATTATGATCACAAGATTCTTTCTAGGTACCCCATTATATAAGATATATCCATGAAACCCAAAATAAATAATGAAAAATTAGATTTCATTTCATCATATAACTCATGAAAAAACTTAATATTCCATTTATAACTAGATTAATAAATGTAATGAAATTGTGTTTCATTTCAAAATCTTTAAGACCTGATAAAACCATTAAAATAAAAATCTTGCATATCAATGTTATTGAAATAATATTAATCCATACAGATAAAGAATGATGATAATATCATTACAAAATATACTTATTGGATCATGAGTTAAATAAAAATGGTTATTGTGATTGATGAATTTAAATACATTAAATATACAGTTAAAAATATATCATTAGGAATGTATTTATTCCATTTTGAAAATGAAATTTTGAAACACTAATCATTTTGAAAATCATTTTAGTTGAAAATCACCATGAAACATACAATGTAAGACTTAATAATTTTTAAAAACATTTTATTATTAATACATCAATTCATATTTGATACCAATTTATAATACATTTTTTGAAAATATTATTTTGGATAAAAAAGTGTTCTTGGATGAATAGATGATTTTTAATAGAAATATTGATTTTAAATCTTGACTATATAAAGGGAGTAAAATTTATTGAAAACATGTATTTTCATGAAATAACCAATTTATAATAATATTAAGGACTATATTCAGAGATATAAAATAATATTTCATCATTGGAATCATAATCATTAACAATCATGATAAACGATAAGATTCTAATATAAGACTCTTATAACATTGTTAACATTAAATCGTAATCCACATGAAATAATACCATTAAATAAAACTAATATTATGATGAAAATTTTTAATTTCAATATATAACATGTAAATTGAGTAGTACATTCACCTCATAAAATAAAATGGTTGTGTAAAAGGACAGATATCTCATGGAAAAACATTTAAGAAAAAATCCCTTTCTAATTTGGAAACATAAAAACTATAAACAATGTAAAAAATAAATACTAAATTATATATTTAAATCACCATAAAATTATGTTTATTAATCATAAAATACATTTATAATCACTATATACATAAAAAATATATATGTTTGGAATATTCGATATATCTCACTGAAAAAATAGTGACATTAAAAAATCCTTACCTTGAGTCCAAATTGTCATGTGTATATTTTTCTTCCTAAATAAAAAAATATTTAATTTATTTAATTTTTTAAGAACATTTTTCAATTTTTTAATTCATTTTATTTACCTTATTGACATGTTATAAAAAATTACATAATCGATTAAGTTTACATCTGATGTTTTTAGTATATCTACCGTCTATGACAAAAATGACTTAAGTAGGTTGATTAAGGTAAAATAGGTCATTATTTAATAATATATAGAATAATAATAATGAAAAAATTTTCATATATATACATAAAATTTACATTTTAAATCTATTATGAATTATGGTTATGAAAAATTAACTTATGTAACGGTCATTGTTGTGGTTAGTCATATGTACACCTGAGTAACATTTCCATTTTCAATGATCATTATGGAAAGAAGGTATGTAATATATAATCATTAAATAATGATAATTATAAACTAAATACAATATTATTTAATTACATATAACATTATCTATCATTTTGGTAATGTATGGGTGAATAAAAGAATCATATCGCTTCGTTAAGGTGGTTGTCCACATAACCATGAACATCGTTATCCTTTGATTCATTAAATGAAAAGTTAAAATGAAAATGATATATTATATTTCCAAAATGTTATATATTTTATTATTATAAAAAATTCATTTATTTCACATTTAGTTATTATATTTAACCTTATTAACATCCATGTAAGGTGTTAGTGAAAACCAATCACATCGCATCATGAGGTGATAGTCTATCATACACATAACTGAGGTTATTGTATGCCTTATGAAATGATAATTAAAATATAAAATATTATATAATTAATAAATAGACATAAATATGTTACAAATTCTATATATGAACATTATATTCATCATTATATCATACCATGGTAGGTGGTAATGGAAAAAAGATAGACATTGTATCATTATGAGGTAGTCCATCATACATATGAATAATGATTTCACCACCCATCTGATGGAAGTTTTTGTATTATTAGTTAATTAAACTAGCATATAAAATCTTATTATATTTAATATACATATTCTATTATATAACCTATTTATCATAATAATATATTGGGTGGATAAAGAAATAAAATAGAAAGGGTGTTTGATAAACGTTGCCTACAATTCGGGTATCCTCTTTAGGATGCCAACAAAGGCATTAGAAGGTAGTTTTTATCGAAGAAACAATATTTCAAGGATGAGTGTATGGAATTTGGAAAGTCATTTGGTAAATTATTAGGAGAAAAAAAAATTTTTTATGGTGTAAAGATGTGAGGAATGTGGGTCTCCTATTATAAGTGAGGTGATTTGAACAGTAATGATCTTTTTAAAATAAAAACATCCCACTATGTTTGAGTCCTTTCGCGAGGCCCCCATAATGGCCCATTATTAATAATAAGATGTTACGGGGCTCAATATGTCTAGAAAATGTTTTTTGGAAAATTTTATATGTAATTTTACCTTAATGATTAATGTATAATCCCTTGTAAAGTTGTTTTTAACTTGATCACTCTAATTAATTTTAGCTATTTCTTATAATAATTGTAGTCAAAAATTATGTTTGGATTATTAGACACTATAACTTTTCCATATTTTAAATATGGAATCCAAAATTTTCAAATTCATTTCAAATAATTCTAAATTTTCAATTTAATATTATTATCATAGACTGGGTGAGTCAATATGATTTTATTAAGTGTATTTTTTTAAAAAAAGTAGATTCTATATTAACTCTTTCACAAATATTAATAATTTTTAGAAAATAAATTAATATTTAATGACAAATATTTTATAAATTAAATTTAAAAAATTTCCCCATTCATATTAATTAAACAAATAAAAATTCAGAAATATTATTCTTTTTAAAAATTTTTTTTGTTAAAACTTGTTTTTAAAAAGAAAACAAATATATTCTAAAAATCAATATAAGTTGATTAAAGTTAATTTTGTATATTAAATATGAATATGTAATAAAAACTATACCTATAAAATATTAAATACATATTATTAATTTGAAATTACATAATTTATTTAATATAAACTTCTTTTCAGAACAAAAGATATTTTCCACAATTCACTAAAAATGAATATTTTATGAAAGGTCCAAAATAATCACCCAAAGTAAATCTTGATAATCAATTTACAAAAATAAATTAAATTTCATTAAATAAAATTAATAAAAGATTTTTTTTTAATATAATAATTTTCTTGGAAATAAATAAAAATAAATTTTGGAGAAAACATATTTTTGATGAATAAAGTCATTTTTCCTAAAATGTAATGTTAATTTGGTAAAAAATTATAAATAATTTATATTGAGTCATACATATATATTTCTATATTAATATATTTCTTAAATTTGTTAAATATTATCCATACTCTCCAATTAATGGGCTAGGTTATGATAGTAATATATATCATGGGACATTTAAGTTCAATGTTGCATATTGAAAACACTAATGAAAAAAAAAATCTTCAGGTTGCAGGTAATACAAGATAAACAATGTATTTATTGTAAGGAATGATAAACTCGGTGTTTTGTTTCCTTTATAGTATCATTTATAATTCTATTCTTTTAAAATCGTGAGGTGTTACATCCTTCTCACATTAATAAATCACATCCTCATAATTTGAACTTTATCTCTACAATAAGTGGATGGAAATTTTAAAATACATTTGATATAATCCAACTCCCTAAAATTGGTTAATATAAAATACTCCTAATAATATGAAATTTTATGTAAAAAAGTCATATGGAATAACAAACAACTAGGTTTCTAGTTAAGAGGACATATTATTATATGGATGTAATGCATAAATAATTTTATATAATGATTGAGTTTATTGGTCATATGTAAATTAATGACTAATGTAATGTTACAATAATCCTAAAAATAAATATATGATTAATGTAAAGACCATTGGTTAATAAGAAATGAAGTCACTAGGATATTTTTTGACGATAATTTTCCTAAATTTTAGTAGTTATTTTTCCATATATAATATGGTAATATGGATATGTATTTCATTGATGAGTAAAATTTCATCATTATATAAATTTCCACAACAATCTAAGTTTTTCTCCAAACTATATGTATTCAAGAAGATATTTTCATGCATAAAGAGAAAAAGTAAACATCTAAAGGACCACATAATCCCCAAATTAGTTACCATATATTCCTCTAATATATTTAATTATGCAAAACTAAAATGGTGAGTACGTGGTAATATAATTACCCAAATTAATAAACCAATAATATTACACAATATTATACAAAATTCAATACTAATACCGAATGTTGAATTTAAATCATTTGTTAAATATTTATTCCAAATACTTCCATAAACAGGAAAACTTTAGAATTTTTTACCATAATGGTTATCTCAATCTTTATTTATTGTATGCCCAAAAATATAACGATCTTCATTTGTGGTAACATTATTCACAAAGTTGAAAAATCACTTTTCTATCCCTATGTTATCTATATGTTAGAAATTGTGTTATAAAATTAAAAGATCATATAAATGTGAAATATTATCATTTCCTTAAATCAAATTTCCAAAAACATTAATTCATAATTCATATTAAAAAAAATGGATTACAAAACATCATTCAAATAAAATTTCACATAAAATTTGAGTAATCTTATTGGATTCTCATCTTCAAAAGCCTCAAATGGGATTTCTATGACATTGAAATTATTATAATACATAATATAGTATATATATATATGTAGTTATATATAAATCAATTTATTACATTAGATTAATAAATTATAATGTGAAAATATATGAATCATTTTCTCAAATACCAAATATTACTACCAAGAACCCATACTCCAGAAATCAGTGATGAAATCATAAAATATTCATTTCCAACATTCATACTGATAGAGGGTACCCAATTTTCTCCATTGGAAATATACAATATCAAAAATAAATATTGGTTCACTTACATTCAAAAATACCTTTTAGGTTTAGAGTTTCAGTGAATTTGGATAAACTCAAATATAAAAAATATTTTTGTCTTTAAATGATCATTTCTCCCACTTAATCCATCTTTCCATATTTCACATTAATTTATTGTCATCATTCATATGTAATGATTCTATACCTATGCCATTCAATATAATTTCACCATATCCTTGGGATAATGAAATATAGGATGTGTGAGATTAAATTCTCAAAAAGGGTATACATAAAAAATTTTAGTTTAATGTCTTCAGTCAGTAGAAGATGTACATATGGGTATAAAGACATATTCATAGTGCATGAGAGAATCATAAAAGAACACATACACATCAATAATTGGATAATTAAATATGAAATAAAAAAAATGAAATATTTTTTATAATAAATAATAATGAGCCATGTGATATCAATATTTATCCAAATAATCAAAATAAACAAATAGATTGAATGACAGAAAACATTTCAATTTCTTTTTATATTTTTATTCATAACTGATATTAAATCTGTGTCAGAAATAAATGGACCCATTTAAATCCGTAAGAGAAACCCTCAGCTAACTCCCTCCATGAAACATATGGAGAAATTGTATTTAACCCAATCTATGGGTTTGATATCTATGTTCATCAATATTTTAAACTATAATGGGATCAACAAGTAATATCTAGGAATCCCCAATGTATATGATATACTAGGCTAACCCAAGCCTATCAGGGATGCCTCAATGTATGATATCTATCATTGAACAATAACCTGAATATAGTACAATGATATTTAATTTCATCATAAAAATAAGATATAAAATTATTCCATTAATATAATGATTAACCAATGTAAAACTATAACATCCCAGAACCCAATCTCTTGGATCTGATGCTAAACATATAATATTTTCATTATTGGCATTGATACTAAAGAACATGAACTAATTTTTTCAAATAAAAATCTCAATATGAAAAAGATATACAAGACGACATATATACCAATTGACTTTTTAGATTTATATATTTATGAAATTATGACCAATTAATATGAACAAGGATTCATAAATGATTGTTCCAAAAATATGAACATCATTTCCAATTATACAACGATTTTCATATTAATTTTTAGTACATAATTTATTTATAGATGAAATACCTTCTAGGTATAATTCATTCAATCTAATTCTTTATGACCTGTGGAAAAGGAAAAATAATAATGGTGAGCGCAAATTCTCAATAACGGATGAAATAAGAATTCATAACTTAAAATCATCAATGATAATAAGAAATAAATAATTGTATGAGGACATAATCAAAGTGCATGAGAGAATAAAAAAATACCTCATACCTATAAATATGTTTATCATCAAATACTAATACATATATTAGGATATATTCATTAGAATAAATAATCATAATCCATGTGATATCATACTTTTCATTAGATACATTATATACCAACATCAACACATTAGAACCTTTTTAGTAATATGTTGAATCATATTTAAAAAACCCATTTAAAACCCTTTTATTTGGAATAACCATATGGAATAATTCTAATATAATCATTACCAAATTAATTGGAGATATATCTAGGTGTACCCCTCATTAAATTTATAATGCTCTCAATAGATACTATCTATGATACCCCAACATATAAGCAGTAACAGTCTCAAAATTCCAAAAACTTTTTGAAAACCAAGATGAAATCAAACTACATGATCAAATGTTACTGAATCGTCATTTATATAGTAATAAAAATTCATGTCATATTTGAGTTTATTTAGGATCTAATAAATAATTTAAGAGTCTTATGGTGTTATAAAATATTAATTTAAAAAGAATACTGTCAAGGATGGTGTAGTACCCCTAGTTTTGGGTACATAACCCCCTTTCCTCACAATTTTTTTAATTGGTGTGTCTTTTATTGGGTATCCATAAAATATAGTGTTTCCATAAAATATAGTGTTTCTATAAAATATAGAGTTTCCATAAAATACAGAGTTTCCATAAAAAATAGAGTTTCTCTAAAATAGAGTGTTTCTATAAAATAGAGATTTTCCATAAAAGTGAGAGTTTCTATAATATAGAGAGTTTCTATAAAGTGTGTTGTTTCCATAAAGTGTGTTGTTTCCATAATGTGGGGTGTTTCCATAATGTTGATTGTTTCCATAAAGTGGGGTGTTTCCATAAAGAGGGATCATTCCATAAAGTGGGGTGTTTCCATAAATTGGGATTTTTCCATAAAAAGGGGTAAAGGTGAAGGATGCAAAAATTTGGGAGTTTTGAAGGATTTTTGGTACCAAAAATAAGGTTTCAGGATCCATAAATGGTTGGCACAAATCATGTGGTCAAATCTTTTGCAGTGTTCGAATCTAGATCTTATTTTTTGGATATTACTCATTTTTTCACTATTTATTTTATTTTGGCTTCAAAACGCCCCTAATTCGAGATTAATATCCCTAGAATGCTGGAGAACCCTCCCCACACTAGTTGAGGCCATTCTGGAGCTTTCCCTTGGAGAATTCATGTTCGATTCTGGATGTATTTCACCATTCTTTACGTATATGTCAGGTTTTCTCAGATCTAGTTTGATCTACTTCTCTGATCTCCATTCTTTCTCAGATCTGAACCTATAGTGAGTAGATCTCCATTTTTAAATCCAAAATATTTCAATTTTGAGTGATTATATTTCTAGGATAAGAGATCTAAGAGGCCACTCTTGGAGAATCGACTCGCTTCTTTGTGTGTTCTTCGTCTGTTTATAATGTTTCGTCAAATCCTTCGAGGTTGGTGGATTATCTCTCGACCCCTCTAGCTAGAAATTTTGACATCATATTCAAATTGGTTTATTTATTCTGAAATTCATTGAAAAATATTTATTTGTGATGATTTATGGTTTTGGGGAAATTACTTATTCATTATGAATAGTTTTGTAAAAGGTGGTTTAATTTAAAATGATTATTTGGAATTATGAATTTTCTAAAATTGCTAAGTTGTTGATGAAAAAGTGGGTTTCTATAGATTTTTTTTTCAATAATAATTTATTTTTATTTTAATGGGTTGGAGATGAAATTTTTTGGCATTGAAATGGTTATGAATGAAATAGTTTTCAATAAAAATGTTTTTATATTGAATGGATTATTTAGGCTTGATCATTGGGATTATGGGTTGTGGGTTCATGTTTCATATATGAGGATTTGATGAAATATGACCTTATGATAGGTTATAAATGATTAATGGCACACAGAAATTTCATATACGGGGCTTGGTTGAAAAATGGAATTGTGCTCAGTGCCAAAGGATTAATGGATCATGGAAAACAATTACTTTGTGACGACTTGGAAGATTAATGAGAAACAACTCATGATTATAGAATTATCATAACGTTGCATGCATGGTTGGTTTCACGGGTTTGAGTAATGGATGGGTATTCCAATATTGGGATATTGGTAATTGGTTATAAATATTGTTTGAATATTTTCTCGAAAAATAACATGCTGGAAAAATTGGTTTCAATTCAACAAGTATGGTTTTGGTAATGAATGGTTTTGGAAACTTGTGTATATTTAGTTATAAACTGCTTTTGAGAAATATTTTTATATAAAAAATTTTATATTATTGTTGTTAACTCTTCTATTTTAGTGGCATGAATAGATACGTCATTGGGGAATACCTACGGAGTTTTATAATAACCCCTACTTTGGATTATTGGTGATTTTTCATATTCTCTCTTCTGGGATAGGGGAAAAGGTAATATTTCACACGTGTTTAGAACTACCTCATGATGTTGGGTTTCTTGGAGATTTTGGATCTTGGAGGATTTGGAGCATGGAGTCTTGAGTCATTTTGAGATTCATGTGCAGTTTATCTGCTATGTACTCTAATACTTGGCTATCCTTTTGTTGTTTCTTAATTTGATGTGGTTTTGAGTGCATGAAGTTATTGAGTGGTCATTCATTTGTTCAGTAATCATATAGTGAATGTTTGGTTATGGATGGTAGGTTTATTGGTTTATTTCATAAAGGTTAAATCATCCCCCACTTTCATTTAAAACCCTTTGGCATTTATTACTAGCCTTTGACGTCTTGGGGATGTCACTTAAGGCCTACTAATGACATATTCTACTACCAAATGAATGAGAATTGGCGGGTCAATACAAATGGTATCAGCTTTTTCATTCCTTTCCTAACAAATAGTCCTCAGTGTTCTTAGTTTTGGAGATGAAATAAATTCCTGTCTATTCCTTGGGTTGGAATATTAGAAAGGAGTACCATTTTCGGAACATGAAATATATTGAATAAAAGGACATAGCTGACCCTTTTATTTTGAACATCAAGTTACCAGCGAGTTGGTTAAATGAGTGTTTGGAGACACATCTATGATTTTTAAATCTCATTGCCAGGGGTTAGCCAATGAGATGTTCATGACATGCCTTATAGTGAAATTGAATCCCACTAGGAGGGCATACATGATTTCGAGAAATGATCATTTTTTAATGGTATGGAATTTGTTTTCAAATAAATGATTTTGAAAAAGAAAATGATTATCTTATATTGAAAATGGTTTAATTTTAAAAAGCATGTGAAGTGGTTTCAAAAATAATTGAACAAGGGAAAAATGAACATTTGGAAAATAATTTTTTCATAGTTGATGTGATAGAATTTGATATTCTAATCCAACTGTAGCTAAGAGTGAGATTAATGGAGTTTTTTGTTATTTTAGGAAATGTCACCTGGTACGCGTCATCGAAAAAAACTCAAAACACTACAGAGAATGTCGTTGCACCTGAACCACATGTGAACTAAGAGCTGGTTCAGAGTATTGACCATGCTTTTCATGCTGTGGACACAAGGAACTAGAGGAATGAGCCATGACATGCAGAACTTGCCATCTAGTTCGTGAAGTAGAATCCACCTAATTTTCGGGTTGATTATGATCCCAAGAAGGCAGAGGTGTTGTTATGTAGGATGAATCACATCTTCGACTTCATCGGCACACCAGTAGAGCTAAATGAATAACTATAGGCATATATGCTCAAGGATCTAGAATGTCATTGGTGGGATTTAGCGGAGCAGGATAAATTGGATGGAGGACATACATGGGAGGATTTTGAAGAATTGTTCAACAAACAACTCTATCCCCACATGTTAATGATCCATGAAAACGATGGACTTCTTCAGCCTAAAACAAGAGGGTCTCTATATCACAGTGAATGTGGATATGTTCATGAACTTATTGCGACTTTCACCAGAAGTCACGACATGTGCCTCTTTGAAAGCAGACATCATCGAATCAGGGCTACGACAAGAGATTCGATCACATATTGTAGTACATTGTATTACAGACTATGTAGAGATGGATAACAAAGTGACTGCGGAAGAACATGATATCTCAGGAGATATGGGATGAGGAACGATGATACGTATAGGAACTGGTGGCAACACAACTATTGGGAACAAGATGAAAAGTGACCCATATTTACATGGTATAAGTAGAAATCAAAACCCGACTGCTGGATTGGTAAACCTTCCTCTATGACCCCAGAGTAAAGAAGGTTTTTTTGAATGTCGATTTCATGACAATATAAAGATATATTGTATGGCACAACATAGAAAATATCATAATTGTAACAAGATATTACATCTTTGGTGCTACTGTCACAGTGCTCCAAGTTCAGGTGTCTGAGACACTTCCAAGCTATCGCAAGAATTGTATGCTTCGACTAGACTAGAACCAAAGAATAAGTCTCATCAGAAGTGCAGAGCTAGCCATGGTGATTCTGGAAATGACATGAATCCTTAACTAGGTAAACTACAACAAGGAAACAAGGAGAACAATATATTGAAGAATCAAGTGTATCGAGTTGAGTGGATTATTGTCTATGATCTAGGTTGGATGATCTATAGTAAGAGTTATGATTATTTTAAATTCTACCTTTGTGCATGTTTTGTTTAATATTGGTGCATTAGATTATTTCATTGCTTCTCATGTTGCTGACTTTCTATGTTTAAAACTAGAAATGATGCCTTCTGTTTTGAAACTGCATACACATCTTGGTGAAAGAGAATGTCAAGCCTTTGTGTGTAGAGAATGTGCTATAAATATTTATGGATCTGATCTAAAATGTGACTTCTTGAGGTTTTATATGGATGTATATGATGTAATCCTGGGTATGTATTGGCTGACAACGTTCAAGGCTCAAATCGACTATTATAGGAGAACAATTGGTTTCATGACTGAGGATGACATTAAGAAACTCTTTTGAGTTGAGTGGATTGTAAAGAAAGGTGAAAAGAGCATGTTAGCACCAATGGTGGGAACGATATCAAAGAAATTAGTAGCATTGACATTGGAATCAATGGAAGAGATCAAGGAAATTAGTTTATCAGCTGTTTTGGATCAATTTATAGATGTCTTTCCCAAGTACTTCTCAGGGTTTCCACCTCTATGGGAAGTGGAGTTTATGATTGATCACCATCTGAGGACCAGTCTTATTTCCCTTCCATCATATAGGATGGAACCAAAAGTGTTACAAGAATTTAAAGTGCAGTATGATGAGCTGGAAAGAAAGGGTTTCATTGGACCATGTAAGTCTCCATGGGAGGAACTGGTTTTGTTCGTGAAGAAGGCAGATTGAACTCTACGGATGTGCATTGATTATCGTAAGATTAACCTAGTAACGATAAATAATAGATATCCACTTCCATGCATTTATGATCTGTTTGATCAATTAAGTGGAGCTCAGTGGTTCTCCAAGATTGAATTGCAATCAGGATATCACCAATTGAGAGTTCGGAAAGAGGAATTTCCCCACAAAAATTTTAGAAGTAGATATGAGAATTATGAATATATAGTCGTTCCTTTAAGTATAACAAATTCACCGGTAGTATTCATGTCATTGATGAATCAGATATTTCAAAAATATCTAGATTCTATTATTTTGGTGATTTTGGATTTCATTTTTCTCTCTTTATAGACAAGGGATGATCATGAGGTGCACTTGGAAACAATGTTACAAATTTTGAAAGATCATCATTTTATTCCAAATTATCAATGTGTGATTTTTGGATACACGAAGTACATTTTATTTTCCATGTAATTTCTAAGAAATGCATATCTATTAATCCTGAAACGATAGAATCCATTACCTCTTGGAAACCACCAAATAATGTGTTAGAGATACGAAGTTTTCTTGGCCTAGCTGGTTACTACTGACTCTTTGTGTGTGATTTCATAGGACTAGCATCACCAATGAGAACTCTAAAAATGAAAAATTCTCAATTTCATTGGACGGTGGAATGTCAATAGTCTTTCTAAGAACTGAAATTTCGGTTCACATCAACACCAATCATAATATTTCAAGAATCAAGACAGGGGTGGGTGGTGTATTTTGATGCTTCAGGATCATGGTTCGGTTCTGTTCACATGCAAAGAGATCACGTTGTAGCATATTGTTCAAGGTAGTTTAGGGTGCATGAGATGAATTACCCAACACATGATTTCTATTTAGTTACAGTCATCCATGGTTATAAAACATGGACACATAATCTCATTGGTGTGAAATTTACTCTTTTTACGGATCACAAAATCCTGAAACACATTTTCTCATAGCGATATTTGAATCTGAGGAAAAGGATATGTATAGAGTATATCCAAATTTTTGAATTTTAATTGATGTACACACCAGGGAAATGAATTTCTTTAGTGGATTATTTGAGTAGAAATTTGTATTCTCAGTTGGCGAAAGAGGCTATAGATGAATGGAAGTTGATGTCGGTCTTAGCCGATATGCATGTGGAATGTCAAAACCAATGTGATGTTGCTGGTTTTCTTTTGTTCTACGCTTTTTCCTAGTTTAGTAAAAATGATCTAATAGGCACAAAAATATTATGCATAATGTCTGGATGGATGTTCAGAAATCAATGTTGGGGAGACCATTTTGAGCTGGAAACATGATGGTAGTTCAGTTTTATGTTTTAGAGATCAGATGGTTATACCTATGGTTTTTTGGAACAACTCTTACAAGATTACCACAATTCAATATGGTCTGTACATCCAGGTACATAGAATATGTATAAGATATTGAAGGAGTAGTTTTGGTGGAGTTGCACGAAAAGTATGGTTGCCAAGTTCGTCCCGGGGTGCTTAAATTTATAGAAGGTTAAAGCAAAGCATCAGAGACCAGCAGGTATGTTACACTATATTCCCATCCCAGTATGGAAATGGGATCAAATAGCAATGTATTTTGTTATTGGTGTTCCAATAACTATTCGGAAACATGATTCAATTTGGGAGATAATGGATTGTCTAACCATGTCGGCCCATTTAATCTATATACATGAAACTCATACGGGGGAGGATCATTCAAAAATTTATATCTGAGAATTGGTAAAAAGGCTTGGTGTATGAGTTTCAATAGTATCAGATAGAGATATGGGGTTCAAATCTCATTTGTAGAAGTCATTAAAGCAAGCCCTTGGAACTCAGTTGGCTATGAGCACCAAAAATCATCCTTGAAATGAATGGGAAATCTGAGCAGACGATAAAAACATTGGAAAACATGTTACAGGATTGTGTAATAGATTTGGTGGCTCATGGGAGAAGCATATTCCCTTAGTGGAGTTCACATAAAATAACAGTTATCAAGCCTCAATACACATGGATCCATTTGAAGCATTGTATGTGCATCCCTGTCGTTCTCTACTATGCTAGGTGGAAACAGGTGGAACTTCACTAGTCGGGCCAAGCCTTGTCCATGAAAAAAATATAAAAGATCTAGTTGATTAGAAAGATGTTGGAGATTGCTCAAAGTCATTATAAATCTTATGCAAATCACTGTTGAAGACCGTTTTCGTTTGTTGTGGGTGATCATGTATTCCTGAGGATCACTCCAAGACATGGACATCATTGTTTAAGAAAGCATGGCAAGTTATCATTTAGATACATTGGCCCTTTTGAGATATTAGAACAGGTTGGAGTGGTGGCATATCAGATTACACAACCACCATGGTTTAGTTCATTGAATAATGTGTTTCGTGTATCCCACATGAAAAAGTATCACCCTTATCCTGACCATGTGATCAGATGGGATCACATTGAGCTAAAACCAGATGCATCACAGGTACATATTCCATTGACGATCTCGAATAGACAAGAGAATGTCATGCATTGGAAAAGCATTAGAATATTGTAGGTTTTATGGAATCATGGTCAGATTCCATAAGAGGCATGAGAATGTGAAAAGGAAATGAAATAGTAGTGTCTAGAACTCTTTTTGGCCAACAAGGTCTTTCTACTTTCAAAGGACGAAAAGACCAATGGTGGGGAGAATGTAGTACACCCGGTTTTGGGTATATAACCACATTTCCTCACGTTTTTTTAAATAGTGTTTCTTTTATTGGGATTCCATTAAATAGAGTGTTTCAATAAAATAGAGAGTTTCCATAAAATATAGAGTTTCCATAAAATAGGGAGTTTCCATAAAATAGAGAGTTTCAATAAAATTGAGACTTTTCATAAAATAGAGAGTTTCCATAAAATAGAGAGTTTCCATAAAATAGAGAATTTCCGATATATAGAGAGTTTCCATAAAGTGGGTTGTTCCCATTAATAAGGGTGTTTCCATAATGTGGGGTGTTTCCATAATGTGGGATGTTTCTATAAAGTGGTGTGTTTCTATAAAGTGGGTTGTTTCCATAATGTGGGATGTTTCCACAAAATGGGATGTTTCAATAAAAATGTGTAAAGGTGAAGTATGGAAGATCTTGGGGGTTTATTTTATGGAGTTTTGGGACCAAAAAGAAGGTTTCAGGATTTGTACATGGTTGGCACACACCATGTGGTCAAATCTAAATCCTATTTTCTACTAGCTTACACGTTTTTGCACTATTTATATCGTTGTGGCATCAAAATGCCACTAATTCTAGATTACTCCCCCTAGAGGGCTGGAGAACCCTCCCTAAATTAGTTGATTCCATTCCGAAGCCTTCACTTGGTGATTTCAAGTCTGATTCTTGAGGTATGACAATATTCATTAGAGATTTGTCATGTTTTCTTATATCTGATAGGATCTACATTCTGATATCCATTCTGTCTCAGATCTGATCTTATAGTGGGCAGATCAACGTTTTTTGGATGCCATATAGTTCAATGTTGAGTCTTGATCTTTCTAGGATAAGATATACATGAAAACTCTTGGATAATTTACCCTCTTCCATGAGCATTCTTTTTATTTTGATAATGTTTCTTCAAAACCATCAAGTTTGGTGGCTTCTCTCTCAACTCCTCAAGATTGAATTGATTGGATTATATTGAAATTGGTTTATTGATTGTGAAAATAATTGAAAAATATTCATTTGTAATGATTTATATTTTTTGTGAAATTTCATGATCTTTGTGAATAGTTGTGCAAAAGGAGGTATTATTTAATATGAAGATTTTAAATTATGGATTTTATAGAATTTCTAAATTTTTAAAGAAAAATGGAATTTCAATAGAAATGGTTTTCAATAAATATGGTGTTTTATTTAAATGGTTTCAAGTTGAAATGGTTTCTCATTAAAATGGTTTAGATGGAAATACTTTTTAATAAAAAGGTGTTTTTATTGAAAGGTTTATTTTGTCTTGATCATTGGGAATAAGTGTTGTGTGTTCATATTTCATATACATGGCTCAATTGAAATATTACCTTCTGCTCAGTGCCAATGGTTTAATGGCACATGGGAATTGTATATACGGGGCTTGGTTGAAATATGACCTTGTTCTCGGTGCCAATGGATTAATAGAACATGGGAAACAATTAATATTGTGGAGACTTGGTAGATCGATGAGAAACCACCCGTGAGTTTGGAACTATCATAACGTAGCATGAATGGTTGGTTTCATGGGTTCGACTAATGGTTGGGTATGCTGTTATAGGTATATTGGGAAATGGTTGTAATGATAGTTTGGTATTTTTTCTAGAAAAATATCTTTCTGGAAAAATTGGTTTCAATTGCACCAGTATGGTATTGGTAATGAATTATATTGGAAAATTTCTTATATTTAGTTATAACTGGATGTTGAGAAATTGTTTTATATACATTATTTTATATTATTATCTCTAACACTTCTATTCTAGTGGCCTGAGTAGGGAAGTCATTTGGGGAAAACCTACTATGTTTTATACTCACCCATGCTTTGGAAAATTGGTTCTTTTTTAGATGAAATCTTCCCAGACAGAGGGAAAGTTAATGTTTCACACATGTTTAGCACTACCTCATGATGTTGGGCTCATCGGAGATTTTGGAGTCTGGAGAATGTGGAGCATGGAGTCTTGAGTTCTTTGCAGAGACATGGGTAGTTTATTCTCTGTTTACTATGATACTTTGTAATCCTTCCATTGTTGCTTACATTGATGTCGTTTTGAGTGCATGAAGTTTTTGAGTTGTCATTCATTTTTTCATGCATCGTATAGTGAATTTTCAGATATGGTTGGTAGGTTTATTGGTTTATTCTTAAAGGGTAAAGTGTCCCTCTCTTTTATTTGAAATAATTCAGCATTTATTGGAAGTTTTCGGCGTATTGGGGATGTCTCTTAAGGCCTAGTAATTAATCATTGTACTCTCAAGCCAATGAGAATTGGTGGATCATTGCAGACGATAAGTGGTGATAAGATGCATTAATTTTAAAATACAATGTTCAAGGTGAACTCCTATATATAAACTTTATCATCATATGAGTGACAATCTATAGGATCACCACATGAACCTATGGATATGCCCACATCCAATAGAACATAAAAGGTAGTTCATGAAGGAGAAAAAAAAGAACAAATCAAAGGATTATCACTAGAACATATACCAATCACATCAACTCACACATGAGAACCGATTCAAAATAAAGCATCACCACTAAACAAAAGAACAAAATTCACAATGAAATAAAATCTACGAAAAATAAAAAATATTATAAAACCAATCCATAACAACCAGTTCAACCGTTGAGGGATAATTTGAATTTTCTCAAACACTTTACATGTATATACATATTGGGATAATTAAGAAAACCCTTTGAAAACTTATTTTTAGAAAATTAACACAATGGAAGTACAAAAAAAAATCTCTAAAACAACAAAAAGGGTGCCACGTTTATAAATAATTTAGGAAATATCAATCATTTAATTAAATTTTACGAAAAATAAATTGATGGAAACACCTACATTAATTACATGACGATGAATAAAAACTCAAATGAATGGAATACATAAGACCATGTAACAATCCGAACAACCTAACATCCATGAAACACATGACACACCTCAAACCTATACTCTAGTGTTCATCTAGTAGAGAAAACACCCATTTATAAACAATATACCAAGAGAGGTAGAAGGGAAAAGAATGAAACCAACCAAATACTAAGGTGATAACACATGAAAATCTTGAGGAGGTGACCAATAATGATGGAAATGAAAAGTTATGGTGGTTTGGGAAACCATACATGTTCCAAAATTGACAAAGAGGGAGTGGGGAATGAATTGGGTTTAAAACAAAATAGGGTTTAAAAGGAATTTAATGTTTTATAAAATCCGGGTGAGTCTCCGAGTTTCTCCACAAAATATTCCTAACAATGTACCAACTATGAACACCCTAAATGAGATGGTGGATACCCACAATGGATGGACCTATAGTTTTTTGAAACCATTTGCTGGCTAGGTAACTAAGCTATATCATGTCTCAAATTCATTTCGCATTCTCACAAAACTCTTTCCACTATCCATGTGAAAGCCATGTTTTTTGACCGAGAAACCAAACACACACTGCAAGATTTCACAATTTTCATCATTTGAAGCATAATAGTAAGAAATACTGGAAAATAATGAGATTGATAGATAACACTCTTACCACATTGGTAATGTTTAATATTAATCCAAATGAAATAATATAATTAAATGAATAATATATCATCATTAAAATTATGGTATTCATGAGATAAAATTTAAAAGGAGTAGTATAAACACCTCATAACATATGATAGGGTTATAAGGTACCATACAACTCAAATAATATAAATTGAAAAAAACCCTTATCAAATTTGAAATAAAGACACCATAAACCCAATGAAATAAATATCAAAATATGGATATGTAAATCCACATTAATTTTTGAATAATAATAAGAAAATAAATACATGTTTCATAAAGACCACACATAAAAAAAATAAGTTGGGCATATGGAATATATCTCATAGAAATAAAAGAGAGATTAAATACATGTTTTACACTGATTGTTTTGACTATATTCATCTTGTGTGTCAAAAACTACTTAGGTGGGTTGACTAAGGTCAATGAGGTAATTATTAAAACAAATTATGAATAATAATAAAGAATTAATTATCATATATATATATATAATAATTATAAATTTTAAATCCATCATGAATTATGGTTATGAAAAATTAACTAATGTTGCGATCATGGAGGCGGTGGGTTTTACATAGGCATTAATAACATTTTCATTATTTAAGGATCCTTATGAATAGAATGTAAGTAATATATCATCATTAAATAATGATTATTATATCATAAATAAAATATTAGTAATCTTTATACATTTATATATATATATATATCATTCTGGTAATGTGGAGGTGAAAAATGGAATCACATTGTTCTGAGGAGGTGGTAGACCAAACATCCACAAATGATGTTTTACATTTTTGAAGGAGTAAAAAGTTCAAAATAAAATATTTTATTAAATTTAATGAATAATAAATATGAGACGCATATCATTAAAATGTATTTTATATAAATTATATTTATTATATTTACCCACAATTAATTTCATGTAATGTGTTACCGAAAAACAAATTTCATCACTTCGTTATGTGGTTGTTCTCCATACACACGAGTAACGTGATCATATCACTTATAAAATGAAAAATTAAATGTTATATATCGTCTAATAACTCTATATGAATAATTATTTTATAAATATAATATATATACTTTATATACATTATCATACCAATCAATGAGTGGTGTTAATGGAAAAAATGATTTTATCCTTTCGTGAGGTGTGAGTATTCCATACACACAAAGGATAATTTTGTAACCCGTTTGATGAAAGTGTAATTTATTTCAGGTTGTACCAAAAGAATAATGAAATATAATTATATATAAGAGAAATTTTTTATTATATTGTTATTGTATAATAATAATTTCATAGTGTGGAGAAAGAAATCAGAAAATGATTGTTGGTGAACATTACCTCTTTTTCATGTATTCTCTATAGGATTCCACTAAAGGATGTTGAATGTTGGTTAAATACCAAAAATATGGATTCTAGTACTAGTGGAGAGATTTTTTTAATTTATTTGGGAAGGTATATTTCAAAACTAACATAAAAAATATGAGAATAAAATTGGAGATTTGGAGGCCTTTTATAAGCGAGGTGAGTGGAACACTTGTAATGTTTTTGAATGGGTGAATTCCACCCTGTTCATTCTAATGTCATAGGGCCCCAATAATAGTATATTATAGATCTTATAAAATATAAGATTATAATATTTCCATAAATTGGTTTAATTATAAGACAATACTCTATTTTTATTGTTATGTTTAATGTTTAATGCCTTGGTAAACTCATTTTTTCCCTAATCTCTGTGATTAAATATAACTATTTTTAGTAATAATTATGGTAAAAAAAATTTAATGACATAAAGTATATTATAATTTATTTTGATTAAAAATATTGAATATATTTTTAATTATAATATTATAATAAGTGTAAATTTTTTTACCGTATATTAATCATGTAGATGTAGTGAGACAACGGGACTTGAAGATGAGTAATTTTTTTTTTAAAAATTTTTCTATATTAACTCAATGATTAATAATAATAATGGTATGAAATTCAATTAATATAAAATTAATTTATTATATAAATTTTTATTATAAAATTATGATTTATAGATTAATTTAATTAATTAAAATGGAGAAACATTATTCATTTTATAGCAGTTTTTATAAATCACTGTTTTAAAACCCCAAAACTATCTTATAGTAAAATAATATAATGTTGATTAATAGAAATTAAGAATATTAAATATAAATAAGTAAAAATTAAGATAATGTGAAAAATATTAAATACATATTGTGAATTTATAATTAATTAATTTATTGAAAAGAAGTTATGTTTTAACCAAATACGAAATTTTTCACTATTTGTTGAAAATCCATTTTTTCAAAATAGACCTAATATTTCACCCAATGTAAATTTGGAAATTTTTATCCAAAAATGAATATAAATTTATAAAATAAAATTTCTACAAGTTCCAGAAATTTATTATAAATTTTTGTTTCATGAAAATAATTAAAAAAGTCATTTTTAATGATATCATATTTTTAAAAAATAAAATCCTTTTACTAAAAATAGTTTTATTATTTAAAAATTATTTATCATTAGATTACAATGATGAAGATATATATATATATATATATATATTCATATCATATATTAGTAAATATTACTCATACCTTCGTAGTTAATGACTTGGTAATAATGATAGAATATACCATATTTCATTTAAGATAAGTGTTATGTGTTGAATATGCTATCGAACATAAAAATATTGGGTTTAGTATGGTGAAAGATAAACTACATATTGTATGTAATAAAATATAAACATTGTATTTCCTGAATTTTACACTATTAAATATAATTTTCATCTTTACAAATATTATCATGTTACATTATCCTTATAATTGGTCCGCAATTTATTATATCTTGAATGGTTGTCCATTATGGTAAATTATTGAGATCTATGAAGTTGATCAAATAGTTCATCAATATGATGTATTGGAGACTTGTTCTTGATAGTGATCTTCATCAGCTCCCAATAATCAATTTAATGTTTCATTAATCCATTATTCATTTTTACATATACTAATAGGTGAAACCCAAGGTGAAACATTGGGTGAATGAATACCTTGGAAATGTTATCTTGGAGTTTCTTCTTAAATTACTTTGACTCAATCAAGTTTATTCTATAGGTTCATTGATGTTGGGGTTTCAATTGTTATTAGTTATATTAATAACTCAATATCCTGATAAAGTGAAATAATAGGAAAAAAATATAGAGACCTCAAAAAAAATCCCACACAATAAGAATATCCATGTTGTCATGTCTCTATATACTCTTCTGAGATAATGAACCCTTCTAAATAAGAAAACAATATGATATAATGGATGTGATATTAATGTAATGTAATTACTTTTCATTACATTGATATATTCCTATAGGCTGGTTTAGAATATCAAAATTGGTTTCCTTTTTTCCGAAATTTATGATGGAGTTATATAGTGAAAGACATCTCATTACTAAGATAACATAAAATTTAATAAGTGGAAGAATGATATGATTTGTAGAAATCACATTCTCCCAATTTTCAACCAAATCCGAATCATATCAATGATATGTGATCATTATAGCAATATGTATTTTCACTACTAATTCTACATAAAATTATTTGTGTGGAATCTAGGGACCATTAGAAAATTAGTAAGGTATAAATGATTTGGTTGATCTATATAAAAATATGACATTATCAATTTAAAAAGTGGGTAGTAATTATACCTTTCAGCATGTTCTTTCTACACCCCTCTTTAGAAATAGTGACCATAATCCATTTCATTTTTTCTATTTTATTAAGAGGTTTCTGAATACAATCATCTTCATGAATTTTATATTTAGGCATGTGTTGGAATAATGCTCGTATTCCTTGAATTTGAAACAGTGTATTATTGGCGGTGCATTCTACAGATCTTTCTCTCTATTTATATCAATTTTGTAATTCTTCCATACAAATTTATAATCAATTTTATAATGTTCATATCATCCACAATTAAAACTACAATTATTACCCATATTAAAATTTCCTCCATGTTTCATCTGAAACATTGATCATAAAGGAAAAATCATTTTCTTCTCTCTATGGTTTCTATATTTTGTTTCAATTATATTTTTCTCTTGTCATCAATTCCCTGACATTGATATATAACTCCAACATACATTAATAACTTGATCAAAATAATACTTTAAAACTATATAAAACAATTTATTTTATGGCTCACACCCTTCAGAGAGTAGGATTTATGCTACTAGATTATTGATCAACCATATATTCCATTTGGAAGATAATACCAGAAGCATACATGGAATTTCTTGTAAAATGTTACTCATTAGTACCAAAATTTTCATCATTATATTACATAATCAGAAGGAACACCTTCTCCATCATCGTACAAATAATATGTGTAAATTAATAATTTAAAAGTATGATCTAGATATTTTTCCCATCTAGGTAATAAATTTCACAATATTATATTTTATCCATGATGATTGCACAACTTTTACATGGTTTTACATTGAAATGATAGTCTGTGAAAATGAATTTCTCATTTTATGAAAACAATATAATAGAAAACCTCTTTTCAATTGTACAGATCAATTTCATAGCTACTAGTGGATCAGCAGATCCTCTGAGGGATGGTTGACATTTCCATATGAAGGACTCAAACAAATGTTATTCCATAAATTGTTCTTTTTGATTTTTAGCATTATTCATGGATTAAAAAAGATTCCTGCACATACTATTTTTGTTTTTAATTCAAGAACCAATAATATTTATCTACTAAGGCGGAAAATCAATTTATTTTCCATTTTTTGTGGAATTAACATGGTTTATTTGGGTTTCATCCATTAACTGCTTCCAAAAATCATAGTGTAAGAAATAAGATTCATATTAGGGAACCACATAATCATGAAAAGTAATATATAAGATGTCTAAATCATGAAACATTGTTTTTAATCTATTAAAAATTTGGTTTATCCCATTTCATTGATACACATAGACAATTTATATCCAATATGATGGAATGGAATGATTTTTTTTTATTTTCAAATAATATCCCCTATGAGTTACCAACTTGGTGTTCGGAAAGAACTATTATAATATTCCAGGTGACTGCTGATAACATCTCATTATGCAATTTTTTGAGTTATTACCCATAGGAATATAAATGTTAGATAAAAATACATGTTTGTATCCAGGCAGGGATGTAATTACATAGACACCACTCTTTCTATCCTTTTTCAAAATTATAGGACATTTTACAATACATTGACTCAAACATAGACTTATCCATTGACATATCCTTAAGGATATTACTATAGTTTTCTCATATTAGTTTTTAAGGAAATATATATACATATCCAACGATACTATATATATAATCACATGCTTTTCATGGATATATGTTACATCAATTTTTTATAAACATTAATCACATTACCCAAAAAAATATATATGGATCATAAAGTTATTGTTCCTTTCAGATCATGTAATCAAAAGAACTCATTCATATGTGAACTACATCATCTCCCATTACGTTATTCGTAATTATCACACTTAATATACTCAACATACATAATAAATTTCTTCGTAACCTAGAGAATGGAAACATAAAAAGCAGTGATATTATATGCCTTGTAATTGTAAACATAGGAGATACATAATCATATCATTAACGTATTGGTATTATATTATGAGTATAATATTTGAAAATGATAACATTTAATATCATATATCAAAATCATTATTCATTCAATTACGATTGGAATTTACTACGAAAATAATATTTAGATAATCAAATAACCTGATCCATGATGAAAAAACATTCGTATAAGACATATAATTTTGGATTATACATAAGTACAATAAATTATTTCCATATTAGAGAAGGTTCCCTACCAAGGCTAACATAATGGAATGGGTTCACATCCCAAGAAATCATAGTTGTCAAGGATAACTCATAAGACCATCATTGTGGTCAATAACCCTTATTGAACTATTTTTATCCACCATTCAAGTACATTCTATCTCATTATATATAAATATGTAACCAATGAAATGGATGGAGATATAGGTCCCAACCTCACATAATGAAAATCATATGCCTGTTCATCCCCAAAATCATAAAATTTTCATCATATAATAACTAATGGAATAAAATAGGATTCATAAATGGTTCCTCATATCATTCCAGATGAAAAATAGAATGGTTCATTAATCATTTATTTATACCATATCCATTGAAATAAAGTAGAATTCAAAATATGTTTTTCATGGTATAACCCTTACATAAGGTAAAGGTATCATAAATATCATTACATCATAAAAATATATTATTTAGTTAAATAATAAGAATGGAATCCTTGGATCACATCACTATTAAGTCATAGGTAACATCAACAAATGTCATTGTAGATGTAAAATGTATTTGAATAGTAATTTAAATCATTTGATGTGGAAAATGTCATATTCAATTTGGAAAAAATATTTAAAAACATAAAACATTATCAAAATTATTTTTCAATAAAATAAACATTGATGGTTTTAATAGATTATTCAATGAATATATTGGTCATTACATTATATAATTCCATTCATGCATTATATGTAAAAAAATATGATATGTTTCACATTTTCAATAATACCCAAATATATATTATTTGTAAAAAATATGAATATTCCAATCAAAACCATTTTTAAAAATTCATATATTGCTAAAAATATCTTTTAAAAAATAATTTGGTGAATTTATAAATAATATTAAATCATTTTTATAAAAAATATTTTATGACGAAAAACCGGTTTTTAATAAAATAGGGACATTAAATAGATATTTCTTAAAAAATCTATTAAAATCATGGAAAATAAAGAATTGATAATGATGGATAACATGTATTTTCATTACCTAAATAGATTATAATAAATTTTAGGGGTTCAAGGGATATAGATCACACTATTTTATTATAAAAAACATAATCATAAATAAATATTGATTAATGATGAGATTGTAACATAAATTCATGAGAACATTGCAAATATTGAATTTAAACACCATGATAGAATAACATAAAATAAAACATAAAATATAAAGATCATAATTTAATTCATTATTTTTAATGTCAAGGGGTATGTATATACAACTCATAAAATAAGTGATGTTCATAACATAACATATGTCTTAATGATGAAAAATTAAGACCAAAATACATTTGATCATTGGTAACTTTTGAACTTCAATCCTGATAAATTTTATGTCCAATATAATTTATGTAAATATAATTTTTTTTTGTCAATAATCATAATATACATTCATGATATATATATATATATAACATAAAATATATAGGTGGCGAATATGGAATATATCTCACATAAGAAAAAAGTATGATATAAATCCATTACCTTATGTCTTGACTTTCATCACACATGTTCAAACATCATATATAATAAAAATTAGTTTATTAAACATATTTTAAATAACCATATATATATATATATCATATCATATATGATTTAATTATGACATTTTATTACCTGTTTATTAATATTTTCATGTTAATTTCTAATTTTAGAAAATAATTGCATTGTTTTCCATATGTGTTTTGATTATTTATTTTTGGTCATGTTATTTTAAAAAGGGATACATAATCTTATGAATTTTAATATTGATATAAATATCATATATATTAATTGTTTATGTTATTAGAGTAATCCGTAATAGTTAGAGATTGAATATGAAATACACTATTCACGTAGATGATAGGTCGTACGTAAATATGATCATTTTTACCAAATTCATTATGGATTAAAAAAATAATGTTAAATAATATAATACATTTCTTTATGAGGTGATATTCTATTGTATACATGAAAAAATGTTCATATTCCAATAGAATTGAAATTCTGAATTATAAGTGATTTAATAAATAAAAATTTATAACAATCTCATTAATATAAAATATAAACATTTAATTCATCCTTATATCTTATCATGATAGGTGGTAATGGAAAACAAATAACATATGATTACAAGTCTTTTGTCCTCCGTGAACACAAATGATGATGTTGTATCTAAATTATTCAAAGAGATGATTGTTTTATGTAATTCCCATTAAATAAATAATAATAATAATTAAATGTGATATGGTGATATTGTTATATAATCATGGTTTAATAAGAACTTATGTGGTTGTGGGAAAAAAATTCTTGGTTAGGGGTGTTACCTCTTCTTTAGAAAACATCATTTAGTTTTCACCAAAATGATTAGTCGGGTGTATTTATAATGAATATAATGATATGAGGATGAGATGTTGGTTCTAGGGAACTTATTTCTACTGATCTTGGCCAATACAAGGGGGTTTTATGTGTTTATAGGACATGAGAAGGTGTGGTCTTTTATACGTGGGTGAGTGGCACAAGAGTAATTTTTAGAAGTGAAAAAGGTGTTCGCATATTTTTCACATTCTAGAATGTTCTAAAATTGATCATTACCGATTAAAGGGGGGATAATAATAATATATGTCCTTGTAATGGGTTTTTAAGATTTTTTTAAAATTTAAATGTTATTTTTTATTTCAACTCCCTAGTAATTTCCTTTTTTTCTTTTACTATAGTAACTAACTCTTATTGTTTCTACCATTCCTTATATTAAATTTTTTATTACACATTATTATATAATAAATAGTTTGAAAATTAAAAATATTGAATCTGTTTTGGTAAATTCCTTTTTTTAAGTGAAAAAAATAAATTTAATATGTTTTCCACATATGAGACAAGAAAGTGGTTTTCCAAATAAAAAATGCTCAATAGTTTAAAATGGTTTTTTACAAAAAATTCACAATGAAAATGATTTAAAAGATATAAATATGATTAATATATATATAATTGAATTAATGTTTCATTTAACTATATTCAAAAATACATATAATCATTGTAAATTATTTAAATTAAAAATAAATGTTCTATAAAATCCTTAATTTTTAATTATACAGTGAAAAAAATATATTTTTAGGAAAATTAAAAAAGAATCCCCCTCAGCATTTTTTAACATGATTATCTAAAAATTAAATATTAAATTATCAAAATGATTTTTTAAAAATCTAAAAGTTAATTTTATTAGTAATTGAAAAAATAAATTTTAATTTTTTTCAAAAGTATTGTATTTTCAAAACATATGAAGTCATTATCAAATATTATGTTTTTTTATCAATATATTTTCTATATATAAAACCATTGTACATAATATTGAAAAATTAGTTATTACTACAATGTGGAGACCCTCAACATATAGGTACATCCATTGATGTTCCCAAAACACATTGGTTCATACACCAATTCCAACTCGACTACACATCACCTGAGTTTCAAATAAATCCAAAACATCACAAAGTACCAAAGGAGCCTTTACCATATTTAATCCATGTCTACATTCCAAAAAGGTTTTTAAAACCAAGAATAAAACATACAACATGATCAAATGTTACGAAATGGTCTTATTTAGGAATCACATTTCTTGTCATATTTAAGTTTATTTAGGAACCAATAAAAAATTTTAGAGACATTGGGGGGTTTAGAATATTAATTTAAAGGGAGGATGGTTATGTGTGACAAGAGGTGATGTGATTCATTTATATTGATATATATGGTTCAAGGTGAACTCCTAAATAGAAAATTTATCATCATTTGAGAGCCAATCCACAGGATCATCACATGCACCTTTGGATGTGACAATATCCAATAAAACATAAAATCTAGATCATGAAGGAGAAAACAACGAAGAACTCAAATGATTACCACAATATCTTCTAACAATCACATCAAATCACACATGAAAAATGATTCAAAATGAAGCACAACCACAAATGAAAATAACAATATTCACAAAGAAATAATAATTACCAAAATAAAAAAATTCCCAAACCCACACTATAACAACCAATCCCATAGTTGATGGCTTTGTTGAATTTTATCAAACAATTTACATGTATATGCATATTGGGATAATTTGGAAAACATTTTGAAAACAAATTTTTACCAAATTAACACAATAGAAGTACTGAAACAAATTCCATTAAAACAAAAAAAAGAGACACATTTATAAAAAATATTTGAGAAGATATTGAATTCAATGGAATGTTACAGAAAATAAATTTATGGAAACAACTACATTAAAAACATACTGTTGAAGAAAAACTCAAATGAATGAAATAAAATGGACCATGTAACAATCCAAACACCCTAACATCCATGAAAAACAATACAAACCTCAAAACTACACTCTAGGGTTCATCTAGTATAGAACCTTCCCATTTATTACTAAGAAACCTAGAGAGGTCGAATGGAAAAGAACGAATCCAACCAAATACTAAGGGGATCTCACATGAAAATCATGAAGAGGAAACCAATAATGATGGAGATCAAAAGGTATGGTGGTTTGGGAACCCTTACATGTTCCAAAATCGACAAAGTGGGAGAGTGGATTGAAGGGGTTTAAAACAAAAGAGGTTATTATAGGAAATTAATGTTTTATGGAATCCGGGAGAGTCTCACAGTTTCTCCACAAAATTTTTCAAACTATGTACCAACTATTAACACCCTAAATGGGATAGAGGACACCCACAACGGATGACCACATTGTTTTTTGAAACCATTACTAGGCCATGTTACTCAACTCTATCAAGTCACAGATTCATTTCACATTCATACCAATATCTTTCCGCTAACCAAGCGGAAGCTGTGTTCTTTGACAGAGACACCAAACACACATTGCACACATTCACCATTTTCATGCAGGGATTGTTCCAAACTATGAATAAGAAATCAAATTTATTCTGTGTATGAATTAAATTAAATGGAAACACCCACAATGTCAACAAGTCAGACCTTTTATCCCCTAACGATGAACAAAGCTAAAAACCGACTGAAATAGCCAATTCACAAAAATAACCCATATAAACTTGATCTGAACCTCAACCAAAAATATACAACATCTAGAATCGAATAAAATAATGAAAAAACATGGTCATGGTGGGAAAAATAACCCCACCATAAAATTATTCTTCCCCCGCTATTTCATCCACTCAAATGATGATCTAAAAACTTGGTATAACCATTCAACTACATAAGTTAGACTCATACTACTCCATATAGATGAACCATAAGGAGAAACATGAGATAAAGAGGTTAGTAACCCGGTCATTGGAACCCAAATACCATTGTAGAACCAAATCTATGAACTCTCAATATATACCAATATAGAAACCTCCATCTCTGATTGAACCCCAAAAATAATATTAAACCCACATAGAAAAATCAAACCTAACACTGAAAATAATATTGATTCATCATTTACAAAACACACAAACGTCTCCAAGGCAATCCAAATTTAAATCTAAAATTATACCATAAAAAAGAAAACCTCACAAATTCCACAACACAGTCACATCCCTATAATGATAAAAAGAAAAGGTTAACATGTCATTATAATGAAGGAATATCATAAAAAACAAAACTACAATAGGTAATCATAAATTTAGTGTACTCTAATTTTGTATACAAAAAACCCAGTCAGTAACTCCACCACACCAAAAAATCATTATTTTGTCAAAAACATCACTATGAAGACTATGGCTAGAGGCATAATACTATGAAGAACCAGCTTCCCCACATTCAAGAGTTGAAAACAACCAACTAGGGATTCATATTCCTTAAATGACTCTTTTATATTTTTTCTAGATGAACCAAATGGAATAATAGATGCACCGTATTTGAAATATTTTGGAAAGAAAAATTCGAATTCACAAACAGACCACACTGGGAACCCACAAATGAACATTGTTATTAATAAAATGATATAATTGAAAATGGGGACTCCATATGATTTTTTACTTGTTTTAAACAAATTATTCTATATGGGGAACATTAATTAGTGAAAAAATATAGATTTCTAGATTCTATAGAATTCTCTCTGGGAACAAACTCAGGTAGAAAGGCCTCATGCAACAACATTTCGAACTGAACATCAGATTATTAGAGGAATTTCCCCGAATATATAGATAAAAACTCCAAATTAATAGAGGAGCATTCATATGATATTATTATGCCATATCAAGGGAATAAGAAACAAACTCCTTGAAATGGTCAATATAGGCCTTTTCCGTCTACTGACCATGTTGAACATCCATGTGTTCTTCCATGTCCATGTGTGATTACACATTATATTCTTTCACCTCGTCAAGTCTGAATCATGATATGAATGAGGACTTTGATGGGAGAACATTGTGTATAAAGTTTTATTTGTTTTCAATAGTTTCCAATGAAGATCAAAATGAAAGAGATCAAGAATTACTCCAATGAAATGGAATTGAGGAATGAAAATTCAGTTGATTGTTGTACTTATCATATCTTTAGAGAACATGTGTCAAAGGTGACACATTTTTTACAACAGTGAGGAATGGTGAGTTATAATCCATATGAATATGATTAATGAAGAATGGGGATTTGATGAAGACCATTCAATTAATTATGATTCCACGAGAACTATGTAAGATACTTCTTGAAGAAAATATCATATGATTTTCATGAAGTAGAGAATGACGGTTGAAGAAAAAGACAAAGTGCAGGGGATTGGAATTTTGAGATGGCCACACACTTCACATTTTATAAAAATATGATGATTCTAAAGCTGATATATCAAAAGATATTTATCACGATAGTGGAGTTTGTTATGAATGAAGAATAGTTGCTGAGGAAGGAAAATCACCGAAAAGAAGTTTTTTTTGAGGTGATTGTGCTTGTTGAAAAAGAAAACAATGACACACAAATTTGTTGACGAAGGGGATTTCATGGTGTCATGTCGAGTTCAAGGGTTGTGGTTAATGATCCATGTTTTATTCAAGAACTTCGACAAAGGAATGGATGTTCTGGAAGTGGTACAATAAGAACTGATACATGGTTACTCTGTTTTCTAGTGTTTGCCACATTTTTTGGCCTAAAAATCGACAAATGAATAAAAGTGTTTTTTGGAAAAGGGACTTCTGTGCCGTGTACTTGAAGGCTTGGAAACTTTCATGCCAAATGTTTTTCAAGATTAGAACATGAAAATATGGCAAAGGGATAAGGGTCGCACATGTTTTGGGTTAGGTCACACAAGTGACTCGCGTATAAAAGGGGACTTGTGCATTGTTGACTTGATGGAGAGGAATCTTATTCACCTATTGTTTTTCAAGAATAGATCTTCAAAATATGGCCAAGGAAAGAGGTTCACACAAGTATTGGTTTGGTCACGAAAGTTAGTTGTGCGACAAAGGCTAGTTCTGTTGGAGTTGCGGGCTGAAACTTTCGCGCTGAGGGGAGAATTGCGCACTGTCGTGCATGGTGTCCAAATTCCCATAAATACAGGTCGACCTCTCTTTATTCCAAAAGAGCTCAACACTTATAGAAAATCAAACCTCCAGTCGTGTAGGTGTGCTGGTCACTCAAGTGGTGTGTAGGTCACGCGAGTGTAAGTTGCGTGATAGTTGTTTGCTGTGCGTCCAAGGTGTTTTGGGCAAGAAAGGGATTGGGTCATGCTAGTTTGATGTTGATGGAGTGAGTGTCGCACAAGTGGTTGAGGTGAACATGAACACCGGTTTGGACTTGCATGCTGAGACTTGGACTCCATCATGAGACTTGTGCACCGGTCATGGGGAAGTGTGAAAAGTATTGTTGAAGCCCTCCGGTATTTTCGGAGCTACACATAAGACGAAAGATTTCCCGATACCTTCGGTGCAAAGTGATATTAAAGAAGAAATCTAAATCATACATGCATGATCTCATGAATACATGGAAAAATGATTCAGACAATGCCAGGTATGTTGAGCTTCATTTATTGAGCAATCACATAAGTGGTTGTGATTAAGGCAAACAAAGACAAGAGGATCTAGTGAATTCACTCATTTCACTAAATAAGAAGGATTGAACTTAAAAGAGCATCAACTCTGATCCTTGATGTAAGAAAAGTCTCATGCTGAATAAGAGAAAAAGAAATTCATTTCTATCTGTTTAAGAGACCTTCACATCTATAAACTGAGTGGGACTTCACCAAAGGCAGTGAGCCAGAGAGAGTCAACAGGAGTGGCCCGAGGGACGCAGTGAGCGATCCCTGGACATGTGTAAAGGCAGTGTGCCTGGGAGAGAGTGACTGTACATGAACCTTTGTAATCCTCAACTAGGGAAGAATAGTGTATGTTTGTATGACCAGAAACTTGGTGGTGTATTCTCCTTGGACATAGCCCTTTGCGATGAACCATGTAAAAATTGTTCTGTCATATATTTGTGTGTGAATGTTTCATTTCTGATTATAACCATAATAAAGGTTTAACTAGTTCCTACTAACGTGGGAACAAGATCCTTGTATTTAAAAGAAAAATTTGACACCCTGATTCACCCATCACCTCTCTGGTTGTCCCGGGTTCCTACAAGTGGTTTCAGAGGGAAAGGTTCACGTATGTTGGATGCTCTATAGTAATTCTATTCAGAAGAGGATTTGAGTTTGATTCCTAAAGTCAACAATGATGTTCAGTCTTGATGAAGATTCAGTCATTTATGAGAAGAAGCATACATCTAAGAAGACCACGACAAATAGGAAAATGAAAGAGAAGAATCTGTTGAAGAAGTCCCTCATATCTAAAGGAGATGCAGTTTCTGGTTCTCCATGCCCTTCTAATAATGAAGAAATATCAGGCTTGGAATGTATCGAGCAGGTGGCTAAAGTTCCAACCATTGGAAAGGAATACACTTGTATCCCATGTTTTCAGGAGAAATTAATAATCTTTATGCGTGATATTCCTAAAGAAAGAATTTCTCCTATTTTTAGAATATTTCAATGCATTCAGGCTAAGATCAATCGATTCGAAATAGAAACTGAAAATTTGGTAGGTCATGGAAGAAAAAATTCATGAATGCTTAATGCTCACCAAACATATTAATGCTTTTGAAGAAATAGAGGGAGTCAATAAGACTCTAAAACAAAAGATCCATGCGGTTGAAGCTGAGCTGAAGAAGTGCACTGAAGTCAAGATTTTTTGTTTGGAAGAAACTTCCAAGAGATTCAAGGAACATGACTATTTGTTACAAATCAAAGTTAAGATGCATGAAGATGAAGGTAAACGATTTAAGAAGACTTGTGAAGGGAAGATGATCATGATTGAATATCAGAAGATCATCCACAATATTGAAAGTCAAAAATTGGAAGACCAACTGACAAGTCTTGAGAAGAAAGATATTGAGACTTCACAAAAGAATGAAACAGAATCAGTTACTGCTGGTACTCAATGCTCACTAGAGTATACTAAAGCTGAAATATCATCAACATGTGACAAGAATATTATGATAACTCTTGATTATTCATCTCAAGAAACAATGTATGTACCTATTCAATGCACACTGGAAGATTCTAAATCCAAAAGACCTCCAACATGGGATAAGAAGATCATTACTCCACTCATTGATCTATCATAAAAAACTGAGAAAGTGAAGGTACCATCCAAACCATCTTGTAATCATGTTTCTAATTACATTCCCACAATCAGTGCATGCTAGAAGTAAAATTCTAAACAAGTATGGATGAGGAAAGGTGAGGAGAAGAAACCTTCCACCATGGCTAGGGTAGATATGAAGAAAAAATTGGATGATGGTTTCCCAGATAGAGAAAAACACTTTTGGAAGAAGGCCCAACAACCTCATATTGGAGAAAACAAGAAGAAACAATATGTTGGTCAATGATGGTGCTGAAATAGATTTGGGCATTTTGGAAAGGATTGTTGGTACAATCCCTTAATTAAAAGCACAGAGAAATAATGTCTTAAAGGGAAGAAATCTAGAGAAGAAGAAGAACCATCCTCAGGTCCTGAAGCATCTGTTTGTAGAAAACATATTTGGAATTCTTGACAACTTCTGTGATGTATGCAACAATAGTGGTAACAAGGTAGGTATATGCCCATCTCAACATGCTTTCACTGTTGATAAGAAATGAATACCTCTGATGTCTTCTAAGTATGAATCAAGTACCTTGTGAAGAAATCAAAAGAATATTTTGAACACACATTTTCCCAAGAAGATCTAAAGTAGGGAATCTGAGAAGTCCCATGCTTTTAGATCCCTGAAATTGAAGGTTCATTAATCCAAAAAGCAAAACTAAGTGGGTTAAAACTCAGATAAACTCATGTGGAAGATCCAAACCAGCTGCAACAATTCCAAATGACATATTGGTCATCTCAATAGAAGATTTGAAAAGAATGAGGAAACATGAAGATGAAAAGGCCAAAGATGGTGATAAAGGAAACGAAAAACATTAACATGATGAAGACAAATTGCAGAAGAGATTGTAAACCAAGAGAAACACACGTGTAAAAGAAGATCTGTGTGAGAGATGTAAGAAATATGGTCACATTGAAAAAGGTTGTCTAACCATAATACCAGAGCAAGAACCAATCCTCAAAAGGAGTGAGAATGCATCATTCAGAATGGTTATTAAGAAGAATAATTCTCCATACCATGCAGACGAAAATGTGAAGGGAACCATGCCACATCAACACATATCAGAACATATGTTCAAATGTGAAGGCATGAAGACTCGAGTGAACAAAAGAACATGGTTGAGAAAAGAACCTCAACCATGCAGCTCATGTTGATGAAGCAAGGAGGAACCACCTTATTCTGTTAATCATTTAATTATTGTATTTGTTCTAATAATAAAGGGAATTGAAGGTGAAGCATGCTGTAAGGGGGAGAACCTGAGTAGTCGTGAATGCCGTTAACTCTTGATAGCTAACCGGAAAAGATTCCATATTTGGAAGATTTTTCAATTGATATTCAAATATTACGATGATGAAGGATCACTCTTGATAAAGATGATGAGTAGTGTTACCCTTAAGGGGGAGAAAAAAATGAAGAAGCTTCAAAAATCATTGTTTCAATCGGTATCAACTCCGGCTAGAATTAATTGCAATTACTCTATTAATTTCTTAAAGAACATCTCATTGGATATGGTATGTCATTTCTTAACCTCTCAACCTTGGATATTCAGAACAAAGATCATTCTACAAAGGGGGAGTAACAAAATTGATTAGGGACATAAGAAGAATAGAAGTTCCCTAAGGCCACTTATCCTACCAATTGCACTTGAATGTTTTTGATCTGTTTGCTGATGTGGGTTCATGAGTTTCAGGTTGAATATTCCCTATCACATTTGATTTCATCGACCGAAATGAATGGGGAAAACCCTTTAAGACAAAATACATTTTTTCTCATCTCATGTGGTATCATGATCTGTGACTAATGGACAACCTTGTTGTCTAAATAAAATCCTCTTGTTTTCTACATCGATCATTTCTCAAGTAGACCTAGAGTGAAATGATTAATGAAACATTTCTTATGTATAGATTGATACCCTCCCTATCATGAGATTTGTATTTATTGTCAATAAGGGGGAGAGAAAGTGAAATGAATGTTTGAAAAAAAATTGATTGAAGAGAAGATTCTCATTTTGACATTGACGAATTCATTTCTGAAGATATGTAAGGTACTGACAAAAAAAATACAAAGGGGGATATTTTAGGGACCACTTTGTGTATAAGGTTGTATTTGTTGTCAATAGTTGTCAATGAAGGTCAAAATGAATGAAATCAAGAATTACTCAACTGAAATGGAATGGAGGAATGGAAATTCAGATTATTGTTGTTTTGATCATATGCTCATAGAACATGTGTTAAAGGTGACACATTGTTTACAATAGTGAAGAATGGTGAGATATAATCCATCTGAAGATGATTAAAGAATAATGGGGATTTTATGAAGACCTTTCAATTCTTTATGATTGCATGAGAACCATGCAAGAGACTTCTTGAAGAATAAAAGCGTACGATTTTCATGAAGTAGAGAATGGCGGCTGAAGAAGAAGACAAAGTGCAGGGGATTGGAATTCTGAGATTGTCACTCACTTCACATTGTATCAAAATATGATGATGCTAAAGCTGATATATCAAAGGATAAATATCACAATAGTGGAGTTTGTGATGAAAGAAGAAGAGTTGTTGTGGAAGGAAAATCACAGAAAAGAAGTTTTTTTTGAGGTGATTGTACTTGTTGACAAAGCAAACAATGACACACAAATTTGTTGACAAAGGGGATTTCATGGTGGCATGTCGAGTTCAAGGGACATGGTTAATGATCCACATTTTATTAAAGTACCCCGAAATGGGAATGGATGTTCTAGAAGTGGTACAAAAAGAACAAATACATGGTGGCGCCATTTTCTAGTGTTTGACAACTTTTTGGGCCTGAATATCGACAAATTAAGAAAAGTGGTTTTTGGAAAAGGGACTTGCGCACCATGTACTTGACGGTATAGAAACATGTGTGCCATATGTTTGTTATGATAAGAACATGAAAATATGGCAAAGGGATAAGGGTCGTGTAGGTTTTGGGTTAGGTCGTGCAAATGACTAGTGCAGCAAAAGGGATTTGCGTGCTGTTGACTTGAAGGAGAGGAAACATGCGTGCCTGTTATTTTTCAAGATCAGAACATCAAAATAAGAAAATTGAAAGAGGGTCGCGCAAGTATTGGTTTGGTCATGAAAGTGACTTTCACGACAGAGGCTAGGGTGATTGGAGTTGCATGCCGAAACTTTCTCACCAAGGGGTGACTTGCGCACCGTCGTGCTGGGTGTCCAAATGCCTATAAATACAGGACGAACACTCATAATTCCATACAAGATCAACACTTAGAGAATATCAGAGCTCCCTTCGCGTAGGTGTGCTGATCACACAAGTGGATTGTAGGTCATACAAGTGTAAGTTGCACGACAGTAGTTTTCTGCACGTCTAGGGTGTTTTGGGAGAGAAAGGGATTGGGTCGCACAAGTTTGAAGTTGAAGGAGTGAGTGTTGCACAAGTGTTTGAGGTGAACTAGCGTGCCGGTTTGGACTTGCATACCGAGACTTGTGCGCCATCAAGAGACTTGTGCGTCGGGCTTGGTGAAGCATGCTAGTTATTGCAAAAGCCCTCCGATATTTTTGGAGCTTCACATTAGCCAGAATATATCCTGATACCTTCGGTGCAAAGTGAAAATAAAGAAGAAATCTAAATGATACATGCATGATCTCATGAATACATGGAGAAATGATTCTGACATTCCAAGTAAGCTGAGATTCATTTATTGAGAAATCACATATGTGGTTGTGATTCAGGAAAACAAAGACAAGAGGATCTAGTGAATTCACTGATTGCACAAAAGATGAAGGATTTGACTGAAAAGAGCATCAACTCTAAACCCAGATGCAAGCAATGTCTCGTGATGAAAAAGAGACAATGAAATTCATGTCTATCTATTGAAGAGACCTTCACATCTATACACTGAGTGGGACTTCACCAAAGGGAGTGATCCAGGGGGAGTTAACGGGAGTGACCTGAGGGACGCAGTGAGCTATCTCTGAACTTGTGTAAAGGCAGTGAGCCTGGGACATAGTGACATTACTTGAACCTTTATAATCCACAACTAGTATAGAAAAGGGGAATTTGGTACGACCGGAAACTTGTCGGTGTATGCTCCTTCGACAAAGCCCTTTTGGCGAACCAAGTAAAAATTGTTGTGTCATATCTTTGCATGTGAATGTTTCATTGCTAATTATATCCATCATACAGGTTTAACTAGTTCCTACCTATGTGGGAATAAGATCCTAGTATTTAAAAGAAAAATATGACACCCAGAATCACCCCTCCCCTCTTAGGGTGTCCCAGGGTCCTACAGTCTTGACCACTTCCTAATATGATCCATCTTTAAATGATTGATAAGTTATTATCCTCCAACATTCCAAACCATGATCTTCAAATGAACCAATAACAACACACACACTCACAACTTCAGGAGTTCCCAATGACCTGAAAACACTTTCAACTATCTCAAGACACCCCAGGCTTCGGATAAACATTTATCACCATGGGAAACAAGAAAATACATAGAAGATATTGACTCTTCAATGACACTATGATTCTAGGTAGGATCAAATACTATAAGAGACCCAAATGAATCTTTTGGGAAATTTTTATGCAGCATGATCTAAATCACATAAAAAACATAAAAAACAATATCAATAAAAAATTCAATCAAAAGGAACATTCTAAACCTTAACATAAATTTATTTACCAAATATCACAGAATAAGACCTAAATACACATTCCAAACCACCATTTAATTTCCTTTATAAACCCCACATTCTTCCAAGTCCACATTTCAAGAATATCAAAACCCATTCTCAAATATTATTTTAAATGCTATGTTCACATCGTAAAATGAAATACACAAAATTCTAGAAATTCATCGTCCACTTTTCTATGAAATAAATTTTTTTACATTAAAATATATGCATTCCATCTAACATAAAACCATGACATATATACCACCCAAATCTCGAACTAGGTAAATAGTGGCCATTCAAAACCCTTCCACATGGTTTAGTGGACCATGAAATATGAAGGAACCAACCACCAGGAGGACCATGAAGCATGAAATCATGATCCAAAAGGGTCACTAGCCCATGTAATCCAGCTAAAAATTACATGTTCACCTTTTATATCATTCTTGATACTCCAAATGAAAAACCCCAATCAAAAGAATCCAATCTCCGACTATCCATAACAAGTCTAGGATATGGTGGAAATGAACGGATACTCAGATACCATTTATTCACAAACCAGTTTAGGCTTTCATGTGACCTAACACCCTACCCATCTCAGGACATGTCCTGAGAGTCTTACTTGATCCCCCCTAGGTCGGAGACTACCACCAATCCTAAATGATAAAACAAGCGGGATGAATTTATCCCAAACTACAAGGATCAAATTACCAAGACAAATAATATGGAAAATTACAAAAATAACAAAACAAAACAAATTATATATGGTATCCAGATTCAACTATCTCTAAAAAATGCTAAAATGAAACCAAAACCAAATTGGACATAATTTGTTCTCCACATGACGTCTTGGTCACAACCAAATTTAATTCCAACCTTCTAGAAATTAGAAAAATCAAAATAGAAACCTAACCAATTAAAATAGTTTGGTTCAAGTGATTCTTAGAGAAACAAGTCTGTGTGAGGATAAGATTCTCAGTAGGTTATCATCATAAAATCTATATAGTTCCTTGTCTCCATGGAATTCATAAACAACAGTTTGAAATACATTTAGAAAATAGGGTTTTATCATATTAAAGTAAAAAACACATATTTCCTTTTCAAAACTGTTTTTCTTTTGAAATACTAGATACAAAATCAATATCCAAATGAGAAACCATTCATGGAGTGCAAAATGGATATGCAGAAAATAAATGTAACAATACCAATAAGAAATACACGATGATTTAATAGCCTATGTGCAACAGAAAGAAACAAAAAACAAAAAATATAATTATCATTATTTCCTAAACATATCAAGAATAAATCCATGTCCATACATAGTTTGAACTCACCAACTAGAATATGGTATATCTCCATAGACAATAAAAAAATTCCTGCTCTAAAATAGCCTTGGAAGAGGCACATCCCTCTAGCCACTAAAAAAATCCATGGTTATTAATCCATCAAATCAATGACATTAAGATACTTTCACTACACCCTCTAGATGAGAACTTAAAATACGATTTTAATATTATATGAAGTTTAATGAGGTTACCACACACATTACATAAAGCAATAACCCATAGATTCCACTATTCATGCCAATACTAAACTCCTACACAAACTGTGCAGAAGCCCTATTCTCAATGGATAAACAATAGTGGTGACCAATATATTTCAATACATACACAAGTTCCAACTGGGCATACCCATCACATGTTTTTGAATACTAATTTCCAAAAAATCACAATGTACCAACTAGGCCTTTATCAATTGCAACCCGAGTCCAATATCCAAATCTTTATCAAATACCAAGATGAGAACATACAAAATGATAAAAAGGTGTTAAATGAACCTTTATTTAGGAATCACATTGGAAATCAACTTTGAGGTTATTTAGTAATGTAGAAACCATTTTTTATTCATTTGGGGCCTTAGAAAAATCATTTAATAGGAGGAGCGCAAAGGAAGAGAACATGGGAAACATGGAAAGTATATTGAAATCAGTGTTTCTAGGTAAAAACATCTATTAAAAATCAATTATTATTTTTGATCCTATCCTTAGGTTAACTACATGAAACAATGGATATAACCATATAAATTATAATGTCAAAGGTATGTCATCAAATAGAAACCAAAGATCAAATCAAAGGATTAACCCTAGCCCTTTAAAAAAGTACAACAACTCGCACATGAGAACCAATTCATAGAGAACCACGACAACCACACACAAAACACAATTCACAAGAAAGTAAAAACTCCAAGATAAAACCAAGGTACAATAAACTCCAAAAAACACAATTCCATCATTAAAGATCAAGTGACATTTTATCATACACTTTACATGAATATATATAATAATAATTAGTAAAACCCTTTGATATCAAATCTTCACCAAATTTACACCTTAAAATAACAAAAAAATTTCACTAACACATCACAATAATGTTAAAGACATTATAAACTATATTAGACATGATCTATAATTAGATGGATTTTTTAGGAAGTTAATTGATGGAACTCCTACTAAAATGATGTGGGAACCCAATGAGACTCCATCAAAATGAAGAAGGTGGACACAGAAAAAATTGAACACCATAACATCCAAGAAACACAACCCCCACATAAAACCTAATATATAGGGTCCTACCAAGAGACTGGATAAACATGTAAAACCAAGTAACAATTAGTAGAGAATAAAAGAAGATGAATCCAACCAAAATCTAATATTAAAACACTGTCGAAGTTTGAGGAGGCATCCATGGAGGAAGTAGAGCCTAAGGGAAGGTGTTTTGGAATCCCTGCCATGTGCTAACATCAATAAAGTGGGAGTGGTAGTCAAATGCAGTTTAAAATAAAATAGGGGGAATATTAATTTAATGTTTTCATAAATTTGTGAATGTTTCATTGATTGAGAAAAAAATTTTCTGAACTATATGCCAACCGTGTGCACCGTACTAGAAATGAAGGGTTCACATATGAGCTAGCTGCAAGGTTTTTGAAACCATGCTCTGGCTATGAAACTCAACTATGTCAAATGGAAGATCCATTTCACATGATATTCATATGGTTCATCGAACCATGTGAAGATCGTGAACATTGATCAAGACACCAAACACACACCACACAATTGTTCTATTGCTTTTCATGATTTGTTCAAAATCATAAAAACACAATAAAATTAAAACCATGCAAGATGAAAACGATCTGAAAAAACCCCTTCCTTAGAACTTCTAATACTATTCACATAATGTGTGCACCCAAACTGTGCATAGATCTAAAAACCAATCAGAACCTCCAAATCATAGAAATTACCACCAGGAACTCAACTTGAACCCCAACCAAACAATCCATCACCTTGAGATTAATAACATAAATGAAAAAACATATTTGGGGTGTGAAAATTTACCAAAACAATTTCCATACACAATAATTAAATTGTATAAACTATTAATGTAAATCGACATTATTATCTATTTATGATTCTTGGGGTTGGATGTGTGGTTTATTAATCTAACGTGTGAACCTTCAGTCGCTAAACATAATTTGATTAAGAATAAAATAGATCATTTATTAGTAACATATCCTATGGGATGATCATGTAATTGATTAAGATAATTTGTAATCATATGGTCAATAAACCTACCATGTTTTTTCCCATGGTCACGTGACCAATCATTATTTCCCATTGTTGATCTCATTCTTTATTCAGTCACATTACATTATTTGAGGTATCTAGTTTGACCTGCATTAATATAGAAAATCTACATTTCATCCTCTGGTCAAATAGTGTTTCATTATGTGGTCAGGAAACATTTCAACATGAAGTCACATTATCATTGTAGAGTCAGATACTATTTGAAGCTCATACTATGGAACCTTCGTCATGTAGTTCATTTATTGATAATGACGTTGTCACATTATTTCAGTTGAACTAGTTCTTCATGTGGTCAGTACAAAGACTATGACATCACACTTCTTGTAATTTATCCTAAAACTATGATTGTTTTTTAATTTATGTAAATATTTTTCACCATATTTTACTATTATTTGATTTGACATGTAATAATATATCACAAATTATGAAATATTTGAACTCTTATAAATATTTCAATATTAGTTATTTGACAACAAATGACAATATCATAAATAATCTCAATTTGTATTCACCAGCTTCCTTTCTAATATAATAACATCAATAAAATAATTTCTCTTAATAATAAACCATATAGTTCCCTATATATAATATTAAAAATGGATTTTTATTCTTTTATGATTACTTTTTCATCTCATTTAATGGTGATAACATGATTAGATTTGTAACCTTCTTATTTAGACTCATTCAAATCTATTTCTATTTACTATATTAGGATTCATAAAAATATATATTATATATATATTTTGAAAAGTTATTCATATAAATACTTAAATTTTAATTTATAACTATATATTTATTGGTGAAGGGTTAATCTAAAATTTCTATTATTTGATTATTAAAATGAATTAATTAAATAGTGAATCATGAATAATTATTCATTTATTTGAAAAAAATTTACCATTTAGAGAATTCTTTTTCATAAAAAAGAAATTTTTTTAAAAATAAATATTAAATATCCAGATGCTTTATATTGTATTTCATAATGGGTGGGGCAGAGTTGGGAGTATTTTGGTAAGGGAATCATAAATTTTTTACTTTATGTGTGATAAATTTGTTGTCTATTTTTTATATTTATTATATGGGTAATTTTAAAAGGGATATAAATGATGAAATTGAGTTGAGAGACTGTGAATTTGATATAGTTTTTTATTTTATATTATTAGGAGGAAGATTATCCACTACTTATTCTTATAATAACAACCTTGGATATCCACATGTCGATCCTATAGAATAATTGAAAAAATTAGTGTAGTAGAAGTAGAGATCCATTGGTGCTTTGATGTGATCAAATAACTTTATTTGAAGGAGGTTGTAAAATGTAACCAACCCACAGCTTGAAAATAATTATTCATACAAGTAATCAAAAATATCTATAATTCATGATATATATATATAATAATAATGTAATTAAATAATTCATGGAAATGAATATAAAAAAATAATTTTCTTCAATTTTTTTCAAACATGAATTCCAACAACATTGTGGATTTATTTTTAATCATCATAATATAATATATAAATTAACAAAAATAAAAATAAATAAAATTTCATTATAGAGGATTAAATCTCTATAAAACTATATATAAATTTTATATAAAATTTGTATCACAAATGTGCATTTAATATGGTTCCCATAACATACTGACATGGTAACCACTGTTGGTAGCCAAAGACAGTCAGTACAAGGGCATCAAATTCACCCCCTCATATAATATAGACAATCAACTAGTAGCATGTGTCTGATGATGGTACAATGTTGAGAATATACACCCATGATCAGAGTAAAATAAAATTATATCATAACAATATAACCACATACGTAATATATAAAAATGGACAAATATTAGAATGATAATAAAATAAATGCTAAAATTAATATGAAATGGATATCACCAATTATACAACAATGAATGTCCACGTCACTACATGTTAAAATAATTATAAATACTAATGGTAAATAATTAATTTTAAACAAACAAATTGAAAAATCATTAAGGTATATCCCCATGATCATCTTGATCTTTGGCTATATATTATTCTCTTAAGACACCATGTTCAAGAGTCATAATATAAGAAAAATCCAAAATAAGAAACCATAAAACATGAGGATTGTTCATTTACCCCAACGTAATTGTGGCATGAAATATATGTCAGATACACTTTGTTGGAAACTACCAAATCTTTACAATGATATTAAATTAGTGTGTATAAAATAATAGTGTTTTATGTTTTATAAATTATTTTAAAATGATGAATGATATAAACAGGTCAGCTCAGGATTGTATGGAACACCAGGTTGTCACTACCTGCATCAATGTAAGATGGGTTGCCTCATAGTATACATTATTACATATATATGGATATATGTATTTATTTATACACACACACACACACACACACACACTATAATGATATTAATTTTTATATACAGAAATATAGATATGTAGTATTATCTTGGACCCATGGTGTAACTCAAGAATCCATGCATAATAATACTCATAATAATAATAAGAGTTTCATAATAATAATTATGGGGCTAAATATACCAGGATCAAAATCAAAACATAATTCCATGTCGAGTAGCATAAAAAAATTGGAATTTATTTTGAGTATCATGAATAACAAAGGGGAGGGTCACACCCAACCTCTTATTCAAGGGTTCATGGAATGGGTTTCTAAGAAACCCCAATGATGTGAATGACATGATCACATCCTCAACCACAATGTTGTGACAAATCGAATTCAATGATCATAATCGATGTACCTTTGATCATAAGAAACTATTTGGTATCCCCCTTTCCCTATGAGCCCTTATTAAAAAAAAATTAAATAGGAAACTGGCGTCACTAAAGACACATTTGATAATTTTTTGTAGTAATCATTTATCATTACACATGTAAATCTATTTAATTAACACCATAAAATTATAATAATATATTACTTCATGAACATAAGTTTCCCCTTATTAATTAATTTACTCCATTTGATATCCCCGTTTTATTAGATAAGGAAACACCCCTCAATGTGTTTTTATTAAAATTTTGGTTGGGGTATCATATCAAGTCCATTTAAATAAATTTATTTTTCCCTTATAATATATTTAATTCATCAGATGAAAATTACAATAAAATGTATGAATGGAAATTTGTTATACATTATTAAATTAATGAGACACCCATAAGGGTGATATTATTAAATAACAATGTGGTATTGAACTACATATAGACGATGAACCAAAATGGTTGGTTTATAATGAGGTAACTAACATCAACTAGTTCAATTTAGCATAAAACAATTATTTTGTTTTATAATTTTGGCTCTACATATTATATTTATTATTTACATGGTGACACATAGAAATTATTATGCATTGTAGGATAGAGTTATTCATCAAGGAATAGACAAAAATAGAAAATTCCAGATACCAAAAACCCCATACATAGGATGGTCCACTTCTCTAATGTCTATATATTATTTCAGTTTGCTAAATGGAAAATGATTTAATGAACAAAATCAACAAAAATATGGCAAATTAGCTCACCCAATGATGAAATTATGTTTATATAAAGAAACTAATAATTGATAAAACTCGTGTTATAGACTCACTGATATGATTACATCATGATGAACAACTCTTTATTTACTAGTTAGATGTTGAAGATCTCTCCAAGGAATGAGGATAATATAATGAGTTCAAGTGGTCTGTAACTATATACATGGAGGTGAACAAAAAAGGAAGGAAACATTTTATGTAATGTAGGTGAAAAATATTCATTTCCCCTTTTTAAGAGTCATACAGTTTAGCTACACGGTTTGGATAACTCCGTTCCAACCATGTGGCATTCACTACAAAAAAGGACCATCAGAAGGTATCATGGTAGGGATGAACTATTTGAAAAAATGTGCACTTAACTATGCAAAGCTATTATTCACGAGGAACAAATTGTGCCATATAGGCATACAAATTAAGAAAATTGTGAACATTCCATGTGGGTCCCCACTAAATATGTGCAACATGTCACATGGTTAATCTTATGTGGTTTAATGGTTTAAAAAATTAGTGCCACATAAGGAAAATGGTATTTTGGTTGACCTGCATGGTAAAAATAACCATATAACAATTATGGGCCTCATTCTATATCTATAAAATATATTGATGCTTCCAAAACTCAACTGAACACATATGAAACCTCTCATGGTGTAATCCTCATCTTCAAACAATCGATTTAATTTTTAAAAAACATGGATTTAATCTTTTAATCTTAGTTTAGCATAAGTCCCATTCCCCAAATTGTAGAATTCATTTTCCTTCGGAAATTACACTAGTTCCAAAGCACAAGACATTTCAATCACCCAAAATTATAGCATCGCATCCCTCAAAAGTCATGGAGAACCACAAAAATTACATGCCACCTACAAAATCTTGATGATTCATTTGAAATATGTGTCTTTAATTTTCAAACACTTAATGCACATACCAATACAACTTTATATAAATTATACATAACCCATAGAATCTTTTATCATTTCGTGAAAAAAATACTACACATAGATACATTTCATTCACATGTGAATTAAATAAGAAAAATTAGTAAAAAATCATATATTTTATCATCAATAATATGGACTTCCCAATAGGTTTATAACATTTAATGGACAATTATGAATCACGGTACTCTCGTCATTAGAATTCTACAATAACAAGCCTTTAAGCATTCTAATGAAATGTCTAGAATGGTTCAAACAACTGATTGAATGAATAATTTCCAATCAACATTATCATTATAATTCATGTCAGGTTTTAATGAAAGACATCATCTAACTCAAACATCACTGGACTCATTTAAACAATGTTACCAAAATTGTTCCAATAGGGAAAATTTAATGAAATAAGAGGAAGTAAGTAACATGTCATATAACTGACTATTAAGAAAATGATCATCATAGATTTCCAATATATCACAACCCAAAAAATGATTCCTTATTTTAAGTCATCTCATCTTTAAATTGAGTGTAACACCCAAATATTCCACGGTATGTTACCCTTTGAATAATAAAATAGCTTGTGTTGTATGCAACTTTGAGATTCAAACACATCCCGACCAATCAAACTAGCTGTTATGAATAGTAATATACAATTTTTGAAATTTTATAAATTTTATCATTCAGAATGGACTTCAGTTTTGGGTTTGGAATCACGAAATTAGATTAGGATTAATTTTAGGTATCTTTCCAAAAACATTCACTTTCTAATAAATAGTGAATATACTACATTTTAATAAAAAATAGTTTTAAATAAAAATAATTTATAGTGATAAATTATAAAATTGATGGGGTTTTACATATAATTAAATTATATTTTTACAATTAAATTCAATGTTCATCATTGGACGTAATTTCACATTTTAACTGGACATAATCAAGTGTCAATCATTTGATAGTTATTATTTCTTAAAAATGCTCTTTTTGTTTTCACATTGGAAATGAATTTTCAATTAATTTCTACCACTTCTGTGTTTTTAATTTAGAAAAATGTATTCCATATTTAAAATCATGTGGTGAAAATTCTGTAAATAGGTATCTTTTATTTTTATACATTTTGAATAATTACTTCAGTAAATATTTTATTTTCCATGGTTACAGGGTAATTCCATAAAATAAGGGTAAGAAATAAAATTATAATAATATTAAATTTCCTTAACACGCATCCTAACACTAGTGGATGGTACATGTCTGACCTTGGTCATTCATGGGTGGATTTTGGGACCCCATGGAACCACTTTTAAGTGATAATGACACTTTATATTAATTAAGTTAAAATACAAAAATGACATAAGCATATATCTTTTAGTAAATCAATTTTTACATAGGTTTATATATGATATCTATAAAACAATGAATATTTATTATAAAGCTATAAATATTTCATAAATAATGGTACATTATTTATTATTTTTAGACATTGAATAATTAAATTTATTTATGACACCATGATGATGCAATATTATACTTATTAATGTAACCATCAAATAAATTATATTATAAATAATAAAATAAATATAATTTGAATGTTTTGATTCCATACAAAAACTTTATATGCGACCGTAACATATATGTTTGATTAAAAGTATTTATTTATAAGTATTAATGTTTTTAGGACTTTAACAAAAAACAATTATTATATAATGTCAAAATTGAAATAAATGAGTTTTTAAATGAAATAAAATATTATTGGTTGATATAATAATCTTAAAAATCTACGGATCATCCAAAAGACATATATAATTATTTTTTCATCATTATTGAACCACTTTGAGTTATCTAAGAAGTATATATAATTTTTATTAACCATATAATATAAAAATACCAAGAGACATGGTAAATGTCAAAATATTTAACTAAGAGTTAAATGTAAAAGATAAGGTTAATATAGTGACCCAAATCAATAAAAACCCTATTGGTTGAGAGGATTTTGCCCTATAACCACCATATCCTTTAAATAAATTATTTTGGAGCCCTTATCTACTTAAAATTATTGTATTATAATATAATATTTCAATCTTTTCTTAAGGTTCCTCTCACCGCTATAGTAAAATAGATCTCCCCCTTCTCCCTAATTCATGCCATAAAATCCATTGGGATCGGCCAAAACCTCCCCATATATCCTCTCCACATTCCTACCTTAATCATAGAGGCCTTATATTGATCATAAAGCCAAATTATGGAGCTCTTTTGGCCAAATCAAAATGAAGAACGCGAAGAAGAGGTAACTATTTCATCACCTCTTTCAAGATCCTTTCTTCTTCCACTTCCTCTTTCATTGTGGTTTCTATTATAAAATTATAACTAAAGTATCTTCAATATACTTTTATGTTATAATAAATATGTTACAACCATATTCATTATTCTATCCATCCTTTGAATGACATGTCACCATACGTGCGGACATACGACATACCGTCTCCACGTCATGGTGTAGTTGTTATTCAATACATTATTATTTGGATGGGTATAATAATGATGTATAATTGATGTAAGTAATAAATATAACATTATAATTATTCATTATATATGATATACCATCAAATTATAGGTTTTTTTAATATCAAAAGAATGAAATTGTCACACGTGCATACGTACGGATTACAGTCTCCATGAACACGATGTGATTCATTCGCCCTCGTATCCATTCAAAAAATAATATTCCATTGATGATTAAAAATATTTTTTAACATCTTAATATCATTATAAATATGAATAAGATACATACTATCCATAACAAACATTACATACATAACAAAGCATATAAAGGAAAATGAATCAGTTAACACCCTAAACGACGATAAAACTAAAATATTATTAATAAAGAAATATTAGAAGTTCATATATGATATAATATTAATATATATAGTTCTTTAATAATTTAATAACAATTATTCCACCATTATACAGGAGGATAACCAACCCCTGACCAAGGAAAAGTAAAAGGTATGGTTAAATTCTACAATCTCTTTATTATCCGAGGTTGTTTTTACGTATGTATCTACTGGGACCTATTTATCTTCCACATCCATGTTTCATAAAAATGTATTTGAAAAACATTTTTGTTATTTATAAGACAATTATTTGAAGTAATTTATACCCTTATTTTAACTTATATGTTTTGAATGGAAACTTTCAGTAGTTTTCCAAACAAGGTACTTTATGACCTTTTTGCAAAATTAAGGTAAGAATGATCTTTTAACTTATACGGTGAGTGCATTTATTATCTGCCGTTATAACATCGTAAAATATTACCTTACATGATTATAAGAATATTTTCAAAATAAATGTTTTCTTTAATAATTATATAACATTAAAAAAATTTAAAAAAGAGAAAGAGATATTTCCCTCAAATATTTTTGATTTCATCTATGTCATCATCCTTTGATTGATTTTATACTTGTTTAATTCAATTAATTATGATACTAATATTCCATATTGTATTGATGGGTTTGCGATATGTTGAACAGTGGATGTGTTATTTTCATACCATTTCTGGTTTATGGTTAAAGTATGGACATTTTCTATGATAGTTTTAATACAAATGTTTATTTAATATTTCATCCATTTCATATAAGGAATGCATATGACTTAGTAAGTGACAGGTGGAGCCTGCTATAGCTCCTGTATGCATCAGTTGGTATCATGGGACAACTAGACGTGGAATTTCCCAAGGCCTTTCCCAATTTGATATATGGTTTTTGCTGAGGCCATAGTCAATTTAGACGCCTTGGATGAGACCTTGAAAATTAGTTTTAGAATGTATATAATTATACAATCCCTCATTATGAAAATAATTATACTGGTTCATGTGGTCATTCGACTAGTAGAATACCCTTGATTATGTTTTATTATGGCATTATTTACTCAGCTCACATTCCTTCCATAAAGTAGTCCATGTTTATTATTGGTAAAGGCCTGTGTTTTCAATTATTCACCATGCTTAACATTTATGTTATCTTCTGCTATATTGCTTACCCTTACTGTGAATTTGAGCTCACCTCTTTCATATGATTAATTTTCCCCAGGATATGGAGAAGTTAGTTATGAGTGACTTGCAACCAGAATCTAGGAGGCTAGGATGTTTTAAAATGGAATAAATTTGTGTTTTATTTTATTTCAAGTTGTAATGTTGAACTCATGTATGAACCTTGTTTCCAATAATACTAAACTGATCGGTCTTTCGTGACATGATTTCCTTGTGATCATGCCAATGTTATGTAATAAGGCACCAACTCTGGGTTACAAGGGTTGGGGCATTACATTTGGTATTATATAAGTTTATTACAAATCATGGAAACTAGATTTAAATACACCTCGATTAGAGCACATTATCCTAAGATAGAATTTGAGGATTAGTATAGAAAAAATTCCTAGAATTTTGGTATTTTATATATTTTGTGAGTTTTCGAAGAAATACATCCTTGTTTGTATATGATCTGGTAGAGGTGGCTCAGACACAGATGTAGGTAGTGGTGAAATCTGAAAAAACTACTTTGAGCTAGACTCGAACAGGAACTGGTGCACGATAATGGGCCTTACTACTCTCTTGGTTAAGACACTCCTGGGGTATATGCTTAGGATAATTCTCATTTTCATTTCATACAATTTTTAAGGGTTTACGAGTATATACATCCACAAAGAAAACATTTTTATTATTATGGATTATAACCATTAACTTTTCAATTCATTTTAAGTATTATACAAGTTTGGATTTATATATTGTGATTCATAATTAATCTAGTGAATGCCAATGTTTATAAGTGGTGCCTAGTGGAAGGAATGGAAACCGTATCCATGCACAGACTCCATGTATGTATTTTCCTCCCACTCAAGATAACTATAGTGGAGCTGGTGATACATCTTGTTCTGGTCAGCTTATCCCCATACATGGACAACTCACACATGTTAGGAATAATAAACATACCCATATGGAGAACCCTAATCCACATTGAAGAGGATCAATTTTAGACCACTTCATGAGGAAAAAACCACCAACATTCGATGGGGTTACAAATCCATCAGTATCAGAGAAATGGATGAATTCCTTAGAGAAAATATTACATGCCTTGGGGAGTGGCGAAATGGAAAAAGTTGTCATGAACGTTTGCTACCTCACTTGAGATGTTGATCAATGGTGTTCATTGAATCAAAAAACAATGTAAGATGATGAAGTATCAAATATGGAATGGAGGGACATTATATAATTTTTCATAGAAAAATACATTCCTCATTATCATCGAGCAGATATGGAAATAAAAATTTCTGATCCTCAGGTAAAAGGAGGATGAGAATGTTTCCAAGTACAAAGTTAACTTTACAAGGTTAGAAAGGCATGCTGCATATTATATACGTAACCCAAGAAGTAAGATTGATCATTTCATTGATCGGTTAAATCCATTTACTTGTCGAGCAGTAGTATCACAATCCTTCTCATCATACGAATATATTGTCTCGTGTGCTATCAAGAGAGAAAATGAATTATCTAAGCCTTACGACTTTAATGAAAATAGAAGAAGTGATCTATTGAATACTCTAGGAAAGGAAATAAGGGAATACAGAAGAAGGGAAGAATTGAATTTCCACCATGTGATAATTATGGAAGGAAGCACCCCGGTGCCTGTCTAAAAGGAAAAGGAGTATGCTACAAATGTTGAAACAAAGGAAATCTTGCTAGTGATTGTAAGGGAAAGAACGATGCTACCAATGTTCAATGATACAATTGCTGGTAGATGGGAAATTATGCAAAAACATTTCCTAAGCATCAGGGATACTTACCTCAGAAATGGAAAATGGATCAAGGCCAGGCTTATGCGATCACTACTGCTGAGGTTGAAGCCCCCAAAGATGAGTTGGTAGGTAATTTAATTGTTTCCTCACGTTTATCCAATGCTTTATTTGATTCTGGATCATTGAATTATTTTATATCTTCCCTGTTTTCTAAGAAAATATGATATTTTCAATTTGATTTAACAAGGAAGTTTTCAGTCAAATATCATGAGGGAAGTATCATTGCTACAATGTTTTGTGAATAATTTCCAATTAGTTTATATAAATGTTCTTTATCTGATGATCTCATCGTTATACCACATATTGAATTTGATATAATCCTTAGTATAGATTGGATTTTGTACTATGGTGTAAAATTTTATTGTAAGAAGTTAGATGTTATGATTTTTGATGACAATGATAAAGAACACCATATCTTTAGAGAAAAAATGTCACCACCCCATTCTTATCTAGATCCACCCCCAGTAGCTCAACTAAATTCAATTATTGGACAGAAAAAGAATTAAATAACTGTGGGTGAAGAAAATAATGTTAAAATATTGAATGTACCTATTGTTTAAGAATATGTAGGTGTGTTTCCATAATATTTACCTAGACATCCTCCAAAATGATAAATTGAGTTTTCCATTGATTTAATTCTTGGTTTAAGGCCCATATCGAAGACCCCTTATAGAATGGCCATTGTAGAATTAGTTGAACTAAAGAAACAAATAGAGGAATAGAGTAATAATGGATTTATTTTTACTACTGTTTCTTCATGGGTATCCCATGTTCATTTTGTTAAGAAGAAAGATGGATCTATGAGTATGTGCATTGACTATAAGGAGAATAATGAAATGTCAATAAAGAACAAGTATCCCTTACCTTTCATTGAGGGTTTATTTGACCAACATCATGGAGCCCAATTTTTTACAATTATTGACCTTTGATATTTATATCATCTCTAGTGTGTGAAGAAGGACGACATTCCGAAAACAACAATTAAATCTAGGTATAGGCATTACGAGTTTACAGGAATGCATTTTGGGAGGACTAATGCACCATATGTTTTCATCAATCTAATGAACAGAGTATTCAAGGAATATCATGATGATTTTGTAGTAGTATTTGTTGATGATATCATTGTATACTGCAAAATCTACGAAGATCATTAAAATCACATGCACACCATTCTGAAATCCTCAGAAGAAATGAATTATATAGGAAGTGTAGCAAGTGTGTAATTTGGCTTCAGGAGATTTCTTTTCTTGGACTTATTGACTATAAGGATGGAATCTCTGTTGACCCTTCTAACACAAAAGAAATCCATGAATGGCTAGCACCGACATGTATAACTGAGGGATGTTGTTATATTGGTTTAGCAGGTTATTATCGATGTTTCGTCCAGAATTTTTTCCAATTAGCTAAACTATTAACGAAGACCACACATAAAGGGGTTGAATTTGTTTGGAAAAAAGAGTATGAAGAATGTTTTGAAGAACTGAATAGAAGATTAGTCAATACCCATATATTGACTATAACATCTAGGAATGATGGGTTTGTTTTTTATAGTGATGCCTCAATGAAATGACTTGGTTGTGTCTTTATGTATAATGATAGAGTTATTGCCTACGCGTCATGTCATCTGATAATTCATGAGAAAAACTATTCTTCTCATGATCTTGAGTTAGCAGCTGTAATCATTTATTCGATTATTTGGAGACACTATCTCTATGTTTAAAAATGTGATATTTATACTGATGACAAGAATTTGAAGTATATTTTCTCTCAGAATGAACTCTACATGAATAAAAGTAGATGGCATGAACTACACAAGGATTGTGATTGCACAATACACTACCACCCGGGGAAGGAAAATAAGGTGGCAAATGCTTTGAGAAAAAATCATCATGGAGTATTAAACAATATGGGAGTTGAAAAGGATCCCATTTTCATGAATCAGGTAAAGATGGATATGGGAAAAACCATGGAAGGTGAAATATCAATGCTTTTTCAAATGGATTCCAAATCATCCTTACTAGAAATGATAAAAATATCTAAGGTTTATGATGAGGAATTTAAAAATAAGATTAAATATATGAACGATGTGAACTTGATCGAATTCTTATATGAATATGGGATTTTGAAATTTAGGAAGAGACTTTGTGTTACCGATATACCAGATCTGAAAATGAAATTGATAGATAATTCTCATAGCTCAAATTTCTCTATAAACGCAAGGAGCACCATGATGTATATCGATTTGAAGGAAAATTTTGTGTGGGACTAAATGAAGAGGGAGATTGAAGATTTAATGTCAAGATTTTTGGTTTTTCAACAAGTGATTGTTTGAAGGCAACATCCTAGAGGAGTCGTGCAACATCTTCTAATACTTGAGTGGAAATGGGATAATATTACGATGGAAATGGTAATGGGACTACCAAAGACTACTAGAGGGAACGATGCAATATGGGTCATTTTTGATCATTTTACCAATTCAGCACATTTTCATGTTATAAGAGAATATTTTCAACTTGAAAATTTAGAAAAACTATATATTAATGGAGTTTTAAAACTTCATGGAGTACTCCAATAAATTGTTTCTGATCATGATCCACATTTTACATCAATATTCTAGAAAAGTATTTAGAAATACCTGGATACTGAACCTCATTTGAGCACTGCCTACAACCCTAAAACTGATGGGAAATAATACTGGACTATTAAAACTTTAGAAGAAATGTTTAGATCTTTCTCACTTGACTTTCAGTGTTTGTGGTATCCATATTTACCACTATTAGAATTTTCCTATAACAATTGCTTCCATTCAAGTATTTAGATGGAACCATATGAAGTGTTATACGGAAAGAGAGGTCATCCAAAAACTTGTGGGGTTGATGTTGGTGAAGAGAAACTCATAGGCCCAGAACTTGTTGAGGAAATGATGGAAAAGGTGATGGTAATCCAAACCCACATGAATGAAACTCTAAGTAGGTAGAAGAGCTATGCTGATAACCGATGGAAGGATTTGGAATTTTATGTAGGAGATCATGCTTTAATGAAGGTATCTCCATGTAAAAGAATTATAAGGGTCATTAAGAATGGTAAATTAAGTCTCATGTACATTGGACCTTTTAAAATTCTAGAAAGAATTGGAGATGTAACTTACCATTTTTCAATGCCGCCAAGTCTCTCCAATGTTCAGAATGTGTTCCACGTATCACTGTCGAGAAAATACATTCCTGACCAAACGCATGTACTCATCTATGAGGAATTAGAACTTGAACTAGATCTATCTTATTGTAGAGATCCTATAAATATTCATGATACAAGAGAAAATGTGTTGAGAAATCAGATGTCCCATCTAGTAAAAGCTCTATGGAGAAAACATGAAATGGAAGAGGCAACGTGGGAACCTAAGGAACATATGATGAAGAACCACCCGAATTTTTTTATATAGTAATATTTTAGAATTTTGGAGGACTAAATTATTTAAAGGAGGGGAGAATGTAACACCCCAAGCTTCCCTGGTACGTTTCCATTTGAATAATGAAATATCTTGTGTTGTACGCAATTTCGAGATTCTAACACATCGCGACCAATCAAACTAGCCCATATGAATAGTAATACCCACTTTTTGAAATTTTATCAATTTTATCTTTCAAAATGGTCTTCATTTTTGGTTTTGGAATATCGAAATTATATTCGATTGAATTATTGTTCTTTTTCGGAAAACGTTCATGTTTTGACTAATAGTGAAAAATAAAAAAAATTAATTAAAAAAACTTTATTAATCAAAATAATTTATAGTGAAAAATTATACTATAGAGTGGGTTTTAAGTATTATTAGATTATATTTTTATCGTTTAATTATACATTGGTAGTTGGATTTAATTTCACATATATGCTGAACATAATCAAGTGTAAATCTTTTGATAATTATTACTTCTTAAAAACATGCTTTTTGTTTTGACTACGGAAATTAATTTTAAATTATTTTCAGCGACTTATGTGTTTTGAATTAAGAAAAATGGATTCTATATTTAGAATCAGGATTTCCAAATTTTTAAATAGGTAACTTTTATTTTTAGAAAATTATTATAATTATTTCGATAAATATTTTATTTACCATGGTTAAAGGGTAAATCCGGTAAATAAGGATAAAAAATAATATTATAATAATATTAAATTACTCTAACATGTGTTCTAACCCTATTTTGAGATACATATCCGACCATGGGCATCATTGGGGTGATTTTGGGACCCCATGGATCCACTTGTAAGTTATAATGACACTTTATGACAATTAAGTTAAAGTAAATACAAAAATGACATAAGCATATATCTTTTAGTAAAACAATTTTTACATAGTGTTATATATGTTATCACTTCCACTATAAATATTCATTGTAAATCTAAAATTATTTCCTACATAATGGTATTTTATTTCTAATTTTTATACATTGAATAATTACATAGATTTATGACACAATGATGATGTAATATTTTCATTATTAATTAAACAATCAAATAAATGATATTATAAATACTAAAATAATATTATTTGAAAGTTGTGATTCCATAAAAAAAATTTATAGGTGAAAATGACATGATATATTTGATTAAATTTATTTTTTTAAAAGTAATAAAGTTGTTAGGACTTCGAAAAATCAATTTATAAATAATGTCAAAATTGACATCAATGAGTTTTTAAAACAAATACACTATTAGTAGTTGATATAATAATCCAAAAATTCTATGGTTTGGCCAAAAGATTTATATAATGATGGAATCATCATTAATGAACCACTTCAGTTCTCTTGGAAGTATATATTATGTTTATTATACATATAATATAAAAATACAAAGACATATGGTAAATGTCAAACTATTTAACTAAGAGTTAAATAAAAAATATAAGGTTAATATGGTGACCCAAAGCTATCTAAAACCTATTTGTTGAGTGGTTTTCTACCCATACTCACCTTATCCTTTAAAAAATTCAATTTTTATCCCCTATAAACCTAAATTTATTTTATTATAAAATAATTTTTCAATCTTTTCCTAAGGTGCCCCTCACCCCTCTTATAAATGGGCACTCCACCTTCTCTCTAATTCACACCATAAAATCCATTTTCCCTGCCATAAACTTCCCAAATATCCTCTTCACTATTATAACTTCATCTTAGAGGCCTTATTTTTATCATAAATCCATCTTAAAGATTCATTTTGACCAAATCAAAATAAAGAACCCGAAGTAGAGGTAAATATTTTTAATCACCTCTTTCAAGTTCCTTTTTCTTCCACTTACTCATTCCTTTTTGTTTAGATTATAAATAATAAATACAATATCTTCTATTTAATGTGATGTTATTATAAATATGTTACAACAATATTCATTATTTTATCCATCCTTTGAATGAAATGTCATCATACATGCGTACGTACGGTTTATCGTCTCCACATCCTGGTGTAGTTGTTATTCAATACATTATTATTTGGATGGGTATAATAATGATGTATAATTTATTTAAGTAAAAAATATAACATGATAATGATTCTATATACATGATATACCATCCAATTATATATTATTTTAATAATAAAAGAATGACATTGTCGCTCGTGCGTACGTATGGATTACCGTCTCTATGAACATGATGAGAATCATTTCCCATAATATCCACTCAAGACTAATTTTCATTTGAGGATTAAAAATAATGTTTAATGACTTAATATAATTCTGAATTTGAAAAAGATAAATCCTATCCATAAAAAAACTTACTTACATTAAAATGTATATGAAGGAAAACGAATTAGTTAACACCTAAAATGACGATAATACTAAAATATTGTTAACAAAACAATATTAGAAGATCATATATGTTGTCATATTAATGTGTATTGTTCATGAATAATTTAATAACAATTATTTCACCATTATACATAAGGTTATCCTACTATAGACCAAGGAAACGTACAAGGTATGGGTTAATTCTACAATATTTTTATTATCTGAGGTTGTGTTTACATAAGTATCTAATGGGTCCACTTTACCATCCACATCCATGTTTCATAAAAATTTATTTAAAATAATTTTTACTATTTAGTAGACCATTATTTAAAGTCATTTATAACCTTATTTGAATTATATCTTTTGAACGGAATCTTTCAGTTGTTTTCCAAACAAAGTACTTTAAGACCATTTCTCCAAAATGAAGCTAATAAGGATTTTTTAAACTTATACGGCGAGTGTAGTTATTCTCTACCGTTATAACATCATCAAAGATTCACATACAAGATTATATTAATATTTTCAAAAAATATGTTTTCAATTATAATAATGTAACTTTAAATGATTTCAACGAAAGAGAAAGAGATATTTCTCTCAAATAGTTTTGATTTCATCTATGTCAACATCCATTGATGGATTTTAAACTTGTTTGAAGTCAATTAATTATGATACAAATATTCCATTTGGTATTGAAGTTTTTGTGATATGTTTGAATATGGATGTGTTATTTTTATACCCTTCCTGGTTTATAGTGAATGTATTGACATTTTGAAGGATAGTTTTAATACGAATGATTATGTTATATTTCAACCTTTTTGTATGAGGAATGAATATGACATAGTAAGTGATGGGTGGAGCCCACTATAGCTCCTCGATGCGTTGGTCAGTCTCATGAGACAACTAAATGTGGAATTGGCCATGGCCTTTCCCAATTTGATATATGGTTTTGGATGAGGACTTAATCATTTTTAGACATCTTGGCCGAGTCCTTGAAAAAATGTTTCATAATATCCGGAATTATACATTCCCTCATTATCAAAATAATATTTATGGTTCATGTTGTCATTCGACTAGTGGAATACCCATGATTATGTTTTGTTATGGCATTATTTACTCATCTCACATTCCTTAAATAAAAGTGTTCATGTTTAATATTGTTAAAGGAACGTGTTTTTAATTATTCACCATGATTAGTATTTAGGTCATCTTCGGTTATATTTCATACCTTTACTGAGTGATTGAGCTCACCCCTTTCTTATGATTCATTTTCCAAAAATATGAAGAAATTAGTTATGAGTGACATTAAGGAATAATCTATGTGGCTTGGATGCTTCTAATGGAATAAATTAGTGTTGTATTTCTTTTCAAGTTGTATAATTGAACTCTAGTATGAATCTTGTTTCCAATAATAATAAATTGATCGGCCTTTCGAGACATGATTTCCTTGTGATCATTCCAATGTTATGTAATAATGCACTAACTCTGGGTTACTAGGGTTGGGGGGGTACATTGATCACATATTCCTAATATTGTATCCAACATCTGGGGATGTATCAAGATAATACATTAATTTATGTTGTTATTCTGCAGCAAAATCATGGTTTTACATCCAATCAGGTATATTTGGAATATCAATATTAAAACATCCCATATAATACTGACTAAATTCTTTGTAAACTTATAATCACCCACTAGTTTCCAAGGGCCTCATCTAAATTAGTCCATACACCATGATTTTCAAGTCATGTGTTTTTATAAACCCAAGACATCCACGCATCATAACACTATTTGAGACAAAATATAATTAATTAAAAGTGTTGGATGGTCTCCATGAGTTCACTCAAGGAGTTCCTACTTAGGGACCCATGTATTGCTGAGGACATCATGCCTCTTAATCATACGATGTCGTAGAAGTGTAAATCTCATGGAGTTATCTAATCAAGTAAAATGAATTTTAAATTTATCTTAGCATATAACAAATTTTCAATCAATTTATACAATATGATATCAAAATAGGGAACATGATCACCACTATGATAAGAGTTCACCACAAGGATACCCATTATTATCATAAAACTAGAGACACTTCAGTCATACAATGTTGGATATCATGTTAGGCTTTCCAACAAACCATATATGGTTTTATATAAGAATAGAAATCCAACAATTATGGATGTCTTTCTTTACAAATCATTCCAGAAACTACCAACACATAATCATAAACTGACCATAATTCCTCCACAACAAGTTCATCATCTGATCATCCATCTATATTAATGAATTCCATATTCAATAATGGTGTACTTTAATGCTTCTGTACATAGATAACCATCTGATCGTCTCTTTATGATGAATGCATCGAAAAGTCTCAAAATCATCACCGTATCTATTTTTTTCAAGTACCCCATACTTGATTCTAGCATCCATAATCTGGGCTAATACATATCCTAGTTTCACCCTAAGCATCATTTCATGTACTTAAATATAAAAAAATACTAGCTTCATAGGCCCTTGTATGCTTTTATGACCATTCCCTATGGTACTTTATCAATTGTTCTACCTCTACATGGAATGTAAAGCTAATATTTTATGACACGACAATGTACACATTTTTTGTGTCATATTCATTAGTTATTGAAAAAAGAACCCATTACACAACACATGCCCATTCAACCACTAACTGTGTTTCATGGACATTGACTACATGTATTTATAAAATGATAACATTAATGTATATGGAAAATAGTCACATAATAGTGTGATGGATCATAATCACCGTATTACATAGGTGTAACACTCTTCTAGAGTTCAGTCTACACACACCATTGAAACCAACATAATAGTTAATATAACTTGACATGTGGTGTTATGACACCCATTTGTTTTACAATATCATCCCTATAACTGGGACAATCCATATTTCCATTAACACTTAGGTCATTATACCTCAGAGTTGAGCAGTTATTGAATTTTAGTCGATCTGTTAATGGAATTGAGGATTTTCACCAAAATCATATAGTTCATTCTGCCATTTTACCATCTTGATGAATATAAAATTTATCAATGCATAATATAATTAAAATAAACTAAAAAATTGCACATCCTTGATAATAGCCATAGACTTGTTGGCCCTATGCATCCCAGTACCTAATAGAACACGCAAAATAACTAGCCTAGTGATAGGTTATCCAATATGACTATTAGTATTTGTTATGACGTATCAAGTCATCCGAAAATAATGAAAATTAATGTTCCCATGTCCTCATAAGTGTCTGACTATTCTGAAGGAATGTATACCCTTTTGAAATTAGTAATTACATGATGAACATGATAAAATAAAGTGCCAAACAATTGCATGAACACCTGTACAACCTTGGTGGGATTTTATAAATAATATTCCTACACTAGATAATTAAAACTTTAATGACACCACTTGCAAGAAAATGTTCACAATTATTAATCAAGTATTTAATTCTACGAGGACACTACCTACCTTGGTATATCCCTATACAAAATCATAAAGTGTTGACCCTCTAAATAGGTCATGATGAAAACATCACTGTGTTATACAACATATAATTTATTTATAACATAACCTAATAATATTCCTCTACAAATTATTGAAAATTCAAAAATTCCTTATCCAAATACTCAATAAGAAAAAATGTACTTCAAACCCATACACATGTTGTCATGCTACAATCACCTCTACCAAATTCAATTAATTCATTATATTTATTAAAAAAATTCATCAAACATTTCACATATTTATTTTAACATATTGTACAAATTATGAGGAAAAAAATAAATAGAAAACTAAAGTAGGTGATGCCAAAAGGTACACCTGTAAATTTTCTCTAACATATTATTTAACATTAAATATATAACTAATATCCAAAAACAATAATGATATTTTATGAATAAATTAATTTTTCTATTTTTTTGTCCATAATATTCTCACATTCGGTATTAGATAAATAAAATTTCAATTCCAATCAATAGAGCACATAAACCTTTACGTCTTAATTGGAATATTAGATAGATATTTCCTCATATAAAAACAAATTATAATCTAATAGAAGGACTTATATAAATTAATTTCTTCAATTGTCTTGTATGATTCTACCATATATCAATATGTGAATCCATATAAGTGACTCCATAATCTTTATAGAACCATCCATTTATAATATAAACATACCCCCACAGGGTTAAGAACAATGAAATATCATTGTCAAGGCCACATACAAGGGTCTGATCAATTATCCAATGATTCAATTTCACAGATTATGGGATCCTTTATTAAGAATTTATCACTATTACTAACCTAAATTGGTAGACTCTAGTCTATTCTAGAACTATTACAATTCATCACCCAACTATATGGGTCATGTCACTTAAAAGGACTATAAGACACAAATTCATTTAAAGTTAAAAATTTAAAATAATTTATATGTATAAAATGGTATCTTGAGATATCAACTAATATAAAATATTTTTATTGTTTTGTCTACCATTTCACAATTTATAAAGATCCCATAACATATATATATTTAATAAATGGATCTAATTTAGTTGCAACCATTAATTTTTATGTCCATGTGAACAATGTTATATGGATCTATAATTTAAAAATTTGATATTGAATAGACTTTCTTCATCATGATATGTAGGAAAACACCAATTTGGTTTATGCACACATTTTATTAAACCAACCAATTACTATAACTACATATAGTTATTGTAAATCATTAAAATAATAGAGATGAGCATAAAAATTTATCCAAAAACATGGAATACATGTAATAATAGAACATGAATACATTAATAGGTAATGATGATAATAATACCAAATAATAATGAAACACAAAACAATAATGACAAAAACATGTTTTACAGCCATGCATGATAAATGAATCATTGAAGCATGGAATAACTCAAAAGGCGCAAATCACTATATGAGGAAGTATAAGAACGAAATCTATGTGCGTGAAACATGAATGGAATGTGAATACATATGTTCCAATAATGGATAATGTACTACTACTACATTTTAATATTTGTCTTTGGTTAAAATAATAAAAATATAAATATTCTATAGGAATATAAAATTACACCATTCACTCAAGGTGAAATCAAAATTAACATTCAAAGAAAACATCTTGAACAACAGTCCCATCCCAGACCACATTGGATGTTCCATGTTCTTGGGTAGATCACATCCCAAAATAGATATTTACCAAGTGACAAAATTTTACATATCTCATTTCTATTAATTTAAAAAATAACAAAACAAAGTAAAAAAGAAACTCTGTAAAACCACATTGTAACATCCTAAAATAGAAACCACTAACGGGGCCCTATGTTGGTTGGTCACATGGCCTCAATCATGCCTCTTTTTGTGCTATAGGACTTCGAATATCAATTGGGGTCCAACGATTGTATGGTGAGGAGAATATTCAATCATGATAATAGAGAAATTGAAATATTTCATAGGAAGAAAATAGTTGAATCAATATAAATGATAGAATGTGACATGAAAGAATAACAAAACAACCTAATGAACCTATAAACCTGAGGTCTGTTTGGGTACCTTAGTCCATTGGACGACCAAAATGGGTGTGATATATACTAATAAAGCCATCCCCAATTGGTTATAATGATATCTTGAATTTTAATAAAAAATACCATAATGTGTTTGTGTATAAATTAATTATCAATAATGGAAGCTATAAATAGGTCTTCTTATGTTCCTAAGGTACACATTTCTAATGTTGTCTACTTCAGCATATGGAATAAAACATCCATATATGTATATTTGGATATATTAATGTTTATGTATATCTATACACTATGAACAATTTAATACTTATTTCCATATGTACATTGATACTTAGTTTTTGATAGGATATGCGGTGTAACTAAGGAGTCTACGCCAATTCTACATATTAAAATAGTACGAGTATTGTAATAATAAGGGTAATGATTTTTAAGTAACATAAAAAACTTGGATTTCATTCTATGTATCATAATTTATATTGGATTACATGTTGAGTACAATTAATTAAAATAAGGAGGTTCAATCCCAACCTCCTAATCAATGGAGCTTGGAAAATTATACCCAACAACCAAAGTGATGTGAAATATATGATGAAAACCATGGACTAGTGGGTATGACACATCATGTACAATGACCCTACTCAAGTTCCTTTTAATTATGAGTAACTATTATTTACTACACTTTTCTCTGTGATCCTTTATCCAAACATTTCGTAAAGATGAAACTGGCATTGCTCAAGTAATTGTAGATCATTATTTGTATAATTAAATTAAAATTCTCATTATAATTCAAAGTTTTCACCAATTACATTAATACCATACAATTATAGAAAATAAATAAGTCCATTCCACAAAGTATACTTCTTATAAATTACATTCATCTTTTTTTTACCACATTTTATGGGGGATTACATGAAACTCAGGGGTGATTTAATTATAAACAGGGGTAAGGTTATCATATCAATTACTTAAAACTCAATTTAATTGTCCTTTGCAAGATTTTCTGTTCATAAAATCCAAAATAAAATTAAAATTAATCATGTAAATAAATTTTACATCAACCACTTATAGAGACATCCATAGTGGTGATTTAATTACTTATAAAAGGAATATTCCATGAAATATAGATAACCCACAAAAGGGTTCGTTCATATTGTGGTATGTAACATCAAGAGTTAAATTTATAATGGAATGTCAATATATTTTTTGTATTTTGGCTCTAAAAATTTACGTTCACATTTAAAAGTTGACACATAAAAAGCCTGACATGTGGCATGATGGAATAATTTATTAACAATGTTAATTTTATGGGAAATGAATGAGGCCACAGAATATGTACTTAGGATTGACTACTCAGAAAATATAACTATTTTATTTAGGATGGTCCCAGGTAAAATGACTAGATGGAAAAACACCCTAGTTATAGGGTGAATTATTTGACTAAAATATTGAATTTTGTATGGAAAAAGATACATATAATGGAAGAAGATGGAGTTGTTGACTCATAGATACAGATCTAATGTTAAAAATTTCACTAATTTTATAGGATGGTTAGTGAAGATATATCCATGAAAGTATGAGAATAAGAAGAGATTTATTTTTCCCCTACTAAAGGCATATAGATAGAGATAAAAGGGAGGAAACATATTTTTAAAGGTAGGGAAGAATAATCATTTCAAACTTTTTTAAAATCCTCATAGTTTTGTAGCACATTTTGGAAAACTGTGAACCAACCAAGTGGGATTCAATGCCCAAATAAATACCCATTTTAAAACGAGTTTATTCTTGGGAAATATTATTTGAAAACCCTTTCACCCAATAATGCATAGCATGTGGTTTTTTAGAACTATTTGTGTAGACTAGGCAAACATTTTTGGAAAACACTATATAGATTGTGTGATTAACAACTGAACACATTCTTAGGTTCCATGGTTACTACTATGGATTTCATTGAATAAAAAATCTCTTTGAGAGTATTGGAAAATATTTGACCTAAATTATTAAACTAACTACACACTAAACATGCACCACATTTAATTTTTCCAAAAATCAATGTTTTCAGAGCATAATTCTTTTGAAATAGAACTAAACATATTTGGAACCATCTAGGCTATAAAAAATTAGGAAAACAAACACCATTAGCTACTACAATAATTTAGATTAAATTTTAAAATAATAGTTCAGAGGACGATCTTTAAAATAAATTATAAAATTTAAATTCCTTTAGAGATTTCACATTATCCAAAAGGGGATGTTAGAGGTTCCACATATCATTACTGGTAACTCCAAAATATTTTAGGTTTCAAAACCATCAAATATTTATAAAAATTCATTTATTTCGAATTTTATTGGATATATATAGTAACATTATTGGCCCAAACCTCTTTCATCTATATCCTTATCTAGAGACTTCATATTGGAGTGAGTGATGAACATTCTAAGACTAGGGGTATTAATGGGATGATATGATATTATCGTGAAATTGTTTCTTATTTGGGAGGGTGATCATCTACATCCTTCACAATATATCTAATAAAACCCCATAGGTTTAATTTCAATAATAGTAAATATGATGAGTGATCAATAAGAAGTCATAAACATTGTTTCATTTCCCAATAATTACCACATGAGGAATTTTTTTTGGATATTCCAATGGAATAATATTCATTAATAATCATTTATTTTTTCATATCCAATAGAGTGTGTCATTTATCACTTTATTTCCACCCTACAATTCATAAATGAGGATATATGATTCCCTCAACTGTTTTGATTTTATTTTTTACAGATCATTTTTATATTTTTTTTACCTTCTATATTTCATATGCATAAAAATTATCCATATAATTTTTTTTGATGATTTCATACTGTATGTCTATGTTTATTCTCATTCTGTGAAGCACTCGTTTCTAATCCAACGATCATGCATTGAAATTTTTATAGAATAAAATGGATCCTCTTATAACCATTTATTATTACTTCAAAATTTTCTTCAGAAAATCAAACTCATTATGAAATAATATTTCCAAAAAATAATCACCATCCATTATAGACAATTTAACAATCTTTTTTCATTAAATAAATCTTATGTGTATTTATCAATATATAGACAATAATCAAGAGGTGATATTCCATCTATATAAATATATATGGTTCATTGCACCCACAAATCATGTAACAATTATTACAATTAATTACTAAAGGGCCCAATTTATCATTTCCCTATTTTCAATTATAGGGTTTGAAATTTATTAGAAAAAAATTCCAATTGGAAATGATATATTATCTTGAGTAAATATCATCGAATACATATATCATCTAAAATATTAAGCATAATGTTAGTTTTTCATGTTCTTGTATTCTTTTTCAATTGCTAGTGCACGAACCTTTAATGTTATAAAGTTTCTAATAATAAGTTTCAGTAATTGTTTCAATACAATTATATGCAATCATTAAACAATGATCTGAATTTATACATTCATATAAAAATGTAAATTATAGTTAAAAAAAGTTTCTTTCTTTGGGGACATTGTTACCAAAGAAAGAATCACAGTTGACCCTGTAAAGAAAAAAGTTGTATAGGAGTGGCCTCAACCTATAGAAATAAATGAGATTCATGGTTTTAATGGATTAATATGATATTTTAAGAGGTTTCTGAAAAACATTTCACACATTTCTAATCCATTAACCAATTAAAATTGATAATATGGAAGGTTCATCTGGACAATGGAGTGTGAGGAAGGTTTCCAAGAGCTAATGAAGTGATTGGTTACTGCACCCATGTTAACATTGCGCTTGAGTGGATAAGGATAAGTTATTTTTAGTGATGACCTCTAAAATGGAATGGGTTCAACCTTATACAATTTTACAAATTCATTGCTTATTCATCACTACAAATTAATACTCATGAGTAGAACTATCATACAAATGATTGGGAGATGGATGCGGTCATTTTTTCTATGAAGATATGGAGGCACTATCATTATGTGGAGAAATGTGATATACACACAGACCATCAATGTTTGAAGTATATTTAACAAAAAATTTACTAAAAATGTGATATAGGAGATGGTCAGATCTTCTCCAAGATTATGATTTTTTAATTTATTATCATCCTAGAAGAGTAAATAAATTTGCAGATGCAATAAGTAGGAATGTCTTAGTTGTTATTTCTATGATGAGGATTCATAGAGATCCATTTATCAATGACCTAGTAATTCTTGACATAGAAATTATAAGAGAAGGAACATCATCAACCCTAACCCAAATGATTCCTCAGTCATCATTACTAAAGAAGATGACGAATGCTCAGAAAGAAGATCCTTTGTTACAAAATAATTTTTTGGTTCTGAATGATTGAATGTTTCCTAAGTTCAATATTGATTAAGAATTTGTACTGAAATTTTGTACAAGACTATGTGTTCCATATCTTCTGGAAATAAATAATGAGGTGATGGATGGTGCTCATAGATCTACAATCTCTATACATCCTGGAATCATGAAAATGTATTAAAATATTCATGATCATTATTGGTGGGATATTATGAAAATGGATATTGCAGACTACACATCATGGCTCCTGGTATGTTAGCCTGTGAAAAAAGAAGGAAAATTACCTAAAGGGGTATTACAACAACTACCCAAACCAGAATGGAAGTGGGACAATATCATTATTGGCTTCGTAACTTCCCACATGAGAAAATCCAAAGAAAACAATGTACAATGTGTTGTTATGGACCATTTCACCAAGAATACCCATTTTATCTATATTTGGGAAGATTTATCTTCTGATAAACAAGCTAGGATTTACGTGAAGGAAGTTGTGAGGCTGCATGGAGTTCCACTTTCTGTTCCATCTGATCACGATCCAAGGTTCACATCAATATTCCGGATAATTCTCCATCATTCTCTGAGAACTAAATTGAATTTTTTTACGGCCAATCACCCCCAAATAGATGGAAAATATATAAAGGACTACTCAAACACATGAGGAAATTTTGAGAACATGCCCAATGGAATTTAATGGTTGATGGGATCAACATATCCATTTAGTTCAGTTATCATACAACAAAAACTTCCAGTCGAGAAATAAAATGGAACCCAATGAAGATCTGTATGTGAAGCGATGTAAAACTCCTACTTGCTTGGATGAAGATGGTGATATAATACATTTTGGGCCTTATCATGTGTAGGAGGTGTCTGAAAAAGTCCATGCCATGAAATAACACGTTAAGGCTCCACAGAGTCGAAAAAATAGCAATGCCAACAACCGTTGATGGGATGTGGAGTTTGATGTTGGGGACATGTTCTTCCTTCTAATTTCACATTGGTAGAGTATCATGAGGTTTTGAAAGAATAGAAAGCCCATCCCTAGGTACATTGGCCATTATGAAATCCTTGATCGTGTGGGATCAATGGTCTATCAGCTTGAACTTCATCAAAATCTAGAACGAGTTCATGATGTCTTCCACATATAACTATTGAGGAAGTATGTACCTAACCCTTAACTTGTACTAAATACAATGGTGGTACAACAAGAACATGACCTCTCATATGATGAGTAGGTGGTGGATATCTTTGATCGTAGCGACAATGTTCTATGAAACAATACTACAGACCTTATTAAGGAGTTGTGGCGGACCCAGAAATGTAAAAAATCCACATAGTAACCAAAGGATTCTATGAGAAAGAAGTCACCACAAATTTTCTCTTATGAGAGTTCGAGTTAACATTTTGGGGATGAAATTTCATAAGGTGGGGAGAATGTAATGACCATAACTTTGGAATAATATTTTTTTCTTAAAATTGTATGTAATTTTATTTTGTACTCAACAAAACTGTACACTATAATTAATAAAGTGAGTCTAATTAAAATAAGTCCACTGGGATTCTACTATTATATGATGGTTCGTCAATATGATTGTTGGATTCTAAAATCTTGAAGTTATGATTATTAATTATAAATACTACTGATCTTGGATAATTAATACCAAATGGGAAGTCGATGGATTCATCTAGTAGACTTGGGTCATATGAAGCCCATCAATCAGAACACGGGAAAGAGGTTGCGTCACTAGGATTTTCTCTGGACCATGTCAAAGCTGAAATTCAACATTTGAAGAATGAACAAAATATCTTACAAGAGAAGATCAAGCAGATATAAATCACCACTTGAGAAATGTTTCCAAGAAACCATAAGATTCTATCACCATAACACATGTTACACTTAGGTCCTATGAATGTGTTATAAGGGTCTATGTAACAGGACCATAGTCACATTGTTTAATACTTTTTTATAAATAAAATTGTGATATAATATTATGTTATATTTGTTAATTTAAAATGTACTAATAAATGTATGATGAATTTATAGATGTTACATATTATTTATGGATTTTGAAAAATGGTTATTTTAAAATATTTTTATATATTTCAAATAATTAATAATGTAAAATGATTTTAAAAAAAAATTCTACTATTGTGGCCAGAATAAAATTTAGAATCTAATAATAACAACATAAATATAATTTATGCATAAATAATGTTTTTTCATCTTGAATGGTGATGTCATATAATAGCATAAGTAAATAACTTTTTTAGAAATTATTAGTTATTTATTAGTATTTTTTCGATAAATAGTGATTATACGTAAAAGGAAAATATATCATAATTAAAAAAAATATTTTCATAAAATGGAGTTCATTATTGAATTCGAAGCAACGATATTAGGTTTGGGTGAGTTTATGATATTTTTATAAAATGTTTTGTTTTTCATTGAATAGAAAAATTCAGTTTTGCATTTCGGGGTTATTAATGACACCATTATTGATGTAATAAAGATTTAATCATTCTAGTATACTTTTGAATAGTATTATATGTTTTTAGGTGTCCTATGTGGCCAATACCATATGAATATTCCATGATCAAGCCAATGGTTTTGGAAATACTACCGATGAGGTGTCCCTTTGAAATTTATTAAATATTCCCTTTCATTTTCTATAAATAACAACCCATTCCTTTAATAATTTCATTCCAAATTAATCACCAATGAATCTCGGGTCATTATTTAACTCACATGGTGTCCTACCATGTTTCCCTAAAAAACCTAAGGTCCCAAACTTCAGGCCTTTGAAGTAACTTTTCAAGGTTAGTGAACCATTCACCCTCCCCTTTTATGTCATTACATCCCTTATGTTGTGTATTATAGAATTCAATTTATTATGTGGGGGTTTGTTCTTCAATATAACTACTAAATATAATTTCATGTTCAATTGATGATATAATTTTTCCACTCTCAATAACTTATTATTCTAAATTTCATGCGACACCGTTATGATGTAGATTTTTACGTAAAAGAAATCACAGCTTCCATTTTAATTCACGATTTTTTTAATGTGGTATGTCATTAATATATCCATATCATGAACTTATTTATAGGTTATTCTTTCCTTATTATGTATTATGAGTTATTGTTAAATGGTTTACCCCTTCCATATCTCATTTCAATATTTTCTAAAACCATGTTGTATAGTCGTTATGTTATAAATTTTCGTCTCAAAATCTATCTCTTTATCAAAAAAATCTATGGTTTTACTTATGTGAATACCCAAATATATTTTAATTTCTTGTGGTATTCATAAAGATATAAAATATATCAATTTTATTCTAGAATTGACATAAATATTACCCTCACTCACTTTCCATGGGTTATAAATGACATAATGATCATATTTTTAAGCACTTTTAAAATGTCACGATATTGAAGTGAAATCCATTTATTTTACAATATATGGGTTATTTATAAAATGTAAGATCATTATCAATGTGGACCACAAGAAAATAATGACATATTCAGGGATTTCCCTGATAGTTCTCCAATTCATTAGTTATAGAATTGAATCTCTAGAGATGACAAGCTTTACAATACCTTCTGGAATAACCTTGCTAAATTTTTTCTGAATTGTCAGGAATAAACCATGGTAATATGTTCATGAATTTATAAATTAAATTATTTGGACACATATTCATGTAATGACTCATATAATTTTATCTATGATATTAATATTTTTTCCATTGCTCATTATTTATTTTTTTTCATAATTTTTTTGTTGACATCACAAATAAATTGATTCACAAGCTTTAATTAATGCGCCTTCTGCTCACCCGCTCCACTGTTGTATGTATCCAATTTATGAGTTGCAATTTTTTTCATAGGATGAACATTTCAGGATACTTTTCAATTGGATTTAAATGAGTATTTTATGTTTTCAAGAAATTATTTCTTGATCTCCAATACACTAGACTTTAAATGTCCTCTGTTTGTAAAATTAAATGAAAAGTTATGTATCAAAATCTTGGGATGCCATAGGTAATGTGGGTCTCCAAAAACAAATATTTTAAATGATTTGTCATTTTTAACATGATAGTCAATGAAATATCCAAATCTCAGTCACATTTTGAGGGATATCTAATTATTTCGCTACTTCTAAAATTTATGCTTCCATTCAACTTATATTCTTGGAGGGAAAATTCATTAGCAAATTCACTTCCTTGTTATATAGATTACATTTCAAAAATTTGGTATAAATATGACGTTGATTAAATCAACTCAAGACTATCTCAATATTCCAATAATTCTTCTACATGGTCTATGAAAAGATTATGATGTTTTCAATAATTACCATGATGAATGAGTATATTTATAAGGGAACAATCCTATTCGTGATGTCTATAAAAATTAAAGTGAAATATTCGAACCAAATTACATCACCAAGACCATCTATTGAACATAACTTCTCATAATCAAGGTTTTTTGTATGAATATATTCCTGATTAGAAGATGATGTTAGATTGAACATAGTTCAATCTTGAAAAACCATTGAGATCTATTAAAATCATTGAATATATAAAAAACCTTAGGGAAATTTACCGATTATTTTACATCACATATATCAATATCATGTAATCCTCATATAGATGAACAGAACCATCATACATTTTATACAAAAAATGACTGAGCACCCATGGGAGATATTTGTAGTCTAATAAATAATTTTTTATCCCTGAAATCATGTTGATCATTGAAGTTAGTCATTTGAACTTCTGTCATTCAATATGGAAGAAAATGTGTTGGCTATTCCATTTTAATGGGAACTATTTCAAAACAAAACCCTCTAGTAAGAGGTATTATGTACAATTATTCATGAAAAATATTTATTAAAAGTGATCTGCAACTAGAGGAGATGCTTATGGGGAAAGCACTGATCATGTAGATAGTGCTTAACCTCAAACATGTGTTATAATTTCTCCTATATAATGCAATTCTGGGACAACTCTACTAGTTTCCAACTCCCACTCAATAATAAATACATTCAACTCCAACTTTGGTAATAAAATGTGTACTAATCCATGATAACAGACTTTGTGTGAATAATAGATTTTATTCTAGTCAATCCAAAATATCACATCAATATTGTTCATATTTAAGATCAAGAAATATCAAAAAGTACCCTAGCCATTTACCAATATAGAATATTATGTAAAACACATAAGATATTATATATCATCCCCTAATGGTGTGGAAACATCATGCATATTTAATGGTAATAAAATTAATAAGTCATAGCCAGATACCACTTGGGTAGCATTTAGATAATTAGAAGAACTAGAATAAAACAAAGATGTAAATCATGTAGATGTGAGAAATATAGTAAGTCAAACTGTAAACTATATCTCACATCCATTATCTAGATCCTTGTCTACTATAAAAACCCAACCTCCATCACCACTAAACCCTCTCCCTTCAGTCACAGATGTATATTTATTTTTCATCAGAGGATAATGCCATCGATCATGAGCATAAAATGATCTCCATGAACAATTTATAACAGCCATTGACAAAAACAATTTAAAATGACTAGCTCTTACACATTTTTTGAAAAAATTAGGAATATTTTAGAAGGAATTTATAGTCTTCCTTGTTTTCCCAAAATTAAATCATATTAAAGAGTCAAAAAATAAAGGATATTGAGGTTTCCCTTATATGGCCCCTCTAAATTCTACCCTATACCTTTGTTTAGAATTCCGATACCAACTACAAAAATAGGCACTTGTAGTAGTGAAAAGAAACTCATTCACTAGTCTACCAAGTGATGGATTTTGGACTAATACCATGTCCTTATGTATGCTTATATTGATTTATAGGCCTTGATAAATTCCTATAAGTACTATATCTATCAGGGACCCTAAAATTCCGTTTAATCCCATTGTAGAGGACTCTCCTGATCATCAAAAATTTTTGTCACTTATTAGTAGACAAAATAAAAGAAAATGAGTGAATCTCTATTAAATGATTATAATACATAGGAAATCATATATATATCTAGTACAACTACACAAATTCCTTAGAATAGTCATGATTAATCATGTTTGTAGGATAACTCTTTTGTAAATGACACATTAAGGTATCACATGTATATCACTCACATCTACCCTCCTAATTCATCAGAGTCTTCAATATATTTTTAATACCATTAAACATGAAGGTTGGTGTTATCAATATCTCATTCTTCATAGTCTTGAATAGATTTTAAATTCTCTAAATGATATATATATATTCTTATTCCATATATGACCCTTTTATACCATGATGTTCTGTGGATGCATGAGATGAATTTTCTCAGTATGATCAGTGACAGTATTTTGAAGGATTCTACCATGAATGGTTATATTATATAAAAAATGGATTTTTATTTTGTATCCTAAATTACTAGAGTTATTGAAAAAGTATTTATTGGGTACACCCCCTATAGTACTGGTTGTTAAGAAAGATCATCCACCATAGTGAATAAATCCTTGGATTCATATGATTGTTGTCCCATAAAATTCCATAATAGTGGAATTTTTGAAATTTAAAAGTATATTTTAAAACATCTAATGTAGTTATGATAGATCCTAATGAGTATATGGAATCACAAATTGGTTCTCCAAGGTTTTTTCTCGTTACCCAAGGTATATTCTATCAAAAGATACACAAAATTGAATCAATGATCTCTGTACAATAATGTCATTCATTTTCTCTTATACATAAAACACATAATAGTATGATCAGGTTATTCTAATTAATTCCAAACTAATATTTCACTCATCCTATAATATAGGTCTATACTGAAAATATGTCATAATCAAGGAATTATATTATAGAACTAACATGAAGCTAAAAAAATATTTATATGTATAATTTGATACAACAAGACTACTCATGATGCATGGACACAAAAAAATCACATATAATAGTATGCATATAATATATTCATGATCAATATGAAACCACAAAAATATATCAATTATAGTAGTCCCAACAATTGTAACTCATAGGTCCATGGCAGAAGTACTAAAAAAGCACATGTGAAAGAACCATTATAGAGTCCCACATAGCTTAACAGCTTTACATCTATCCCCAAAACATATTCTCTTAGATGGAAAAGGGAAAATATAATTTGATGTAATTTTCTAATTCTGTAACGCATATCAGTGTTTCTAGGAGGGAATTACACATGGACTCATGTATGCCTTCCTATATGAAATATGAAAATGACAAATACTGAGGGTTTGAATTCCATATGTTGGGATATAATACCATCAGTACCAGTATAGTAATATATAAATAATAATACCTATATATAAATATAAAAACTACATGATAATTTCATGACCAACATCAAAAGTCATACAATGTAGTAACTAAGGACACCCGATGTTTCTGTTAAAAATATACTATGAGTATGATGTGTATGTACATAAACACTATATAATACCACCAAATACCTTTTCTATAATACCTCCAATATAAATTATTCATGCTCTTGATTTTGGTCACTGGGTACATACTCTTTCATAGATCCCTAATCATAAAGTCTTAATTAGAATCATGATTATTATTTAGGGTTTGTCAATAAACCATTTCTGAAACAAATAATGAATCCGTAAAAAAGTGAACATGTATAATAGTGTATATGATCAAAATAGATTAATAAAAACCAAACATACTACGACACATGAAGTGAGTTATTATTTTCTATATGATTTTCCATGAACTGTGAACCTAAATTCATCATTGTTATATCAATGAGGATGTCACTGTCTATAACGTCATGTCAGAAGATGAACCATAAGTCCCAATTTTCATTAGATCCGAATTGATACATATGATGTCTCCAAGTACAAATGTTCTATAGAATTATTTGTTTTCATAACACCCTCCATTATAAAATACAATAACTAAACAAGATAGTGAAATAACCATAAGTCCCACTTACAATTAGCCCTGAATTGGTGATAAGTAATGAGGGTGTAATGAAGTCCCATAAGGGAGGAATTACCCTTTATAAATAAAACAAAATCAAGAGTGTGGATAATAAAACACCAAAAAACTCCACCAAAGAATATAAAATAAAAAACACTATCTCACAATTCATGAAATAAATAAACTAATACAAATAAAAGTATCCAGAATATAACAATGAAAATTCATAAGGTAAATAATAAAAAATATCTCCAAAACCCAAACTAGAAATTCTAAAATCAATCCCAAAAGTCCTTCTCTGGAATTGAAAAAATATATAATATACTTAAGGTGATTATAACATGAATACATTTTAGGATAAAACCCAATATATCAAATTCAAATTTGAAAATAACATGCTAATGAACTAGTGAAAAAAAATCAACCCATAACCATATAGAAATGTAAAATACGCATCCTAGACTCACCATGGTTGACTCATTAAATGATTCATCCAATATAATAATTTAGCATAGTGGTCATAGCATGGAAACACTCCCCTATTCTGGTTTTGTAGTACACCAAACATCCCTAATAGGGCAGGGGTGAATCTTAGTGTCATCTTTTTCTAAAAGGATTTTGTTCCCACACTGGTAATAATTTGATAGAACTGTCTGAAAGAATCATACAGTAATTAATCATTCACATACAAAGAGATAAATCATCAGTTTGAAATAGTTCATCACTAAGAGATTGTCGAAGGAGTATATGTGGACTATGTCTCATTATTAACAAAATTAAGTAATCATCACTAGTTGTGGAATACAGATGATCATACCAATTCACCCAATTCTATGAAAACTGTATTTACATGATTTTAGGGATATCACACGGCCTCCATTGGAACACATCCTTCGACTCCCCCTAGCTCACTACATTGGGTGAAGTCTTACTCAATTTAATTAGATGACATATGAAAAAGTATATTGGTATTTATGTCATTTTCGTTGAATACCATGAGACTCTTATTTCATTGATGTCTCAAGTTGATTCACTTGAATGTAATATTTAGTAAAACCAGATGCTCATCAATACATTTTGTGAAGATCCTAGTCATTGTAAAACCCTCATTATGTTTCATTGAAATATCATCCTTCATGAACCCACACATTTTTTTCAATATCTTATCATTCATGAAGCTCATAGCCTCTATGGGAAAACTGCCTTCAAGAATATTGCTGCCTTCTTGGAATAGACTACCTTCATGAAACTCACTAAGTCATCACCGAACATACAAACTTGGTGAAAATCCTTTCTCTGATATTCCTACGAATAGACCATGATTAAGGTATTATTTTTTCGATGATCATGGTCATAATGAATAACTGATTTAGGAAGATTTCATCCTTTGTGAATCAAGATAGATTCAACCTTTTAACTAAAACTATTCATATCTAATGAAGTAGGGGTTTCCACATATTTATAGTCTTAGCCTTTTGTGATGATAAAATTACTTTAGTGTATTTTTCATGAACCTCAAAATCTATGTTCATGAACCTCTTTAATTTGAAAAGATCAAGTGAAATTAAACCGATTTGTCAAGTTGTGTCATAGTCAAGATTAACACCATGAAATCAACATGCACTCCTAATGAATTTTCGTATACTTTATGAATAGACATCTTTACAACTATATTAGTGTAACTCATTCTCAATTATCTATATATTCAGGAATAAAAACCTTTTCAAAACTCAATCTTCATGAAAAAACATTGTTTTTAAATATTTTTAATGATTCAATCATAGAAAACCACCTTTTATGATGATTTCTCCTTCAAAATAATATTGTGGGAAAAAATATAATGCAAATAGAAAAAACTCCACCTTCAGAACAATACTCAGATTATACTGCATGATCACCTTCCTTGAAAACATCCTAATCAACCCTTGGAGGATTGACAAAAAACATAAGCCGGACTCCATTTTTAGTTATAAAAGACATGGTTCCAATAATCACCCCTTTGGGTTTGTTATAAATCTATAGATAAATTCAATAAATCTATATCCACTTGTCAAATCCATATAAGAGATAAATAACTCATCCAAAAAAATACACACATGTTACCAAATATTGGTGTAGAAAACAAGCGGTGATTCATGAATTGGGTTCTCATGTTTTGAATTCTTTTAGATATCCATGAACAGTTCTGAGAAAAATTAATCATTTTATCCTAACATCTAATTATAATCATGTCACCAAATTAATGAATGGGTTTTCAAAAACCATTAACTAGAAAACCATCATAATTTTGAATTTCTCCATTCTCCCACTTTGGAAATAATACCAAAGATACTATATATATACATTTCATTCTCAAAACTGACTCTCAATGGATATTATATCCCCCATAACAATATATTCATTTCAGAAACATATTATAATAGTTAACACATAAGGGGATATGTGACCAAATGTAACATCCTCATTCGCTATGTGGTGGATAATCTCCAAGGTTCAACTTATGGTTCTCAAATACATATTATGGCAATTGATTAGTCATTAGTCAGAATGTTAGAAACCTATTCATTAGTTCAAACATTCTATATTTTAATCATACCTAGTTCATCTTTTATCCTTGATGGAGTGATATGTGATCTTAGTATGTATTGTATGAGAGTGTTGAACTAGATATTGTATAAGATCATTCCCAGAATTTTTGTCACTATGAATCTCCATCATCTATTTTACCTCATCAAAATATCAGTCTATTTCTTCTTTATCCATAATGAATGAGTGAATGCCTTTGTAGCATATATATGATCTTCTACAGTCATAATATGAGAAGTGATTTTCAATTTATTTCTCAACCAGAAAACACATTTATTTACAATGAATAATGTTCCACCACTTTTGGAATTCATATCCACCACATCCTTACCCTAGTAAGAATCATAAAATGACATAAATTCGTTATCTCTTCTTATGGTAAAGTATATGTCAAAATTGAGAGTACCATGAAAATATATCATGATTATTTTAACATATACCAAATTTCGTTCCTTTATATAAATTTTAAAGTGGAAAACTATGAATTTTGAAAGGGTGATATAAATACATATCATAGTTAATTATAATAGGATTACAATGTTTCTCCAATATAGTATTGGATCCATAGTTTTCCAATATTTTAGATTTCTTCATTTCGTCTCGATAAAAATTGAAGTCAACATTTTTGTGGATTCATGCTTTTTTAACTGCTTCATAAGCTATCTTGTAAATTTTCCTTATAAATAAATGAATAATACTACTTTTAAAACAAATTCATCCCAAAAAATTGTGTGAGTTCACCAATCATGGACATTTAAATATTTTCATTTCATGTGATTAAAAAATTCATCCCTTCTTCCATGCCTTCTTTCACAAAATATAATATCATAAACATACATAAGTACCCTAAAAATATCTTTGTATGAATTATTTACATTGAGATTATGATCAAAACCGCCTATTTTGAAATTAAGTATACTTCATATATGCTTCCAGTTGGGAATACCATACGCATGTTGACTAATTTAGATCATATAGATCCTTGTTTGATATAAAATCCTACTGTTCATCATTTCAATTTAAATATCTCACTGGTTGATCAATGTAGAATTCATCTCCAAGAACACCAATTATGAAATCAGATTTTACATCTACATGATAATCATTGTTCTCTCTTTGAACAACTATTGAAGGAATGAGTTAAATGAACTGTAGTCTAGCCACTCAAAAAATGATTCATAAACATCAAAACCTTAAATATTTTCATAGACATTTCAATTTTCATCAAAAAAAATTCAAATATGAACAATGTTCTGATCACATTGTGATTTTCATGCCCCATAAAAGGATTCCATGTCTAATTCTTGTAAATCTAATCTAGTTATTCATTCAATTCCTTAACCCATGATTCATAATTTGATAATTGTTCAAATTATGTTTCTTCCACAGTTGATAAGAAATAATATTGTAATTAATTCTCCATTCAATTTATCTATGTGGGGGTGGTCTAATCCCCAATGATGTTGGATTGTTCAATTTCTCATCTTTTGTCCCTCTTATGAGGTTATGATAATTTTTCTTCAATAATAGTTTCCACTTATGATTAATTTTCCAAATAATCTTATTTTTGTGATCCATTAATATTAGGAAGGCCTTCCACTATTTCATTGTCTAAATATATCCCTTTTCAGCTGACCAAGATACCTCATGAGATGATAACACATTTAATTGTCTTAATGTGTTATTCACTTACATTACATGATGAAGATTCTAAATGTGATATGAAACATTTAATGACAATAAACATGAATTTTATTTTCCAATGACATGACCATCAATCAATTTAATGAATAATAATGCTAGATAAGAATTGAAATAATTATTATAGCAGGTTTTTCAACATTATTAATTTTTATCCCCCTCACGACAAACATTTATCATATTATTCATAATGTTATATATCATAAATAATTGATTTCAAGAAATTTAATTATGGATAATACACAAGAATGGGTCCTAAAATTTTGAATATCTATATTCCACAACATTCAAATCCATTCTATGGAGTCATATTTTACACTCGGTATCTACAATACATGAAATATGATCAAACTAAGATGGAAACGATATTACCTTAGCTTTCCATAATGGAACATCTTCATGTTAATAAAAAATGATCATGATTCATATTTTTATTTCAATACCTAATTAATAAATCATTTGAAGATGGTGAATACCTTGATTGGATATCAAGAATTGAAAACCCTCACTGTTTCTCAGGTTCTCTTCCTTATAACTTCATTTTCCATAAATTCCTTTAATTATAAGAAAAAAATAGAATAAAAAATAATAATATAATGGGGGGGTCATCTTTTAGTTATCAATTTGAACATCATGGTTGATATGACCACCTCATCCTTGTTGGTCCTTTTTCCCTAGTCTTTATGTTTTCAAACATCAACATATGTTCTAATTTTCATGAAGCATGAATCTATTCACATCCTCTTCAAATTATTTGAGTTATTTTTAGGAACATATTTGAAGTTCAAACTTTGTTTCAACATTTTCTCAAACATATTTGGAGAGATATGGACATTCAACAATTTTTCTTTTAATGCACTTTTCGAAAGAATCCGTCTCTCCTTCCATCTAGGTGATCTCAATCGGAATACTTTGAAAGACTCCACAAACAATAGAGACACATTGTTAATGAATATCCTGTCAAAACCCTAATATACGACATAAAAATATTTTGAATTTATATATTGATCATCATAAACACTTATGGTGGGATCCATATTTTTAGGAAACATTCAATGAATCAAACACATACATCCCAATCACTTGACTTTTTCTATTTTCATGAGGTATAATAGTTTTACTTCTCACTAGTGGATACTTGAGCCCACCACTCTTTACTTTTCAACACTAATATATCTTCATTGAAAAAAAGACACGGAGAACAAAAAATTAACTCCTCTTTGGATAAGGGGGACTTCATCGTCATTCTATTCACATTATTCTTGCAATTCATCATGGTTTTTATAGATATTGAATTATACTAAGATATATCCAAATTCCCATCAAAACATCTCTTTATTCATGAATCTGGAAAGAAAAACATATATTGAAAAGAGAATAGATTTACTATATAGAATAAAACAAAGGAGAATGTTGGATCTGATAGATCTTATAGGACCCAAAACAACCAAATAGGGGAAGTGTGAATTAGGGTTTCAAATTTTTATTTTAAAATAGTGGATCTTCTCTATGCATAGTTATGAACTTTTTAAACAGATCTGAAAGAATATTAATTTCATGAACTGAGGTGGGGTTCCACCCAAACAGACACCCAAAAAAGCTCATGGCATAGCCTCTAGGGTGTTCCTAATCCCCATTAAATGGAAACTACTTCTTGTCTATCAATAAAACACATGGGGAATAATTTCACATATCAATATAGCAGTGAACAAACCACCACAACAATGAAATCACAAAACTAACAAACATAACCAATTAGGATACAATTAATTTCAAATTCAATGTTTTAATACATTAAGAAAAAACAAAAAACTTGAGTATAATTTGCCCAACACAACCATCACAAAAACACCATTTAATAGTAGGAAAATCACCCACATGTGGCCACCACCAACACTGAAATAAAGAGGAACACTAGTAACTGGATCCACCACCACCATTGAGATACATATTTCCTCTACCTACTTCAAACATATAAAATTAAACATACATCAAATGGTGTAGATTGGGTGTGAGCCAAATCCTAGTAGGATTCCTCCCAAGATTAGTATTTCTTTCATAAATAGTATAAGATAAATCAACATGCACATTTTCAACAGCACTTTTTAAACAATAATAAGAAAAATAATTAAGAAAATACATTTTTATGAAGTCAATTTTAAGGAAAACAATTCTAAAATAATCATTCTTTGAAATCAAAATTTACTCATAGTCCACCATATACTAATAGTAATCACCACATCACAAAATAAACATGTCAAAAGAGACAACCATAGGCAATACCTATAGGTAAATAACATAAGTGGGACCCTATGAACCTCATACATCAATGATCGAAATCTTCCAACCAAAACACACAACATAGTCATGAAAGAGACACTCTAGGGGAATCCATCCCATGGTATTGTGGTATTCTTCTCATAAGCCCAAACCAACATCTTTCCCAAGGATAAGACACTAGAGAGTATCCCAACCTAGGTATACTTGTATCTGATCATGTAACATGGTTAGATAATGTTTTAGAGTAAATATTTTTAGAAGAATCCTTACCTCAACCCTTATGAATCAAATAAGTGTGCTAGATATATTTCTCCCACTTAGATACCCATGATTCCCATTGTTATAAAATTAAGCTTCACATGTCAAATAAATAATCACTTTCACACACACATGCCATGAATCATGAACATATAAATAAATTACCATTTTCACAGACCACATTTATCCAATGATCATTACTCACATGGAAACTGTAATTTTTCATAAAAAACCCATTTTCAAATTCACAAGCCCACCAAAACCGTTTGGAAATTCATTTTTTCACCACTTTCAAAACTCCTAAAACCAATTTTGATACCCATTAATAATATTAAACATGCAATACAACCACTTACATGAGAAAACTATTTTCAAATTCAGAAACATACAAAATATACTTTATAACATGCTTCAAAAGACATTCACATTTGAAAAACCAAATTTTAGGTGCACAACAATGAATATAACATGGAAAAAATCAATTTATTTTAGAAACCCAACTATTAACACATATTCACCTTCAAATCACCATTAAGACGGATATTTCACATTATAAAAAATCATAAAACTCATATAAGAGGAACTAAAATGAATCACACATTATATATAACCTTTTTTCTTTCAAAAATCAACTTTCATCACATATGCATCTCGAATCCTTTTTAAAACACATTTCACACCACAAAAATTATGAAAAGAACTTATTTAAATAACATAGGAAGATATCAAAAATCATATAATAATGTAAAATCATGGAACTGTCAACCTCGCACTTGGAAACGTATGTAATCTGATGAAAAAACCCACACAATAATAAGACCCTATAAAGGCATGATTGGGAAACAACTATTATAATTTCAACCCAAAACAAAAGATCCTCCTTCATTAGGTAAAATAGCTCACTCGAAAAAAATATCTCATGAATATGGAAGAAAAAAATAAAATGAAGAATGAAATCAACATAAAATATACTTACATGACGATTTCATGATTTTCCCATAGAAAGACCACCAAATATTCGTGTTCAAGAGTTCCAAGAGGGGGAATATTAAGCTTTTATGACATAAAATCTTGTATGTCTTAGATTAGGTGTGATTTCGAGTTAAAACCAAGGGAAGTTATAAAATGAAAATTCCCACTTTTAATGTCATTGAAAGGTTACACGGTTATCCCACATAGTCTATCAAATAGTGTGGAAACTATGTTTCACTCTCTATCCATGATGATTGAGGCTCCATGGTTTCCTTATGGGGTAACACACTCATGAATTTAGCTGTGTGACCTGGAAAGTTCCACTATCCCATGCACATAGTTTCCTATGGGTTGCTTCACAGTATCCCCTAACATTGTTCCAACTATATGACACCTTCTATGGAGCCTGAAATCAAAATTGTTCACCAAAAACACAAAGTGACCCAACGGGATAAATACTACAAAAAATATAAAAAATTTAATTCCTCAAAAGAAATCACAGATGTGAAAATGCTTCCTAACGTGAAAATGTTTCATCCTTAAAAAGTCATCCATATGTTATATGAGAGAACAAAAATGGATACCCTTCTTCAACCTAAGACATCTACTCCCATCTCTCATGCTCATCAATACAATGTTTCTAATGAATATAGACCAAAGGTATGGACACCTATTATGTACATAATCATGACAATCTAGAATAATTATTGTCTACACGAACACAGAAAAATTAGGATCTAACTCGAACTCCTTACAATTGAACACTTTTAACTAATAGAACTAATACACTCCTAAATTGAGATCTATGGGTAGGGAAAATACAACTAATATTCCACCTGAAAGACTCTATTTTTGATATCAAAACATTCTATATACCATGGTGTTAGCTTCCCTAACTTACCAAGACCACGATGACCCCAATGTGGTACCTATATCATGATAAACCAGTAACCCACTGAGAACTCCAACGTATAGTGCCAATAACCATGTTAGTAAATATGATTGATCTGCACGTTCAACAAACATTGATGATCTATTTAACCATATCAAACATTTCATTCATATGCCATTAACCCAACAATGATGTTTCATCCACGTCATCCCAACATAATGGGGAGTGACACGGATGTCCAAAATTCACCTCAACAATAGTTGTACAAGTCAATGATAAGTAGCTATTATTATATTAAAACAATACCTACCATAGATGGATATCTCAAGAGCCTCAATAATATATCACACATTCATGGATAGTTTTTTCCATGATCCAATTCACCAACTTTATCTAACCATCCATTTTAGTATGGTATGTCATACTCTAATTGACATGCGACCCCATCACCTTCTGGGGAAATTCCAATAACAATGAGGTAAAATATTGATCCTTTTCTAAAATGATTGTCGATAGAACACCATGAATCTTAACTATATCTTGACCATAGAACTGACACTACTCATCCACCTTGGATGAATCCCTTATTATAATGAAATGTGCTAATTGGATATATGTTAAATCACAAACCAAATGGAATTCCATCCTAGAAGATTTTGAGGTAATCCAATGATAAAATCCTTGATGATCTCATTGCAGATTTAGCTAGAAAATGGTTGTGTATGAAGAAAGCACGAGGGCATCAATTTCTCTTCTTTAAGCATATAAAATGTATAACATCGCGATACAAAGTCAGGAACACCCCCACTATATTCCTGGATAATAAAATAGCCAACACACATTATAAAATATTTTGGTGGACTTGGGATGAACGACCAATTGTGATTGGTGTCTATCTTCCATTACCACATTTTTCAATGAAAATGGCACCATCAAACAACCCTTTAGGAACAAAACACTCTCAGAAGAAAATGACCATTCACAAAGAACCCCACCACCATTATGAAGTTGAATGTAATATTGGAAAAACTCTTCAATATATTGATCATACCTAATAAATTGTTGAAGGGAATGTGTCAGTTTAATGCTAACCAAGAACACACCTATGTTCTACACCTTGGTCTTGAGGTGAAATTTGGAAAAAAATGGAAATCAAATTCCACTCATCACTAGGTGATTTCAATACATGAGCTAGAATATTCCTTCTCAAGACATCTACCACAACATTTACCTTTACCAAGACATATATGATAGCAAAAATGAACACCTGGTGGTACTCTACCCATTGAAGTTTCCTCAAATGTGGATCTTTCTTGGAGAAAATGTAGGCAAAGCTCTTTTAATCAGAATAAACTAAAAAAATGTCCCCAAAAATATAATGGTGTCGCATATTCAAGTCATTAATCACCAAGGATAACTCGTGTTCATGGATTGGGTAATTATTTTCATGTGTTTTGGGTTATAATAAACCATAATCCATACATTGTCATCCTATATTAGTACACACCCAATACCCATACCTAATGCATAAAAAAGACAACTTATCCCGTTCCATCTTCTGGAAATATCATAATAGGGACTGTGGTCAACCATCACTAAAGCTCTTAAAATGATGCTTAACGCTATTATATCAATACATACATCAACCCTTTCTAGGTTAGCGTAGTCATGAATGAAACAATATGAGGGAAATCATGGACAAACCTCATATAATACCTTTTCGAGCACAAAGATATTCTAATTTCAAAAATATTATCCATATATTCCTCTGAAATTATTACACTGGTCATTTTATGGTACATGGAAACACCACGTTCTGATATCAGAAGACCTAGAAATATCACTTACCAGATCCAAAATCTGCACTGGGAAAACATCACTTATAGAATATTTTCTTGAAGGGTTCCCAGCACACTCCTAAATTGTAGATCATAGTCCTCCATATTCTTATATTATACAAGGATTTCATCCCCAAATACCATGAAAAATGAGTCATGATAGTAATATGACACCATATTAATATGTTTCATCATGACTATTGGAAAATTTTCAACTCAAAAGTCATTAAAAATACACAAAATGGTTGTACCTTCTTTAGAAGATTGTTTCCAGAACATCATCCTCTCTAAAATAAACTCTATTATACCTGGACCAATAATAAATCATATATATCAACAATTCCCCATTTATATCATTATAAAATTCATCAAAACGGGACCAACAGTACCCATTCTTGATCAACACCTTATTCGTGTTTTTGTAATCAATGCACAACTAGAGAATCAATCAGCCTTTTTCTCAAACAGAACCATGGTGGACCGTTGAAGGATTATTGAGAGAATTAATCCATATTATTATAAATTTTCTAGATTTAACATTAATTTCCTCAAATCAGTGGAGATGATACCATATGAGGTAAGTGATATTATTTTCATTCCTAGAGCCAAATCAATGGTGAACTCCACATCCCGCTCTAAGGGAATACGCATAAAATCATCATATAAATAGCTCTGAGAACTAATACATCATGGAAGATAATTTATCTTATGGGTTTATATCACAATCCCCCCACTTGATTGACGATATATAAAAAATATAATCTCCCACTTCTGTATGTAGAGGTTGTGCAAATCCTGACCAATTTTCCCATTAACTATGGAAAACCTAGTTATTTCTACTATGTTCTAAAAAACATACTTGTCACTGTAGAAATCATTGTGCACATGAAAATGAACCATCCAATCCATATAGAGGTTCACATAAATTTTATCCTTTTCTAAAACTAATAAATCCCACTCCAACTCAACCCCTAAAGCGGTGAGTGCACAAGATTGACATCTAAAAACATCCTCTAACTTCATGCTAGGCAGTATTACGAAATCCATTTCAGAAGGCATAATCGTGGTTGGTTATTTTAACACATCTATGATATGGTCATAAATACATGAAATATAGGCACCAATATCTAGGAAGGAAGAAACTAAATATAATGAAATAAATATGGTACCTTTAAATGTCCCAGGCCCTAAATTCGATTCCTTAGGATCTCAATCTATAGCATGATGTTTCCATATCTCCTCCTATGACTAATAATGAACACTGGCCTATGGAACTTCCCCAAAATAACTCTTCCAAAAATAATGTATAGCAATTACACCATTAAATATGAATATATATCCAACTATCTTAGATGGTTTTGACTCGACTGATATCAATTTGATGGTTACAGATCCTACACCACTATGATATAGGGGTGGCATCTTGAATAATCCCTAAAACTGTTCCAATGTTCGAAAAAGATGGTAAGATCTAGTTAAAGAAAAACACATCAATCGCATGTTACCTTCCTTCTAACACCGATGGAACATGATAGACCTACAATATGAATCCACATGGGAAGATGTTTAGGATGTAGGGAATGAACTACCACATCCCCTCTTCTCTTACTCATCACGCTTCCAATTCTTCTCATATAAGTAGTAACTTCCCTGGACCACTACTAGAATTGATTTTGAGAAACCATACTATCCAATAAAATCAATTTTTACCATAAAATCAAGATCAACCACCTCATATATGTTTTATAAATGAAAAATTAGACTTGGGATCATATATATGGTCCTAATCCAATCTCAAACTTTTGATCCTTCAACTACTCATTGGAAACCACCTCATGTGAAATCCAAACTATCTTAGTGAAATGTTTTTCATACTTCATCATGTTTTGATCCAAATTATAATGTTCCAAAATCCCCATGTTCTTAGACAATGACACAATTCCAGTTAAATCTTTATTGATGACTATGACCATGAAATTCAATCACATCATCTACTCATTCTTCCAACCATAAACCACTTATACCCACCATTATCGATTGGAACCTTCCAACATGAACGAAGAGCACATTACCCTGACTATCTCAATAGTATCAATAAAAATAATAATACTCTCTATTTTATTAATCCAATATTCATTTTCCTTGTGTTCAATGCTGCCCTCTAAGAAAGGATGCTTTTTATGAAAAAATGCCTATGATTTATCCTTTTTAGGAACTGGTTTAGCTTCACAAACATGATAAAGACCAAATCCTACTCCCTAAACTAATGATTGGTGGTAAGGGGAAAATCTCCCTATACTCTTCCCATGGATGTATTGGATGTCTCCAGGGAGTCATTTTTTTACAAAAAGCAATAACCATGGAGAAAACCCATTAATACATCTACCAACACGTCATACTAAAAAAATTCAGTGGCAAAAATGATTCAGAAACATTTCCATAAATAAAAAAACCCAAATTAAACTCAACAACATTCCATTCCTAACCTATCCACATCCATCCATTGTCTATATATTGTATTCAGCATGTACATCTCACCTAGAGCGGACGTCAAACCATATTTCCCAACATCCCATGGAGACTCAAGTCTTTTCCTAAGTGTGTTGTCTAGAAACCCCAATCATAACCATAATAAACATCCATTATAATACTAGATCCAAAATATCAATACACTAACCAAACAACAAGATGTACAATGATAAAATCCTCCTCTGATACACATTTTTCATTAACCAATAATGTGGACCATCCAATCTAAGACCTAACCTAGAATGTGGCATTACCCGAAGGGAGTTTTATATCCCCTTGGTCTGGAAACAACATCTTGGGTAAGAACAACATAATTTTATATTTATATCACACATGGAATGAAAATAAGAAACCCATGAAAATTAATCATCAGATAGAAAACCATCATAACCAAAAGAGGTACAATGGTTTTCTGATACAATGTTTTATAAATTTAACTAAAACCAAAATACCACAACGGATAGAGGACAAAAAAACTATCCTGAAAACTCCATGTAACAAAATTTCCATCACAATCAATCCACAAATATTAATTACTACATGAATTGGAACACAAGAAATCAGATCCACCATCACCACCTTAATAAATATTATATTTACTTGGGTTTTATATAGAAAAGTAAATATACATCCAGATTTGTATCGTGGTTTTTATCCAAATCCCATTAAAATTCCACCCAAAAGAAGGATTGAATGTTTTAACATTTGAAGTCAAATAAACATTGAATTTTTCATAAGAATAGATTAAAATTTTATAATTAAACACAAAAAGGAAGAAAATTTCCAGAAAAGACTTTTAAGGAAATAATTTGTCAATTGAAAATTATTTGAATCTGAAATGTGTAAAAGGACCAACATATTCTATGGATAGAACCACATTAAAAAAGGATAATGTCAGAAGGGAGAACCAGGGAAATTTGATTGGTAACTAGCACAAGTGGGACCCTATGAGCAGTGTACCTTGGAGTTAGAAATCCTCCAACCAAATCTAATTGCATCCTTTTGCACAATCTCTATAAGGGGAACACATCCCAAGGTATAGTTGTCTCCATATCATAATACAAAATCCGGATGTGTCCCCATGAATGACCCACTAATGGAGATCCCATCCCAAGGTTTATTGGTCTCTGGTAATATCACATATTTAGTTAGTGTTGCATCCTCAATATTTTTATAATAATCTGGGCCTCAAACCTTCTTATTCTACTGGTATATTACTTCTACTTCATCCACCTAGATATCCTAGATTATGGTTGTTCTCAAATTCCATTTCACATGTCACATAAATCATCACCTTAACACAAAAAATCATAGCATCAAGAAAATAGAATGAAATCAAAACTTTTAGAACCCATAATGATCCACTAACTAAAAATCACATGGACAACATCATTTTCTATAATCAAACCCATTTTCAAATTTAAATGCACAATAAAACAATTTATAAATATATTTCCCACCACAGGAACAACTCATGATGCCCATTTGGATACCCAAATAATGAATACACATGAAATAAAACAATTTCCATGGGATAATGTCTTTTTAAAATCACACACATACCTAATATACTTTAAAATGTACTTTGCAACACATTCAAAAATCAAAAAATACATTTACAGTGAAAAAAATCCAACAAAGAAATATACCCAGTTCATGTATTTATCCAAATTTCAACATTTTTCCAGCATCAAATCCCCTTGAATTCACATTTCTCACATATCACACAAATCGTAAAACTCATCTAAGAATCACCACAATGAAACACACAATAAACATGATCATTTTACTTTAGAAAATCATATTTCATCAATTATGCATCTAAAAACCATTTGAAAAAATATTTATCACCACACAAGTAATCCACAAAACAAATTTAAATAAATAGGGAAGCAAACCAAAGTCATTTAATAATATAAAATCATGCAACCACCAACCCCATAGATGAAAAAATTTGGAATATGATTAAAAACAACAACAACAACTCAATGCGGCTATATAATGAAAATATTAAAAAATCATAATGATTTAACCCATCAAGACAAGATAAACTCTCATTATGCTAAACCGACCATGGGAAAAGATGAACCCTACAAGAAGGAAGATAATCCTTATAAAAAGGAATAAATCTAGAGAAAATAGAATTTTTTTTTATGATTTTATAGATCTCCCATACCCAAAGCACCAAATTATTGGACTAAAAGATGTCCAAGAGGGCCAATAAAAATCTCTAAATTCCAAAAATCCAATATGGATCGAATTTAGGGTTATTTAGGGACAACAGTAATGGAGGGTAGAAAAGAAAATAATGAATTTTAATGATTTGGATAGATCACACAGTTTTAAAAACCATGTTATATCTATTCACCCCATCCCTATCCAAGAAGAATGTGGACACACAATTTCCTAGGGGAGGGTGCATGCATGGGTGCCTGGTCATGAGACCTAGACAACATCGCCATCCCAGGTGCATATTTTTCTCATGGCTAGTGCATGGTTACAATAAATCTTACAATAACATTACTATATCTTCTACCATGACCAAAATATGAATTTTTAGAAAAAAATCATGAGAAACCCAATGGATAAATTCCATAACAAAAATAAAAAATGGAATAACGCAAAATAAAAGAACTGATGTGATAGGTATAGTTCATAAACATTCACATTCAAAGAGGAAACATGGTTATTTTACAAGATTAACCACTAAGGGATATTCCAAGGAACAGATGTTGATGGTGTGTTAATTGTACTTAAATACTCTAATATTTAATTTTTTTGAATCATGAAGATTCAATATAGTCACTCTATATCAGGAACAATACCATTACAAGATTTTATATATAGTACACTGCCTTCCTTCGAACAATTCTATTGACTCCAACTAACTTAATTATAAGGGTGATGTCTTATATAGTTTAATTAATTGAAGGAATCCTTATTAAATAAGAATTTGAGTCTTTGCCTTTGACTAGAAAGAGTCTCTTATTTCATTGTTGTCCTGAGATAATGAACATCATTTAATCGTTTTTGGATACAAGATGTTCAAGTCTACTATTTCCTAAGAACCTAGTCATCATTATATCCCCTTTTGGTTTTAATGAATTATCATCTTTCTTGAACCCATGCACATTCATGAAGATCCCAACGGTCAATAATCTCATGGAAATTATGGAACAAACTACCTTAATGAAGCTAAATTATTTCATGGATCATACTTCCTTCATGAACCTCAATGAGTTATCACAAAATATCTAGTCCTCATGATACTCTTTTTTCATAGATACCAAATAATTAGTCAATAATAGGATAATATTTTCATGATGCTCAACATTAAAATTAATACTTGTTTTATAAATCATTAATACTTTATGAATTCATGCCAATTTACTCTTTCTAAAATAATTATCATTTCCAATGAAGTGGTGGTAGATGACTATTTATAGGCGTAACATTTTATGATGCTACCACAAAACCATCATATTTTTCATCAACCTCTAAATCCATGTTCATTGAGTGCTTTCAATCATGAATCTATAGATAAATTGAACCCATTTGTGAGGCATTCACATAATCATGAAGAACACCATCAACACATATTACAATCATGATGCTTTGTTGTAGTCAGTATGGATCTCCATATTTATATCATGCATTCATGATGATCATTTATGATTCTCCATATAATTATGAATTCTATCCTTTGTGAATCCCAATATTCATGAAAATCATTAATTTACCATATTTGGGAATATTCAATCCCATAAAACCAAATTTTTTGATGATTTCTCTTTCACCAAATTTTTTAGCCCAAAAATTTTGCATACCCAAGGACAATAAGACACCTTCAGCATTGTAGTCAGCTTGAAAAGTATGCTCGATATCCTTTAAAACTCCCTAATAAACCAAGTGTGGATTGATAACAAAAAATACTACATTCCATTTCAAGATATGAAAGTTTGTGATTCCAACACTTCCCACTGATTTTCAACTATAATTCTACAATGAAAAACGATATATACTCTTATCCATTCCATACACATCTCATAACAATATAATCAGAGCACATTTCACCCAAAGAAACATTGGCCATATCTAATCTGAGATAGTGAACATCCCAAACTAATCTACACCTATATGGAGTAGCATCAAATTCTAGAGTCATTTATTATCACATGTTGCCTCAAACATAGAATCTTGGTGAAAAACAACACATCTAAGCTCCTCAAACCTTTCATTAAAAGACATTGACCATAATGGCACATCTCTCATTCAAACGCTTATGTCAAATCTACTAAATGAATAGTGGGGATAATGGGGTAGTAATCCACATGTATCACAGTAATCCTAGATGCATGGGAAATAATATAGATCCAAGAACCTATAAGAATTGGTAAAGTTATCCAACTCTGGTGTGGCATGTATAGAATCAACATAAATATTTATTATATAGATAAATGCCAAAACCATCCTATAGTTTCCCAAGAACTACACTATCACACACCACATCACCACCATTGTACCACACAAAAACTATCCCAACCATTTCCACTATGAAGTGATACACACCTCCTAACAAAAACACATAGCAGCACATGTAAAAACATTAAATTATAGCTTTCCCAAAGTCATGATTTTATTGGATTAACAAACATTCATCACTAATACACTTCATTAACTTTTACAAAATCCATATTTTATTCAATTAATTACTATTATTTACTAAAAAACATCTATCATTCCATTAGTTATTCATTTTAATACAATTTTTATTTAATTTTATCATTAAAAACTATTCCACGGTTATCCTATAAACAAGAAAAACAATACCACACAACTACACAAAAAAAAACAAAAATATTTTCCTAAAAAAAACAACCACCAAAATTTTCATGCCACATTGTCCCATACATATCATTAAAAAAATACACATATAATATATATTTTCCATATCTCTCAACAAAAAACCATAAAAACCCACCACAGATCCCCAACACTATGAACCATGACCATCACATGCCAAAACAACGATACACCATAGCCTCACAACTACCCAAATTGAATTCATGCCAACCAACCACATAATCACATCCCATCATATCACACAGTCTTATAGGTCACATCCATCACCAGACAGCAACACCACCAGTGTAGTGAAACATAACATGCACAATCATAAACAACAGTAATAGAACTCTTAGTCTATAAGTATTACAAGGTATTTCATTACATTAATTATTTAATTATCTTGAATAATATCATAGAATAAAATTTCTATAGGTATCCAATTAATTTTCCAAATATAAATTCTTCATGATTTTACTCTTGGTGGCTTCACCAAAAAATATGACAAGTGTCTCATAGAATTTAATATCTAGTGGAATCAAGGCTCCCAACAACTATTATTTTAATTAATGGATCCTAAAATGCACTATAAATTAAAAAACTCTAGATATTTAATTAAGTTTTATAATACCCATACACATTAATTTCAATTTTGAAAATAGTTATCTTTATAAATCCACCCTTACTATACACAAAAATGATTGAAAAGCATGCAATTCCCACACACGTTACATATAAATTAGAGAAAAAGGACCCCTTTTCTCAAAAAATGTTTTCGTCTCTCTCTATGAATGGTAGGGTAAAGAAGGTACATCCACAAAAACTACACTATAAAAACCTAGATCAATCTAATCAAAACTAATAGGGTTTCAAAAATACGTCACAAAACATCTAAAAAACTAACTACACTGAACAAAATCTTCAAAATAATAATGATATAATATAAGAAGTCAAACCAATTAAATCACCACCAATCGCCAATGAACAAACATTGAAACCAAATATCCAAAAAGGGGGAAGCATGGCTTAGGGATATCCTATGGGTGTCTATGGTTTGACCCATAAATGAGAGGGAAATTACCAAATAAATATCAATTCATCCTAAAGAAAACTTATAAACCACCTTTAACTCACAAAATTTATTAGTTGTATTATAATAATAAACCATAAATTCCATGGGACCATACATCCAACATTGTAAATCCAAATTTTAGCTCATAAAGAATTTCGATATAAACGAATTTATCCCCTCAGACCATAATTTATTGATGGAATAAACCCCCTTCTTATACTGTAATCCCATTATTTCCATAATCATAAACCACATACAAATCATTAATTGCATTCAACACTAGTAGTAGTCCACTATATTATACTGGAAACCAATCAGTTATAGTGTAAATATATTTTTTATATTCTCTTACATCACTAATGTACACTATGAATTGTATGTACCCATATGCACACCCTCTGACCATAATGATAAAAAAAATGCAATGTAATGGGAAGTAATACTCCATTATTTTAGATACATATCAAATTATTTATTCCGTTGATAATAAATAACAAACATTTAAGTAAAGTTATGTGTACAACCACTGAGTGAGAGACCACTCGTTGTTCTAATTTCTTCTCAAAACATTAAAAACATCCAAACATGAAACAAACACTAAAACTCAACTCACATGGCCACATCATCACCACAAAAATGGATCAAAACCACGTCACATGGAATTTGTAACACCCCAATATTTTATAGTATGCAATTTCTTCAAACTAATTCAATAACATGCGCTAAACACATCACTAAGTTCATGCGCACCACAACTTACCAAACTAGCTGTTCAAAAAAGGATAGGAATAGTATTATATTCATTTTTTATTTTATATATTCCACATAAATTTTGACATCCATGTTATGTGTTTATTAGACATAATATAATAAAATATTCATTTTTTCAGAGAAAGGATGTATTTTTCAGAAAATGCAATTTTACCGCCTTTTAATGTTTAACCATTTTTAAATCTGATATTTGACCGTCATTTATATTCAATATGACAAAATAAACTCATTATTTATAATAAGGACATAAAATTTTGGTTTTGATAAATTTTTGTTGTTTTTATGATAACTTTCATATTTGGGTGAATAATGAAAAATACTAAATTGTAATTGAAAAAAACATTTTTAGTGAAAATAATTTATAGTGTTAAATTATAAATTATAATGGTTTGGAAGTATATTTAGATTATATATTTATCATTTAATACAATTTAGGTAATTAGATGTAACTTTACATTTAAATTTGACATAAACACGTGCCAATATTTTGATAGTTTTTACTTTTTAAAAATCCTCCTTGTTGTTTTGACCACCAGAATTAATTTTAAATTAATAAATGAAACATATATGTTTTAAATTTGGTAAAATATAATTAATTTTTGAATCCAAATTATCAAAATTATATTACGGCGAATTTTTGTTATTTTTCTGATAACATTAAATTTTTTATGAATAGTGAAAACACTGCGTTATTATTTAAAACTGACCATTTATTTAAATAATTATATATTTTATTTAAAATTATTTTTTAATTCAAAAATAGATATATAATACCTATATATTTTCAATGTAATTCTATGGAGTCATTCTATAATAAAATTAAATGTATTAAAATTTATTGAGCTTTTTATCATTTTTTTACCCACCTTCTAGAAGTATTTACAAATTTGCATAAAACCTAATTTTACCAATTCATTGAGTTGAATTTAAAAACACTGAGAGACATGGTTGACATAATTAAGTTAAATGTTGTTCAATAAGATGAAAATAATTTTTGGTGAATAGTAACTATTGACTTTTATTTACTGTTTTTAAAATAAATTAAGGTTATTAAGGGAAAAATTATATTATAATTACCCTAACACATGTACTATTTACATTGGATAGGTGTAATTCTTCCAAAAACAACCTTATGAATAAAATATTATTTTTATGTCAACATGGATTAGATTCAGACATTTTTCATTATTTTATTTAATGAAGAGTTAATAGTATTAAAGTCAATGTTTAATAACAAATCCATTTTTAATATGGTGTTACACACAATATTACATCAACTATAAATATTCCATATAAATATAAAATTATTTTATAAATAATCTAATTTTACTTATAATTTTTAGAAATTAAATAATTTAATTTATTTATGACCCAATTATGATGCACTAATTGCCTTATTAATGAAATATTAAAATAAATGATTTTATAAATATCCAAATAAATGTAAATTTAGACTTATGATGAATTACACTAATTTTATTAGATAACATGAAATTATTGGGATTATTTGATAAAAAAATTTCGATGTGATAAGGTTGTTATGACTTTCACAAAAAAAATACCAAATAATGACAAAATTGACATTAATTAATTTTTAAAACAAATACTAAACTATTGGTTGATTTAATATACCTAAAAATATATGGTTTGGTGAAAGATCTTAAATAAATTTTTATATGTCATTTATGAACCTATTGAAGTTATCTTGGATGTTTAATATATGTTCATTTACCTTATAGTGTAAGAACACAAAAAGACACAGTAAAAGCTAAAATATTTAACTAAGAGTGAAATCTAAAAGATAAGGTTAAAATGGAAACCTAAACATGTCTAGAACCTATTGGTTGAGAGGATATCAACCCATAACCACCTAAGGCTCAAAATAACTTCATTTGGAGCCATTATAAATGGAATATGATGGCATAATAAATTAATATTTTAATCATTTCTTAAACGTTACCCTCACCCCTCTTATAAAAGAGCACTTCCACTTCTCTCAAAATCAGTCCTCCGAAGCCATTTTTCTCGTCCAAAACCTAACTATATATCATACCAACCCCCCTCACATAAAATGAGTGTCCTTACATTGATCATAAATCCATCCTAGGGAGCCATTTTTATCAACCCAAAATGAAACACCAGAATAAGAGGTAAAACTTTTGACCACCCTCTCTCAAGTTATTTTCTTATTCAACTTCATATTTCTTCATTTTTTCCATACCAAAATAATTACTCCAATAACTCATACATAATGTGATATTATTATAAATATGGTACAACCATATTCTTTATTCTATCCATGCTATAAATAACAATGTCACCATATAGGCGTACGTACAGCTTACCGCCTCCACGTCGTGGTGTAGTTTGTTATTCAAACACTTCATTATTTGGATGGGTATAATAATTAGTATAACTATTTTAAATAATAAATATAAAATTTCAATGATTATTTATATATTATATAACATCCAATTACATTAAATTTCACCATCAATATGGTGATATTGTCGCTCGTGTGTACATACGGATTACCCTCCCCACAAACGCGATGAGATTCAATCCCCATCGTAATCATTCAAGAAAAATATTAATTTATGTATTAATATTAATTTATTTGTACTTAATTTCATTATAGATATAAATAAAATATATACTTTACATAATAATCATGTCTTATGAAACAAATAATATTAAAGAAAACATATCAGTTAACACCCAAAGTAATGATACTACTAAAATATTATTAAAAAAGTTATATTAGATGATCATATATGATATCATATTTATGTATATGATTATTTTATAATTTAATAACAATGATTTGACTAAAATACATGAGGTTAACATACCCTAAACCAAGGAAACGAACAAGGTAAGTGTTAATTCTACAACTTCTTCATTATCTGAGGTTTTTTTACATGAGTATCTACTAGGACCTCTTTATCATCCACATCCATGTCTGATAAAACTATATTCAACAAAAATAATTTAGGGTTTTATGGAAGGGAAACTTAAACTTGATCATAATTTTAAGTGTTTTAAATATTTATTCTTCTAAATCATTTTCATTAATTTCCATGTTTTCAAAATGGTTATTAAGGATTTATTTATATGGACATTAATGTTTTCAAAATGTTATGTACATTCAAAATAGTCACGGTGGTATGGGAAAATATATTACATGATGTATTTAAATGTCTTCATTTCTAAATTGTGTTAATTTTAAATGATTTCATGAAAAAATGTTAATTCTCTCAATGAGTTTTAGAAATAATTTTAATCTATGTCAACATCCTTTTATGGATTTTAAACATGCTTGAAGTTGATTTATTATGATACAAATCATCCATATAATATTGAAATAATTGTGATATGTTTGACTGTGGATATGTTATTTTTATAACATTCATGGTTTATGGATAATTTATAGAAATTTTGTATACTAGTTTTTATATGAATGTTTATGTTATGTTTAAACCTTATCATTTGAGGAATTCATTGGACTTAGTAAGTGACAGGTGGAGCCCATTGTAGCTCCTTGATGCATTATTAGGTTTCCTGAGACAAACTACTGTCTTGGCATAAGGACTTGACAAAAATATTATTTTTAGTATTTTCACAAGCCCTTGACTATGTCGTTATGATTTCTGGAATTATTCATTCCATCATTAGAAAATTATTTATATATATTTCATGTGATTATTCATCTAGTAGAATATTCATGCGAAAAAGTAAATGGCATGATTTTTTTATCTTTGTCATATTATGGTAAAGATTATGTTTAAAAGGCTTTTGTTTTAGTTTAATAAATTTCCTTAAGTGTTTATGCTTATTTATGAATGTTTCTGCTATATGTTTTTCTTTACTGATAATCTGAGCTCACCAATTTATTTTGTTTTATTTTCAAAGGATTCCAAGAATTGTTTTATGATTGAAAAGTAGGGTTAATCTATGGGATTATTTTCATTATTAAAGGATAATTTATGATGTTTTTTATTTTCAAATCTATAATGTGACATTCATGTATGTAATCGATCATTGAAGACTGCTAAAATAATAGGTCTTTCGAAACTTGATTCAATATAATCATGCCAATATATTAAAATAACGCACTGACTATGGGCTTCTGGGGTCAAGGTGTTTCAGTTGGTATCAGTGGAAGTTTAACAAAAAGAATGGAAACATATTTAGATAAACTCTGATGAGAGAACATTACCCTAACATAGACTTTGAGGATTAGTATAGAATAAATTCCATCAATTTTGGTAATGTCGATATTTTGTGTATTTTCCAAAAAAATACATCCCTCTCTAGATACGAGTAGATAGAGGTGGTTCTGACATAGATGTACCTAGGTGTGAAACCTCTAACAAGGAGTTTCAGGCTTGACCCGGGGTATCCTGGTACATGACAACAGGTCTTGCAACACTCCTGGTTTTAACACTCCCGAGGGATATGATTATGATAATTCACATTTTCATTACAAGCCATTACGAAGGATTTAAGAGTAAAAACTACCCCAATTAAAACATTTTATTATTATAGATTATATGCATAGTCTTTACAATTGACATTTCGTATTTTACAAGTTTGGAATTATGCTTTGCGATTCATAAACAAACCTTGTGTACGCCACTGTTTAGAAATAGTGCCAAGTAGAATGAATGAGAATTCTATAAATATGCATGATTGAAAGAATAAGAAGGATCATATATTTCATGGTATTAAGCCAATAATTAAAAGGGAAATAGTCACCCACATATTCTCATCGTATAAAGAAATAGTATCATGTTCTAATAAGATAAGTAAATAATTCTCTAAGTCCTATGGCATTGAAGGGAAGAAATAGAAGAAAAGGATGGAAGAGGGAAGGATGGATAAAGGGAAGAGGGGAAAGAAGGATTTTCCCATATGTGATAACTGTGGAAAGAATCACCTTGGTAAATGATTGAAGGGAAAGTGAGTTTGTTATAAGTGTAGAGAAAAAGGACACCAAGTACATGATTATAAAGGTAAAAAAGTATTAAAATATACAATGCTTCATATTCAAGGAGTTGGGACACTACGTGAATCATTAACCAAATCATCAATGTATACCCAAAATGCTGTTATTGGATAATAATCAAGTTATGATACTACCGAAGATCAAGAAGAATGATTATAGTTCTTATGTTGTTGAAGTATTTTTCATTTCGATATTGTATTAATGATGTATATTTTATAAGAATTATAAATTATATTAGGATTGTACTCGAGTAATATTTAATTAAGGACTGGAGATTGTGTGGAACCAAGAAAAGTTACTCAATAGCAGGTTGATTGTTTTTGAAATTATATGGTTAAGAGAATGATAAACCATAATATAGTTATGATAATGAGGTAGTGATTTTGGAATAATATATGATTGATTTGTATAAATTATGTTGGATATTCTTAACTACCTTGAAACTGATTATTGATTTTATATTCCATCATTGTGGGTGTTTACATGATTTTTGTATAGGAGGAGTATATTCATTATTCTATAAGAAATAAGGGAGAATGAATGTAATCAATATGGTTTTATGGTAATTTAGGGTGTTACAATGTTTTAAAATAATACATGATGAATGTATTCACATGTTATTATGTGGAAAAAAGGATCTTCATTGTGTTTAAATTTCTTATAAATTATGGATTGTGAGTTTTCACAGAAGTATTTTGGATAGTCTAAAGGTTGGAATCAATTAGGATTGGCATTTAATACTATTGTTATGGTTATATAATTTCATCAGTTTATTTTTGGATAGTCATAAAATGAACAACCCGGTGGTCGGGCGACAACTCGTCACGTCCGACATTGCTAGAAGACATGAACTTGCAACCGAAGGGCGACAATGGTGGATCACCTACCAATGGAAGACGTGATGTCCTGGTTTTTATAATGTTGTTTCTTAATAGTCTCAAATATTAATTAAGTAAAAATTAATTAATTTTGGAACCCTATGTGATTAGGATAAATAGAATATTATTGAATTAAGTTATCTTTTGGAGTGAAAGATGAAATTATGGTAGAAAATTAGTTGAAGGATGAAACTCTACATGTCAAGTATATTTCCCCCCATATTATATCAATAAATTAATTCTTAAACATCAGGTAATGGATCATAAAATAACAAATGTGTTATCCTAAAATCTTATTTTTCTTGAAATGATGATATTTTAAATCATCATTTATTTATGGCTTTTAAGCCCACAATTTTACAGCTGTTGGTGATTGATGACCTCAATCAAACCATATAAATATTTACGTTTTTCTCCAATTATGTTTCTTTAATTTGCACCATTGTTCACTTAATTTAGATCATAAGTTTGTGGTGACCATTTCATTTCTCTTTTTGTCATATTTAGACTAAATTTTATTAACCCAATTTCTGATGTGGGTTTTCCAAAAAGTTATTTCTATATTTTTAACCTTTTATTTTCGATAAACAATATCAAATTGTGAGGACACAATTTGTTGAAATAGAGGAGATGGTAACACCCTAATATTTCATAGTGCATTATTTCTTCAAAATAATTTAATAAATGGCATTACACACAACAATGAGTTTGAGCGCACCACGACTTACCAAACTAGCTGTTCAAAAGTGGTTATGAATAGTATTATCTTCAATTTGAATTTTATATATTCCATATAAATTTTAACATCCATATAATGTGTTTCTTAGACATAATATATAAACCGATTCATTTTTTTAGATAAGGAAAGTATTTTCCATAAAATGCAAATTTACAGCATTTTAATAGAAAAAAAATTTTCAATCTAATATTTGACACTTTTATATATATAATTTTGACAAAATAAACTTATTTATTATAATAGGGACCTATAAATATTTGGGGTTTTTCTAATAACTTTAACATTAGTTTGAATAGTGAAAAATACAAAATTTTAATTGAAAACAACTTTTTTAATCAAAAAAAATTATTATGATCAATTATACATTTTAATTATTTGAAGTATAATTATATTATAATTTTATAATTTAATAAAATTTAGGTCATTATAACTAATTTCACATTTAAATTTTACATAAACAAATGTCAATCATTTTATAGTTTTTACTTTTTAAAAACTCACCATGTGGTTTTGACAACGGGAATTAATTATAAATTAATAAAATCAACTTATATGTTTTCAATTTGGTAAAATAGAATTCATTTTTGAATTCAGAATATCACAATTAGTTTACAGTTAATTTTTTGTATTTTTCTAAAAACATTCATTTTTTGATGAATAGTGAAACCCACTGCGTTATTATTTAAAACTGTCTTTTTATATAAATAATTATTTATTTTATTTAAATTTATTTTATGTAAAAATAGATATATAATACTTATATATTATCAATTTAATTCATTGGATACATTTTATAATAAAATTATATATATATAATATTATTGAACTTTTTAATGTTTTTTACCCACATTCTAGGAGCATTTGCAAATTTTCATAATACAGAATTTTACCACTTCTTTGAGTTTAATTTTAAAAATACAAGAGACATGGGTTAAATCAGTAAGTTAAATTTGGTTTAATAAGATGAAAATTATTTTGGGTGAATTTTAACTTTTGACTTTTATTTTCAACGGTTAATAGTAAAGAGGGTAATTAAGGGTAAAAATGATATTATAATTACCCTAACACATTTCCTGATTCTATTTGATAAGTGTAATTCGACCAAAAAACATAGGAATAAAATATTTTCCTTTAGTTATACTTGGATTAGATTCGGACATTTATTATTATTTTATTTAATGAAGAGTTAAAAGTGTTAAATTCAAATTTTAAAAAATAATCCATTTTTAATATAGGGTTACACATTATATAAATTCGACTATAAATATTCATTATAAATATAAAAATATTTCATATAAAATAGTATTTTATTTATATGTTTTAGACGTTAAATAGTTTAATTTATTTATCACTCAATAATGATGCTGTAATTACCTTATTAACAAAATATTAAAATAATTGATATTATAAATATCCAAATAATTTTAAATTTACACTTTTGATAAATTACACTAATTTTCTTGGTTAATATGACATGTTAGGGTTTATTATATAAATTTTTTCCTAAGTGATAAGGTTGGTATGACTTTCACAAAAACAAAATACCAAATATTGTCAAAATTTACATAAAATATGTTTTAAAACAAATACTATATTATGGGTTGATATAATATTTCTAAAAATAAAAGGTTAAGCCAAAATAATTAAATAATATTTTATATTCCATTAATGAACCATATGAGGTTCTATTGCATGTTTAGAGTACGTTTATTAACCATATAGTATAAGAATACAAGAAGACATGGTAAAAGATAAACTACATAACTAAGAGTTAAATCAAAAAGATAAAGTTAAAATGGTAAGCTAAACTTGTCTAAAACCTATTTATTGAGAGGATATCTACCCATTACCAAATAAGGCTAGAAATAAATTCATTTGGAGCCATTATAAACTTGATGTGATTGTATAATAAATCAATATTTTAAATTTTATCTTAATGTGACCCTCACCCCTCTCATAAAAGGGAACTTCCCGGTCTCTCAAAATCACTCCTCCAAATCCATTTGTCAAAGACATATATGAAATCCTTTCTATTTATTACACACTTAAACATGATTTATTAAATAAAATTCATATGATACAACATTGAATATCTATATTTGAAGTGTATTTAGGGCTTTAGATCGTTACATAACAAAATAAAACATGAAATACAACATCATTATTGAAAACTTCTTTTACATTACCATTACATTCCCTCTTACTTAGAATTGCATGGGATAACCTGAGGTCCTGCATAAGAAAAGGGTGAGCTATAAATCCTAGTAAGGGAATAAACATGGAATAAAATGAGGAATATAGTACATGTTAGACAATAGGCATATCAATGGAGCTCCAAAGAAACATTAACTTAAAGGAATGATAAAGCATGGTAATCATAACATGGAAATGTGGCGATAACCTTTAACATGATTTAAGAATTACCCAAGGCTCATTGCACATGGAGCATGAGTAAACCCACATTGCACATGATGCACAAGTAAAACCTCATTTCACTTTCTTTAGCATGATTCACCACCCATTTCACATGATGTATCATGATACTATACTTCACACAATGCATCATAGAGCTATCAGGGCATAACCTTCTTAAAAAATTAATTTCATACATCAGTGTGCCACATGGATCATATAACATGGAGTCAATCAACATCATAAGTTATTCCAAGATTATGTAATGTGGAATAAATAAATTAAAGTACCATTAAATTTGTATATGTGTATAAAGTTGAATACTCTTGATAGAGACATGGATATGGTTTTTTTAACACCCCAAGCTTCCATGGTACGCTCCTCTTTGAATAATAGAGCAGCGTGTGTTGTACGCAACCTAGAGTTCTAACACACCGCGACTAATAAAAGTAGCAGTTATGAATAGTAATAACCACATATTGAAATTATATAAATTTTAAATTTCAAAATGGACTTCATTTTTGGAATCATAATATCAATTATAGATTAGGGTGAATTTTTGGTATTCTTTTGAAAAACTTCGATTTTTGATGAATAGTGAAACAACTAAGTGGTAGTTAAAAAACTGATTTTTTTGTTTAAATGAAATTTTACCCCCAATATGATTTGAATTTCAAAAATATAACATACATAATTGTCATTAGGAAGTAAAAATTGGTTCAATGGGATTAAAATAATTTTTGGTGAATAGTAACTTTTAAGTTTTATTAATCGCTATTAAAGGAAAATAGTGTCATTTAAGGTAAATATAATGATATAATAATATGAAATTACCTTTACACTTCTCTTAAACTTATTGGATGAGTTATGGCCGACCAGGAAAATCCATGGGACAACTTGGGGACCCCATGGATCCACTTGGGTAAGAAGATGACATTAATAACTTTTTATTTAATGTAAAAATAAAATCGACACAAACATGTATTGTTTTAATAAAACAATTATTACATGAAGTTATATAAGTTATCTTTTGGACTATAAATATTCATTGGAAATCTAAAACGATCCTACATTATAGAAATTGTTTTATAATTTTTTGGAATTAAATAAATAAATTCATTTATCACACCTTGATGATGCATCGATTACCTCATTAATGAACTTTTTAAATAAAATGAAATGATAATGTAAAATCTAAGATGTACACTTGTCTAAAACCTATTGGACGGGTAGATTTCGAACCCTTATCACCGTATACTCGGAATATATAATTGTGGGACCGTGGAAATCTGAAAAGTACTTTATAATAATGTAACATTTCATTACATTCCAAGAGTGCCCCTCTTCTCCTCTTATAAAAGGCCCCCACCTCATCCACCTTATTCACACCATCAAGCCATTTGGATCGGCCATCCTCTTCCCAAATACTCTCCCAAATTTCCTCTATTACTCCTAGAATCCTCACGTTGGGCATAAGTCTTCCCAAGGGATCCTTTGGCTCAAATCAAAAAAAGAGTTACCCGATTTTAAGGCAATGTCTTCTCTTATGTTATTTTGTTTTATTTTGCTTCTCCATCCCCTTAAACACCTTTGATTCATTTATTTTGTGACAACACAAGTATCTTCAATATACTAGGATGTTTTTATGAGAAGGATTTGATTTACACTTACACACACCTTCGTCTAATGGTTAACGAACATATTGTTTCTGTGGTTGGTAAATTTCTGCCTCACTAAACCATGATTGTTCAATCTTCTTTTAACACCTATCATGGTGGACAATATGATGACAATATTTTAATATATTATATATATTATATTTTTTCTTATGATTCTGTATTTTTAATTTATGGAATACCTTTACGATATCCATTATCGGTAAACGCGACAATTTCATTTTAGGAAGTGCAGACTACCGCCCCCTCAAAGTGATTTGAGTCGTTAATGCCACATGTGAGATGTATAAACGATGGAGTAAATTGTATTATACATTATATTATACTGGAATTATACTATACCTTTACATAATTATAATTTCATTCCATTAAATATGAAATTGAAATGAATGTAGCGTTCATACGTACGTACGGCTTACCGTCTCCATGAATGTTGCATTTCATTCCTTACCTCTAAATGTTATGTAATATTATAAATGATTGTATATAATATATATATATGATATATATGATACCTACATGATGAATATAATTCTGGAAATAATGGTTATTTTACCACATGAACAAATTGTAATTATAAGAAGTTTATTGTTGACTCAAGTACCAAAGATCGACCAAATGACCGTAATTAACTTAAATGACTACATAATTTTCGTAACATTGTAATATGTGATATAAAAGGGATAATTAACTTGAAAAAGGTTCTTAATAAAGTAGAGATTAACTCTAATTTATTATTCAGGAGATTAAAGAATGGTCGAGTGAAGTTGGACACGAGGTAAGGGAACTTCTTAACCCAATTTCTATTCATTGGGTTAATGTCCTACTTTCAAATTAAGTCATGATATTATTATTTCCTATCTTGTATTTGTACTTTCTTTATGTTTACATATAGTGAATAATCATAATATGTTTATTTTATTTAAGAAAATGATCTTTGTAAGGTACTTCATCTCAATCTCCATTCATTTAGGCATATTTTGTTTTATACAAAAATTCCTTTTATACGGTGTATAAACCCCTTTGAATTTTATGTTTATTCAAAAGGAATATATTTATACGATGCATTTTACTAAATGAAAAAAGGAATTTTTTTTTTGTCATACTTATACGGCGACAATGAACTCTCCGCCATCGTGACCATTATTTGAGTTTGGCTTCCCCTACAAGCCATAACTTTTTTTAAATGAAAAATAAATACCAAGTTTTATTTTATTTTATTTTGGTATTGAAAATGGTTTTCATAATGTTTTTATTATATTAATGTGTTGTATTGATATCTTGTGATTGAAATGTTGAAATAATATGTTTCCTTTATGCATGTTTTATTTTATATGATTATGTTATGGTTTATGATATGTTTAAACCTGTTCATATGAGGAATGCATTAGACTTAATAAGTGACAGGTGGAGCCCACTCTAGATCGTCCATGCATCGGTTGGTCTCATGAGACAAACTAGTGTCTTGGCACGAGGCCTTGAAAAAATCTTATTTGTAGTCTTGACATGAGGCCTTGGCTACGTGGTTATGATAGTCTAGCATTATGCATTCCATCATTACGAAAGTGGTTATTGATATTTCATGTGATTATTCGACTAGTATAATATTCATTTGAATAATTAAATGGAATTATTTCATTTTATTTTTGCCATATTGTGTTGAAGTTCAAGTTTAAAAGGATTTTATTTTAGTTATACATTGCCTTAAATGATAATGTTTATTTAAGAAAGCTTCTGCTATATTGTTATCCATACTGAGAATCTGAGCTCACCCCTTCCAATGTTTTAATTTTTCCAGGATGTGAAGAAGTATATTATGAATGACCTACAGGGATAATATGAAGTGATATGAAGACAATATTTTGTTGTAGTTTTGTTTTACATTATGATGTAATGCAATACTTATGAATGTATCTAGTGTTTCCAAGGCTACTAAACTAATCGGTCTTTCAAGACATGATATTTTTTTATCATGCTAATGTTACGCAATAATGCACCGACTCTGGGTAACTGGGGTCGGAGCATCATAGTTGGTATCATAGGAAGTTTAGTACTAACCTTGGAAGCTAGATTTTGATAAACTCTGATTAGAGCACATAGCCCTAAGATAGACATTGAGGATTAATATAGAAGAACTTCCTATAATTTTGGTATTATAGAAATTTTGTGAGTTTTCTGAGGAATACATCCCTGTCAGGATACGAGCAGGTAGAGGTGGATCTGGCACAGATGTACCTAGGGGTAAAACCCAAAAACACCGCTTGGAGCTAGACTCTAACGAGAACTGGTGCACCACAACGGGCCTTGCTGCACTCTTGGTTACGACACTCCAGGGGGATGTTCATAGGATAATTCTAATTTTCTTTACAACCCACTATGAAGGGTTATGAGTATATACTGCCTCAAAGAAAACATTTTTATGGTTATGGTTTATATCCATTAATAGTTTAATTTATGTTATGTGTCTTCCAATTTTGTAATTATGTATTTTGATTCATAAACAAATCTAGTTTATGCCATTGTTTAGAAATGGTGCCTAGTTGGAGGAATGGAAACTGTTTCAATGCACACACTCCGTGTAGGGATTTCCCTCCTGCTCAACATAATTATAGTGGAGCTGGAGATACAACTGGTGCTGATCAACTTATCACCATACTGGGACAACTCACTTAGGTTATAAATAATAACCTTAATCGTATGGAGCACCCTGATCTGCAACGTGGAGGATCAATGTTAGACCGCTTCATGAGGAAAAAACTACAAACATTTAATAGGGGTACAAATCCATTAGTATCTGAGTAATGGATAAACTCCTTCGATAAAATATTCCACACCTTGGGGAGTAGCTAAAGGGAGAAGGTGGTCATGGCAGTTTACCGCCTCACTGGAGATGCCGATCAATGGTGGTCGATGATTCAAAACACAAAGGAAGATGATGAACTATCAAGTATGGAATGGAGAGAGTTCAAAGATCTTTTCATAGAAATATAATTTCTACATGGCCATCGAGAAGATATGGAAAGGAAATTTCTGAGTCTGAGGCAGAAGGAGGATGAGAATGTTGCAAAGTATGAGGCCAACATTACAAGGTTAGCAAGACATGATGCAGATTATATATGTAACCCAAGAAGTAAGATTGATCATTTCTTTTATGGGTTAAAACCATTTCTCCATCGAGCTTTAGTATCACAATCTTTCTCAACATACGAATATATAGCCTCGTATTATATCAAGACAGAAAAGTAATTCTCTAAATCTTATGACAATAAAGTAAGGCAAGAGAAGAAGAGAACGATGGAACAAGAGATAGATAAAGTGAAAACGGGAATGAAGGATTTTCCATAATGTGATAATTGTGGGAAGAATCATCCCAGTACTTGCCTGAATGTCATGGGAGTTTGTTATAAATGTGGAGAAAAAGGTCACCAGGCTCGTGATTGCAAGGGAAAGAAAGAGGCTATCAATGTTGAATACTACAATTTTTGGGAAATGGGGAATTATGAATGTCCTATGTATCAGAGAAACTTATCTCAGAAAAGTCCAAGGGATCAAGGAAAATATTATGTTGTTACTACATTTGAAGTGGAATAATAAATGTATTGGTGATTTTTGACTCAAGGATTATATTCTGGTTATAAGAATAATGTGATATATATATGGATTGTACTATAGTACTTGTTGTTTTCATTAAGGTTTTAATATGATGATGGTAATTATATTTTTAGTATGTGACAATAAGAGAAACATTACTTTGTTTGAGGAATTTGATGATAAAATTGATTTTGGAATTTAGAGACCATTTAGAGAAAGTCTGGACATAGGTATTTTGGATAACAATAATGTTTGGAATGGATTATGTTGAACTTTGGATAGTATTGTTTAAGGTTAAAACATTTATGAATATTATTTTTTGAATATTATAATACTATAGTTTTAAAAAAATGACAACCTACAGGTCGGGGGATAACCCATCGCATCAGACAAAGCTACCGGAATCGAACCCACAAACATAGTGCGACATGCCTTTATTACCAACCACTAGCCAACAGGAAGTCCCTGGTTTTTACAAAATAGTTTTCCTAATCTAAATGGTATGTGTTAATATTTGGAACCTTATACAATTATGATAAATAGAATATTTTGAGTTCTATTACCTTTTGGAGTGAATGATGGGTTTGTGGTAAACAATTTGTTAAAGAATTAAAGTCTACATGACAAATAACTATATTTCCTTACATTCTTAGTAAATCTCCTAAAAAAATTCCTCAACTTTTTGAAAGGTAACTTAAAACAAAAACTGTTTTCGGTTAACTTTTCCAATTGCGGAATCAATGACCGTTTAACCAATCACAAGTTTGTGATTTACTTTTAGTTAACTTTCTCCTAATCCTGTTTTCTAAAACACTCCATCAGACCTTGATGGTTTTTTTCTCCTCCATATCCATATTTTCATAGAATCCTAGTATGGGCTATCTTGGATGACCTTTTTACTTCTGTTTCTTTCTTTTAAAGTTATATTTTTATTAACCCTATTTCCGATGTGGGTTTTCCACAAAGGTATTTTCTATTTTCAACCATTTATTTTCGAAGAACAATTTAAAATTGCGAGGAAGAAATTTATTGATGTAGGGGAGAATGTAAAACCCCAAGCTTCCATGGTATGATCCTCTTTGAATAATAGAGCAACGTGTGTTGTACGCAACCTCGAGTTCTAACAATCTGTGACCAATAAAAGTAGCAGTTATGAATAGTAATACCCTCTTTTTTAAATTATATAAATTTTATATTTCAAAATTTACTTCATTTTTGAATTCGGAATGTCAATTATATATTAGGGTGAAATTTTGGTATTTTTCTGAAAAACATCGATTTTTGAGGAATAGTGAAACCACTATGTGGTAGTTTAAAAACTGTTTTTTCGTTTAAATGAAATTTTACCACCTCTGTGATTTGAATTTCAAAAATCCGACATACGTAATTGTCATTAAGAAGTAAAATGTGGTTCAATGGGATTAAAATAATTTTCGACGAATAGTATCTTTTTTGTTTTATTAATCGCGATTAAATGTAATTACTGTCATTTAAGGTAAACATAATGATATAATAATATGAAATTACATTTACACTTGTCCTAAACATATTGGATGAGTCATGGAAGACCAATACAATCCATGAGACAACATGGGGACCCCATGGAGCTACTTGGGTAAGAAAATGGCATTAATAACTTTTTATTTAATGTAAGAATAAAATCGACACAAACATGTGTTGTTTTACTAAAACAATTATTACATGCGATTATATAAGTTAACTTTTCTACTATATATATTCATTGGAAAGCTAAAAATATTTCCTACATCATGGTAATTTTTTTATAATTGTTTTGTATTAAATAAATAAATTCATTTATCACACCATGCTGATGCAACGATTACCTCATTAATGAACTATTTAAATAAAATGAAAAAAAAATGTAAAATATAAGACTTACAGTTGTTAAAAACCTATTGGATGGGTATATTTCGAACCCTTACCACCTTATCCTCGAAATATAAAATTTTTGAACCTTTGGAATCAGAAAATTACTTCATAATAATGTAACATTTCATTACTTTCCAAGAGTGCCCCTCTTCTCCACTTATAAATGGACCCCACCTCTACCACCTTATTCACACCATCAAGACATTTTTCTCGGCCAAACACTACCCAAATACTCTCTCAACATTCCTATATTACTCCTAGAAGCCTCAATTTGGGTAGAAGTCTTCCCAAGGATTCCTTTGGCTCAAATCAAAAAAGCGTGACCCAATTTTAAGGTAATGTCTTCTCTTATGTTATTTTGTTTTATTTTGCATCTCCAACCACATAAAATCTTTTTATTACTATATTTTGTAACAACACCAGTATCTTAAATATACTAGGATGTTGTTATGAGAAGGATTTGATTTACACTTACACACACCTTTTTCTAATTGTTAATGAACATACTGTTTCAGTTGTTGGAAAATTTCTGCCTCACGAAACGATGATTGTTCAATATTCTTTTAACACCTCTCATGGTGGCCATTATGATGACACTATTTTTATATATGATATATATTATGTTTTTTTCTTTATTATTGTGAATTTTTAATTTATGGCATACCTTTACGATTTCCATTATGGGTAAACGTGATAATTTCATTTTAGGAAGTTCGGACTACCGCCCCCTCAAAGTGATTTCAATCGTTAATGCCATATATGTTATGTATAAAGGATGGAGTAAATGGTATTATACATTATATTATACTGTAATTATATTATACCTTTATATAATTATGATTTCATTCCATTAAATATGAAATAGAAATGAATGTAGCGTTTATGCGTACGTATGGCTTACCGTCTCCATTAACGGTGCATTTCATTTCTTACTTCTAAATTTTATGTAATATTATAAATGAATGTATATAATTGATATATATGATATATATGATACCTAAATAATGAATAAAATTCTGGATATAATGGATATTTTACCACATGAACAACTTGTAATTATAAGAAGTTTATTGTTGACTCAAGTACCAAAGATCGACAAAACGACCGTTATTAACTTAAATGATTACATAATTTTCGTAACATTGTAATAGGTGATATAAAAGGGATAATGAACTTGAAAAAGGTTCTTAAGCAAGTATATATTAACTCTAGTTTATTATTCAAGAGATTAAGGAACGGTCGAGTGAAGTTGGACACAAGGTAAGGGAACTTCTTAACCCAATTTCAATTTTGTGGGTTAACCTCCTACATTCAAATTATTTCATGATATTATTATTTCCAATCTTGTATTTTTACTTTTTTTATGTGTACATATATTGAATAAACATAATATATTTATTTCACTTAAAAAAATGATCTTGGTAAGGGACTTCGTCTCAATCTCCATTCATTGAGGCATATTTTGTTTTATACGAAAATTTCTTCTATACGGTGTATAAACCCCTTTGACTTCTACTATTATTCAAAAAGAATCTTTTTATATGATGTTTTTTTCTTAATGAAAAAAAAGGAAAGTTTTTCTTATAATACGTATGTGGCGACAACGACTTCTCCGCCGCCGTGACCGTTATTTGAGTTTCGGCTTCCTCTACAAGCCATAACAATTTTTAAATGAAAAATAAATACCAAGTTTTAATTTTATTTTATTTTGGTATTGAAAATGGTTTTGATAATTTTTTTATAATATCAATGTGTTGTATTGATATCTAGTGATTTCAATGTGGGAATGTTATGTTTCCTTTATTCATGTTTTATGTGATACGATTATGTTATGGTTTATGATATGTTTAAAACTGTTCATATGAGGAATGCATTAGACTTTTTATGTGATGGGTGGAGCCCACTATAGCTCTTCAATGCCTCGGTAGGTCTCAGAAGACAAACTAGTGTCTTGGAACGAGGCCTTGACAAAATCTTCTTTGTAGTCTTGGCATGAGGCCATGGATACGTGGTTATGATAGTCTGACATTATTCATTCCATCATTATAAAAGTGGTTATTGATATTTCATGTGATTATTAGACTAGTAGAATATCCATGTGAATAAGTAAATGGCATTATTTCATTTTATTTTTTCCATATTATTATGATGTTCAATTTTAAAAGGCTATTGTTTTAGTTATACATTGCCTTCAGTGGTAATGTTTATTTAAGAATGCTTCCGCTATATTTTTATCGTTACTGAGCATCTGAGCTCACCCCTTCCAATGTTTTAATTTTTCCAGGATGTGAAGATGTATATTATTAATGACCTGCAGGGATAGAATGAGGGGATATGAAGACAAGATGTTGTTGTAGTTTTGTTTTACTTTATGATGTAATGTAAGACTTATGAATGTATCTAGTGTTTCCAAGGATAATAAACTTATCAGTCTATCAAGTCTTGATCTTTTATGATCATTATAATGTTACACAATAAGGCACTGACTCTTGGTAACTGTGGTCGGGGCGTTATAATTTTCACTACAAAATGATCTTGTCCTGGAAAAACATAGTGCAATTTCAGCAGCATAACGGCATGACATAAGGATTCATGAATATGGTTGATGAGATATAAAATGGTTTCACATCATATTTACATGAAATCGACAGTAAGGGGGTCATATATATACAAGTCCCAACTAATGTAATGGAATTTATATGCAAAATACATAAGAATTACTTGGATGTAAAAGAAGAGAGAGAAATCACTCCAGCAATTTTGGCATAGTAACAGTGGTACACGGGAGGCCTTAATGAGACAAAACGGGGTCTCCCATTATCAAAAAATAGTGATGACAGTGTGGGGGAGGTGATAAATTATACCCCAACATTTTTAATTGATAAAAAGTCATAAAAACTTAAATAAAATAGGACAAAAATTAAAAAGGAAGAAATCCCTGACTTGGAAGTGTGATACCAAAGGATTGGGAGAGTCTTGAGATAGGCTTCTTTCTCGATTGGGTCACATTGGTAGGATTCTAGAGATATGAGGGATGAGGTTGGACAAACTCCAAAGGCTTTGACTGAAGAGTATGTGGGATCCACGATGGGTTTATATAAGAATGGTAAGGGAATTCTTTATTTTTTAGGTTTGGGACACATCACATTAAACTAATGAAAACCACAAACCAGCCCTTTGTTTTTTACCATGGTTTTTTCAAAAGGGGAGTGGAATAAAATATATTATAAGTCCAATAGACGAACTTCTTAAAATATTGAGGGTTAATATATTTTGGTGAGTCACACTCTCAAGGAAATTCATTTAAAAAATGAAAATGTTTCATAACTCTTGGAGGGTCCACTATTGTTTTGTAAAATATATAAAACAAACGTAAAATAACATTATTTTAATGATAAAACATATATTGGTCTAAAATATCATTTATAGTATTTTATTACATCACTATTGGGACATTATGATGCCATAAAACAAATTATATATAAACGGTATTTAATTTTCACACAAAAATACGAGTATCTCAGAAAATTATGAAAAATTAACCATTGGGTAATTTCAAAGTCATGATTCCAAAAATAATATTCATTTTATCTAAATATTTTTCTAAATATGTGAATGTTAACTGCTAAAATAAAAACTGACATATATCGAAAATATAGGTGTTTTGAAAAAAATGGCTTTCAAACCTTAATAAAAATTACTATTGTATTCATAAAATTATATGAAAATTTATATTTAATAAAAATAAATTTAATTATAATAATATTTTAATAATATATTATTTAATTAAAAAATTCATTAATTCATCAAAATAGATTTATTAGTTGAATATTTACTAAAAATACTATTTATGCTTTAAAAATTATTTACAAAGTGACAATAATAAAATGAATGAACAATATTTATACAAAAAAAATTTACATTGTACTAGTTCTAGGGTCTTATTACATAACCCCTTATAACACCCACATAAGTCCAAAGGTTAAGGAGTGCGACGGTGAATGAATCTTGGGGTGGCTCAGATAACATCGCCTGGGTAGTAATATCTATTAACTTTCACTTCTCCCGTAGTCGGTTCCTCTCATGCTTAACGTGTTCATGCTTGGCTTGGGCATGGTCAACGGAAAATCCCAATGAGACCACCACCTTTCTGAGCTCCAACAAATAGGCTTCATATGGGGCGAGTCTACTGTATGAGGCCATCACTTCCTTTTTCTAAGTAAATTGGATTTTTTAAAGCCCTCTATTTATACTAATCATGTGATCACTGTTCAATGACAATATTAGAAACGATCACAATTCATAATGGTATTTTAAAATCCAAAAACATAAAACCAATGATGTTCACATTTCATATAACCATAATAAGACATTTAATTAGATAAAAAAGGATTTCCATTAATGAATGTTTGGGTCGTTAAAATATTCCCCCTTAAGAAATTTCTCACATGAAATTTCATATTCCCACACTAAAATAGATGTGGGTAACTATGCTTCATCATATCGCCAAATTCCCACATTTCTTCATCAAACATTTTGTTTCTCCATAAAACCTTGAAATGTGCCATTGTCTTATTCATAGAACGTTTTATATACGATCTAAGAACTTAACGTGTTGCTCCTCGTAAAAAAGATCATCCCCTAGTAGAAATAACTCTAAATAGTGTACATGTGAAGGGTTTTGTATGTACATCATTTAGCAGGATACATGAAAGACATTATATACATTGTCCATGGTAGGTGGAGATTCTAGTCTATAAATCACAACCCCGACACGATAAAAAATATCGAAGGGGCTGATGTACCTAGGACTTAAATTCCCTTTCATTCCAAACCTCATAGCCTTCTTCCATAGAGATATGCGTAGAAATACCATGTCTACAACTTTATACTCATGGTCTCATTGATAGTTATCTGTATAATTCCTCTGTCGACTCTAGGATGCCTTGATATGAGGCTAAATGGTTTCTTACATTCTCCACCATTTCTTCGACCATTTCTAGTCCTTGTAGCATACGCTCACCGACTACAACCCAGCACACCAGTGTTGTGAACCTTTTCACATAAATGGCTTCATATGGTTCCATTAAGATGCTCGACTGGGAACTATTATTGTAGGATAATTCAACCAGTGGACGATGTTGGTCCCAACTTCCTTTGAAGTCCATATAAAATGATCATAGCATATCTTCTGGTGTCTGAATAAATTGTTCAGGTTGGCCATATGTTTAACGATGCTAGGCCGTAATGAAGTTTAGTTTTGTGCTTACAGAATGTTGGAGACTTTTCTAGAACATTGAGGTGAATCTTGTATCACAATAAGACACAATAGATAGTGGTACTACATGTATCCTTACCACATATTTGATGTAAATTTGTTCAATTTTATCCAATGAGATGTCCTCTCAAATCGCGATAATGTGAACTGTCTTCATAAGACAATCCGCAATGACCCAAATACAATTGTTTCCAATGGACGTCCTCCGAAGCCCATTGACAAAGTCCATGGTAATGTTGTCCCACATCCATGATGGTATGGGTATTGGTTGCATCATCCCTTTAAGATTTTCTCTCTCAGACTTCACTTTATGACATACTAGGCACTTTGATGTATATTATGCAATCTACCTTTTTATATTGTCCCACCAAAAGTTTTCTTGGAGATCTTGATACATCTTTTTTCTCCCTAGGTGAATAAAGAATGTTAATCTATGTGTGTAATCCAAAAGCTCTTTCTTTATCTCTAGATCAGATGGTACAAATAATTGTGACCCAAATATCAAGATTCCATTCTTTTCAACCATGAACTCTGAGGATTTCCCATTTATGATAGCTTCCACCCTTTTCAGAATTTCCACATTCTTTATTTGATCATTTTTTATCTTTTCCTAAAGAGACGGTTGAGAAATCATTTTGGAATGGATTGATGATGTTCACTTCATTATTATTCCCATGTCCATCTTCAACAAATATAAGAAGATAATGTCCTTATCAATTCACATCAATGATAGAATAGAAGGATCCATTATACATAGTGCATCTGCCATTGTGTTCCCATTTCTAGGGTGGTAATTGATTGAGAAGTCATAGTCATTCATTATCTCTAACCATATTCATTGGAACATGTTCAACTACTTCTTTGTGAATGTATACATGTTGCTTTTGTGGTTTTTATATGTTTCACACTTCTTCCCAAAGAGATAATGTCGCTTTATTTTTAAATTGATGATCACCGTAGCTAACTCCAGATCTGGTGTTGGAAAATTTTTCTCTTGAACTTTTAATTGCCTTGAAGCATTGGAAATGACTTTTTCATTTTGCATCAACACACATCCCAGGCCCTTCTTTGAAGCATCAATGAATACCAAAAAATGTTCACTACATGTGGGTAAAGTGAGCACGGGCGCAATGATAAGCCACATTTTCAACTCCATGAATCTTTATTCACATTAATAACTCCATGTATTCTTTACTCCCTTCCACGTTATCTTGGTAAGAGAGTTGGACAATCATGAGAAAATTCTCACAAATCATCTATAATATCTAGATATCCCCAAAAATGCTAGGATATTAGTTTCCGATGTTGGTCTCGACCATTCCCCTATTGTAGATGTCTTGGAGAGATCGATAGATATCCCATTAATTATGATGATATGGCCCATGAATGAGACTTCATTCAACCAGAACTCATACATGTGGTACATTGCATAGAGCATCTCCTTTCGCAATATCTCTAGTATGGTTCTTAGATTCTCCTTGTGATCCTCCTTGGTTTTGGAGTATATTAGAATATCATCTATATTTTAGACAAAATATTTGTCGAGGTAATCTCTAAATACTCTATTAATCATGTCCATGATGATTGTTGGAGAATTAGTGAGTCCTAAAGGCATTAGTATGAATTCATAGTGCTAGTATCTTGTTTAAAAAGTAGTCTTGGGGATATCTTCCTTCTTCACCCTTAGTTGATAATATCCCGACCACAAATCCCCCTAGGAGAAGTATTGTTCTCTACACAGCTGATCGAAGAAGTCATCACTTCATTGGAGTGGGTACTTGTTCTTTTTGGTGACTTTTTTATGCTCGCGATAATCAATGAAATGGCTCATGGATCCATCCTTCTTCTTGACGAAGAGGACTGGTGAACCACATGGTGAAGCAATTGGGCATATAAACCCTTTATCTTGATTATCCTATAGATGTTTCTTCAGCTCCTCGTTCTACATAACATCCATTCTATATGTGGTCTTGGATATTGAAAACTCCCCAGGTATATGATCAATTAAGAATTTGACTTCTCTTCTAGGAAGAAGACTAGGAAATTCCTCAGGAAACACATCTATGAATTCCTTCACAGTTGGAATGTCTTCAAGGATGCTTCCTTCCTTGGACTCAATCATCAGAGAAAGATGCACTTGCTCATAGGGAAGTAGTATCCATGCTTGAGATGATGGAGCTAAATAATATTCATCCTCTTCCTTGCACTTGTACAGAATCAGAGGTCGATTATCCATATGGAGAGTGATTTCCCCCTCACAGCTATTTTTGTTGTCCTTATATAAGGAAATCCAATCCATGATAATAATTGCATCAAATTTCCCCAGAGGGAGTATGACATGTTTTCTGGGATGTTCAATCCACAAATTATGATAGGGGATGAGTTTCTTTCATTTGATTCAATAGTTGCCCCATTTTCCATACTCACCGACATCTTTACTTCCATGATTTTTGGTGGTGTTTGGATTGTTCTAATAATATTTTGGGATATAAAAGGATGTGTAGAACCAAAATAAAAAATTATGTTTGGTATTTTTGAATTAATAACTAGAATACATGTCACAACTTCTTTTTCGGGGTTCAATTCGGTGGTAGTGATGGAAAAACATTACCCTTGCTGCCTTGGAGGTTCTGGGTTTCCTCCAAAAACCATTGGCTCAGGGCACTGATTTGAAAAGTTCCCCTGTTCTTTGTAGTAGAAGCAATAAAAAATGTGTTGAGGGTAGAGCGGAGAATTCATCTCTTATAACGTAGCCGCATTTTTTTCATGCCGACAGTTAACAGCGAGGTTCCCTTCACTTCCACACCTAAATCATTTCCCCATCCCCATTAGGCAATTTCCAAGGTGCTTCTTTCCGCACCTTTGGAATGTAAGGTGTTGGATCTTCTCTGAACCAATGGATTTATCAATAAGACTGCATGAATGGAAGTCCCACATACCCTTATTTACCCATGATACCCCTGATATGATTTGATCTCCATTTCACCCTTGAGGGCACATCAGACAATTTCCTCATATCTGTCGAAGTCAAGGATCTTCAGTGCTTTCCATATGCTAGGTTTCAGCCCACCAAAGAAGCGGTCAACCATGTATTCAGAGGTAACGACAATGATGGATGCATATCATGAAATACTTTTGAATTTTTCCTCATACACTCAGATGGTTTCACAGTCTTTCTTCTTGAGGGAAAGGAAATCCCATTCCAACATAAGTCAGAGGGTGCGCGGAAAGTTTTTATCAAAAAACATCTTCCCGAAATCCTTCCACTAAAATGCCTCAATCTCCTCATCAGGCTTCATATTTTTTATCAAAGTCCGCCATTGATCTTCTACACCCTCCATATGATTTGAATCCAAGAGAACCTTCTCTTGTTTGGGACATTGAATGATAGAGAAGATATTTTTAGTGGAGTTGATCCATTGATCGGCGATTGAGAGATCATATGATCCATTAAAAGTAGGAGGCCTTTGTCTCATGAAGCTATCGATAGCGACATGTTGTTTCATGGGGGGGTAATGTTCCTCTTGACCCACATTTCTTTTAATGGCTTGAGTTAACTAAGGGAGAAGTGTGGAAATGTTCGTGATCCCCGCTCCCTTCGGATTGGGCATCTCATTAGTACAATCATCACATTGATATTCACATCGATTGTTAGGCCAAGTCCTACTATTACCAGACATTGGCTAGAATAAAAGGAATGTTAGGGGTAACACATAAAGGGTAATCCATGGACAGAAACATATGACTTATAAATTAGTTTTATTCCTTAACTTTTTAATCAATTGGATTCATTTGATGTTATTCATGATCTACATTATAACAAATATTCTATGGGGAATTTTTTTAATACCATTAATAAGGGTTCATACTGTGCTTGTGGATTTAACAAAGAATATCCATTAGGAGTGTTGTAACCAAGAGTGAAGCAAGTCCCTATTCGTTCACCAATTCTCATTCGAGTCTAGCTCAAGGCGGTGTTTTTAGGTTATACCCCTAGGATACATCTGTCCCAGAGATTCCTCTACCCACTATTATCCTAACATGGATGTATTTTATTGATAAACCAATTAATAAATATTCTCCAATACATATGGATTTTTTTATTATACCAATTTTAGACGCTAAGTCTTCACTAGGTTTTTCTAATCCTAATAAAAAAAATAACTAAACCTATCCTCCGATACCAACTATGAAAACCCTTCACTTTATTAAATACATTAACTTGATTTAATACATAAACCTAACTTAATAAAAAATATATGATCAATAGGTATAGTGTTTTTCAGGCTTATTATAATTATATAAGAACTTAAAACATGAAATACAACATCTTCATTGAAAACATTATTTACATGACCACTACATTCCCTTGTACTTAGCATTGCATGAGATAACCTATAGACATGCCTAAGAAAAGGGTGAGCTGTAAAGCCTAGTAAGGGAATAAAAATTGAATAACATGAGGAATACATTACCTATTAGACTATAATAATGTTAATAGAGAACAATAGAATCATTAAAATAGTGGAATAATAAATCAGGAAATTATATCATGGAAATGCGACAACAACATTTAACATGATTTGAGCATCAGCCAAGGCTCATTGAAATTGGAGCATAAGTAAACCCACATTGCACATGAAGAATGATTAAAACCTCTTTTACCTTGAATTATCATGAGTCAACATCCCTTTCACATGATGTAGCATGATACTATACTTTACCCAATGCATTGGAACGCTATCAGGGTGCACCCTTCTTAAACATTTCATTTCATGCATAAGTGTGCCACATGGATAATATAACATGGAATCAATCAACATCATATGTTATTAAACCATTACATAATGTGGAATAAATAAATGAAAGTCCCATTAAATATCTAGATGTTTATAAAGGTGAATACCCTTGATAGAGACATGGTCATGGTATTCACTAAAGAATGATCTTGGCTTGAGAAAATGCGGTGCAATTTCAGCAACATAACGACATGAAATAAATACTCAAGAAATTGGTTGATGAGATATAAAAGGGTGTATCAACATATGTATATCAAATGGAAAGTAATTGGGTCATATAAATACATTTCCCATCAAATTTAATGGAATTTAGATTCATAATAAAAAATATTTACTTGGATGTAAACGAAGAGAGAGAAATCCATCAAGGAATTTCAGCATTGTGATAGGTGTACATGGGAGTCATTAATGAGAGAGAAAGGGGACTCCCATTATACCAACAAAAATAGGACTATATGGGTGAGGATAGAAATCATACACCAACATTTTTAATTGAAAACATAAGGGGAGAACAACTTTATGAAAATTGGAAAAAATAAGAAATGAAGAAATATCTTACTTGGAAGTGTGATCCCAATGGATTGGGAGAGGCTTTTGAGAGGCTTCATGGGATCCTTGGGAACATTGGGAGGATTATAGAGAGTTTAGGGAAGAGTTTTGACGAACTCCCAAGGCTTTGAGTGAAGAATAAGTGGGATAATCGGTGTGTTTATATAGGAAAGTAGAGGGAACTTTTTATTATTTAGGTTTGGGACACCTCACATTAAACTAATCAAAACCACAAACAAGACCATGGTTTTTTCCCATTGTTTATTCCAAATGGTATTGGACACCAATATTTTATAAGGTCAATGGCCTTAATTCATAAAATATTGAGGGTGCTTATGTGGAGGTGGTTCACACTCTAAGGGAAGTTCATTTAAAAAGTGAAAATGTTTTATAACTCTTAGAGAGTCCACTAAAGTTTTGTAAAATAAATCCAACAAACATAAAATCAAATCATTTTAATGATAAAAATTATATTGGCCTAACATATCAATTATAGTATTATATTATATCACTATTGGGTCATTATGATTCCATAATACACATTACATATTTAAATGGTTTTTAAATTTTAACGAAGAATTTCACTATCTCATCATATTTTGAAAAATTCACTTTTAGATACTTTCAACATCCTGATTCCAAAAATAATATTCATTTTATAAAAATAATTTTCTAAATATGTGATGTTTTCCTTTAATAAAACCCTGAAATTTATAAAAAAATTCATGGGTTTTGACCAAAACAACTTCCAAACCTTAATAAAAATTATTAATGCATTCATTAAATTATATGATCAATTATATTTAATAAAAAGTAAATTAAATATAATAATATTTTATTAAAATATTATTTAATTTAAAAAACCATTAATTAATCAAAATATTTTTCTTAGTTAAATATTAACTAAAAAAACTATTTGTGATTTAAAAAATTTTTACCAAGTAATAATAATAAAATGAATGCACATTATTTATTCACAAATAATGTAAATTTTCATAGTTCTAGGTTTCGGTTACATAAGACCTTATAACACCTATATAAGACCAAAGGGTAAGGTGTGTGATGGTGATATACTCTAGGGGTGGAATTGATAACATCGCTCGGGCGGTAATCGTTATTAACTTCCACTTCCCCCGTAGTTGATTCCAATAAAGCATAACGTGTTAAAGTTCAGCTTGTGCTTGGACAAGAGTGAAGCCCAATGACAACACCTCCTTTCCGATCTCTGACAAATGGGCTTCATACTGAACAAGTCTACTAGATGAGGCCATCGATTCCTTTGTCGGAGTAAATTGGATTTGTGAAAGCCGTATATTTATATTAATCATTTGATCATTTTTAAAGGCTATTTTAGAAATGGTCAAAATTCATAAATGTATTTTAAAATATAGAAACATAAAACCAATGAAGTTTACACTTTATATAACAATAATAAGAAATTTAAGTAGACCAAGAGGGATTAACATTAATGAATGTTTGGGTCGTTACACCAACCCCTGACCAAATATCCTTCCAACTTCCCTCTCACCAACAAAGTGTCGTTACATTGACCAGAAATCCAACCTAAGGGGCCCTTTTTATCAACTACAAAGGAAACACCGAAAGAAGATATAATAACTTCACCACCCTCTTTCAAGTTCTTTTCTTGTTCCACTTCCCCTTTCTATGTTGTTTCCATACAAAAATAATATATCTAGTGCCTCCTAAATACTGTGATGTTATTATAAATATTGTACAACCAAATTTTGTATTATATCTATCCTATAAATAACATTGTCACCAAACGTGTGTACGTACAACATACCGTCTCCACATCATGGTGTAGTTTGTTATTCAAACAAATCATTATTTGGATGAGTATAATAATAAATTTAATTGATGTAAATAAAAATTAAAAAATGTTAATGATTATTTATATATGATATAACATCCAATTACAAATGATTTCACCATCAATATAATGATATCATCAGTCGTGCATACGTACTGATTACCATCTCTTTGAATGCGATGAGATTCATTCCACATTGTAATCATTAAAGAATAATTTCCATTTTATGATTTTAAATAATGTTTAAAAACTGAAAATCATTTTGTATATGAATGAAATACATCATATCCATAACAGACATGGATTATGTAACCAAACATATAAATTAAAACATATCAGTTAACACCTGAAATGCTGATACTACTAAAATATTATTAACAAAGTAATGTTGTAAGATCATATATGAAACCATATTTATTTATATGATTTTTTAATAATTTACAAACAATGATTTAACTATTATACAAGAGATTAACTTACCCTTGACTAAAGATAAGTAAAACGTAAGGGTAAATTCTTCAATCTCTTCATTATCCGAGGTTGTTTTTACTTGAGTATCTAAATGAACCTCTTTATCACACACATCTGTGTTTCATAAAAATATTTCCAAAATGAATATTTTATGGTTTTATGGAAGGGACTCTTTATCAAGATCATCATTTTAATTGGTTTAATTATTTATTCTTCTAAATCATTTTCAATAATATTTGTGTTTTCAAAATGGTTTTGGAGGATTTATTTATAAAGAGAGGTATGAATTTAAAATGTTTATTCCTTTCAAAAGATTCAAAGAGGTATGGGACCCTTTGATTCAAAAATGTCTTTAAATTTCACCCTTTTTAAATTGTGTTACTTATATATGTTTTCATGTAAAAGGGGTAATTCTATCAAAGAGTTTTAAAAATCATTTTCATCCCTTTCAATATCCTATGATGGATTTTAATCATCTTTGTAGTTGATTTATTATGATACAAATCTTACATATTACATTGACTGTTTTTTGATATGATTGACCATGGATGTGTTATTTTTATACCATTCATGGTTTATGGATAATGTATTTAAATTTATTATGCTAGATTTAATACGAGTGATTATGTTATGTTTAAACCTTTTCATATGTGGAATGCAATGTACTTAGTATGTAATGGTTGGAGCTCGCTATAGCTTCTCGATTCATCGGTAGGTCTCATGAGACAAACTAGTGTCTTGGAACAAGGCCTTGACAAAATCATATTTGTATTATTGGCACATGGCCTTGACTATTTGGTTATGAAGTCTGGAATTATGCATTCCATTATGAAATTGGCAATGGATATTGCATTGATTATTCGACTATTAGAATATCCATGAAAATAATTACATCGAATTATTTGATTTATCATTTACATATTATACAGAATTTTATGCTTAAAAGGAATTGTTTTTAGTTTTACACATTATCGTATATTTTTATGCTTATTTATGATTGTTGTCACTATATTGTTATCCTTAATAAGCTTCTGAAGTCACCCATTTATTATGTTTTTTCTAGAATTCAAAGAAGTGTTTTGTGAATGGTAAGCATGGTTAAGCTAGGGGATTAATAGAATTATCAAAGGATCATTTATTTTTTGTTTAATTTCTAATGTGAAATGTAACGTTCATATATGTAATCTTTTTTCCAAGACTGATAAACTAATCAGTCATCCGGGACATGATTCATTGTAATCATTAAAATGTATTAAAATAAGGCACCGACTCTGGGTTTTTGGGTCGGGGCATTATGAAAACATCCACATACATCTTAATTTTCACACATCTATCTTCACAATGATCTCAGCCGCAACATATCCCAAAAAAACAACTTCCACATCCAACACAAGAACTACACCAACTGGGGGCATAAATCAGGGAATCCCATATTTAATTTAATGATGTCATCCAATTTAGAAGACTCTATATTTCTAACACTATTTTAGTCATTTCTGATTATAATGTGTCTGGATTATGATTCATGAATTCCCCTTTCCAAATTTCTAGTGATTTATCAAACATCACATTTCATGAAAATAATACATCTCAACCCATAAAAAGATCCATATATAACATCATAAAAATATATCTAAGAAATAAAAAAATAAAAAAATATCTAGGTATTGGGAACACATCTTCATATGTCAATAAAACGTGCTCTTTTCCATGTAACCATGCCTCTAAAACATATGAACCATTGTGATAGTTTTCCACAAAACTCATTTTTGTGTTGATCGTAGATCACTACTATTTTTTCCATTGTTATCGCATCATCTTTGATATCGAACACTCCCCAATGAATGATATGTGAGTCATCATTAAGATATTAATGATATTTATTCTTATAGAATATGTAATGGATTATCTATCATGTTGGTGGAAATGGAAACTAATACACTATATAAATAATATTCCCACAAAAAATCAAAGGGAACAAAAAACTAGTGATAATGATTTCCCTCTATACCAAACCAATATTACCCATGTCCAGGGGAGACTCTAAAAAATGATCTCCAACCTTGAACTCCATGGTCCTCAACCAATGATAATCATATGCCTTATTATGGTCCAACACAGCCATAATACAATCTCAAACCAAATTTTTCTTCTCGATCATGTTATTCCCTACATGTTGACCATGAACCACATATTCTTCAACCCCATCACATTACAATGGAGAATGAAACGACCATTTACACAACACCTAACATGAATTCATGTCAATAGATGAGTGGTAGATGTTATATTAAAAGTTAAATAGAATAATATGATTTACCCATGATCTATAATGTACATTGAAAAAACGTTTAACATATCATTTAGAGTATGTATGTTCTTCTTTTCATGAGCATATATTTATTCAGGAAAGAAGTTATAAAGCATAGTTGGGATCGAAAAGAATGCTACATTCCTCTCCACTATTGAGTGGTAAAACGAGGATGGAGGTAAAATATTATGTTCCTCAATACCCCATGAATTTTAAATACATGTTCAACAAAACACCGCACAAAATCAGCAAAAGCACAAGACTCATGGCTCACCCAAAAAATGACACAACATTTATAGTCATTATAATTTCACCCTAACCACACTACATCCTCCGTAGGAATAACGTAAACTTATAGTTACATGTAATAATATTTCATCCCATTTCATCATGGTAACATTTATAGAATTCAATAAACCTATAGTTAAATAGTGCACCACTTTCTCAAAATGAAAAACTGAAATCTGCTCCACAAACCCCGCCACAAACTATTTCATCAGTGTCCACCAAGGATCTCTCATTAAACGCTAATACAAATGTATCAAAATGAGATGCACCGTTAATGGTGAGTCTTGATAGTCTCTTATATATCCATCACACAACGACATAAAAATCTAAAACCTCATCTGAAAGAACATCTTGTTTTGACCAAACTTCAACCAGCCCTCAGGGGAGTCATCACAGACAACACAATAACATATAACATCTGTCTTTGTGTCTCCCCATTGTAAATATCATGTATAACTCCACAATCAATTTATAGTGGCATAATTTGAAATTGAACTCCAAAATCTAATCATTCATCATTGAAATATACTACATCCATTTCCACAAATCAATATACCACCAAACCATATCATTATGAGACTTCCAACTCAGCATATCATTATAAAAAAATACACTTTGGTAGAGTATTACAATATCTAAATTTCATAATCTAGAGGAAAATACATCCACCTTCACTGGTTTGTATTCAAATCCCACTAATAGATTGTATATTTTAGGATCTTATGGTCCATTAGTACCGTATATAACTCTCTAAAGAGGAAATTTCTAAAAAAAATATCAGAATCATGAATAATTATAAATTAATATTATGGATTTTATAGTTACAACTATGGTTATGTAGTTTCCTAGACCTCTATGAGATCACTACATTCTGTATTATCAACACAGATACCTAGAAATGGAGGGATTCCTCAATGAAAACCTCAATCAACACCCATTCCTCAGGAAACTATGTAACAAGAGTGATAACCAATATACTATTAAGGTAACTCAACACATAATTTTATTTTAAACTCCAAAAAAAATATTCCTTTTAATTAAAATTTGTTTCTGGGATTTCATCTTAAGATAAATTAGGCTCAAACTGTTGATAATACCTTGTATGTCCAAGTAAACTGAAAAACTGTTGTTGGTTCTTGGATGGTTTCCATGAAACAAATCCCCTGATTATTGATGTGTATAATATAATACCCTAAGTACATACCACATCTCTACAGAAACACACCTCTCGTATCCAAACGTCACACGAGGGAAAAAACCCATATTAGATGTAGTGTCAAAGGTCCTTCGAAATAGATCTATATGTTTGGAATCCCCCTCTATCATGTTCTTGTAAATTAACATATCATTGATGATTTCAAAGATGAAACTACCCAGGTAGCACATAACTAGGATTTCATTAGCCCTATGAACATTCATAGAGTTTTTATAACACCGAACTACATGACTATAAACATAAAGTTATTATAACGTCACTTCAATGTAGTCTTTGACCATCCTCATTTATCATTGATAACAAGTGATATCTATAAAATTAATATACTATAGAACACCAACTGGAAGCTCAATTATAGTTGAATAGATCATCAGTATTATACATGGTGTAACAATTCTTGACTATCTCATGATTAATACTCTATTAGATTACAAAAAATTCTTAGAAAATCATCCAACTTCTTCGAGAACAATAATTCGGCACGCTGAGGATACACATTGTTTTCGATGAAACCCATATGCATTAGATAATCCACATGAAGCCTAAAATTATATAACATTGAAGGATATATATTATATGAATCCTTCAATAAAAAAAGACACAAATGAATACAACTATATCCTAAACTCGAAATCACATCAATGGGGTACTGTTATAACCACCTCTGAAAAAACATCCAGGAACTCCCTCGTAATAATGCAAAGACACCCAACATGATTTTCCATTGACATGTATTTTAATTATGAAAAATGATTATCCACATACATTCTACCCTTTTTTTATCATTTCTAGTCAATGAAATCCACTCAATATCAATCCACATTAGAAAAAAACTCTCTTTCAGAAATAGTAGATGTATGCATGAATTAAATTCAACCAATCCATTCCAAGGATAAAATTTCATGGATGTATCTACAATAAAATGTACTATACCACTGTCATTGGCTCCCTATAACATGTCTACAAACCTTAAAAGCATAAAAAAAATGACGTATGACATCCTACTCATGTAGATAAATCAAATGGATCATGAGGTATCTATGTATAATGTCGCATCATGTGGATTGATGTAGTAGATATAAATGAGTGTGAGGATCATGAATAACACAAAGAACCAATAATGATTGATGATAAATTAATAGAACCTCCCTGAACTCAAAATTATTTTGTCTCTATCACCTCTAACTTGTTCATCTAATCATAGCCAACTCCACTACCTTTGTACATCCAAAATCCATCGCTTCACAAGGGACTATGTCCTGATATATTAGGATCATAATGATGAAACTATTTAGCGATGTAATATACTATCATCTTCTAAAACGAATGTATAATCCCCTAATATTGAAACCACGTCAGATACAACTGTATCTGGTGAAAAAATTGTTTTTCAACAACTATATAAAACTTGCCTCCCTGAGAAATTGAATACAGAGACTGGTGTTTCATATGTCCCCCAAAGACAGGTAATGGTAATAGAAATCCCCTAGATGTTACACAGGAACCACCTGCACTAGATGAATGAAAATTTTTCATTCGAAATTTATTCCCCACAACACAAATCCAATGATTAGATCAATCAAAAAGATATATCGGGATCCTCCAACCTATTATCCATCTAAATGTATAATATTATCTTCTCACACTATTCTAAATACTATCACTAAATGTTACACAATTACCACTATCAATCATATTCCTACTCTATATAGTTAACCCTCCAACAATAAATAGTATTATCCCTTTTAATATGAAATTAATGATCCAATCAATGATGATGAATATGATCCATTGTTGATAATCAATGGGAACATCCTAATTGTTGTTTCATGTAATTCATTCAATGGTTTAATTATTTAGTTAATTTTATTAACCCTATAAACCATATCAATCATGAAAAAAACTAACCATGTTTCATATACCCCTCCTAGTTATCTACCATTCCCATATGCTCAACATTCCATTCAATATTCTTAGATTCCTACCACTTGTAATTCATAGATTTGTGACCTGCACCTAGTGTGGAAAATATAACATATTTGACGTCATACCCCTAGTAAAGAAAATGTGATTGATATATAGGATAAAAACCACCAAACAAATCCAACAACTAAAATAAAAGTAAACAAAAAACCATGCCAAAATTTAGGAAAATAAAATGAAATAGTAACAATAAATATCTTCGACATATACCAAAAAACATGTGTGATGTGAATGATTCAAAAAAAACCTCCAAAAACAATAATGGAATTCCTAGAATAGTCCCCCGACTCTTCATGGATTCTTGAAAAATTGTTCATATATGTTGGGTGATCATATTTTGTATACACAGTTGGATCATACCAATGATATCAATTTCATAAGTGAAATGAAAATTTTAATGCTTCTATTAAAATATTATAGAACCAATGGGAACCAAAATTGGTGTCTACCAATCCCAACCACACCATGGCACTCTCACCAAATCACAAATCTAATTTAATAATGTACCATTGAGATTTGAATATTTAGTGGATCATTATTACTGATTCCACACAGATTTTTCCTCTCATAACCTAACATCAAACATCTCATTCTCCAAACCCTTCCATACAAATTACATCTCAACCATGTCACATCACGTCTCACCCAATGTCAATTGGGGAATCTCTTATGTGGGTCAAGATTCATCCCTACCCACGTAACACTCACAAGGTCATTAATATTGTGTGATCATCAGGAATTATTATATCATGTCTCACATATAGACACCCAAGACATTATATAACAACTCATCTCATTACACCTCCAAAAAATACATTCTCTATAACTACACATCTAACTATATGAAACTTGGATCATCTCTGTTAATGGAATAAGTGGGGGTAGCATGAAATCCTTTTAACCACCATCCTAGATGTTGGGGAAAACTAGAAATTTATAACCCCTACGTATTGGTAATGTTTTCAAAAATAATAGGGGTTTGTACAAAAATAAAATAATCATATTTGATATATTGATAGCACACATACAAAAACTATGGGGCCACAAACAAAACACTACAACACACCCCATCCCTAAAATCATACTAAAAACCAACCACTACCACAACTATATATAACCCACCACACCACACCATAAAATAATAAAAATAACACTCACATTTAATTAAAGGTTTCCTCACATGATAAAACAAGTTTTACTCGCATTCATTATTATGAATCTTCATAAATTTTTTCACATACCATATTTATTTAAATTCTTTTAATTTATTTACCACACATCAATTATCATCCCTATAATTATTCATTTCACTACCCATGATATTTTATTTTATCATCATAAATTATTCAATGGTTAACCTGGGAACTAACACAACCACACCAAAGAACAACCCACCGAACACACAACCATTTCCGTCGAAAAAAATCCACTATCATTGTTGTGACACATCAACATGGAGTTCTCATAATTAGAACCACACAATTCACATTTCATCAACATATCACAACACAATAATTGTTCATAACCACCACACATAACTGACACACATTGCCACTAATGTTCACTATAACCACCATGCACCATAACCATCACACTTAAAAACCTCCCAAATTCCCACATCACATCTATACCAACCATCCACCACATCACTTCTCCATACATTAAATATCCCATCACAGACACATCCATCACCGAACAACATCACAAACCATGTAGCGAAACAAAATAATCACAATAAAACACAACAATAACAATATATCCTACATTCAATTATTTAGTCAAGGCCTTTCATTATATTATTTAATTACATTTCATGTGAATTATGACAAAAAAATGGATCCATTGGAAACCATTTTATTAGCCTAATATACGTTTGTTAGACTTCTATTCAGGGATTTATCAAGAAACATCACAGAAATTGTTATAGTTCATATAATATATAACAAAAAACATTGATCCAAATATCAATTATTTTTTTTAATGGAAACCATCATATAAAATATCATCATGATATATCATTGTAGAAAATAATGTGATATCTCCCAATAACCATCATTTCAATTTATCCAAATTAATTATATTTATTATGAATTTCCATAATATCCACCCTATAAAATGAAATGTCAAGTAATCCACAACCATAACATGTATAAAAGATAGAATAGTTTCCCCCTACATCAATGATGATTTATAATATCTTTGCACACTACTGGGGGAAGAATAATTATCCCACAAACAACTACCACAATTTAATAACCAAGATCATCTTGAATAGTTCCAAAGGGTTTTCAGAAAATATATCACAACATATCTCATAAAAAATCAAAAATACAACAATGTATATCTGATTTAAGAATGAGAGAAAACCAAGAAAAAATGTAGAATAACTACCCATTGAAAACCTATGAAAACACACCAAAATCAATGATCAAAAAAAGATGAATCGTTTATATGAGATCTCAGATGGGATAGAATGGTTTTTCAACAAAATTAGAGAAAAATATATAAATAAAAAAAGTTTTATCTTAATTGAATCTTATTAAAAAACATGTAACATTCCATATTTAGTTATTAAATTATATTTTTACACTTTTAATTTCATTGGGCTATATAAAATACCCCATAAAACACATTTTAATCTATATTCCTTTTTTCAACTAAAAAAATTCTCCTTAGGATAGAATTAAAAAATTGAATAAACCCCCTTCTAACAATGTAAAGCCATTTTACAATACACAACTGAAACACACATAATCTATAAACCTCTAGGCACATATTCCATACAATATAAGAATATTTCATAAACCCAACTATTATGATGTAAAAAAGTCCTCTTACATTTCTGTGATATCTCCAAGCTCCACAAAACAACTTATTAACACCTTGTATCTCTATCCAACCTCAAAAATAGCTATTTAACTATCCATTATGGCATGTAATATTATTTTTTTCATTTATGAATTCACATATAACCCCTATAATAAATTATATCATATTATCATATACAAAAAGTGTGACAACCCTGCTCCTTATTAAAAACTTAAACATGATTTATTACATAATATTCACATGTTGCAACATATAAGATCGAGAGTTCAAGTGTATTTGGGGCTTAGGATCTTTACATAACATGTTAGAACATTAAATACAACATCGTTTTTGAAAACATCTTTTACATTTCCACTACATTCCTCGTACATAGCAATGCATAGGATTACCTGAGCACATGCATAAGAAAATGGTGAGCTATAAATCCCAGTAAGGTAATAAAAATAGAATAAAATTAGGAATATAGTACATGATAGAAAATAGGCATATTAATGGAGCACAAGAGAAACATTAATATAAAGGTATGATAAATCATGATAATCGAAATATGGAAATTTTGCATCAACTATTAACATGATTTTAGCATGAGCCAAGGCTCATTGCACAAGGATCTTGAGTAAACACAAATTAAAATTGAATTATAATGAGTCAACCCATATTTCACTTGACTTATCATGATACTAATCTTTACCCAATGCATTGGAGCACTATCAGGGCACACCCATCTTAAACATTTCATTTAATGCATAAATGTACCACATGGATCATGTAACAGGGATTCATTAGACATCATCATTTATTCCATGATAAAAGAAATTTGGAAATCATAAATTATACACTATAATAAATAAGTAAATTTTCATATAGTTGAATAACCATGATAGGGAAATGGGCATAGTATTCACTAAATAAGGAAATTGGTTTGGAAAATCACGCTGTAAGTTAGGTTGCTTAACAGCGTGACATAAGAATTCTTTAAAATGGTCTATGAGAAAGAAATGGTTGTCTCATCATATGTAAATGAATTTTATAGTAAAGGGTCATATAGATACATGTCCCAACATATGTAATGTAATTTATATTCACAATACAATAGTACTTCTTGAATGTAAATGAGGAGAGAGAGATTCCTTATAGAATTTCGGCATGGTAATAGGTGTACATGAGGGTCATTTGATGAGAGATAAAGGGGTCTATCATAAATCAAGAATAGATATGGATGTATGGGGGAGGTGTTAAATCATACCCCAACATTTTTAATTGAGAACAAGAGGGCATAAGAACATATTGATATTGAGACAAAAATGAGAAAATGTGAAATCCCTTACTTGGATGTGTGATCCCAAATTCTTGGAAGAGGCTTGAGAGATTATTCTTGGGAGCAAGGGGCACCTTATGAGGATTATAGAGAGAGGAGGTAAGGTGTTGGTTGAACTCCTAAGGATTTGAGTGAAGAGTCAATGGGAGCTTGGGTGGGTTTATATAGGAAAGGAGAGGTAATTCATTAATATTTAGGTTTGGGTCACCACACATTAAACTAATCAATACCACAAACCAGACCATGGTTTTTGACCATGGAGTTTGATAAAAGGGGAGTGGAAAAAATTATTTTATAAGGCCAATGTCCAAAATTCTTAAAATATAGAGGGTACTTATGTGGACGTGAGTCACAATCTCAAGGAAAACGATTTAAAAAGATAAAATGTTTTATATGTCTTGGAGGGTCCACTAATTCTTTGTAAAATAAATAAAACAGACCTAAAATAACATTATTTTCGTGGTAAAACATATATTTGTCTAAAATATCATTTATAGTATTTTATTTCGGCACTATGGGATCATTATGATGTCATAAGACACATTATATATTTAAATAGTATTTAATTTTTACCCGAAAATTCGACTATCTCGAAAAATTATTAAAAATTCACCGTTGGATAATTTTGACATGCTGATTCCAAATTAATATTCATTTTATCTAAATAATTTTCTAAATGTGTGAATTTTTAATTTTAAAATAAAAACTAACATTTATAAAAAAATCATCGTTTTAGACAAAAATGAATTTCAAACCTCAATAAAAATTACAATTTGATTCATAAAATTATATGATCATTTATATTTAATAAAAATTAATTTAATATTAATATTTTATTAAAATACAATTTAATTAAAAAATACATTAATTCATAAAAATAGATTTCATTGATGAATATTAACTAGAAATACTAATTGTTCTTTAAGAACTATTTATAAAGTAACAATAATAAAATTAATGCACATTATTTATACAAAAAAATGTACATAGACATAGTGACAGTATCTTGTTACATAACCCATTATAACACATGGATAAGTCCAAAGGGTAAGGTGTGCGATGGTGACAGACTCTTGGGGTGGCATAGAAAACATTACTCTGGTGATAATCTCTATTAACATCTATTTCTCATGTTGTTGGTACTACTCAAGCTTAATGTGTTCAAGATCATCTTGACCTGGGTCTATACCAAATCCCAATGATGCCACCTCCTTTCAAGGCTCCAACAAATAGTCTTTGTATGGGAAAAATCTATGGGATGTGGCCATCGATTCCTTTTTCTGAATAAATCGGATGTGTTAAATCACTATATTTATAATAATAATGCGTTCACTATTTAATGGCTATATTAGAAATGGTAAAAAATCATAATAGTATATTAAAATTCAGAAACCTAAAACCACTGAAGATCACATTTTGTATAATCATAGCAAGACATTTAATTAGATGAAGATGAATTTTCATTATAAAAAGTTCCGGTCATTACAATCTTCCCCCTTATGAATATCACCCTTGAAATTTCCTTTTCCAACACTGAAATAGATTTAGGTAACACTGCTTCATTACTTCTTCTAATTCCCACAAGAATTCTTCAAACTTGTGGTATTTCCCCAACACCTTGTTGAGGGGAATTGTCTTATATTGTAGAAAATATTCCTTATGATCTAAGATATTCACCGGTTTCTCCTCTTAAGAAAGATCATCATCCAACTACCCCACCTCTGAAGATTCTAAATGTGAAGGGTCTGGTATGTACTTCCTTAAGAGAGATACATGAAAGACATCATGTTATTTGGCCATAGAAAATCGATGTTATAGTCGATAGGTTGTAGCCTAGAAATGATCAAGAATCTCAAGAGGGGTGATGTAAATAAGACATAACTTCCCTTTATTTTGAAACATAATGACCTTCTTCCATGAAGATATGCATAGAAATACCATATCTCTAACTTTGAAATCAAGTTCTCATAGACGGTTACCTGTATAACTCTTCTGTTGACTCTGGGCTGCCTCGATATGCAGCAGAATTGTATTCACCTTCTCCACCATCTCTTCAAACATTTCTGGTCCTAGCAGCTTATGCTCGCTGACATCATCCCAACACGCCATTGTTCTGCACCTTTTCCCATAAAGTCCTTCATATGGTACCATTTGGATGCTCGAGTATAAACTTTTAATGTAGGAGAATTAATCCATTGGAATATGTCAGTACCATAATCCGTTGAAGTCCATTGAGAAATATCTCAACATGTTCTCAAGTGTTTGGATAGTTTGATTGGATTGGCCATTAGATTGAGAATGATATGTCGTACTGATGTTTAGTTTAGTATCCAAATTGTTTTTAAGACTCTACCAAAAGATAGAGGTGAATCTCAGATCTTGAGCAGATACAATAGATAGTGGAACTCCATGCAGCCTTACCAATTCCCAGATATATATATGTTCCAATTCATCCAGTGAGTAATCCACCCGAATAGCAATAACGTGTGTAGACATGGTAAGATGATCCACAACATCCTAGAATGCATTGTTTCCTTTGGATTCCATCAGATGTCTGGTGGAAATTTCCATGGTGATATTATCCAATTTTCATGCTGGTATGAGTAATGGTTTCATCATCCGCTTACAATTTTGCATATCCACCTTCACATGCTCACACACAAGGCACTTTTATGTAAAGTCAACGATCTCCCTTTTCATATTGTCCCATAAATAGTTTTCCCAGAGATCTCAATACAACTTTGTGCTCCCCGAGTGAATATAGATGGTTGAGCTATGTGAGTCATCTAGAAGATCCTTATTTATATCTGGATTGGATGGTACAAATTATCGTGAACCAAATCTCACAATTTCATCCTTGTCATCCACTATCACTGAGGATTTCTCATTTCTGATATCTTCCACCCTTTTTAGAATTTCTAAATACTTTCTATGAGCATCATTTATTTTCTCCAAAAGAGACGGTTGAGAAATAATTTGTGAATGGATTGGTGGTGTTCCATTCTTTGTAATTCCCATTCCTATCTTCATCAAATCTTAGCCGATGGGATCCTTCTCAATTTTCATCAATGATATAATAGTTGGGTCCTTTATACTTAGAGAATCTACACCTTTTTCAGTTTCCCAAGGAGATAATGGATTGAGAAATCATATTCTTTGATCAGATCGTACCATCATCGTTTCCATATGTTCAACACTTTCTATGTGAATATATACATGAGGTGTTTGTGGTCTGTATATATTCCACTCTTCTCCCCAAAAATATAATGCCTCCACATTTTTAAAGCAAATATCACCACAAACAAATCTATATCACGTGTTGGATAATTATGCTCATTAACTATTAATTTCCTTAAATCATAGGAAATGACATTGTCATTTTGAATCAACGCACATCCCAGGGCCTTCATTGAAGAATCACTAAATAACTCAAAAATTTCTCCAATTGTGGGTAAACGGATCATGGGAAAAGTGATAAGCCTCCTTTTCATCTCCATCAATCTTTATTCATATTCATCACTCGCATAAAACATTACTCCCTTCTGAGTTACCTTCGTACGAGGGTTGTAAAATCTTGTTATGTTTCTCACAAATCGTCAATAATATCCTTGTAATCCATAAAATCTACAGATATCCATTACTGATGATGGCCTTGACCATTCCTCTATGGCATATATCTTGGAGGGATCCACAGATATCCCAATACTTGTTATGATATGGACCAAAAATGAGACCTCCTTCAACCAGAACACACACTTGCTCTAATTTTCATAGAGATTCTCCTTTTTCAAGGTCTCTAGTACATTTCTTAGATGCTCCTCGTGATCCTCCTTGGTTTTGGTGTATATTAAAATATCATCTATAAGGAAAACCATAAATTAGCTGAGGTAATACCTAAAGACTCTATTAATCAATTCCATAAATATTTCAAGAGCATTAGTCAGTCCAAAATCCATTACTATGAATTCATAGTGCCATTATATTGTATGAAAAGCAGTTTTGGGGTTATCTTCCTTCTCCACCCTTACTTGATAATTTCCCGACTGCAAATCCCCCTTGGAGAAGTATTGTGATCCAAGTAGCAGATCAATCAAGTTATCAATTAATGGGGGAGGATACTTGTTCTTTATCATTATTTTTTTAATCTCACGATAATCGATGTAAAGGCACATTTATCCATCCTTATTCTTTACGAAGGGGACTAGTGCACCCCATCGTGAAGCACTTGGGTATATAAACCATTTATCCAGATTCTCTTGTAGTTGTATCTTCAACACCTCAAGCTCCACAACAACCATTCTATATGTAGACTTAGATATTGGAAACTACCCAGTTATAAGATAAATTTAGAATTAAAAATCTCTTCCATGAGGAACACTTGAAAATTCCTCAGGAAACACTTCAGTGAATTCCCTCACAATTGGCATTTCATCAAGGATGTATGCTTTCATGGACTTGATCATCTAATCCATATATGTGTTCTCATAGGGATGTAAAATCCATGCGTGAGATGATGGATCTAAATATGATTAATCTTCCTCATTGTACATGTATAGAATCAGTGGTCGATTCCCCATATGGATAGTGATTTCAGTCTCATGTAAATTTATGTTGGGTCAATATAAGGAATGATATTCCATGCTTTGAATTGGAACAAATTCAACCAGATTTAGTATGTAAATATTCACCAGGATGTTCAATCCCCAAATTATTATATTGGAGGAGTTATATTAATGTGATGCAATGATTTCCCCATTTTCCGTACTCACTAGAATCATTACATCCATGATTTGTGGTGGTATTGGAATTGTTCTACTAAAAATTCGTGATATAACATAATTTTTAGAACCAGAATAAAAAATTATGATCACTACTCTTGAATGAATAACTAGCATACCTGTCACCACATTGTTTTTGGGGTTCACTTTGGTGGTAGTAATGGAAAAATCTTTCCTTTTCTGCTATGGAGGTTGTGGGTTTCCTCCAAAAACCCTTAGCTTAGGGTACTGATTTGAAAAGTTCCATGAATCATTGTATTTGATTCTATGAACAATGCGTTGAGAGTCAAACGGATCGTTTCTATCCTCTCTCATACCCATATGATTTTTTCCCAACATTTAATATCTAGGTGGCCTTCTCTTCCACACCTAAATCATTTCCTCGTCCCCTTTTGGAAATTTTTGGTGTGCTTCGTTCTGTACTTTTGGCAATTGGGGTGATGGATCTTCATAGATTCGTTGGATTTATCCATCGGACCACAAGCATTGAATTCCACCATACACTTATTATCCCCATGATACCCATGAGATTCTCTGATCTCCATTTCGACCGTGAGGGCACATCAGACAATTTCCTCACAGCTGTCAAAGTCACGGATTACCCAGGAATTATGTTGTCTAGGTTTTAGCCCACCAAAGAAGTGGCCAGTATTTCATTTAGGGGTAACGAGAAATCCAGATGTGTATCATGACAACATTGTGATGTTTGCCTCGTACGCTTCAATGGATTTTTCATCATTCTGGTTGAGGGAAAGTAATTCCTTTTCTATCTTATGTCGAAGGGTCCATGGAAAATATTTATTGAAAAAACAACTTCTAGAAATGATTTCATTCTGATGCCTCGATCTCCTCCTCAGGCTTTTAGTTTTTGATCAACGTCCACAATTTATTAGTTCCACCCTCCATACGATAAGAAGACAAGAGAACCCTCTCCTGTTGAGAGCATTAGTTGATGAAGAAGATCCTTTCAAAGGAGTTGATCCATTGTTTGGAGATTTAGGGATCAGATGATCCCTTAAAGGTAAGAGGCTTTTGTCTCATGAGGTTCTCAATAGTGGCTTCTTCGTTCTTAGGGGGGGTGAACATTTCTCATGACCCTTTTTTCTTTTCAATGCTTGAGTTAACTAAGAAAGAGGCAAGAGAAGTTCGCGTATCCTTCTACCAATGGATTAGTCATCTCATTAGAACAATCATCACATTGATCTTCACATCAGTTGTTAGCCCGAGTCATCCTATTACCGGTAATTGGATGAAATAAAAGAATGTTAGGGGTAACACAGAAAGGGTAATCTAAGGAAAAAAAGATGACTTATAAATAACATTTCATTCCTTAACTTATGAATTCATATGCTTCAATCTATTCTATTCATGATCTACTTTCAGACATATATTCTTAGGTGATTTTTTTTCATTCCCTTAATAATGGTTCATACTATGCTTGTGAATTTACCAAATCATATTCCACTGGAGTGTCATTATATAGAGTGCATCAAGGACCGTTTTTTTCACCATTTCCGGTTTGAGTCTACCTCAAAGTCGTGTTTTTGTGTTTTACCCATACGATATGTCTACTCCAGAACTGCCTCAACCTTCTCGTATTTAGACAGGGATGTATTTTCTTGATAAACAACATACTCAATACTCACTGATACTTAGGAATGTTTTCATTATATTTATTCTGGTTTCCAAGTCTTCAATAGGGTTCCCTAAACATAATATCAAAAATAACTAAGCTTATATTCTAAAATCAACTATGGAAACCCTGCCCTTTATTACACACATACACATGATTTATAACAAAAACATCACTTGTATAAACATAGAAGATAAGGAGTTCTAGTGTCATTGGTGATTATTATTTTTACATAACAACATAAAAAATCAAATACTAGATATCTATTGAAAACTACCTTTACATGACAACTACATTCCCTTGTACTTAGTATTGCATAGGAAAACCTGGGTACATGCATAAAAAAAGGGCGAGCTATAAATAGCAGTAAGTGAATAAACATAGAATAACATGACGAATACAATACATGTTAGAAAATTGGCATATCAATAGATAACAAGAGAAAAATTAACATTAAGTTTTGATAAAGAATGATAATCTTAATATGGAAATGTGGCAACAACATTAAAAATTATTTTAGCATGAGCCAAGGGTAATTTCACATGGATTAGGATTAAACCCTTGTATAACATGAATTAGCATGTGTAAACCCTCATTGCACTTGATGTATCATGATACTAATCTTTACCCAATGCATTGGAGGGATATCAGGGCATACCCTTCTTAAACAATTCATTTCATGCATAAATGTGCCACATGTATCAAATAACATGGAATCATTAAAACTCATCATTTATTCCACGATAATGGAAAAGTGAAATTCTTACATGAAACAATATAATAAATAAGTGAATTTTCATAAAGTTCAATACCCTTGATCTGGAAATGGGCATGGTATTCTGTACACAATGACATTGTCTTGGAAAATCGTAGTGCAATTTTTGCAGCGTAACTGCGTGATATAAGAATTGATAAAAATGGTAAATGAGAGAGAAATGGGTGTCTCATAATATTTATATTTTATGGAATGTAAGTGGGTAATATAGATAAAAGTCTGAACATATGTAGTTGAATTTTTATTCACAATACAAAACAATTTCTTAAATGTAAATGAGGAGAGAGAGATTCTTTACAGAATTTGGGCATGGTAATGGGTGTACATGAGGGGAATTTTACGAGAGATAAAGGGGTATCTCATCACTAAAACATAGAGAGGGAATTATGGGGGATGTGATAAATCATACCCAAACATTTATAATTGAGAATAATAGGGAATAATAATATAATGAAATTGAGACAGAAATGAGATAAGAGGAAATCCCTTACATGGAAGTGTGATCAAAAGGCTTGGGAGAGGCTTGAGAGAGGCTTAATGGGATCATGGGCACCATAGATGGATTCTAGAAAGAGTAGGGCAAAGATTGGTTGAACTCCAAATGAATTTTGTGAAAATAAAGTTGGATCATGGGTGGGTTTATATTTGAAATGGGAGGTAATTATTGAATATTTAGGTTTGGGTCACCACACATTAAACTAATCAATACCACACACCGTACAATTATTTTTGCCCATGGTTTTTTCAAAAATGGTGTTTAAAACAATATTTTGTACGTCCAATGTCCAGAATTCTTAAAATATTGATGGTGCTTATGTGGAGTTGAGTCACACTCTCAAGGAAAACAATTTAAAAATTCAAAATGTTTTATTAGTTTTGTAGTGTCTTCAAAAGAATTTTAAAATAAATAAAAAAACATAAAATAACATTATTTTTGTGGTAAAACATATATTTTCTGAACATATCATTTCAATTATTTTATTACATCACTATTTGGTCATTAGGATTTCACAAAACACAATATATTTTTCAACGGTATTTAATTTTTACCCAAAAATTTGACTATCTTAGAAAATTATGAAATATTCAGTGTTGGATAATTTCAACATACTGATTCCAAAAAAAATATTTATTGTATATAAATAATTTTCTAAATATTTTAATTTTTACTTTTAAAATAAAAAAACTGACATTTATAGAAAATTCATGGGTTTTGACAAAAACGGCTTTCAAACCTTAATAAAAATCACAATGGAATTCATAAAATTATATGATCATTTAATTTTAATAAAATTTAATTTAATTATAAATATTTTATTAAAATATTATTTAATTAAAAAATCCATTAGTTCATCAAAATATATTTATTTGTTGAATACTAACTACAAATAATATTTGTTCCTTAAAAACTATTTCCAAATAACAATAATAAAATGAATGCATGTTCTTTATAAAAAAAATAATGTATATAGTCATAGTGCTAGTGTCTAGTTACATAACCCCTTGTAAAACTCTTATAATATTGAAGGGAAAGGTAAGATATGGTGACATACTCTTGGGGTGGCTCAGATGAAATCGCTCGGGTGGTAATCTCAATTAACTTCATGATCTCTTGTAGTCGGTTCTGCTCAAGCTTAATGTGTTCATGATCAGCCTGGGCTTGGTCAAGAGCGAAGCACAATGATGCCAACTCCTTTCCAAGATCCAACAAATGGTCTTCGTATGGGGAAATTCTAATGGATGAGGCCATTACTTCCTTTGTCTGATTAAATCTGATTTGTTAAAGCCTTGTATTTAAACTAATCATGAAATAATTCTTCAACAGTTATATTAGCAATGGTCACAATTCATAATGGTATTTTAAAATTCAGAAACACAAAACCATATGCAGTTCACATTTTATATAACCATAATAAGACATTAAATTAGATCAAGAGAAATTTTCATTAATTAATGATTGGCTCATTACAAAAAGGATATACAAATCCTATAGATGGTATACTCCTAGGTTACATTTCATTTCTGTGATATAAATGTTACAATAAAATAAGTCATACTCCATCACATTTGATACATCGTCACGCACCCATTCAAATTATCTGTCTAATTTTTTTTGAGAATCCTATTCATCCTAATTCGTCTTGAAATATTCTATTTGAAATGTAATAAAAAAAAGTGATACATATCATAACAATAACACTAAGATTTATCATGAACTATTACAATGTGGAATAATGTACACACCCTCATGAATCATAACCAAGAATGGGTTACATAAGAATGGAAAAAAATTATAAACCACATACCAAGGATGTGTTCCTAGGGACACTCATACAACAAAATGTTATATGAATAATGTATGGGTTTCGATAATAAGTGATCAAATCATTTAAATAAAAAATTCTTCACTCTATATGATGAGGAGATTTATTAATAAGCAGTATAGATGTCAACATCATTGTAGTCCACAATGGTAGTCACTGAATAAAATATCACCCCTAAAGACTCTATAAACCATCTATAAAATAATATAATAGGTAGTAATAGAGATTAGATTAATTAAAAATAATGTCTATATGGATAGAGAGTTAAACAAAACGTATCTCCAAGAGAAACACCACAGAGACATCATAAAATTACACAGTACATTATGAAATACAATAGATATAAAAATACTATGAACAAATTATTTGTATAAGAAAAATCTCAAAACTGTAAGACATAATATTACTATTCCATGACGGTTAATTAATAATAGAATAAATTAAAATAAATAATAACAAGTCACTAATAATCTACACTAAAATACCCAAAACCAGATACTACAATAATGGTGGTTGGAAAGAACCTCCAGATCAACAAAAATGTTTTAGATTAATGTAATTATACCAGGCACTAATATATGGAATAATAAAAATCATAACCATACGCTATGTCGATCAACTTTTCATAATTTTGAGGGAATCAATAAGGGATGGAATGTATATTCAATTGACAGTGGTTGGAATCGTTTTATAAATGTATTATGTGACTATATATAATAAAAATGAATTTACCCATAGGTTCAATTGTGTTCTAAGAATAATATAGACTATTTAAATAATTTTAAAACCAATATCATTTATTTCTAAACCAGTTTCCACGGCCTGTCCAGGGCCATAGTGTTCTTGATGAACCACACAACGGTTAGCCCACCATTAAAATTTTACAATGGTTGTGTCATTTCCCTCACTAGGTCATTCAAAATAGGTGTAGTGAAATAACATAGGGGTTTTCATGAGAAATCTATATTTGAACACTATAACTAGTACACAATTTATGAATGTAAATTTACCCGATATTCTATTTTATGCGGTGAAAAATATGGAAAAAATGGCTTACACTAGGGTTTGGTTTTGTCTATTTTGTGAAAAAAACCTTCAAAACTAAATTTTGTGCATCCAAAAACTTCTATAAAAAATATAACCACATTTAATCTTAATTGTTTTAAAAAATATCACCCAAGAAATTATACAAAATATATTCACATAAGCATATAAATACATGGTGTTATAGTTAAGGTGCAAAAAATTTGTCTTATAATGAAAATCATAATATTGGATATAAGTTATTTCTCAAATGATGTCTATAAAAATACAATTGAGGAGTTTATTATATAATTTATTTACATATTTTCACAAGTATTAAATATATCACTGTAAAAATTTTGATCCTTATGCTAGTGAAATGTCTATTTAATATTTTCTATATTGTTTTCATTTTCTTTTTGGTTATTTATAGTTAGATTTTATTGGTTAGTTTTTCATAAGGAATTTGTGTGTGTGATGAGAATGAAAATGGAATTATGATATTCTAATATTATTTCATTTTTTGGATATTACATCTATATTTTTATTACCTACACTTTTCAATTTATATTATGGAACTATGTAGTGAATTTGGGCCATTACACTTCTATTTTTGTGTATTAGATCACATCATGATTCATAGATCAATTCCAATTTTCTATGATAGGATATAATTATAATTACTTTTAAATTAGGGGAAAAACAATATCCTATCTACATAATGTATCACAATTTCATATCTCTTTGTTATTATTGTCATGATTTTGTTTATGCTTTTTCGGTTATCTCATTTTCTCTAATAAACCAGACCATAAATTATTATAATTTTTATTAATTATTACTGTAAATATTATGCATTAATAAGAATATTTTTATTATTCTTTTAGAAGTACATTTTTGGGTTGTTTGTGTTTAGTTTTTTGGTTCTCCATCTTTTGAGATCTCTTTTCAATATTCTTCCCTTTATTTTTCTAGAAAATTTATGTAATTGCCCAAACCCTTCCAGTCCATAAAATGTGGATATTTTTTTGTTAGAGGTGTTATAGTAGTAAAAGGATACTTATTTATAACACACTACCAATTTTCCATTTTTTTGATCAGTTATTCCAAAAGTGTGAGTTGCGTCAGTGACCTGTATCAGTGACTAACTTCGATGACTCACATCGATGACTCGGGTTGATGAATTGTTTCAGTTTCTCGTGATGGTTACTCACCTCAGTGAGTCACGTTTTTGACTTATGTTGGTTACTCATTTTGGTGGGTCACATTTATGAATCATGCTAGTGGCTCACAATGTTGAGTCACATTAGTGACATGTATCAGTGACTTAGGACGATGAGTGGAAATTGTGAATTGTGTCTCCAGTATCCAATAGATCTACCACTTTTGATGTTATTTTTGATTTAAATGGAATTAAAATACTTGTTTTAATGTATTTATGAATGAATCAAGGCCCATAATTCCTATCATATTTTTCATAGGGTTCCAAGTGACTTTACTCAGTCAACATGTGTTGTCTTCACTACATCCACCTTTATTGGAAGCTCTAAACCATATCAAAACTAATTCACCATTGAGGTTTTCAAAACCATTGATATATATTCATCGCTTATCATTAATAACTATATTCATTGTTTGAGGAACCCAACAACTTTTTTCCTATGGATTTTTGTGATTTTTTTTCCTTGGATCATTTACCCTTTAGATCATTCCCAACTCCATTTGAACCCCCTATTTTGGTGTAACTTGGAAGTGTCGATAGGCCTTTGATATAAGGTATGTTCTACCTCAATTATTCTATGTTTATTAATCCATTTCTTCTCATTACTCCATATAATATTATGGAATGTGACCTCCATGATTCTAATGGAACATTCGTGGGTCTTGGTTGATGAGGTTGTGTCACAACATCCTCAGGTGGATGCAGTCATTGCGATAGAGGTGATTGTGATCCATTGTGTTATCCCATTCTAATGTAAATAATGTCAAAAACCTTTTTATTTAGGTTATTAGTGGCATTTATTTTATATTTACTTGTATTCATAGGGTTATTATGATTTATCCCACTTGATCATAATGAAATTGACATAATAAATATTTGAACGGAATTAATGAATTATTATAAATTTCATAGAAACGTTTTGCCTCTTGATTTTCATGATAATGTGATATATATGGTTTACATATTTATCATGTCATTTTTGGTTTAAATTTTTAGGCATTAATTTCTAATTAATTCGAAAATGATTAAGAGATAGCTTTAATGAATTTGGTTGTTGTTGTTGTGCTTCGATGATAATTCAATGGATGCAATAATGCATTTTTAAATGAATCAGATAAATCAATATGGAAGAAAGAACCAGTTGTGCAATAAAGATAAATAATTTTGGGGTTCTATGTTACCTTCATGATTTTAATATTTAAGATCCATATGCTTTGGATCTATGAGTGCTCGTTGTGTGTGATGTTTGAATGCCTAGTTTATTGCCAAGAGCCAAATTTATTTGTTATTTGTTTCATTCAACTAGTGGTGTGTTGTGACCTTGGGATTGCTATTACTGGATATATATTGTGGTGTGTGGGGTATTTAACCCAGATTTTTATTGTATTAGTTTACAACTAGAGTGGTGAGATGGATCTGTTTGTTCATGTTGTTGTTGGAGACAACACCGAGGGAATGGAATAGTTAGAAACTAGGATTACCTGTTGATGTGATAGTGGTTATTGTTGAATATGATTTTTGTTAATATATATTAATTTATCCACTGATGGAGTAATATGTTCTTGCTTACCCTCCTTTAAAATAGATGTTTTGTTGGGTATACACCGTGCTTTCCCTATTTACCTTCTCAATGATTGATGGATCTACTCTATTGCTATATGTTGAAAATACACAACTTGTAGTGTATCAACTCACTGTGTAGTGCCTCTTGAATTTTGTATATTAGACTGCAATATAAGAATACCTATAATTATGGAATGTGATTTTTATTAATATTTTATTTAATAAATGATGTTTTACCCCTAATATTGGGGCTTGATGGGATGACATGTTGTGTTTTGGATTTTTAGAAGTAATGGATTTAGTTTGGTTATTCATGGGGGTATGGAACCTAGTATTAATGATAATTGAATGAAATGTGGAATTATAAATAGTTAAATATTATTTAAATAATTTATTAACATAATGTGAAATTGATAGAAATTGATAAAATAACTTATTATATCTCTTTTAATGGCTTTGTGCTTATAGGATATTTAGTCATAGCAGTGGATACCAAGTGTCCGTTATTGATTAAATACATTTATGTATATGATTAGTTTTTTTCAATAGTTTGGTTTTGAGCAATTTTGTATCATTTAATTTGGATTTTCTATATGTTACCCCACCCCATCAGTTAGGGTGAGTGACACCCTGGGGATTCTGAGCCCTGGGAGTGTTTTCCCCAACATCACGATGGGAGGATGGACGGGTGACTACCCCATTTGGCCCATCTATATTCTCTTGATAGTTACATGTGGTGGTATGCAAGGTAGTTAGTTTTCCCCATATATTTTTTTGGTGGTATATAATGGTTGTGGGTATTTCACTCACATGTATTCGGGATAATGTTTCCTACGGACTACTATAGGTATAACATGCATATATTTGGATAGATTGAGGATCCTTACTCATTGTAAGGGATCTAATGGGTAATGGTATAATACCTAATGTATGGTACTAATTATGTGTGTTGTGGTGGATCTTGGGAACAACCTGGTTACATTTGGATTCTTTGGTGGTGAGTTTCATGAGGTGCACGTTGTGCTGCTTCGCCAAACTATCTACAAGAAATCCCTTTTTGGAGAGAGATGCTCAGGATGTACGATGTTGGGTTAAAGAGGAAAACCATGGGGAAGTGGTAGAGGGGAACTTATGATATTCATTATTATATTATATAGTCTCTTATGCGATACATGGTTAGAGTATCCATTGTGAGGCTGAGAACATAACATACATGTTTAGGTGAAATGTTAGTTTCACTTGTTTGGGCTTCGTGGTCGATGTTTTCTTTATTTCATTTGGTACTTTATATTTTCCATTTATGTTATAGTAGAAATTGAATGACATTACATATGTATATTTGGGATTTAATTTTCATTTTATTTTGATAAATATATGGTTGGTTTCTCTCTTATCTCTCTCTTATTTATGTTTTCTTTTAGAGGGTAATGTCTCGTGTCTTTGTGTTTGAAATACCCTCGGTTCTAGTCGCCAAAAAAGTGTCCACTAGAGGTAGGAATCAAGGGTCATTATCTATCTTATACCATTTTCTACCTATGAGGGGTATGCTTTTTGTGGAGGGGGTCCCGATAAAGTGGTATTAGAGATCTGGTAGAGCAATAAAATGGATTTGGAGTTTGGCATAATTGAGGTTGAATATTTTGGTTGAGAAACGATGTCAGAAAAGATTAGAAAACATTGTATACATGGGATACTGAATGAGAAAAAGGTATTCAGGGCCCCTTGTGATCTAATTCATGGTGATTTAAGCTTACAGTGGCTAATAAATGTGGTGATATTGGTTTTAGGGTAGTGACCTAGTAAAGTTTCATGTATCATTATTCTCTGAACCTCTGTTTGAATTTGTACACCATGGTATAGTTAGACTTAAAAGGAATAAATGAGAACAATTAATTGATGTTAACATCATAAATATTCATTGTTCAGAATATATAACTATTTTTCCTTTTTTAGGATTGGTTCCAGGTCAAAATCCTCATCATTTTTATGTTGAAGATATCAGGTAGTTGTTTCTAGTACATCTCCACAAAGTAGAGTTTGACGATGAAAACACTTGAAGAATAACACTCTAATAATTTCAACAATAGAGCCTAAATAAGATCAAGGGCTCTATTTTATATGCATTCCTAGATGACTGTTTAGAGGGGGATGGGATAGAATTCAGTTTTATCTATGTTTAAAAGGATCACTGGATATCATTGGCTATAACGATGAGACATGGGGATGTGAGATAGTGGTGGTTCTTGGTCATCAAGGATCATGAGGAGTAGACAGTATCATGGAGGGTGTTTTGAGACTAGTTCATTTTTGAGTTCTATTCATCTTCCATGAAGGTGGCCAGTCGCAAGGAAATGATTCCCCTTCAGTAGGGGATATCAAGAGTAGGAGAGTTTGGGATTCATTTAATGAACCATATGTGATATGATTTAGACAGGTTTCTAGATAAGGAGTCATAGGCAACACATTTCAATATGGATTTTCTTCTAGAGATATTGTTACTTTTCACTCTATTAATGTTGAAGATGTATATCTATGTATTGGTGAGGGAAGAGGTTGTCAAGGGGATTTTTTCTATAACCATATCATTAAAATAGTGGAGTCATCATGATTCCTCACAGAGCAGGGCTCTGGTCTGAGGTTCTTGGTTTTTAGGGTAGAAAAGTTTCCATTCGATAGGGGGTAGGTAACATCCCTCATTGTCTTATTTTTCTAGGCGTTGTGGATCTCATTCCTTAATAAGGGATTATGCACTTTTTTCATAAGGATTTCTATGTCATCTGTAGAGAATTTGGACAACCTTTTTGTGAAATCATCGTGCATTACATGTTTCACTTCAGGTTCCTCTATTAAGGGAGTTCTATCTGAGGTATCACTAGTAGGTTCCAATAATATATGATTAGTAGTGACATATGGGGCAGGTAGAGGATATCCCGCATATGCTTCTTGTCCAAAGAGTGTAAAGCCTGATTGTGGTGGTGGTCACCATCATGGTCAAGGAGGTCGTGGAGTATGTCATGGTTAGCTTCATGTGTTATTGTTGCTATCACAAGGAGATCCAATCTTCATTCGAGTTACCCTATCATTGATTTCATCTTGGTTTCATTCCAAGAGTTATTCAAGAGATACACACTCCTTCATATCACCTATTGTTGTACATGCATTGGGACATTAGGTAGATTCTTCCAATGACCATGGGGTTGACTATGGTAGTTGTAGTTCGAGCCGAGTAGAGATTATGATATAGTGTTGGAGAAGAACTGATGTTGGGGAAATTTAAAATGTTTGGGGATACAAACATAGTGTTTCATCCCCTGTATCTATTGGTTGTATTTGTTGAAGGATATGGAAAGTTACTTAAAGATTATGGGGGTGTTCTTCATTGCTGGTGGAGAGAAAATAGTGTTGGTTAGCGTGAAAGATCCTTTGATGGGTCCGAGGAGTGTTTTTAATTGTCATCCATAATGACCAAGTGGATGTTTAGTTCATCATAGGTTCAGTATTCATTATTTCCCAGGTTCATCGATGATGACCCTAATGGAATTTTAGAAGAGGTTATCATGCTACCCCCTTAATCAACGATCAACATCGGGATCAATCTAAATCTTTTCTTGTCCCATATCTTGATGTCTTCATATTGGATAGAATTTTCTAAGATGTAGGAGCTGTGTATGTTGCCTTATGGACTTTGGAAACTTAGTTTTTTTCAGATGATCCTATCACCTTTGGGGGAACCAGTTTTGATCATGATGAAGGCGTATGACAGTTTACAGTTGGGTGTCAATTATCATCACGTGAACCAAGTGACAGTGAATAACTTATTTCTTAAACTATAGATTCAAAATTTATTTGATTAATCAATCAACTAAAGGGTGTCATTTGATTCTCGATGATCTATTTTCATACAAGATATCATCATATGTGTGTGGAGGATGATGATATTCTTAATCCTACCATCCATTTTCATGATTGGAATTAATATTTTGGTGTGTTTCCATTCTGTGTGATGAATGCTCCATCTATGTTCATGTGGTTGATTAACATTGTGTTTTGTGAGTTCTTGGATATTTTCATGGTCTTTTCCATCAATTAAATCCTTTTGTACTGCGCATCTGAGGAGGATCATGCAGATTATATGTGTGCCATATTGGATGTTCTTCATCATCATCATCTATTTGAGAAGCTACTAAAATTCTTTTTTTGGCATCAAGATGTCCATTTCACAGGGAAGTATGCATATTAGTACAGAGTAGCTATGGATCTGTCTAATATAAGAACATTTGTTTCATGGGAATTCCCTTTTACATTGGAAGAGGTGAGATGTTTCCTTGATATCATAGGCTATTACAGGTGGTTCATAGCCAATTTCTCTCTAATTGTAACTTCCCTAACTATTTTGACCAATAAAGAACTATCATTCATTTGGATTGAAAAGTATTATGTGGATTACAAGTATCTAAAGGAGAAGTTTTTTAGTGATATAGTTACTTGTCTGGAAATAGATGGAGTACATTTTTAGTTTTTCTATGATTCTTCACATCAAGGGTTAGGTTTTGTTCTAACACAGCTGAGAGAAATCATTTCTTATGGATCTTATTAGTTCCATCCCTATAATCATAAAAATTCCACCCACAATATTTAATTTTTCAACTGTGGTGTTTTCTATGAAATTGTGGAGACATTACCTCATTGGTGTGTTTTTTATTCTCTTCACCGATCATAAGATCATAATATATGTTTTCTCCTAGTGTTACATGTTATTTCCCCAACAACGGTGGATTTAATTATTACAGAATTATGAATTCAAAAGTTCATATACAATTGTAAAGTGGAATTTTTTAGTTGATTCGTTGACCGGAAAGTCATGTAGGGATTTAGTGCGTGAATATAATGATTATTAGATAGTGATAGAGAATATTATGGTATTATATATGGGTATGGAAGATGTTGGGGGGGGGGGTTGATGATGCCTTTTTCAAATGATGTTGTAGTAATCACTAGTGCAGCAGGTAGAAGGGCCCATGTTGGGGGATGTTGTAGAAGAGTTCAAGAGAGATTGAGTTGTTTTTTTGAAGACCCTGATGATTTTATAAGGATGAACAACACTCAGTGTTTCTTCATGGGATTCATTTCTATCATTTTAGATCACCTGAGATTGATCTCATAGATTTATATATTTCTCCCTTAGCAGTACATCCTGGCATGAAAAAAATGTATCAAGCTTTGAGGTGTCAATTTTAGTATCCTAGGATGAAGCATGCAGTTGTAGTGTTATAATCTCGATGTCTATTCGTCCAGAATGAGTGGTATTAAAAACATGTTCCTAATGGCTTCCTCTAGCCATTATATGTTCCTCAGTGGAAGTGGTAGGACATCTATATGGACTTTGATTCCGATTTACCTCAACCTCAAGTAAAATATGATGCTATATGTATAGTTGTGGATCATTTGATGATATCATCCCACATTATAGAAATCATGGAGTTGATCTATATGGAGGTTATGTAAAGGAAGTATCTAAAAGAGGTGGTGAGAATCCACGGATTCCTCAGAACGATCATATCCAATCAAGACCATTGTTTTATCTCCAGTGTGTCGAAGGGTCTACAATATGCTTTCAATTCTCAGTTATGCCTTAGAATTGTTTTTCATCCACAGAATAAAAGACATATAGAGTTGAACATCTTGACACTTGAATACATAATGTGATATTATGTCTTAAAATTTTAAGGTACATGGATGATAATCCATCCATTGGTAGAATTTTGTTACAAAAATTGATTCCATTCCACTATAGGTATGTCAAGATCTGAATCCATTTATGACTGACCTTCCCATTCACTTTTATGATGGACTAGGGCTAGAGATTCAACAATTCTCAGGGAAAAACTAGTAGTGAATATGATAAAGATGGTTCTTGTGATTCAAGAAAGGATAAATGAATCACATTATCATTATATGTATCATGTCATTAGTAAAAGGAGCCATATATAATTTTATTTTATGGATCACGTGCTTTTGAAAGTGCCTCCAATTCATGGGAAGTGAATGATTGGTCATAGGAGTAAGCATTATCCTAGGTTTTTTTGAGAATTTCAAAGTGTTTTCTTATGTTCGAGTTATGGAATATCTGCTAGCACTTCCCCAGTATATGATAATGATAAATGATGTTTTTTACATGATGAATCTCTATCGTTATCTACATGATTTCTCTCACATCATCGATTGTGGTGGGAACGACATTGATAATGATGCGACTTTAAAGGAGTGTCTTGTAGTGATTCAGGACCGCAAGGAGAGGGTGTTGTGTGGGCACGCTATCCCCATAGATTGTGTTATGTGGAATTATGGTGAAATGGAGGAGAACCCCTAGAAACATGAGTCTCAAATTTGATCTCATTACCCAGATTTTTTTATGTTTGTATGTTTTATTATAACAATGATTGTTTTTTGGTTGTATAACTTTCCTATTAATGAGATGCATTTATCTGGTTATTGGTTGTATCATGATCCCTTTTGATAGGTATATTACACTAGAGAATTTTTAGGATATTTTTATAGTTTTTTCATGTTTTCTCATAGTTCCTTTGATGAATTGGTTTAACTCATTTGGTGGTGAGAGCCTTTAGAGGTATCTTGATTGGTGGTCGTTCAGACCCCTTTTAATATTTCCTCAATGGTTTAGTCTTACATTAATGAGGGTGATAATAGTTTAATAGGAATCTGATGTAATGGATCTGACCTCTATGGTCCATTACTAGATGATAATCCAATGCTAGAGGTGTTTTGGGAAGCCAATGTTACTTGTTTCTAACACATTACAAAATTTCTAGTTTTGTGAATTGTTTTTCCAGAACGGTGAGATTCATCGGTGACTCGCATCGGTGATTCATGTCGGTGAGTCACATCAGGGAATAACATTGGTGAGTCAAGTCAGTTACTCACATATGTGGCTCATGTCAATGACTCACTATGGTGAGTAACTTCATTGAAGAAATTTGGTGAGTCACATCGATTACTCGCATCATTTACTAGAATTGGTGACTTGTGTCAGTAACTTGTGTTGGTGATCTATGTTAGTGAGTTGCATCGGTGTCTCATGTCTATGTCTTGCATCAGAGACTCATGTTAGTGGGTGGAAATACTGATTCATTAGTGAATAGTGTTTCCATCATCCTATCGTTTATTCTCTTTGATGTTATAATTGACATAAAATGTATTCAAAGCCTTATTTTATGGGATTTAAGGCCAATTCGAAGACTATAAATCATATATTAATTTTACAAAAGGTCTATGTGCCTTTACTCTGTTTATCCATATAGTCATGACAAGATACACCTTTAATGGAAAATCTAAACATTATCTAAACATCTTCTCCATTTAAATTTTCATAATTGTTGGTAATTTTTATATCCTCATTCTTCCTTCTCCTTTATCATTGTGTGAGGTGAATCAAACTATTTTTCTTATTGAGATGTGTTATTATGATAAGCTTGGTTCGATTCCCCATTTGATCTTTTCATAACGCAAGTGCACCCCCTATTTTTGTTCAATAAGGAAGTTCCCACCCTTCTTTAATATAACATATGTTCTACCTACATTATTGTGGTTTCCAATATTTTTTTCATCACATTTCTCCTTTCCTTATGATGGAATTATATCTCCATCTGTCTAATTGAGAATTCATGGTTATTGAATGAAGCAGTTGTGTCATGGCATCCTTGGTGGATGTAGTCATTGCAGGAGAGGTGATCGTGATCCGTTGTGTTGGTTCGTTCTCTTGTAAAGAATTTAAGAAAAAAATTCATCTAGGGTATTCAATTCATATATATTCTATTTATGTTCAGTCAAAGAGTTATCATGATTTATCCCACTTCATAATAATTATATTTACATTATATATAATTTAATGGTTTTAAATAATTGGTATAAATTTTTTAGTAATGTTTTTCCTTTTTATTTTATAGATAGTGTGATAACTATGATTTCCTTCATTATCATGTAATTCTTGAAGGAAATTGGGAAAAACATAAATCTGGGAATTATTGGGAATTTATTGGACTTAGATAAAGAAGCATGTTTTAATAACCTGGTTGTTGTTATTGAGATTTGATGATCATTTAATGTATACTGTTATATATATGATTAATGTAATTGATTAATTCTACATGGAATAAAGATCTAGTTTTGTGATAAAGAATGTTCATGTAGGGTTTTGAGTTACTTTATTTCTAGTAAAGGAAATGAATCTTCTAATTTTCAGTTGTGGGTTCTCATTGTGTTTGAATATTGAATAACTTGTTTGGGATAAGATCAAAGTTTTTATGAAACTTTTTTTATTATTATTGTATATAATTTCATAATGTGGTATCTAATCTGGTAGGGATGTAGTAGTATGTGGGGGAAGGAAGGCCTAGTGGTTGTGGTAGCATTGGATTCCTATAGTAGTGAGATGTGATATTTTATGTATGTGGGTGTTATGGAGGAAACTAGGTACGGTTAAATATCATGATATTGGGAACACCCATTGATATGAAAGTAGTTATTATTGAATTTGATGTTTTTTATTAGCTTTATTTTCCCCTCTGATTGAGGAAAATGGTATTTCCTACCATCCACCCAAAAGAGGTCTATATGAATTGGGTTTTCCACGTTCTTTTCATGTTTATCTTCTCCAAGATAGACTGGTCTATGGTCATGCTATAGGAAAAAAAGAATCAAAAGCTAGTTCATATACTCACATAGTTGATCCACTTTCATTTGATATCATATAATGCTTTCTTAAAATACATGCAACTATGGAAATTAAATTTATTATTAATAAATTATTGAATAAATGAGGTTTAAACAATGGGGTTTGAGCTTCCTAGGATCCAATGATGGGGTTGTGACATTGGGAAGCCATGAACTCAGTTTAGTTATTCCTGTTGGGCACGAATCATGGTTGAAATGATAATTAAAAGTAATTTGGAATTGATAATGGATAATTAATGTATAATTAATTAATTAATGTAATGTAAAATTGATTAAAAAGGGAAAATGTAACATGATAAAGATCATTAAATGGTTGTGTTCTTTTAGGTTATATAGTCTTAGTAGTTGATGCCAGTTGTCTGAGAGACGTTAGCTGTAATTGAGTCTATGTAATGGTTTTTCCCATAGTGTGGTTGTTAGCTATATTATATCATATACTACTTTATTTCAAAAATCTATCCCACCCTGTATGTTAATGAGACTAACACCCTAGGGCTTATGATCCCTAGGGGTGTTTTTTACAATATCCTGATGGGAGGATAGATAGTTGTATACCCCCTTTAGCCCTAATCTCTTCTCTTAAAAGTAAAATGTGCTAATATGAAAATCCATTATCTTTCTCCATATATGTTTATATAAGACTGTAATGGATTTTGACTATTTCACACACATGTATTTTGGATATAGATTCAGGAAAACTACTGAAGCTATAACGTTCATAGGATGTGATGGATTGAGGATCCTTACTCATTGTAAGGGTTATAATGGATTAAATCATAAAACTCAATGTTTGATACATATTATCCAGTCTATGGTGGATCCTAAAAACTACCTAGTCACATTTAGTTGTGTGGTTATGGTGGGAGTTGAACAAGGTGAATGTTGTGGTGCTTATCCCTAATGTCTATGGGAAATCCCTCTTGGAGAGACTTTCTTAGGAAGTGTGATGTTGGGGAGAAGCTACAAACAAGTGGATAAGTGGTGGTGAGGTACCCATGAAAATATTTATTATATTATATAGTATTTTATTCGATAATTATTGAGAGTAGCCCCAATAAGGAAGGAAATATAGCATACTTGATTAGGGGACGTGTTAGTTTCCCTTGTTGTTCAAAATGCTTTAGCATGCATTTATTACATTTTCACGAGAGGCTCTAGGGAAGAGTATTCTGAGTATAAAATTATAAACAACCAAAATTATATAAAAAATTTTCCGAGTCACATGGAGAATGTTGGATATCTAGTTGTTTACAACTAGTTTGGGGTTTTGCTGGCGATGTTCAAGTTTCGTGGTTGCTAACATTTTTTATTTTTTTGGAACGTTCTATTTTCTCATTCAGTTTTAGTAGTCCTTACATGAAATTACATATGTTTACCTAGGGTTTATATTAGATTACATTATAAGAAGGAGTTAGTTGGGGTCTGTCACGCCTCCCTCTTCGACCTGTTTTCACTTAGAGGGTAATGCATCTTACCTACGTGTTTGTTATACTCTCAGGGATATTCATAATCCTAGGGTCTAAAAGCGGTAGGATACATGGGGGATGGGGGTTGTGATCTCTCTTCTCACATTGTTAGACCATGAGGGGGACACATTGGGGTAGGGGTCATTAACATTTCATTCATAGTCGTAAAATTTTATTTATATTGGCATTCAATATTTTGAAATTAGTTATTATCATAATTGGGTAATTTTTTTGTTCATTTTTTATTTAATGGGTATTGATTTTTCCCTTCTGAGATATTCATTTATCATTCAGTTCATCATATCTTGTGGAAGATAACCTTTGAGTCAAAAATGTGATAAAACATTCTTTTCACTTCATTTAGGGGCTATCAAGTAGTATTGTGGTCATTAATATCACAACCAAGACTATTTTTATACATTATATTATTTAATTTATAATTTTATTTTTTTACCTCACTTCCAATATGGGATTTCAATTTAATTTTCAAAAACATGGTATGAATTTCATGTTGTATTATTAGGGTCATTTATCTAATAACCATGTGGAATACATGTGATAGTTTTATATATTTTTAGTAGAAACAATTCAAAGTATTTATACTTGTTTAGTTTAATATATTTCAATACCCATAAAATTTTCTATAAACTCTAGTGGAAGGAACCTAGTTTGTGCCTATTTTGGAGAACCAAGATTCAATTCCATGCACAATATCCAAGTCCTTAAAATTTTTAGTTTACCCATTTCCATATATTTTTTATAATAGAAAAATATACACATCCATCCTCTAATATAACATAATAAAACCCTGTTATCATTACAATTAAATTTACTTTCCTCAAATATTCATCATTTTTATTGGCCTCTCTTTCATAATGATATTTTGAGGGGCTATGAAATTTTGAAACATGAATATTTTTTTTGTTTTTATTGATTATTATTTTTCATTATTGAATATAAATTCATTAGTTAGGTTGAGTTTGATTATCCCCATAACTGGTAGTACCTATTTATTTAATTGATGGATCTATCTCATATAGGTTCTTGAATTTGAACCATTTAATATGTAATGGTTTTTATGATTTTTTCATTAATATTTGAAATTTTATCATGTATATTAAATATGGATATAAAATAATAAATTATATCCTCTGAATTTCATCAATTATAAAATGGATTTCCCCTTTTTTTAAATTTATAGAACATTTTTGGAAATCACTTTCACTAAGTATTTGTTGAAATGCCTCATTAGCCATTAAACTTATAGTCGAATTATTATGACTATTTTCATTTAGATGTAATGAATTATTATTATTATTTAAATGTAATACTCATTAATCTTGTATGAAACATTACATATGATTTCCATAGAAAAGTAAAACCCCATGGGACATTCCCAATATATTTAGGAAAATAAATTGTTACATTGTTGTGTATGTGAGGGTTGCATGTAAAGGTGATTGTGTATTGTCTGAATTCTCATTATGGATTTAGTGGTGTTTATATTGAGGTATTAATATATGAGGATTTCATTGTTTGGGATTTTTATTATATATGTATTATAATATATTTTTACTTTAACTATTCGCCACAATATATATCATCTAAAACCGGTGTAGCTATATGGGGAGCTAAGAGTCACATGATAAATTTATTCATGGTGACACATCACTTGTATAATTATGTAATATTTTATTTTCCATATTTTATTGTTCCCATTGATAAAGACCATTGAATGTAATAATACATGTTATAATAGGTTAGTTGTTATCTCGTGTTAGATTACTTTATCAATTTTCTTCTACAAGTCCTTGATTTCCACTATAATTCTAATATTTTCATTATAATATATTTATCAATAAATTATTTTAATGTTTTATAAATATTAATTAATGTAAATTATTTGACTTCCTCAACTCATGTTATTTATATTTTAATATTGTGGGGAAAAATTTCACTTTTCCCAACTTATCATTCACTTTTTGTTGTGATTTTCATTAAATATGTAAATTGATATTTTCACTATTTAGAAAAAATAGAATCATTATATATACATACATATACATATTTAAATTATCATGAGATAAATTTATCATTAAGAATAATCCATGGACCAAAATTTTGTTGCCTATATGGCTATAGAGAACATGATTATTATTAATTCATGGTTAGCAGGTTCTACATTGACATGTTAATAAGTCGGTAGGTCCAACATTAAGGATGATGGTGGAGGAACGTCCCAATGAAATGTTTACACATAGAGATGGTTATTTGTAATCCTATTTAGAATATTTGTTTATTTTTTGATTTATCATTGTGTTAGTATCCTTGTATTTTTTATATTAATTATGTATGATGTAGTGTTTCATTGATTATTTATTTTGAAGGTTTATTACTATTTTTGTCCTTATTCAAATTTAATTTTTTTGAATACTTTTATTCATGATTAGGTTCAAATATATTTTATAAATGATAATTTTTAGGGTTGGAACTTTAAATCATATAATTATTGTGCCATAACTCCATTGGGAATTCATGGAAACATTTTTTAATATTCATGTGAAATAATTCGTAGTAATGTATTCTAATTCCCCTAGACATAATTTCATCATCAGAGAAAAGATAATTTCCCTTATGAATATCAGTAGATTTATTAGGTTCCCAATACATGGATAGTCAAGGTTTTTTTATAAACCCAATGGAAACCATTAAGAGACACCTACATACATCTAACATTCATTTAAAACCATGAAATAATCATCATTGTCCATTCCATTATGGAATGTTCAAAATCAAAAAAAAATCCATAAATATAATAATAGAATCTAAATGCATCATATAAAGACTAAAATATTTGAATTCATTAATATATATCCAATAAAAAATAAGAACATATATCTTGGAATATGTTATATCATATTCCTATTTGAATTATCATTATTTAATCATTATATGACTTTTAATTTAGTATAAATGTATATGTCTGACATTAATATAATTCTTAACAAATATTATGATATCCAATATCACTTAAAAATAATAATAATAACTTCTATTTATTTATATCCACCATATAATTCCTCTGTTATGATAGACACATTAGTTTGTATATATCAATATTTTAATTTACAACAACTATATTCAAAAAAAAATATTCATCATAGTATTCCATGTGAATCATATATGCCACAATTTTTTTCCTAATTTTATGAAAATATTTCCCTCTACAATATGACTCTCCCCCAAAACTAAAACGAAACGATTCTCTACTATTTACATTATTCACATTACTCTGATAATAAATCTAATGAGTATTGGTATTATAATTCTTTCATTGTTGAAAATATAATTTATTTGTTAGACACATATTTTTTGATGATATATTTGCAAAAAACATTCTTTCATGGTGGGGAACCATGATATTTAATATTTGTATTTAAAAATTCAGGTTAACTATTGTATTTGAGAAATTATTCCCCATAGGTTTATTGTTTCAAAGTCATTTATATTGAATACTTATCATTACACTATTTCATTAATATTATATTATACTATTTTAGTTGGAACAATTTACGGTTTGTTTACCAAAATCAACAAAAGATTAATGATTTTTTTTTCATAAGAAACCATAATTTATATCATCACAATTTCATAATGGACATGTAAATAATTATTAATATAATGTTTTGGTGTATAATCCTTTGTAGGTGATATATAGTCCAATTAATTAATGGTGACTGAGTCACATTATTTCTTTTCATTTATCCAAGCATGTACATAAATTGAAATAAATAATTATTCTAAACTATATGATTTCAATCAATAATATATATAGATATATCCATAATTAAATAGGTAATTTCCAACAATTAATTGTTTTTTAAATAATTATAAAAAAAAACAAAATCAATGATACCATTTTTATTCCTTTTTATTTGTTTCCTCGCCACATGATGATATTCTTAGAGATTACATTAAAAATGTATGTTTTGGATAGTTTTATAACTAAATTATTATTAATTTCTATAAAATTATGTTATATTCCAATAATTATATGAATTATTTTTTATCCCATAACATTAATGACATTATTTTTTTCCAATATTGGTTTCAATTTTTAGTGGTGTGTAAACTCTATTACAATCTTATATGTCATTTTTCATTTCATTTTGTAAAATATAAAATCTACCAATATGGTTAATCATAATTTTTATTTTAATATGTATTAATAATGATAATAAAGTATGTATACATAGATATCTAAAATTTTCATCCCATAGTTTCTGAAAATTCTTCCATAAATCCCCCACAAACTTTTACACACATGAAATTGCCTATATAATCAAAAATTCTGAATTATCTTTCCACTGATCCATTAACATTGATGTTGTTGTTAGAACCACATCCCCTATTTGTTATTTTTTTCCATATTTCACCATTCATTGGAATTTTACATGATCATTGGTGACTATAATTGTTTTATATTCTTTATATAGTAGTAATTACTCACTTTTTATCACATTACCATGATCATAATATATGTTTTTTTAAAATGTATTTATTTCTAATTAGATTAAAGTCAATAAGAATCGTTATATGATTCCAATTATAATTTTTTTATAATTAATTATCTTTTATATTCATTGAATTCTCCTATAACTCATCTTTTATCTATTTTTTTTAATATGTTGGATCCATCTATGATAAAAATTATGTTTCTCTAATGTTGTTATTCATCAAAATTTAATGAGTGATGTTATCCTAAAAATATGAATAAATTATTTAATTTTGTCACTATACTATCCCCATTGAAATAATTAATGGATAAATTAAACTTTGATATATAATTTTTATTTAATTTTAGAGTCGTCCTCTAGTTGCTCATAATAAGTTCCTATAAAACACGATTCATGGAAATCTAATAACTGATATATATCATCTGGATTTGAATTTTGAAAACTATTATTTACATTTTATTCAATAACATTCACATACTTCTTAAATAAATATTATTATTCCTTCCATTAGGTAATTAGTCATTACAATGTCAGATATTATAAATAATAGAATGGAAAAAATATTTATTGTACTATATATAGTATGAAGGAAAACATAGAAATAGAGGGAATCATGATGATGGAATTTTAATGATTTTTTAGAAATGATTTTCTAGGATGGTTTTTATGTCCTCACATAATATTAAAATGTGATATGATTCATCTAATGGTATATTTCATTCTTATAATATCCATTGGATGGATGTATCAATGAAATATAGGGAATTTTATAGTCATTATAATTTAGACATACATAATGGTGTAAAGAATGTATTGAAAAGGATTTTAATCAAGATTCTTGAGTCAATATCAACCCTATAAAGACTCAAGTGTTTCAACAATATCCTTGAATTATGATGTATAAAAATTAAATATTCATCATGTAATGTAATTCATGGTATTCATATTTTTTTGAATCTTATCTGAATAAAAAATTCACTATTATAAACCACTCTATCACCACCCATTATTCAATTGGATTATTTCCTATTAGCATTGAGATTTAATATAAACCTAGGAGGGATCCATATAGACGATTTTTGTTTCACATGACCTATAAAATTATATTTAAAGACTTATGCTCATTAAAAAAATTTAGTTCCCACTAACCCCAACTTCCCTGAATAATTTTCCATTTTACACTTTTCTGTTTAAGTAATGATTGGAAATGTCTAGGATTGTTATGGAATTGAAAGGTGGTCAAAAATGATTATAAAATGAATATATTACTGAGTTAAAGATATGTTTTATAGAACTAATTTTGAGGTTAATGTATATCTTGTTATCAAAATTAATCTAAAAAAATAATCCTGGGATATTTTACTAAAGTGATGGTGCATTGATTTGATGTTAGGGGATATAAATATTTAACATCTTAATTCTAACTACACAACTAACTATTCAATCCCCAAATTATATTTAATAACACCTATATATGTGTAAAAATTTGTATGATTATTTTTTTTAATGACAAGGTTTTATGATATATTTACTATAGAGAAAGTGGGATTAATGAGTAGTTGAACTTCTGGTAAGTGGATGAGTAAAATTTAGGTACTGATATATTAATGAAGATCATCTTATCATTCACTTCTAAGAGGAATATCACCACCATACATTATTTAACATATTCTCTAATAAAATCATGCTTAATTTTATTTTATCCCTTGAATTATGGAATTACTATGAATTTTATGATAGCATGATGACCATTCTATCTTTCTATAATGAAAATATGATCATCCCTTAGGATTTGTAGCATAGAAGTGGGAATAACTAATAGGGACTACATGTCGACCTTCTATATTAATGATCTACAAATAGGTAATTCCACATTAATAATATAAATAATATTAATTTATTATTTTTAAATTTTTTATACGTCTTACTCTGTCAAATAAATAAGAAATATTAATTCACCCCCTTAATAATGATATTTTCAATGTATTTTTAATTTTTCAGAATGTATCATTTTCATCCAAATACTCTATTTTTTTGTGTTGGTTATTTTGTTCAATTTAATAGGTTCAAATATTCACTATCATTGAAATATAACCTATTTTATTTAAAATTAGTGGATCAAAATTAAATATTCATGCAGTTATTTGATATAAAATTCTCAATGAATAATATTTTTACCATAATATTAACAATCATTATTTCTCACTCAATAAATGAATTTTATTATTGATTTATCTAAAATTATAGATTATATTTGAATTTATATTTATTATTATTAATTTTATAAGTGGTGTAATTAAAAAACATGTGTTACCTAATCCCTATAATCAAAATATCAATCCACATGGCCTACAGACTGTTTCATAGGACCATAAAGATTCATTTGGTTTCATCAATTCAATATTTAATATTTACCATTGATTATAATTTTTTATAGTAGTAATTAATGACTAGTAGAACATTTGGTATCATAAAAATAATTGTATATACCTTTCCATAAGATTCATGATACGATCCTTATTATGACTTCAGATGTGGAGTATGAGTAAAAAGGTATCTGCCTACCAAATGGAGATTAAAATGGGATTTTCTATGTATTTCATGACCACTGAAACTCTAATATATGAATATTATTTATTAAATAGGCCACATATTTAACCAAATGCTTATAAAAATAAGTGTTAGAGTCAAAAAATATTTTTGGGGTTCTTATAAAAATATTTTTGCATCATAAAAATTCCCAATGTAGTCTATTTAACAAATCATGGGGTCTATTTATTTAGAATTTTATATTTTATTGGTAAAACCCATATAAGGGATTATGGATCAAAAGATATTAATTTTTGAGGATGGTAAGAAGTTTAAGTCCCCATTTTCCCTGGTCCATTCAACTAGGTCTCCTCTAGTCACTCATCGAACCTCATCTGAGTCTCTGTTGCCCCCTTCGCAACCCTAACCATGCCACATATAAACCCCACCTCTCCCAAGATTCCCCCACTCACCCAGGTCATTTTCATAGTCCAAAATAGACCATCCCATAATCATTAAAGATATACACAAACATGAATTGATGATCAAGAGGTAAGGGATCTTTTTTCACTATATATTCCAGATTCACCACCTATGTGAGATTACACGTGAGAGATCTAACACCAAGGTGATCCTCGTGTTAAAACTTATATCAAGGTAAATTCATATGTAAAACCATCATCTTATTGAACATACCCTAGGAAGAAATTTTATTTGTTCCTTTCACCTAAAAATCCATTTACTTAGGACCCTTCTCCATGGACAACCTCCACCCATCCAAATGAATATTTTTACTAATGAATTTTAAGGATACATGGGAAACTATAGTTTGTAAACATCATACCACTATGTGATGAAATAGATCAAAAAATTATTAAACACCTCACTTTGGTTACCTGAATAAGTTACTCTATATAATTCCCATTATGGATAACTAACCTTAATATCATGATCATTGCTGATAAGCTCTTCAAGATGAGTCATCATCTTGTTGAATATATAAATAAATTTCCATTGAGTTGATATTTCTCTAGTTAAATACCTGGGAAAGGATATGGTCTTGTTTATCAATCCAAACTTCTTTATCCCCATTTCCATAATCATGATGCCTTATTTCATAAATTATTTTAATCGCATCTTCAGAGAAATTTTGTTCGAGTGATTTTTCTAGCATTTCTTCCTTGGAGTGTAGGAAAAGTTTCAAGCACTCCAAATCATGATCTTAATTATATCTTGTTTTCCTAATAGATTCTTGAAATTCCACATTCCGTAGTGTATTGATTTCCTTGTTTCTACCCATACCGGATGACCTAGTCTCCATCGGTTTTGGAATGTGAGGATAATATATGTGTCCCATTGGTATTTTCCCGTTGACCACAACACATTTCCATGAGTCACAATTTCAATTTTCCCTTTCATCCATCTATGGATGTGAGGAACATTCCATTTAATTTAGTCCAAACTATCAATTGAGAGTTGGCTATAGATTACATCACCTGAGGTATCCACTTATTTAGTCAATGATGGTTCTTGAACATCCAGAACATTAAATTGATTTACCATCTTAATCATTTCCCATTATTTTATGGGCCTCTACATATATATATATATATACTCCACCATTCATACATTAATTACTAATCAAGTATTATTCCCCCACCCCCTGCCTTTAGATGGATTTAGGATTTAGCGCTACAAGTGATTGGGTCTAAGGGCCCCAAGACAGTCACCTCATATAGCCTCCCTTTTCTTAGATTAGAATATATTGCAGCAAAGAATAAATATATCCCCTATAAAATATTTTTGGATGGATCAGCCTCCTCTTTGAAATCAAGAACAATATTAGATCTTCCAGGGGGACTAGCTTTTCTCAACCCCAGGGCTGCTCATATCCACATTCAATAAAATGTAGTTTCATGTAATTGTCCTTTGAACCTCAACCTTGAGTACCACCTAGACTATGGACATCACTAAATATCTAGTTCATCTCACCTTCTAAGACAATTTTGATTGTAACCGGATGTTTTACAATAGCTCTATCCAAGGGTACCTCCCTTTCTGTTCCACCCACCTACAAATCCTCATTTCATACTAGCTACAAGGGGATTATAGCCATATTGTTATTTAGACAGGTAAATACATCCATGACCAAAGGCTCTGGCTCCTTATCCTTAACACACATCACTAAAACTGGATATACTAAGGAAGGTCACTATTGGATTTGATCCTCCTGGGACATACAACGAAGGATAGTTCTGGTCTCCGCACCGTGAATGGCTTGTCGCATGATGGGTTCCAAAGCCTCTGATACATCCTGACACACCTCCTCATACTCACCCAATCCAGTATCATCTCGAACATACTGGTACACTACGTGATATATCTACACCTCATACCCCTCAGTTATTGTTGAAAATGGAATCATGAATTTCCTATCTCTACGAATGTAATTGAATTTGGAGACCAAATGGCCTAACTAGTTACATCCCACGATAAACAATTTCCATGACTCAGAGACCACCAATTTTTTTTTATGAACTCATCTCCAACATTGATCTATATCCAATCTGGTGGAAGATTTGAAACATCAACCTCATCACATATGTGAGGGGATATTGGATGGAAAACATCCGAAGTATGATTATCTAAGAAAAAATTATAACCTACCATGTTTCCCAACATTTAAATAATTGAGGTTTTCCGGAATGAAAGCGTCAGTTCTAGAAAACATACCCACACCATTTTCAATGTTCGATCACAGTTTATGTTGAACTAAATAGTCTTCTGTAGGAAGTAGAACCCGCATAAGTTGATTATATGCGGGATGTTGGTCCATGCAATGATCAGATCATCATCCAAGGAAAAACCAATCATCATGTGGCTTTGATCAAGAATACATGCAACCATGATATCATAAAGACACACTGATCCAAAAACAAATATATCAAAATCCTAAACCGGTTGGGGGGGGGGGTGGAGATCCCTGAATCGAGCCACCAGCATCGAAATTTAATGATCCAAAGATGCATTGAATTTAATTGCTAAAAACATGAGATGTGGAAAGCTATTATAATGGTCAGGGACCTTAGGGAAAATACGGATCAATGGGAATAATGGGAGGAGGTCTGGTTTAGTGAATATGATGATTGACCAGGGCATTGTGGAGAATTGTAGTTCATTCCCCCTCCCCCTTCTAACAAGGACAGAGTTATATCTTCAGACATCTCCGGTAGGGCATCACCACTTTAGGCTCAAGCTCCACAATGAGGGATCCTCACAAGGACTTTTTAAGACGATATCCACCCAAATACCATCACCTATGAATTAAATTCCATGGGGACCTTAACCTTGGTTTCCATTCACCTATGTCTTTTACATGGGATGCCATCATCTAATGGTTATTCACATTGGTGAATAACCTCTTTGGGAAATTCAAATGGGTGGTCATCCAGTTGAGGACATTCACTGTGGAGTGCATCCACTCAAGGGATGTTACTTGGGTGAGACATCACCAATGACCCTTACAATGTCACGATTGTAGAAAGGCATTTACTAATGTGAGATAATATGTAGATTTTGAACCTTTCAATCGAGGAATTCAACTTATCCGCCACTAGAGAGAATGTTTTTATAGAATGACCCCTCCTCCTAGTCCTATGAAATAGAAACTAATTCTATTATCTTGTTCCTCAATAGGGAAAATTATGTTTTCTATTTCATTACAATGTCTAATTAATAAATTACCTAAATCCCAAGTTAATGAACTAATTCATCTTTATGGAAACAAGACGTTTTCATACATGAATACTTCATCTTATTATTGAAAATATAAATTATATGTCCATAAAATATACACCCAAATAGAATATGTTTATTGTATTTGGAAATAAAAATATATAATATAAATGTTTGTAAATGATCAAAAGAATTTTCTGATTATTTTCATTCCATTCACACAATTCTAATAAGTAATGTACAATAAAATAAATAACATGTGCATAGAAAACAAAAGAAATGCTACGATCATATTATAAATAAGGGAAAAATTAATGTATATCAAACAATGATCATAAGTGATCATAAGATAATCACAAGGGTATAATAACATGATAATACCATTGGATAATCACAATTATCAATTCATGTATCATAATCAATAAGCATGCAATAATGTTTTATCAATCAAAATACATAAGACATAATTGTTCAGAATAATTAAAAAATAATCATGAGCCAAGAGAAAATATCACAAGTATATTAAAATATAATTAGGAGTACACATAATAATTTAAAATCATTTCATTATCCAAATATCACTACCCAAACTATTATAGTGGCTTGGGTTCACTTATTATTCCATAAATTCGTTATTTGAGGTTAACTCCAAAGATTGTCTTATTGGACAATGTGCGTTGCTAAATTGGGTTCATATCCCATTAATAACGTTATTATCTCAGAATATATTAATCATTTACTAATTAATTAAAGGCCTATATAATTCTCGGCTGACCCATCAAATAATGTAAAACCTAAATATGTCTGCCACATGTTCATAAAAAAATCATCATAACATCATATCAAATATAATGTAATGGAGAAAAGTTTCAAAAAAAGTAATCGTAATATTCATAATCCTTTTCGAGAAATAATAAATATGTTAAATTCGATCGTACTCATATTAAAACATGGTAATATTCACTGGTTATTTTCGTAGATAATAGATCCATTAAAACATTACTATAACATTTCTAGATGAAAATATACTTACCATTTTATTTAAATTATATATAATATAAAAAATAAAAAATTAAGGAAAATTATTATAAAATAACTATTCAAAATTAAAAGGTATTTTTTTATGAAAATAGTATTCATGATGGTGGGGAATGTTGTCAATATTGTGTTTCTTAAAATAAATATTCCTCTCATTTTTTTTCTATAAATTAAAAAATAACTATGTTTAGAAAACCATAGGAATATTTTTTATAAAAATTAATATGAAATTATATTTTTCAAAAAATGAAAATAAATAATTCTTAAATAATAGTAAAAAAATCATGAAGACGTTGTATAGATAATACAGTCATGGAAGAAATGATTCCAAACTGAAGAAATAAACATGTTTGGCTTTCCTTGAAAGAATTATTTTTGTCTCATGGTTAATTAAATAATGGAGAACTAAAAAAATTAACATTTTAATAATTACCAAATTGGTTGAAAATTATATTTTTTGTAATGTTTAATCATATAATATAATTATAATAAAATTTACTGATAAAAAATCCAACTAAAATAATTTTTGAAATATATAACTATATTTTCTTTTTTAAAATATGATTCATTACCCCCATGAGAGAAATAAACTGTTGTAAAACATTAAATACCATAAGAATAAGATTATTAATTATAAATTATATTAAAGGGGTCATATATATACATCATTAAATAATATATATATATATATATATATATATATCTCTGTGTGTGTGTGTGTGATATCAAACTATCCTTAGTAAGAAATTTAAATGAAGAACTCTTACAACATTATGATGTTTTTAATAGGATGTCATTGGAAGCATAAAAATCTTATTTTCAAATAAAAATCTCAAATTAGATAATTTATTATGAATAAATATTTTATATATATATACTTCATACCTATAATTTTCGTGAAAACCATTGAAAAATGAAACCTAGAAGTGAAATTGAGAGAAAACACTAAAGTCATTCATGTTATGAATTTTACGTCATATTTCCTCTAGTATAGTAATTTAAATTTATAATTAACTTGTAATTGAAAAATAGTAACAATAATAATACAAAAAAAGGTTTACCTATAACTTCTTATCACCTGATCAATGACATTATTTCATTATCATAATTATTTCACGTAATAATGGAATCATTTTTCATGTATATTATAGTTTTTCTATGATGGTCCTCACATGTAGATTATGGTTTTTTCAGCACCATAATTATAATAATAATAAAAATATAATATTTTTTCATTATATACATAATTATATCAATTATTATAGATATATGATGAAATAATAATTATATCACTTTTTAGAGAAGGTTGTCTGTACATACGAAAGATTGTTGTTTCCAATTCACAATGGATGAAAATAAAGAAAGGTAAAACATAATATGAATATCCAAAATAATTATTATAAACAATATATATATATATTACCAATAAATATACCCCTTTTCAATCCTTATAATGATTAATTGACAAAATATATCACATTGACTCATGGAGGTTGTACTCCACACATACACATGAGTTAGAAAATTATTTCCCAATGGTTGGGATGATAAGAAGGATGACACGGTATTATAAATTCATTATAATAATTATTCCAAAATTATAATATATAATAATTATACCCATCATAATATTAATACATAAAATATGGTATTGGAAATGTAATTATGTCGTTATGTGGAGGTTATAGTATAAACGTTTGAATGTATAATGCTTTCATATTTAATATTAAGGGAATGATTTTAGAATTTAATTTTCATATATATCCATTATGATATATGGAATGATTGGTTTTTATAAGGGTGGAAGGGGTGCCTTTTTATAAGTGAGGGAAGGGGCACTTATGAAATTTTGTAAAAGATTTCTACTTTATAATGTCATAATAATAGAAATGTGGATCCATTTGTCTAGGTATTAGAAACAATGATATGAACATGAATATATATCTTCATTCTATTAAAATCATATGTGTTTGGGGGAAATCTTACATTAATTCTTGGTTTACACTTGATAAACATGTTTAACCTGAATTGTTTTAATAAAATTATACTAGTTTTACTCTTCATTATAAAATATACTAATGTTCACCCTATTAATTTTTTTAATAATATTGGTTGAAAATATGGAATCCATTTTAATAAATTCAATTTCTAGATGTGAAATAAATTAATTATAAACAACTACACAACCTATAATGAAAATCCATTATTGAAAATGTGTTCTTTTATTATTATACATAATATACATAAATGCATTTACTTTTATAAAACCTAAAACCAAATATAAAATATATGAATAAATATATTGTCTATAAATTTCAGTACATCCATCAAAAAAGGATTTATTGAGTTTTTTATGAAATTAATGCATTGTGGGCATAAAAATACATTCTGGAAATTTTTCTCATAAATGAATAATATCAAAATCAAGTATAATGATTTTTCATATATAGTTGTTTATATTATTTACTATTAATTTATTATTATATTCGATAATATTCTTCTTTAAAAAATAATTGTAGATTTACTTGAACTGAAATGTCGGTTTTTAAATAAATTGATATTTTTTAGTATTCCCTAAAAATAAATCATTTTATGAAAATAGTAAAAATACATTATAATATAATATTATCATACTACATTCAAAAATGATATTTCTATTAACAAAAATAAGTATTCTATAAATTTTAGAAGTTAATTTTACTATTTAATCTCAAAAAATAAAGTAACAATATTTCATGGTGATAAGTGATTATAGAAATATAAAATGAATTTACAATAAATTGAGTGATTATTTTTTATAATATATTTAGTAGATTTTCGTTTTTAAAAACATTATACACATTTTTTATAATGTGGTTATTAATATTGATATTGTATAATATTATTAATATATTATAATTGTTTAATATATTGAATTATATATAGACATTGGGTTTGACCAAATTCTAGCCAACAAACACTTGCAATTTATTTATAGAAAAAAAATATTCTAAAATATTAGGGTTATACATTATCTAGCTATAAATAAATTTTATCCATGCTATATTTATCTTTGTAATAAATTTTTTAATATGATAAAATTCATTACTAAAAAAATTCGTGAAAATGAATAATAAAACATCTTTCAAAAATTGGGAGTGGGAATAAAAAATGATACCTAAAATAACACATAATCTGGTTCCCAAATAAATTGAACGTCAATGGGAAGTGAAAAAATTTACATGGAGTGTAATAATAATGATTAAATAATTACATAGAGTGATATCAAACATAGTCATGAGAGATTAAATGTACAAAAAACCAAAAATTAGTGATGTGTAAAAATATACATCCTCTACACTGAAATAGTTGTAAAATGAAAATATTTTCATTTTCAATATCATTTTTTCTTGATGTAGTGATTTATTTTACAATTTACTAAGATAAATTATACATATAACATTTCTTAAAATACATAAACATCATTTCATACATTAGTTGTGTGTTTTAATTCGCATTCAACTCTTCTCCACCATATTCAAACAACATGAATTTCCCATTCGTGAAGAACTAAAATTAAGATGATATGAATTATAGTATATATAAAACAGTAGACATTCATTCCTTTTGTATCTAAATATTTAATAAAAATTAATTTTCCCTGGTTAATCAATATGGATAAATCTTCATAAAAATAAATACATTATTAATCTATAAATACTCAATAATAAAACCCAATGATAAACATAAAACATTCATTAAATAATAATATTTTAGACTCGTAGAAAATATGTATGACCAAATTTATAATGGAAATATTTTAAGAAAATGGACCCATATGTTGGAGAATAAATTTATTTTTATACCCCAAACAATATAATATAGTAATTAATGTAACATTTCCAAAATATGAATACCTTTATCTTATATTCTTCTAAAACATGATAATTACTTGAATAACTTGTCACGAACCATCCTCAGGGCCCGTGCCATTACTACCCCAAGCCTGCCTTCCAGAGGCTAGGGGCTGGCGACTAGCACCAAAGATGTAATTCCCGATAAAAAGGGAAGACATTGCCTTTAGAAATTAAACAAATACAACAGAGTACGCAACTGAAAGTAAACAATAAGTAAAACTGTATACAAAAGATAGTGCCGAAAGGAAAGGGGGATGAAAATACATTCTCAACAGTAAAGTACAGTACAACTGAAAAGATAGTACAATAGTAGTAATGTAACACAGTAACTACTTAGTCGTTCTCCGAGAATCCCACCTGAAGGGTGGGTATAGATGACCTTCTCAGCACCCAGGTCTGTCCATCAACTCCGTTTATGTCTCGCCAAGTGGTCCACCTCTGGGTACCATCCAGCTCTACAACTGTCTACCTCAATCAGTATTGTCCGTCGTCTGCAACCAACACAATGTAGTGTGGGCATATCCCGTGCAGGGGTGAGTATATCAATACTCAGTAGGGACCCCGATACCTGCAAAGGTCTCATAGAATCCACAAAATATAAACCACAAAAGGAAATATACAATCACGAAGTATCCACCATCCCTACTTAGGTGTATGCCCATACATATACCTAATTTATCAACCACAGTCTAGCTCCAACTCTCGAGCCCAAGCACAACCCAGTCCACACAAGAATTAAAGTTAATCAAGTAAATTATAATGATTGATAGTCAAGACTCAGATCACAGTAGTATACAACTTTTGTATAGTGATAGAGATGATCATATGTAGTCACTACTTCATCTATGATTCCAGACCCACACAGGATACAAGAACAGTAGTCATCGTGGTCGAACCCATGGAGGATCCCAGTATATAGTCATCGTTGTCGAACCCACGGAGGATCACCGTAAAGCAGTCGTCGCTGTCGAACCCATGGAGGTTCCCATTATAGTAGCCATCACTATGGGTCTCACACAGGATCCCAGTATAGTTGTCATCGTTGTCGAGCCCATGGAGGATCTCAGAATAGTAGTCATCACTGTTGAACCCACATAGGATCCCAGTACAATAATCATCGCAGTCACTGCCTGCTCTAGGGTTCCCACACACAGCAACACGATTCCAGGAGGGTCCACTCCTCAAGAAAAGGGTTCGATACATCAACTATAACGATATCTATAGTTGATGTATCCCAATGTTCCGTCTCACCAAAAGGACCCCTACGTGATAGACGGCACATCAATCGGATGCTCGGTCTGAGAGTTATTGGCTTTTCCTTTCGAGGGGCCCAGTTGGAATTATGCATATTCCCAACTCGGCCCTTTTCTAAAGTTGTCCAAAACAAACATATATTATGAAAAAGTTCTGTCTCGTCACGAGGATCCTAGCGTCGCAGACGACGCCTTAATCGGACGCGCGGTCTAGAAGTTATTCGGGTTTAAGAGAAATGGGACCGGCCCATCAACCCCAGTTGGCTGGCGGGTCGGCCCGACTCGGTTTGGTGGGTTTTACCTGGCTCGGTGGAGTACATCCCACCCAGGTACCCATCCCGATGGGTCCGACCCGGTACAGTGGTCGGCCCAGCCTGGTGGGGTACGGCCCACCCACGGACCCGACCCAGGTCGTGGGCCGGTTCGGCTCACTCGGCGGCGCCGAGCAGCGCTGCCCCTCCTTGCTGCCCGGTAGGACGAAGCATGCCGGTTTTTCTGGTGTGAGTAGCTCGCACAGCGGGCCTCTGTCCTCCAACGCGGTGCCGCAGTTTCATCTGCCCGGCCAGCAAGCAGCCGACTAGTTCACCCACCGAAGCGGTCCACCCAGTGCGGTCCACTGTCTTCTCAGTAGTGCGGCTCTCCGGTCTCTTTCCTAGCTGGCTGAAGCCATCCGGTTCGTCCAGCGAGTAGCCCGTAGATGCGGACCGCACCTCCTCCACGCGGCACCAGTGTGTGCCACGGTTCAACAGCATAACCGGCAGTAGTCGGCCTGTTCTTCAGCCCGAGCAGCCCGTGGTTGCGTGCCGTAGTTTTCCTCCATGTGACCGGTGCACTGCCACCACTTCCGGTCACCACCACCTTCGGTCGCTGCCCCCTCCAGTTTTCATTTCCAAAATAAACATGAACTAATTGAGGGTTGTCGGGCCATTTTCGTTCAGCCTTCTCCCTCCGTGTTAGGCGAAATCAAATAGCCGAATTCAATCCAATGCATTCATCCAGAACGAGATATAATTTTATTCACTTAAAATTATGAAAAACCCACTACCTCGATTCTGGAACATTTTTCACTTGTCGGTGTCGTAGGAAGTGAATTAGAAGATGACATCGTACATTGCGCCAGTCACACGCCGCCAATTTCGGGTTCGAGCGTTGTTCCTTGTTCTTCATCAGAAAGGACGTCATTCTTCATCAAAGATGTTCTTTGTCCTTTGCTAGAGATGTTCTTTGAGGAAAGAACTCTTTCTTTCTAATCCTTCCAATGACCCCGAAGAAAATATTTTCCAAGGAAATTATAATAAAAAGGCTCCCCAACAAAGTATGACCATGTATTAAAAATAATTCAAATGAATTGTTGACACCAAAAATTAATTAAAGAAGTATTTAATTAATTGTGTTGGAATAATTAATGGGAGGGAGGTGGAGATTCCCCACCATTATGTGGAAGTTCAAAAGATAAAAAGGTGGTTTATGGGAGTAAAAGGGGGATATGAGGGGTTATGTGCTTGTGTGGGCCCCACCAAACATTATACTCTCATGGGAGGTTATGTGTGGTGTGGTCCCCACCTCCAACTTCCCTTTAGAGGAAATAACCACCACTCAAAAATAAAGTTGTGTAACCCAAAAATTTTACTGAATTTATTAGGAATCCCCAAATTATAACTTCTACTCTCGACCAAACGCCACTGCGGTAAATGTATCGTTAAATGAATACTGTCACTGCGAGTTCATCGGTGTCCTTGAATTTCAATTCAAAGCACCGGTGCGAAAGATAGAAAACCACACATGTACGTTTACTAAACGTATTTGAAAAAATCTTCAGAAATTGATTCGAGGAACACCGGGCCTATGAATCGGGAGACTTTAGAATCTACGGACTCGTAAAATACCAAATAATTGGGGAACAAATTTCCATGAAATTTCAGAGTCTTTACAATACCCCCACCTTAGTGATTTACATCCCAATAAATCTAAAACACAAACTAGGAAAACAAAAGGGGTATTAAGCAAGCATCTGAGCCTCCCCCTCCCATAATCTCTCCTGGAGGTCCCCGTGCTTCCAACAAATGCGCACCTGAGGAATTAAACATCCTCGTAGGACCCGCTCTTGTCGATCCTCAATATCCACTAGAACCTCCATGAATGTCTCCCCATCATCGATGTCCAACACCCCGTGGCCGATGATGTGGGACAGATCATTCACGCTTCTCTTCAGCAGAGATACGTGGAAGACATCGTGCACCTGGTGCTACTGAGGTGGATGGGCCAGGCGATATTCCACCTCACCTACTCTGCTGAGGACCTGGAGCAGGATGATTAAATGCCGAGATAACTTTCCTCCTCAGACAAATCTCTGTAGACCTCGTCGACCTGAGACCCGTAGAAAGATGTGGTCACCATACTCAAACTCCAGTGGTCTCTATCTCCTATCTTCATATGAATTATGTCTACTCTGTGCAGTCTTCATCCACTATAAGATTATCTGCTCCTCCTCTCTCATAGCCTAAACCATATGTGGTCCTACAAGTGTTGACTCCCCTGGGTTAGTCCAGCACAGATGAGATCTGCAAGGTCGGTCGTACAATGCCTCATAAGGGGCCATCCCGATGGTGGAGTGGAAACTGTTGTTGCACTCAAACTCCACCAAGGGTAAGTGATCCTATCAGCTATGTCCAAAGTCGAGTGCACATGCACATATCATGTCCTCGAGTGTCCGAATAGTCCTCTCAGTCTGACCATCCGTCTAAGGATGAAAGGCGGTGCTCAAGCATTGTTACATGCCAAAGCCTCATATAACCCCTTCCATAGCTGAGAAGTGAAATGAGCATCTCTATCAGAGACAATAGTTGATGGAACACCGTGAAGCCGTACGATCTCCTAAATTTAGAGGCCTCTCGAGCTATCTTCTCAGACCAGCTCTCTAATCATTAGGAAATGGAATGACTTGGTGATTTGATCAATGATCACCCAAATAGAGTCATTCCCTCTAGATTTAATTCTATGTACTATCATGAAATCCATGTATATAATGTCACACGTCCACTCTGGAAACTCTAAGGGTTGTACCAAGCCTGCTGGTACTTAGTTCTCTACCTTCACTTGCTGAAAAGTGAGTCATAGAGAGAAAAAATATACTACTGCTTTCTTCATAACCAGCCACCAGTTTTGTCATCTGCGGTCCTGATACATCTTCACCACTCATGTATTTACCGCTAGTGGGGAAGTGGGAACTCTTTCAATACCTCCTCCTGTAGTGCAACTAGTACCATGGTACGTCTTCTGAATAGGATGATGTGATCTCCTCCTTTTGAAAACCCATCAGGTGTCTGCCCTGAGGATATCTAAGCACGTTGCATCTCACAGTTAATGTCCCCACGTTGTGCCTCCCTGACTCGCTGAAGGAGTGGAGGAGTGACTATGAGAGACTAGAGAAAGGATACTCCATCTCTATCCACAAAGGATATCTGCAAAGCAGCCATCTGCTCTGTAGCCTCTCCTACCAGCTGAATGCATGATCTCCTTCTGGGAGAATCTACTACAACGTTCCCCTTCACAGGATTACAGACTATCTCTAAGTCATAGTCCTAGAGGAACTCGAGTCATCACCTCTATCTCAAGTTCATGTCCTTCTATGAGAAGATGTACCTGAGACTCCGGTGGTCAGAACAGACTGTAAAACTCTCTCCCATCAGGTAGCGCCACTACATATTCAGGGTGAAGACCACTTCTGCTAACTCCAGGTCATGGGTAGCGTACTTATACAAGTGTTGTCTCAACTTCCATGAACCATACGCGATCACTGCTCACTCCTGCATTAGGACACACCTGAGTACGGTACCTGATGCATCACAGTAAACTACATACCCAATTCCCTCTTCCGATAGCCTCAAGATGGGCACAATGGTCAACCTCTTCCTCAGCTCCTAAAATATCTTCTTGAATATCTCTGACCACACAAAGAGTTTCCCCATTTTCGTCAAAGCTTAAAGGGTTTCTTCTACTCTTGAGAAATCTGGCACAAATCATTGATAGTATCCAGCCAGACCCAGGATACTCCATACCTCTGTCACACTCTTGGGTGGCTCCCAAGAAAGTACTGCCTCAATCATCACTGTGTCCACAGCAACTCCAGCCTCCGAGATGACGTGTCCCATGTAGTGAAACTCTCGAATCCAGAACTGGCACTTCGAGAGCTTACCATAAATCTATTTCTCTCGGAGTGTGTCCAGTACTACCTGCAAATGGTAGGTGTGCTCTTCCTCAGTAGTTAATTAAATCAGTATTTCGTCTATGAATACTATGACCAATCAATCGATGTAAGGCGGGAAGATCTGGTTCATGAGACTCATGATCACTCCTGGAGCGTTGGTTACACCGAAGGGCATTACCACGAAATCGTAGTGGTCATACCGACACGTGAAGGCCATCTTCTGCACATCCTCGTCTCGAACTCTGAGCTGGTGATAGCCTGACCTGAGGTCTATCTTTGAGAACCATCATTCTCCCTTGGGATGATCAAAGAGGACGTCAATCCTCGGTAGTGGGTACTTGTTCTTCACAGTCACCTGATTTAGGCGACGGTAGTTGACACATAGTTTCTATGATCCCATTCGCCTTCTTGGCCAACAAAATCGGTGATTCCCAGGGTGAAACACTTTGTCGGATAAATCCCATACCCTAAAAGTCCTCTAGCTATACCCACAACTCATAAAGCCCAGAGGGAGCCATCCGATATTCTGGAGTAGATATCAGTTTCATCTCAGGTTATAGGTCAATGTAGAAGTCTACCTATCTGCGAGGATGTAGTCCTGGAACGTTTTCAGGGAAAACTCTCATGTAAAGATCCACCATAATAGGAAAACTCAGACTCCTCACATCAATCGCTCCGAGGATGAGACTAGCCAACTGATGTGTGATCGGCTTCCCCCTCCTCTTCATAATTCCATCCTACACTGAAAAGGCTCCTTTCTCACTGGTGAGGTGAACCTAGTCCAATCCGTGAGGATACACATCACTATGCGCCTAATACATTCAATCTGATCATGAAATATGGATAACCAGTCCATACCCAAGATGACTTCGTAAGGCCTCGACACCGCTACAAGAAGATCTCAGCTGAAGCTCTCGCCAACTAGAGTAAGCTCACACTTCCGGAACCAGTGTTTAATCATTGAGTCTGCTCTCATAAGAGTCTCAAGCCGTAACAATTGAGCCAATGGCTCCATCAGAATCTCCATGATCCAAACAAGGGCATCAGCAATAAAGGATTGACTTGCACCTGTGTCTTTAAGTGCTACAGCAAGGGTAGAGTAGACACAGATAGTACCTAAAATCATCTCAGGTGCCCCATGGTCATAGTCCTAGACTTCTTAGATCTTATCCCACCTCTGTCCGCTAGCTCCCGGTGGTCAGGGCGGACTTCCTGGTGGTGGTGGTTATAGTGCCTCAAAACGTCGTCCACCACCCGCTGCTTGGCCAGCTCCTCTACCATGTCCGCCTACTCCCATCGGACCACCATGGTCAAACATCTTCCTTTTCCTGGGAGGTCCCTCTACTATCTTATTCTCGTACATATGGCGGGTCGGGCAATCTTGAGCCATGTGACCCTGACCGCTGCATACATAGCAATACCTGCCCCTTGTATGGCGGGCTCTGATTCGTGTTCCCCGCATAAACGAACCTGTATCATGAGGTCTCCCACGTGATGGCCTGGTCCTCTTGGACCACTGCGTCATCTATATTCTGTTGGCAATAGAAGACTCTGTTACATGTTTCCCTGTGGTGGGTCTCGCCTTTGGTTACTGCTCAGTGAGAAAACACTATACTAGAAGGGCTTGCTCCAGCACCCCCGCATGAGTCAGAATGATGAGGGGAATCGTCGAAACCCTGATCTCATGCCTGGGTCTCAGATCGAAGGTCTAGGCCATGAAGAATGGGTCCCGTACCATATCCGTGGAGTAGAGTGAGAGGTCGGTGAACCTTGATGATCATTGAGCTACTTTCATGTTTCCTTGATGTAGATGAAGGAACTTATGAATCTGCATCGCACGAAGGGTGGATGGAACAAACTCCAAGCATACGAGACTCTTGAAGTCTGTCCAGAGTAATGATTCCTCAACATGCACTTAGAGCATCAGGATCTACCTTCTACCTGCTTATTCATGCAGGAGACTCGCAGAAAGGATCACCATAAGGTCGGTTGATGTCCTTGCCAATCTGAAAACTCTCACGATAGCCTCCATCCCATCCTCAGCTGCATGTGGGTCCGTCACTCCCAAGAACCTAGGCGGCCTCTGTCGATAGAATTCGTTCAATGCACTCAGGCGGCGAGCAGTCACTGGTGCTGGGGCCGATGGTATCGGTGGTCCAGTGGGTAGAGATGTCGCTGGTACCTCCGTTGTGATGGGTCCATGCATCGTGGCCTCGTCTCTCGGTGGGATACACTCTATACGTATCTCGGAACCCTAGTTGTCTGCCTTCGTGGGACCATCCTAAATGGAAAAAGGGGCGCCACGATTAAAACAGTATACCTGGTGAGATGACACAAAGTATTCCCAAAGAAAACTTTTTCAATGGAAAGACACATTAAATCAGTGTTTTCGTGCAGTGAGTGGGAGATCAAAAGTCATAGTCCTAGTGTATGGATATGTTGGCCGATGCACGAAAACCGGTTTCCCTAAACTGATAACCACACCAATAACACTTAACACTATTGATTAAAATAAAAGAATGATTAGAGTTATGAGTTATATGGTAGAACCGACTCCTCTGATACCAATTTGTCATGACCCGTCCTTGAGGACCATGTCGTGACTACCCGAAGCCCGCCTTCCATAGGCAAGGGGATGGTGACTAACACCAAAGGCGTAATTCCCAATAAAAAGGGAAGGAATTTCCTTTAGAAATCAAAAAAATACACCAGAGTACACAACTGAAAGTAAACAATATGTAAATCTGTATACAAAAGACAGTGCTGAAAGGAAAGGGGGTCGGAAGTATAAGCTCGGTAGAAAAGTACAGTACAACTAAAAAGCTTTTACAACTGTAGCAATGTAAAACACCAACTACTGAATCGTCCTCTGGGAATCCAACCTGATGGGTGGGTATAGATGTCCTTCTCAGACCCCAGGCCTGTCCGTCAGCTTCGTTTATGTATCGCCAAGTGGTCCACCTCCGAGTACCGTCCAGCTCTACAACTCTCTACCTTGATCAGTGTTTTCTATCATTTACAACCAACACAACGTAGTGTTGGCATAGCCCGTGCAGGGGTGAGTATAACGATACTCTGTAGGGACCCCGATACCCCCAAAGGTATCCCATAATACCCTAAGGATAAAAAACAAAAGGAAAGATACAACCATGAAGTATCATCCAACCCCACTTAGGAAAATGCCCATACATTTTCCAAAGTTATCAACCACAGTCCAGCTCCAACTCTCGAGCCCAAGAACAACCCAGTCCACACAGGACGTAAAGTCAACCACATCTATTATAATGATTCATAGTCAATACTCAGATCACATAGGTATACGTCTCTTGTATAGTGATAGAGATGATCAGATGTAGTCAGTGATTCATTTTAGCTATTGGGCCCACAAAGGATAGAAGAACAGTGGTCATCGCTGTTGAACCAACATAGGATCCCAGTACGGTAGTCATCTCTATCGAACCCATAGAGGATCCCAGTATAATAGTCATCGCTGCTGAACCCACATAGGATCCCAGTATAGTAGTCATCACTGTTGAACCCACAGAGGATCGCAGTACAGTAGTCCTCAGTTTCGAACCCACAGAGGATCCCTGTATGGTAGTCATCCCTGTCAAACCCATGGAGGATCCCAGTAATGATGTCGTCGCAGTCGCAGCCAGCTCTAGGGTTCCCGCACACACCACGCTCGATTCCGGGAGGGTCTGATCCTCGAGAAAATGGGATGATACAACAACTATCACAAATACGAGATTTGATTTATCCTGATGTTATGTCTCATCAAAAGGAACCCAAAACGATAGACAGGTATGTCAATCAGATGCCCGGTCAGAGAGTTATTGGCTTTTCCATTTCAGGGGCCCAATTGGAATTTTTCATGTTCCAAACCCGGCCATTATCCAAAGATTTCCATAACTCAGATATAGTATTGCAAAATTTACTTCTCGTCTTGAGGATCCCAGTTCCACAGAAGGCGTGTCAATCAGATGCGCGGTCTAGAAGATATTCACATTTAAGAGAAACGGGACCGGCCCGTCAAGCCGAGTGGACTGGCGGGTTTACCCGACTGGGTTTGGCATGTCCGACCCGACTGGGGGTCGGCCCAGCCAAGTGGACTGCGGCCCACTGTGGGACCCAGCCCGGCGAGTCCAACCTGGTTAGGGGGTCTGCCCTGCCTGGTGGGGCGCGGCCCACCTGTGGACCCAGCCCCAGTCGCAGGCTTGTTCGACTCTCCCGGTAGCACCGAGCGGCGCCACACCTCCTTGCTACCCGGCCTATTTTTTCAGCGTGAGTTACCTGCACATCAGGCCACTGTCCTCCAACTCGGCATCGATCTGTGCGGCGTTTTCTTCCGCCCAGCCGGAAGGCGGCCGACCGTTTCATCCGCCAAAGCAGACCGCCCATCATGGGCCACAGTCTTCTCCACAGTGCAGTGCCAAGTGGGGCTACAGTCTCCTGTTCGGCCAGCCAAAGCCGCATGGTTCATCTAGTAAGAAGCTTGTGGATGCGGGCTGAACCTCCTCCGCGCGGCTCCTGTGGGAGCCGCGGTTCACCAGCACGACCGGCAGTAGCCGACCGATTCGTTAGCCCGAGCGGTCGGCGGTTGGGGGCCACAGTTTTCCTCCAAGAGGCAGGTGCATGGCCACCACTTCCAGTCACATCCTCCTCCGGTCACCGCCACCTCCAGTTTCCGTTGCCAAAATAATCACGAACCAATGGAGGGAAGTCAGGCAGTGTTCGTTTGGCTCGCACCCTCCACATTATCCGATATCAAATGGCCGAAAACAATCCAATGCATTCATCATGATTAATATAAAATTTTATTCACTTAAAATTATACAAAACCCCCTACCTAGATTCAAGAACATTGTTTTCTTTTTTGTGTCAAGGGAAGGGAATTCGAAGACAGCGTCGTAAGTTGCGCTCGTCACACGCCACTGATTCTGGGCTCTAGCGTTCTTCCTAGTTCTTCATCGGAAAGGAAATCATTCTTCGTCGAAGATATTATTCATCCTTTCATGGATATGTTCTTCAAGGAAATAAATCATTCATTATAATCATTCCAATGTCCCCCAACTAAATATTTTCCAAGTAAAATATAATAAAAAGGCTCCCCAACAAAATATGACCATGCATTCAAAACAATTTAAATGAATTTTTGTCACGAAAAATTAATTAAAAAAGACTATAATTAATTGTGTTGGAACAATTAATGGATGGGATGTGGAGAGGCTCCACTATTATGTGGATGTTCAAAAGTTTAAAAGGGGGTTCATGGGAGTAAAAGGGGTAGTTGAGGTGTTAGGTGCTGGTGTGGGCCTCACCACACATTATCCTCTCATGGGAGGTTATGTGGGGTGTGGGACCTACCTCCAACTTCCCTTTGAAGGAAATAACCACCACTCAAAAATAAAATTGTGTAACACAACAATTTTATTTAATTTTTTATGAATCCCCAAATTATAACTTCTACTCTCAAAAATACGCAACTGCGGTAATGGTATCCTTAAGAAAATACCGGTGCTGTGAGTTTATCGATGTACATAGATTTCAATTCCGACCACTGGTTCAAACGATATAAAACCCGCATGTATGTTTAATGAACGTACCTGAACAAAAATTCTGAAATTGATTCCAAGAAAATTGGGCATTAGAATCAGACACTGTCCGAAACTACAGACCCATAAAATTCCAAATAATTTAAGAAAAGAAATTTAATTGAAATTTCTAGGTCCTCACGTCACTATTAACCATCCATAAAACCATACATTATTCCAAAAGAAATTGAACATATCCTTATTTATCAGATAAAACTATAGAATATGATATGTATTCTATAAATCCAAAAATGTTTTCAAATTCATAAATAATTACAAAAATAATTTTTCTTAGAATTTATTAATTAATTTCAGAAGTCAAAAATATTAGAAATGTAATTTTATAAATTTCAAAAATATCTTTTCTAGAACTAATGATTATTATCATATCCATAAGAACATATTAATTTTTATTTATCCCTAAATCACGTGTTTTCAAAAAAAAATATAAACTTAACACTAAAACACTTTTCTATGTTATCGGTACCATTAATCATATTCTATAAAATCCATAATGAAAAAGTACTATAAAAATGGTTATAAGTTACAAGGTTCTTATAAACAGAATAGCATTGAAAAACAACATCAATAACATAAATATGGAATCTTGATGCAAAAATTCTTTAATCATTATACTTCCATCATAAACCATTAACCCTGATACATTATCATGTTCTTTAAAATTTCATTCTTACAATATGAGTTCTGAATCATTTAATAGCATTCTTCAATCTTAATTTATTCAATATTCATTCATTTAAAATATGTGACATAATAAAAATAACTAACAGGTTTTATAATTCACATGTACCCACTTCATCATAAATAGTAATCCCTTTAATAATATAATCATTCTAATCCTAATTTTGTTATTTCAACCTAAGAAAACAATGTTCCAAATACACAAACAATCCAAATTTTAAACAATTATCTACCAATGATTCCCTTGAGAAACCATTATTTTAGTCCCTTAATTCAATCATACTTTTCATTTCTCCGTGGAAATAACATTCCCTATATACATATTTCCACACACAAAAACATCTTATTATTCCATTGAGACAGTTATATGGGTGTTTATTTCCACATTATATAAATTTATGAACCTTAATATTCTTATATTTATGATCATCCTGAAAATAAATTTTTTATATTTTTGTTGATTTATAAGGTGACATATATTCTTGTTGTTCTTCATATAACAAAATTGATTGTTAGGAAAAAATGATAATATTTTTTAATTTATCTCTCATATAATATGAGATATTGTGAGTACAATTATTGAATATTCCATCACATACATTGTTAAGATGATTCCTCTTGATTCTAACCATTAACTGAATCCAAAACAATGTTGTGAGAAAAATATATGTGTAATCATTTAATCATAAATGTTCATTAATAGGATGTCTAAACTATGAAACCTTCTTTTGAAACATGAAAAAACTAATTTTATCCTAGACCATCCATGGTTATTATATATCAAATCATTCATTGTGGTTTATAATGAAAACACGAGTTAAACTAGGAATATTCCCTAGAAGTGTGAAATTAGTCTTACAGTAATGTATCATTCTCCATGATCTATAATGATTGTATAGATATACTACGTCAACTATTTTTAGGGTAATTACCCCTTGATTTGTCTAATCCATAACCATGTCGACTTTTAATATCAATACTATGATGTATTTTTCTCAGTGAATCACACACATTTCCTTACTATAAAATAGTAATTTCTCATATAAATAGTTTTATCTTAAAGGTTATCACTAATGATTCACCATTCTTATTTCCAATAGTTTCCAAACCTTGATTAGATACTAACTACAGTGACCAAAATATTTTACTAATAAATACTAAATATTATTTGAGAAAATATCCATTACATATCAACATGATACACACTATAAATATAATTATATATTGTATATGGAAACATGGATACATAAACAATTTGTACCTAAATTATGTAATTAATTTCTAATTTTATTCTTCATGATAGGCACTGTTATGAGACATGTCATATTTGGAATCTTTAAACATAATATGAGGATAATAATCATTAGAAGGTGTGGTTTAATATGATAATTATGAGTGGAAAAAATATATATAAATCAATGATCATAATTGATAATAATATAATCAGCTGGTCATGAGAACATGTGACTAACATTTGATAACTGAACCCATTAATTCAAAGATCATAACCATGATACTGGGAAGAATGGTTTTTTAATCTAAATATATATTATTTTAGAATGAGGAGTCATCAATAATAAATCTTGAGCATTGAGAACATGTTATAATCATAACAAATATAAAATAAAATACACATAATCGTAGAAAAAAATTTCATTATATATGGATCTCTATTAATACTATCATACTAAATTATGTTCATTCACCTTTCCAAATTTTCTATTGTCGATGTACTCACCCAGATCTCCCTTATTGAAAAATTAACATTACTATAAGTTTACTCTCCATTAAAATCCTTATTATCTCACTGGATAATCATTTTTAAATAATTTATTTGGGATAATATAATTATTTTCCCAATTGTCACTTAATAAACCAAGAAATTTTTTAAACATGATCATAAAACAATGATCATGTCATCATATCATATCTCATTGAATGGATATGGATTTCATAAAAAATCATTATTATAATCATAAATCATCTAGATAGTGATTAACTATTTTCTCATTGGATTATATCCCGAGTAAATCATAAGAAATATCAATGGAATTTTTTATAGATAAATAATCATTTGAATGGTCATAGTAATTTTTATGGAAAAATTCCATTTCCATTTGAAATCACATATTTCAAAACATATTTTTATCAAAAATATTATTTACATAATATTATTTAAAAATTGAAAATGAATATTATAAATTAATTTTTAATGTAAATTGTATTCAATATGTTGAATAAATTCATTCATGTGGTGTTCGTTACGAAATTTTATATAGTATTTTTGAAAATGAATAAAATTAACATTATAGGAAAACAATAAAAATATTTATTTATAATACATCTTAAATAAAGTCAAATATAAGTAAAAATACCATAATAAATATCTAATAATTTTAAAAAATAGTATTTTTTTAAAAAAAAATAACTATGGGTATGGATGTAATGTTTCCCAATAAAAGAAGAAAAATGAGGTCATTTTTCCTTAAAATCATTATATATATTTGGTAATAAAAAAAAGATTCTACATGGAAAACATGTAATCTAAAATAATAAATATAGTATAAGAAAATACATAATATTTGGGAGAGATAAATAATAAAAATTCATATTTAGGAGAGTTATTTATAAACAATTTTGGTAAAAATAATATTTTAAAATAAAACACATATCTATTTGGTAATTTCTGATTATTTAATCCTATAAAAGAAATAAAATGTCATAAAACATTAAATACCATGAACAAAAGAATATTCATAATAAAACATATGAATTGCGAAGTTAATAATCCTTATAAAAGAATATTTATGTATAACAATAGAAATATATCAATAAAATAAATTTTATTCGAAGAAACCTTATGAGGCTAATGAATTTTTATTTAAAATTCACTGAAATAAAAAAAATCATTTGATTCGACAAATACCATAACATAAATCATGGAGTATTCAAATGAAATTCATTGTATTTATATACACCATAGACATATGAAATTATAGCATAACATTAAAACATGTCTTAAAGAAGATTAATCTGCATGAGACCATTATATTTTTTATCTATCTCTTACAAAGAAATCTAACAATACTTGGTTTATATATAGCATATTATCACATAATCATTTACAATATTTCATCAAAACCATCATTTATTTGTTAACTATTTTTTTCATGTTTGTGGTTTTATAGTATATGTTTCATGAATAATGATTATGGCTCATTAACCTCTTAAATGTTAATCATGTTATAAATATTGTATATATAAATTATATACATAATTATAACTATTCATATAATGTAGTGAAGACAAATGAATTGAATCACTCTATAGTGACTGTAGTCCTTATATACACATGAGTGACGATTCTAATTTTTTTAATGGAATGAATGAATGGAAAATGATAATTACCCTTCACAAAATTATTTTTATAAATATCATACATAGGCATTTGACCCGTCATAATTATCATCCATGAAGTATGATGATGTATAATTAATTTTATCACTACATTATGGCAGTATAAAACATGTAGGCCTGAGAAATACATTGATATACCATTTGATTTATAATTGGTCGTAAATGGTTTTTACATCATCATACTAAAAAATAGGTATATTAGTGATGCTATATTTATCATGTTTCTGTTGGTACAATGTGAATAGAGAAGGAGTTTTATGAAATAAAATTAAAAGAGAGTGATTAACATTTATACCACTTGTATGAAATACCTCCATTATCCTACACCGAAATTACAGATAGATTGGTATTAAGTGATACACATAAGATTTAGAATGAAGGGAAGTATATAATGAAGTATTTTAGTATTTATATCCAAATTAAAAAGCATCTAGTACAATGAATAATGTAATAGAGGATGTTACTATATTGAGATAAAACAAAGACTCAAATTGGGATGAATTATGTCCATTTAAAAACACGTGGATAATTTATCCCTAATCCTTATTTTTGATTTGGGATGTTACATGAAACTATATTCATCAAATAAATTATCTCTTTGAATAATAATGAAAAAATGAAAAAAAAATATAATGGTTCGGGACATAAATAACCCATATGCTACACCACCATCACTCTCTCTATGATCTTGGTCATTTTCAAAAATCATGCCATACTATCTAGTGAGGTTAATAAATTAGTTCCTGTAGATGAAATCATATAATAACACATTTTAGGTCATTCTGTTTCTATAACAAGTAACCTTTCAAAAGCAGAATATAATGAGAATATGGCCCTCTAGAAGAACAAATGTGATATATATATTGTTGAATATTGGTCTAACTCATAATTTCAACTACAAATGAATAAAAATAGATCATTATTAGAATATAAGGATGAATTTTTAGTGGATTTATTTTATAGAATATATGTGTTTTTTTATAAATATAACTAGATAATAATGTTGCAATAACGAAATATTCTCAGCATAAAGATGGAGACCCCATAGCAGATTAAAAAAATGAATGTGTTCAAATTGCAATCATAAAAAATGAATTGATGAACAAATTGGAACTGGACAAAATTATATAAATCATCTGATAAAAAAATATTCCCTATATGTCCCAACATATATCTTTAACGAGATTGAAATTTATTAACTTTAATAATAGAATATACTTATTCAAAACCGCTGAACACATTTATTTGATATGTATTCATCTATATAATTATATTTTCAATAAATAAGAAATGTTATTTATGAAAATCAATATGATTTGAAATTATCCCCACATATATTATGATTTAATAATAATTAGTGAATTTAAAATTTGAATTGAAATATGTCACTATAAATCATCACATCCCATTGACGTAAAAAAAATAATCATTTATATGATAATTATAAATGAAAATTGGATGGATTTTAATCAGATATTTTCTCTAGAAAAACCATAGTATAAATCTCCCAAAATTATAAAATTCTTTTTCATTATATTTCTACCACAACATACAAATAATCTATTTATGAAGTCTACGAAAGTATGGATTAAAACATATGGTTTATTATAAATGATAGGTTAACTAACCAATCAATATAAACATAGTTGTATGATTATTAAAAATATTGAGGTTCCCAATCCTAATATTTAATCTATATGTAATGGAATAGAAGTAATGATTCATATAAAAATACTTTTTTCCAAAAGCAATTTTGTTATTAAAATTTGGGATCTAAATAGTTACTACATACTTAAGGAGAAATTCTAGAATACATTGAAAAAAGTTATTTAGATTAAAAATAAATAACTTCCATAATTGTAGGGTAAATAATATAAATATTCCAATAAATATAATCCATAAATCCCAAAAATAGACACTATTATTGAACAAATGATGTTTTTTAGCATCAAAATTAATGACATTGATGCGCTAACATCATTATTCCCAACAATTTATTTATTTTTATAATATAAAAACCCCTTAAAATGTAATAAAAATTATAGTTTTACTTATTAATGAAATATTCACCTAAAAAGTTCATAATGAAATCAAATAATAGAATTTTTTTACACAAATTTATCAATTTTTTGGAAAATAAAAATTATATATATAAATTGATTAATACACATTAAATGTAGAAAAAAATATTATTTAAAGTTTTGTAAGATAAAAATAATTTCATCATGAAAAATAAATATATCGGAAACATAAAACTATAAAAACATAAAACAAATATATTATAAAATAATAAAACCAAATCATTTACTAAATATAACATAAGGAAATGAATTTTGGATCACAATTTACGTGTTTATATATCAGGATCATGAACATTTGATGATTTTATGGTTAGGGAGTCACATACATTCTGATGTATATCCTTTAACTCCAGCATCAACACCAAAAAAATGTCCTTCATTATTTTAACCCATTCATTCATGAAATAAAAGTCTCCAATAACATATTGATAACATCAATAATATTTACATTAAAAAAATAGAAAGGAAAAAAATTATTTGTAAAAAAAAATTCATTTTTTAAATACGCTGGTTGACTAAAAACATCACTCATGGCCCATCAGAAGATCAATTTTTAAAGAGTTATTATTGATTATTAATGAATGATTAGAAAGGAACACTATCACTCTATAAAATTTTAATTCATTAATACATGGTGGTAATATCATTTAATAGTATCTATAATATTATTATCTAACCATCATATCCTACTCTATTTTCTGAAAAAAAAAATTCCTTAATAGAATAAAGTACCTCTGATACATTCTAACAAATTTGATAAAAATATCATTAAATAATTGAAATATTATTTGGGAACAAAATCAATTAAGATATATCCAACCATATCCCTTATCCTACAATTAAGATCATTAAAATATTTTTTTAATTTTAGTATTTCAATTAAATTATGATAATAATATTAGTTATATTAAAATTCATTTTTTGAAATAAATTAATTCCATAATTTTTTACCAACATTATAATAGATCCCATTTTCTCCCTATACATTCAGTACCACAACAAAAATATCATAAAAAATTAAATCATACCAATCGAAATTTTATGAGTGCACTCCTAAAAGATACAATCACCATAAATTGAATGTTTCTTATATTGACACTTCAAAGGACCTATGGATTCAACCAATTGAAATGACTAAACATCTAAATATTTAATATACTAAGAGGAAAACTGACTAAGAAATTATTTTACATTAATAGATTATTCAATTTTCCATTCCAAGGACCCTTTAATAATTAAAATTAAAACCTCGTTTATATGTTACATTGTTTCATCTATAGGGGTAATCACATTATCAATATGTTGTTCCTTATATTAAATAACACATTAATATCAATTTCTGATAGCTTTTAAAAGTTATTCTAAATTTAGATGTACTATAATAACTTCCTTAACCCATTATTATGTATAAATAAGATGATTAAAATTTTCAAATTTAAACACAATATCATTATCGAAATGATCATCTCACCTTATGTTCCTCTAAGCAAGAACCCCTCTACAGTTTATTTTATTATATATAACATAAGAATATTTTGGGAAATTATTTTTTGTTTCTTATTCCAGTGGGGATATTCATTCCAACAATCTATAATTTTCTGATACATGATGGAATGTTGGGACCAAAATAAAGAAGATTTTAATCCCTTTAAATGATTTTGGTAGGACATCACCCCATTCAATAAATGATTCTATATATTTTTCTATAACACTAATCAGAGAACCATTTTATTTAATGTAATGGATCCCCTATATAATTAGATCCAAACTATTCTTCTTCATTTTCTATAATTGGAATCAACTTTAAATTATTTGTTCACTAGAAAAATAAAAATGTTTATAGTGTTCTAGTAGACAAATTTTTTTTGACGACATCTCAACCCAGTTCAGATGAAAACAATCATCTATCTCATTTCTAGAATATTAACTATACTCCATATGTGCAGATAGATATACATATGAGAATAATTTGTGAATAAATGACGAGAATACATAAATATTTACCAATGGAAATTGAATCTCATGTCACTCATCATCAAAAACATAACGTACATGTTTGGAAAAAATATTTGACTAGAGAAACTATTATTAAAGAAACAATATAAGTAATAATCATTGAAAATATATTTTAATATTCAGAAAATCAATCAAAATAATGTTCATGATTTGACGGAATTTGAATATAAAAGACCTATAATCCATAGAAATATGTACATATTCCCTCATTAAACAGAAAATAATATAAAGTAAATTTTCATTATGGAATTTATATTTTAAATCCATATCATATGATGAATTAAAAACCCCATTATTTTTTAATTTAGAGGAAACAACATCATCACCATCTCAGAAACTAGACATCAGATTTTGATAAAATTATTTTTCATATTTTTTATAGATGTAATTTTAATTTTTACCGTCAGAAGTGTATTCTAATGTGTGAAAACATAGAACATTCTATAACAAATAAATCATATGAATGAAACACTAAAACTATGAATTTTCATTATATAACATTTCATTCAAAACTATAACTTATCGACCTCATTCTTTAACTCGGACCAGCTTCATCTATTCTATTCATCTTTATGATCCAGTGAAAGAGAAGTATAATGATTTGTATAGAGGGGTTTAAGATAAATTCAAGGACCAAAAAAGTAGGTTTGAAGGTAGGATAGAGATATTGAATAGTTTTACTATGGTTGTTTCTAGGTGATGTTTTAGTTAATCAAGCCACTATAAATGTTCAGTCTTTCAGGTTTTTTATATTTAATAAATAAATTAATAATATAAAATAACAACATTAAATATAATATCAAAATAAAAAATAGAAATATATGTTTAAAATAAATTTTAAAAAATAGTAAACATTAACAATGTTAAATAATGAATGATAAAATCCCAACATAAAATTTAATAAACCCAATTAATCCTTAATAACGGAATTACTAGTGGGAAGTTCCATTGTGAAATTATAAAATTTATTATACTTTGTATTAAACAAGTAGAAATATATATTCCCTTTCTGAACATGATATCTTAAAAAACTGTACCTTAAGTTAATATTATTATTACTGCAACGAATCACATTATTTTTGTAAATATTTATAGCACTATAATTGTGACATTAAATTAGAATATGTATAATTTATATCAGAATTACAGAAGTGTGAGTATAATTCACAACAATTTGTCATAAAAACTACAAATATATTTAATTTTCTATTGTTGTTTAAAATTTTATTGAATGATTTTTTCTAAACTATGAAGCCATGGCCTCTCTTACAAAGTGATACGTACATGAGGTACTTATTCAATCAAATATACACTATAAAAAATAACCATAAACATATAAAATAAAATTATAGATCCAAAATATTTTTGGATAAAGACTAGATTAAAAAATGGTTCATTTTATATATCTAATAATACTTTAAAATTAGGTTAATTATATTTTTTGGTATTTGGTTTAATTTTTTCATAGTCCAATACATAAAAAATCCAATGATATCTAGTCTACTAAATGTATGATATAGAAAATTACCAATCATTCCTCTATATAACATATCTTTAACTGGATTTCTAGACTCTCCTAATTCAAGTATTACATTACTACACATAGTAGATTAATAATAATAAATGTTTCTATGTCTAAAAATTTTCAATAAATCAATTATATAGTATCTCTGGATTAAAAAAATTCTAAAATAGTTTTTCAAATTTTGATATCCTAGAATAAAATTCAATTATCCCATCATACTCATTTCAAATTATTTTTTCAATAGTTTTTAAAAATAATTTCAATGCTTTTCATTAGATTACCCATAATATAACATCATCATTTTATAATCATCTCAAAATAATTTGGCACCATAATAGGCATAGAAAACATTTTATAAGTCAAGGTTAAATATTATGACCATCAAATCAAAGAGAATGAAGCGTCAAAAACTATTTCCCATATTGTAATGGATCATCCATATAATACTATTTCCTGTATTTTATGAAGCTTCCCAAATTACTTCCTATAGGGGAGTATGCATATTTGATATTTTCTCATACATGATCAGGAATATTGACTTTTTTATAGTGTATCATACACACAGATATATTCACCATAATCAAATAATCATATATAAAAATTTACAAAATTAAATGGATGGAAATATAATTCATAGGCCACCCATCACGTTTTTATAACCATGCATATATGTTTATAATGTTTATAAAGTCATCAAAATATCTTTATATCATAACCCATAGTAAAAGAATGAGTTTCAAAAGAAATTAAACCTTTTGTCAAGGAACAACCCAATGTAATTAAATGGGTTACAAAAACACCTCATCAAAATAATAATAAATCATCTATATAAGAGTTGATATTTTATTATTGGTTCATATGCATTGTATAAAATAAATAACATCAATGGTTTTATCATATATTGAAAGTCACTTAATAGAATCACAATTATATCTATTGAAGAAAATAAAATTTTCATTTTGAAATATGTTATACAAAATTAAATTATTATTACTATTTTAGAGAAATAATTGTGATTAAAATATCCTTGAAAAAAAAATTAATTTAGTCTTCCTGGCTTTGAGCTATCATGATTGTTTGAAAATCAGTGGATTAAAAGTATGCTAAAAAACTCCTTTACATATTTTGTAAAACATATAATGTGACTCAATTAGAAAATAACCCAAATATTACACTTAAATATTTTTAAAAAAATTAAAAAAAGGGTAATAATGACTTATAAAAATATATGGGCAATTGTTATAAATAATATTGAATTTCATTTAGATGACACTGATGCTGATGAAAAGTATTTCTAAACATATTGTAAAACATATTTGGTTTACCTTAAAATAATTTTTTCTATCTATACAGCCCTTAATGTGAAGAATATTAATGTAAAAAATTTATCCTAAATAATAAATATATAAGTAAAACAATTATTCTGTTTTATCATAAAATTATCATATAATTTCCCGAATGGAAATTGAAGCCTAAAAAGGTGATTAAAATGTGATTGAAACATAAAACCATTAAAAAAAATTCTAAAATGGAAATAAAAAAATATGAAATACTGAAAAATATATAGATCTATATATCAACAAAAAAAATTTTAAACACCTTTATATTGGTTTTTTGTATTAGATATTTTGGGTTTAAAAATGTGTTTTTCAAAAATCGATTTTCAAATGAATAATTTTTATCTATTATTATTTAGTAAAATAGTAAAAAATGGAAAATGATTAGAATGTAATTTATATATTATATATTACTTTATATTAATTTATTTTCATAAAATTATTCTTTTTAATATTCATATTGATAATATAGAATAATTTTTATCTAAAAAATACTGTTATTATAAACATGTTGTCTCGTTGCATATGTGAAATTAATATTAAGATAATTTTTATGAATTATGTGAACATAATTTTTAAGTATTGATTATTTATTTGTAGTTATAATAATTCATATTGAATAATAAGGCTAACATAATTTTTTACCATAATGAATAGTGGAGACTATTAATGGAATTCACTGTGATTGATGTAAAAATAAGTTTCCAAGGGACTAAAATTTAAACATATTGGAAACAATTAACTAGAAATTTGTCATTAACCCACTATCTATAAATATATAGACCTTTTTGTACATATTATAAATAATATATCATTATTTGGTCATTTTTATATGAATAATATGTTTGTGGAATTCACTCTTCAAATAAAATTAAAAGTGTCCCATGTACCTCACTAATAAAAGGCCACTACTTCTCATACCCAATTAACAAATTAAAACCACTTTTTTAAGAAATTAACTACACAAAGAAATTGTATAATTCCCAAATATAAACACATAAGCCTTATGTTTTTCATAAATATATCCCAAGAAGTACTTATTTGAGAACCAAAAGGAGTTACTTGAAGAAGATAAAATGTTCCTCAACAAGCCTTCTTTGTTCATCTGATTATCCTCCCTATTAATTTATTATTATAAAATGATGATATAATATAATATAAATATTTTAAATAATGAGAAATTTTTGAGTTAGTTTAACAACCAAAACCCACACACAATTCTATCAACATGGTGATAAATTATCATTTGTTCAAAAAGTACAATACTGTCGTGCGAAACAACGTCACTCGTTTTTCCATTACCAGCTCTCACGGTTGCGTGTGATGATAGATGAAAATTAAATATTTGATATATTTAAAATTATTATATTTATTGATTAATTATATAATATATCCCTTTTTTTGTTCCTATCCATAATGGATATGGTAACAATACCTTTGTGTTCGGTGGACTACCACCTCATGGAGTGTTGTGATTGTTTTCTTACTAACATATTACATGGAAGGTAATAAGGGTAAATATAAAAAATTTATTTGATATAAATAATTTATTTTTTATATTCATGAAATATTTATCTTTATTTAAAAATAATATATCATTTTCTTTTTTCCATTTCAGTCATGTGAAATAAATGATAATGCCATCCGTGGACGTGCGTACTATAGCCTCCTCAAAGTGATTTTATTCCATTTTTCACCATCGAATAAAAATAACTCAATATATCTGTATATTTAATAAAATAATATGTTATTTATGAAATTATTATCATTATATAAAGATTAAATATTACTTAAATTCATTCTATTTTGATCATTAAATAATAGAAACGTAACTTGTTTGTCTGTATGAACAACTATATTCATGATCATTACAATAGTTCATTATGAAAAACAATATTTCAGGATTGGTTTAAAGGTATAATTTAAGTATAAATATTATTATTATGTCATTATTATTATTATATAGATTTATAAATAATGACCAAATTGACCATAGTTAATTAACCAATGTCCATTTTGACACATTATCCAAATATGATCAAAACATCTGACCTAAATTAAATTTATTAAGTAATTATATAAAATATTGTAATAATTAAAATTAACTTAATAATAAACTAAAAAATTTTACAGATTAAATTAAATAATTATCATAAGTTTATTATTCAATAATATTAAGAAAAATCATGATTAATTGGACTCAAGGTAAGGGGTTTCTCGTATAACTTTTTTCTCTATGGGATATATTCCATTTTCACGGCTAATTTTGTGTGTGTGGTATATATACTGAAAATGAATTTATTTTATGATTTTTATAAATTAATTTACAGATGTTAACAAATACATTTTTTGGATTTATTTTTCATGTTTTTTATGGTTTCAACGATTCCAAAACGATATGATATTTTTCTCCCAAATTGCATTCATTGAGAAATATGTTATATAATACACATATATTGTTTTATGATGATTATATACTACCAATTTTACATTTTATTTCAGGGATACCTATAATTTATTGATATTATAAGTTTATTTGGTTGTTATTTTATCATGGAAACTAAGATTCAATGTTACCAGAGTGGTAAGATTTTTATGTTCCAATCTCACCATTGGTCTAGATTGTTAGTGATTATGTATCTAATAGTGAAATATTACGATCATCCTCTCATGAGAATCATGAATATTATTATACTATAGATATTTAATTATTCTATATGGTTTATCATCATTTTAATCCCTTTATGTTCTCAAGAGTTCAACAAAATATGTTTTATTAAAAATAATATTTTCGATCAAAAACACTATTCCTAATAAAACAATGTTTTCTCAAAATGTTTTAAAACATATAATAAAAATGTTTTTCCAAATAAATATGTATATTTTACTCACTAAATTATTTAAATTAGTTTTCAAATATTCTTTTATATGATTCAATATTATTTTACTTCTATATTATTTTCAATATGGTTTATTTTTTAAAAAATTCGACTTTGTAATTAAATTTTCATTTTCCTCAAAATATTTTATTGATAATTTAATTATAATTCAATTAATAAAAACTAGAAACTATTTTTTTAAAATATTCTTCATTTTAGTAATTTTAAATAGAAATATCATCATTCTTTATCTATATAGATTAATATTGTTTCAATTTGATTTCTATTGAACATGTTTTTTTTTCAAGGGGTTAACATGTATTATGAAGATTATTATGGTACCCATTTCCTTTCCATGAGTAAATCATCGTTAAAATATATTGAAATGAAACTCATTTATATTCCAAGGGTTAATAAATTAATGAATGTAATAATTTTTTCTGTGAGTTTTATGGTGAAATGCAAGCTCTATGTACTATATTCATGTTTTAGTTATTGGATATTATATATGATGTGTCTGTGTGGATTGCATATATGACCCAATTAATGTTTATAAAATTGGGAATTCAAGATAAAACCAATTCATTCCATTTCTACATATATAATACAGAGGCCCAGATAACTCTAGGTGAGCTCGTTTCAGCTTATACGATGGGGCAACCTAGATATTATTTGGTGTGCCGATTACAAATAATATGATGGGGTGACCCAGATAGTGTCTGTTGTGCTCAAAAAAGAATAAATTATGGGTGTGAAAAGAAATTTAACAAAATGCATTTGGTAGTATAACTTGTATTTAGAGGCAAGTATGAGGTAGTTACTTGAGTGTTTCCCATATGGATTTAACTAGGATTGGGTAATTTCTAATACATGTTTAACAATGCTCATGAAGAAAATTTATAAAAGATTATAAGTGATTTTTTATGCTTGTGATGGATTTATAAGGTTAGTTATGGTTAATATTGATATCACATGGATCATTATTATAGAATATTATTACACTCTACATTTCAATTTTTTCATATTTTTATGCTGGTATTTATGGGTATAAGTTCTTTTAAAATTTTCTCATACACTATGATTATGTAATTATACCCTCGTGCCCTTCTTATGATAATTAATTAGATTCAATTATTAATTCATATGTTTACCCATACTGAAAATTTGAGCTCACCATTCATTTGTTTCATTTTCCTGAGGATATAAACATTTTATATTTTATTAATAATTTATAAAAGGTTTTCATATGAATAATGAAGATGATGAATTAATCAAAATAATTTATGTTATATTATTTTAGGGAAATTACTATTTAAGAAACATGTTAATTATTTATGTATTAGTATTCCTAACAATCGAAAAGTTCAAACCTATATGGTTTTGGATAATGTAGGTGATCCAATATTTCCATATGCAAATTTTTCATTTGGATAGAATTAATTCTGTCATCTCTATCAGTATCATTATAAAAAATTTAATGATTATGATTTCAACACAGAATTTGGGATTAAATGTTCTGGAATGTTATAGTTGGAGTTAGAGCACATTTTAGAAAAAAATTAGATTATGATGTATTCATCTAAAGGTAAATTTAATGTTATGGCTAACATTATTAGTCTATAACATTAATATTGATAATAATTTAAAAATCTTAGATACCCAATTTTATGATTTAAATTTTCATCAATATTGAAGTCATATATGTAATTTAGGGAGAAGTTATATTTTTTGGGAGTATTTGTATCCCCTAAAATAATCATGAAGTGTTTTTGTGAGAGGAATTTTTTTCATGAATAAAGAAAATAGGTGACAACCTAATGGGTGACTGAGAACCCATCATAATAGGAATGGTCCTGAGGTTAGAAACTCCAACTAGATGGAGATAATGATATATATCCTACCACAAGCCAACATGATGTCCTTGTTGGTATTGAATTTTTAAATGTAAATATTATATTTCATTACGAAACATATAAGATTTTTTTTGGAATAATGGTTGATATATATTAGAATAATATAAAATTAAATACTTATATTATTTGGGTTTTCAACATATATTGGAAAATCTAGTATAATTTTATGGATAGTTACTTATAGAATGATATAGTTTGAAATTTGTGAATTTTTTTTACTTTGATTTATGATGTTTTATTTCAGAAATTATTAAAATATATGCTGAATATTTTTTATCCGGTCATATTAAATATATAATAAATCTATATTTTTATGATTTTATGGATTATATAGTACTTTATTAGTTTATTTTAGTTCCTTACGTATGAAGACTTCATCATAAATACACATTATTTTGTTGTAAATATTACATTGTGGTCGAAAATTTATTAAAGATTGATATTCTGATCATCAAGTAAGTATATTTTTATATTTTCTTAGTATATATGGTATGAAAATTCATAAAAGAAAGGAAAATGAACTTGAAAAAAAACAATACTAGTACTTTGAGTTCTAATGAACCGATTGTATTTTTTATCATCACAAATTTCTGGTTTTGAGTCCATTAAATTCCATGATCATTCAATTTCTTGTGATCAATAACCTCAATAAATCACTATAATTATTTACTCTTCCCTTCAATTCCTATCTATGTTCTCCTTTTTGGATACATATAAATGTGTAATATCATATGACATTTATATTTACCTTTCTCTATTATTAAAATGTTATTTTATTAACACTTTTTGTGATTTGGGTTTAAAAAATGTTTTTTAGATGTCTGTCCCTTGATTATTGATATAATGTTTATATTTTGGGAATAAAATTTAATAAAGGATGTGGCATGTCAATCCTAGAGATTTTTTAAGAATAAAATTATATTAAATCAAGTAATAGAAATGAAACACTGATTTTATCTTACATTACATGCAACACTCATTTTATCTTACATGACACTTAACCCTATGATTTTTTTATTCAATATCTTATTCAACATGAAACACTGAACGTAAAGGAACATTAATATATATTATCATTAAAAATTGATGTTAAAATTATGGTTATAATTTTAATTAACGAAATTATGTTACATTTATATATATATATATATGACTTAATAACCATAAATTATTGTTAAATATTTATAAAATAATCAATCAATTTATAGTAATGTGATTTTATTCATCAAAAACATGTTTTCCTAAAAAATGAATTATCTTTATTTTCATGAAAATAATATCTTAATCAGATTTGGAACATTGATAAAATTAATTTTATAAAATCATAAAGATTATTTTTATTATTATATCATTAATAACATTGGTTGAAATTTTGAGACTTTTCAAAAAATAATGTTTTTAGAGAATAATGAAAAATATTGACTTTTGTAAACAATATTTTCATTCCAATAAATTAAATAATTTAAAAATCATAGTATGTTTTGAATATGTTTCTTTGTATCATAATTTATATTTAGTTATATTTAATCATTATAATTATTCTGAATCAAATTTATATTATATTTTAGTATAATATTGTTTTTGGGTTAAAAATGGGGTTTTCTAAAAATAGATTCAAAATACATAATGTTTCTCCATTTTGGTTAATTAAAATATCAAATAATTTGTAATTTTGTAAACTAAATTTATTAAATATATATAATTACAAAACAATTTATTTTTAAAAAATTATTATTATTAGTCTTATACTTAATATATAATCCTCATTTTTCTAAAGAAACTAATCATAATAACCTGCAATCTTGATGCCCCTACGAGATTAATATTGATTTAATTTTTTTCAAATAAAATATTTTTTCTAATAAAAAGGTTTCCATATTTATTATTATCATAATTTATAATGTATAATAAGGATAAATTTATTTTGTACCGTATTGGTTATTTAAAATAGTTAAAATTATTCATAGTGACTATGGTAAACATATGTTTACCAAGGGACTAAACATTTAACATAAGGGGATATTTAATAAAAAAATTTACAGATAAAAAAATTTGTCCATATATTGATCTTATAAGTTATATTTTTTTATAATTTACATTTATTAGATCCTCGTGAAATTATAAAGACAACTATATAATTCACTCTTTCAAAAAAAAATACAAGAGTGCCTCTCACCTCACATATAAAATGCCACCACCTCTCATACCGTATTCAAACATTCAAAAATATTTGGTTCAAAAAATACCTGACCAAATAAATTATAAAAGTTCTACCTCCCATTCGTGAATGCTTACATTTTTCATAAATCCAACCAAGGAAGGTCTTTGGTGTAAACCATGAAGATTGAAATAAAGATGAGGTAATGTTTATCAATGGGAATTTTGGCTCCATATCATTATTTATCCCCTTAAATTATTCTTATTACATATAAATATAATAAAATTATTATCATCAATAAATTAATATTCTATTATTTTAAATTTATTACCTACAACCAAACACACTTCTATCTGATGGGTTATGAAATCATCATTCCTGTGTATGGAGGATGACCACATCGCGAAATTATGTCATTAATTTACAATTAACACATTTAAAGGTTGGGTATTATGATGGATATAAAGATTATATATTATATTTATAACATAATTATACCAATATATTCATTTTATCATATACTCCATTTTATGTTTCATTTTGTATGGGATGCGACAATGTTGATTTTGTGTACAATTGGATACCATCTCACAAAACAATGTGATTTGTTTTCTCAAACATGTTACAATGAATGCAATAATAGTGATGATAATAAATATATCTTATATACATGTAAAATGTTTGTTATTAGTGTCATATATTTTATTCTTTAAATTTATTATATCATTTTCATTTTAATCTTTCACTCACTGAACAAATGATCACATTATTCATGGATGTGTGGACTACCACATCCTTGGAGTGATGTGATTCCATTTTTCACAACCAAGTCACTATAATTCTATATAAAAGTATATATAAATTAATAATATGGTATTTATTATATTATAACATTATTAAAATAAAAAATATTACTTATGTTCTTTCTATAATGATCACTGGAAAATTGATATGATACTCGTGCAAACATACAGCCAACCGTCTCCATGATCATAACATTAGTTAATTTTTCATAAACATTTTTCATGATTAGTTTTAAAATTTTAATTTATGTATCAATATGATAATTATTTTATTATTTTTATTCTAGAGATGTTAAAATAATGAAATATTTGACCTTATTCATCCTATCAAAATATATTTTTACACATAATAAAATTTCTATCAAAAAATTTGACAAAAACATAATTGATAAGTAATTGTATAAAATAATATTATATTTCGAATAAAATTGATAATAAAATTTATTTTTTCCTGTGAAATTTAATTATAAACATATTTATAGTTTTCAGGAAGAAAAAGAAGAAGTGTGACGAATCATAATCAAGGTAAGAGTTTTCTGTTATCACTTTTACTACTATGATATATATATGTCATATTCACAACTTATTTTTTGTATTATGGTGTATATACTGATAATGAATGTATTGTATAATTATTATTAAAATATTTATGGGGATTATGATAACTATTTGTGTATATAACTTTCTTGAAGTTTATGGTTTCAATGTTACGAATGTTGTAAGTGATTGTTTTCTCAGTTTTCCTCCTTTGAGATATATGTTATGTTATACACATATATTTATTAAATATGTGTATATAATTAGAATTTTAAATTTTATGTAGTGGATATTAAAATTTTCAAGATATTATATGTTTCATTTAATTTTACTATTTCTTGTGGATTATGATTTAATGTTACTGAAGAGGATTGAGTTTTATGTTATAATTCTCTTCATTTATCATGAATGTTAATTATTATGCATGAAATGATAAAATATTATGATATACATCTCAATAAAATCATAATAATACTCTCATATGATTATATAATGAGAATAAATTTTTTTCCACTAATTTTCCACTATTATTTAATCAAGAGTTCAAACGAATAATTATCTTTAAAACAACATTTCGATCGAAAAACAATTTTCATCAAAAACCATTTTTTCTATAAATTTCGTCCAAATTGTTTTAAAAAGTTTTCTTAAAATATTTAAGATATTTTCATCAATAATGTTTTTAAATTATTTTTAATATACTCTTTTATAATCTTTCAATGATAATTTTTAAAAAATTAATATTATAATATGTTATGTTTTTAAGAAATATATTTTATTAATGAAAACGGTATATTACTCAAAAAAATTTAATGATAATTTAATGGGGAATCCTTTAAAAACATGAGAAACCACTGTTGTTACTTTTTCTAAAAAGTTGATATTTGTTAATGATATAATTCTAATTTATTCTCTAGATAGATTAAGATTTTATTTATTATATTGTTATGGAACCCATTTCATTATCATGGGTAAATCATGTTCAAATATAGTAACATGAATCCCATTTATTTTCCCAGATTTAATCATGTTATGAATGGAATAATAATTGATTTTATGTGTTTTTATGATGAATTTAAATCACTATTAACATTATTAATGTTTAGATTCCTGGAAATTATATTAGATGGGTGGGACAAGATATGATCTTGTGACACCACTACCACTTATACAATGTGGTGACCAAGATAACATAGGGTGAGCGTGTTTTAACATAAGAAATGTGGGGAATATAGATACATGTGATCCCGATATCTCTTATACAATAGGGAGACCTAAATAGTGTCAGGTGAGCTCGATACATCTAATATAATAGGGCTGGCTACATAGAGTTAGGTGAGCATGTTATATCTTAAAATATGGATGCTCCTAGAGAGTTCTCCAATTCATTGGGTAATGTCCATTATCTTGAGATGAAATAATGAGGTAATTTTCTGATATTCTTAGTAATTTCAAAACAGTTATCATGTAATTCTTTGTAATATTTCTACAAATATTTATAGAACCATGTGCCGAGATGATGTAAAATTATGATGACTAGTTTGGCCAGATTAAATTTTTAAGATAAATTAAAGGTTCTAAATATAACGCATGTCGAGTTTTCCTGAAAAAGTGTAAAAATTCATAAACAAAGGAATTAATTATAAATTTGAAGGCATCATTGAGTTCATAATGTGGGTTTCACCTCAAAAATATCATAACATTTTTCAGTATGAGGAATTTATAAAAAATTCATCACGGGTGTAAAAAATAAATTAATAAAACAATGTTATTTTGTTTTATTTATTAATTTAGTGACTTAATAATATTTTATATAAACCATTTTATAAAAAAATTTCAGGATTAACCTCATAACAATAGTGTTTGATAGAGGATCCCATGAATGAAATTCTATAGACGAATATCGATGGATGAAGCTCTAGAAATTGGTGTGCCCACATATTTAAAGCATTTCACCAATGACGACAATGTAAATTTGTTCTTCTTTAGTGGTTCAACCTATATAGGAAGTAATTTTTTGTTTATTTATCTTGTTTTGATATACCCATTATGAAAGAGAATTAATCAACAATCAAATTAATTCAAGAGATAAATTTTTAATTTTGAAAATTGTTATATCTTACCACGATATAGGAATTGATATTGTTTCATTTTGTTTATGTCTCTTCATTCATCACCATATAACAATGAATGAATTCCAACACAAATATTTTCGAAGGCCTATTACTATAAATTTATTTAGGCATTTTCCTTTTACTATGTTCTTACTATCATCATCGGTATTAAATTAAAATGGTTGTTCAACAATTATCCAGTGAAAAATCGTTGCACAATCATTCATTGATGCAACGATTCATTAATGGGGATTCAATTTGAATATCATTACGTAGGTGAGATGTGTAATAATGATAGTGGATCTGATTAGGTTTATAAAATCCCTGATAATGGCAGAGTGGAGTAGTGTAATAGACAATAATTATAAGGGGAGTCACCATCCTGCCAATGGGGGCACTACACTAGAGGAATCCTTCAGTGCTGCTCTAATTGAACGGGTAATAAAAGAACTACCTGAGGAAGGGGTTTTAATTCTAATTGATAATAATAGATTAAAAAATAATAAAACTATATTAAATTTAAAATAAATAAATCTATGTTAATGGATTCATCCTACTTCTATATTTTGAGAAGCAGGCATGTCATGTAGAACTCCAGCGTTAATGCCTTAAACTAGAAATTTCCCACCTCACTGAATATAATATATTATTTTTATTCTCAATATTTTTAAATTATTATTAAATCCAAGTTATAGTTATATCATTTAACTATGATATCTGATTGAAGTGTATTTATTAGCATTGCATCTGTGACTTTGAGATGACCATTTCAAGACCAATGATTTATATTTAGTTAGGGCTCATTGATCGGGTTCATGAAGTTCCCAATAATAATAAAATTATTATTGTTACAGAATCTGGTATAAGACATATCATATTTATACAGTGTCGTAGTAAAAATTGATTGTTCCATCACGATCATGATATTGAAGCATACAATTTAAGATTTATATTGGGTTTTTAATTTGGACTCATGGGTGGGGATCATGAAGAAAATTTAATGCATTATATTGTTAAATGTATATTTTTTATTGGGTATCCATTTAGGGCAAATGAATATCATATACTATTTATATTTCCACAAGGATCGCAATAGAATGATTCATTTGAAGATCTAAGGGCATTTGCATTGGTATAAGAATGGAATTGTGTTTTATCCATTAAGACCAATGATGATTCCCACAAGTTTTTAATGACTTGGGTTATACTGAATTTATTTTTAGAAACAATATGGAATAATTATGAGACCAGGTACAAAGACGAAATACAATTCCGTGGCCCAGTTTCCCTCGAAGAGTTAACAGATAAATGTTATGTTTTTAATAGCACTCGCACACAATATTCTTAAAAAGTTAATTAATATATAAATTAATGCCTAAATCAGAAATCTAAGGGAATTGTTGAACTAATAATAATGGATTTACCCAAGGCACAACCTATCCTTTTTTAGTGAAAGTCATCTGCATAAAAATCAAACATGTAACTAATTGTAAAAAAATTATTAAAATAAAATTATTTTATTTTAAAATCCTAATTACTCATCAATGGTATCTTAGGTTGGAAATATGATACCACCATTTAGTTTGAATGTGGTTATTTTCCTTCGATGATTCCGAACATCTGTTGTTGCATCCCAACTATGATAGATTGTTTTTTGACGTAATCGTAAATAAACATTTTAATATATTTTTTTCTTTTCAAATCCTATGAACTCATGATTGGGGACTCAGATTGGAAATATGAAACAACTTTTTATTTCGTAATACAGTGTTTTATTTAGGCGTGACCTAATGTTGGTCTATGCTAGGGGTTGAATGAAGTAGCGTTTGGCAGTTTTGTTTAGTTAGAATAATGAAATTATTTATTTATTTAAATAAATTCACTAAAAAAACTTACCTCTAGTAATAATTTGTCTTTAAAAATCACCATGGTTAGCCGCATAACCCTGGTATCATTGATAGGATCTGCCACACCTTCATTTTTGTTGTGTTAAGACTGAAAAACAACTGGTGATTGGATCTAGGTGAATTGATAGGCGGCAAACGCATCAGATCATCTTCATCAATAGAGGATGTGTTCTACACCAACTATCTATGCAAATCAAGGTAGGATATTTTTTTGTGTATTTATCCCTCTTTTCATTACCCATGAAAAAAATGAATTACTCTTCTAACAAGATAATTCATAAATTGATCATTTGATTTGGGTAATTTCATTATCATCATACAACAAATGAGTTTATATTGATTGTGGTTATTGATTTATTTATTTTTCATTAATTTTTTTTAACATCAATGAGTCATGTCCATCACATTAAATGGCCACAGTTCATTACTCAATTTTGATGATCATGATTTTCTCCTAACGTTCTTCACTCATTTTCCACCAGAATTTATTTTGTTCATTAGGTTCATTAATGAAAAACATGAATCAATTTTGAGTTTTTAACGATGACATTGGCAGTGGTTTTAGGAAAAAAAGTCATGAATTATGTGTTTTAGGGGAGGTAACATTTTCATTGTTTCACTTTTCAGGATGTTGTGTGCATCTCCTACTAGACATGACGGAGGAAACTTCATAAAGATGGGTTTTTATTATCACTAGTTATAATTGATTACAAATAATATTATTATTCTAAATTGGGAATAAATAAATAATAGTGCATGGTGAAAGGGAGGAGAGGTGTTAGAGATTCTATCATTAGTTCATTTGGTGTGTAATATTGATATCATTTAATGATAATATTATTATAAATTTACAGTGGAAATAAATTAATCCTAGAGAATAGTGGGAGGGAGATATGGAATATCAACATGGTTGAAGTGAAGATACAATGTAAATTCCTTCAGATGTTAAATGATAAAATTTTCCTCCTCATTCTTAATAAAATATAACAATATTATTATTATTATTATTATTACATTGTTATTTAATTCTTTTTTCTATCATATCTTTTAACCGAGATGTCATATTTTATTGTGGCCAGCAACTATTCAGCTCTTCATTAAATATGGTCATTTCATGTACACAGATTGATATTCAATTCAGACTCATGGCATGTTCCAATTAGACATCATTCGAGCATAATGCAGTGAAATTTGACTTTTCATAGGGTTTTTGATTGGCACATATGAATAGTCAATTACATGTGTTTTTTCATTATGATTGAAAACAAGGTGATGTATATATATATTATATCAAGATTGAGATATGGGACCCAAAAATTACCATCCATGTGTTATATAGTGAAATGTAAATTTTTTAATAGGTGTCCATTTTGGGAAATTGAATAATATATTTTGAGAATTTCCCCACAAGGATCACAATAGTGTTGTCATTTTGGAATATTGAGGCCTTTTGAAGAGGAATATTAATGGAATTACCTATTACCCATTCAGGTCGATGACGATCCTTGCATGTTCATCAGGATTTTTCAATGCCCAAACACAATGAGTGCCATATTAAATAAGGCACGACATGTACTCCCACACAGACAAAGACCGGCTACACATATAGGATACTGTGTGTCTCTACCCACTGTTTGTACCCTTCAACATGCCATATATATGGAGAGTACATTTCGTGTGAGCTTCTCCCATACAATAATGAAATGGGAAACTTAGACACATCATGTACTCACATTAAGAGTGCATAAAGCTCTCTATTTTTCTAGGTTTTAGCCAATATAGTTTGATAATATTCCCATGTTCTTCTCCTAGAGGGTTCAGTATGGTATTGTGTTCACATCATTGGATGGTATTCCCCTCTAGAGGGAATTTCCCATATAGAGTTATAGTATCCATCATTGGGATTGGAGAGATCATCTATCACCCCTGGTGATGTTTTTTGGGAATTGATGTGACATCCGAGCGTATGGGTTCTAGTACATTATCTAGTGGTCCATATCAATAGGGTTACCAATATCCAATGAGATGGATTCCCATCATTATGATATGCATCGTTATAATTTTTATTATTCTATGAGAAGGATCCCTTAGATTGCGGGTTAATACAAAATGGTATCTTGGTATTCTCTTGGAAGGGTCCACAATTTGTTTGTTACGATCATTGACCAGCTTAATTTTCATTGGATATGACCCAAATTAGCGGGACTTCTTCCTGAGAGTCCCTGATGATAACATTTCTTGAGGAGTGAGTTCTCCCAAAATTATCGCACATTGATAAGATACTTATGGTGAGAATATGTTGTGACATACCACTTTACATTGTGGCGGGTTATGAGTATATGTGAAAATCCTTGGAACGGGTAATATAGACAAATACCTATGAGGAGATTATTCTATTTCATTTATTTGTATATGGTATACATCATAAATTGATTTTTGGAATTCCATTGTGGTTTTTGGGTGACCTTCTGAGTAGTGTTTTAATCACCCATGCATGCCCTTTGACAATTTTTTTCGTGTCTTGTGTAGATGATAAACACTTTGAAAAAGCCCTAGGTAGATAGGGACTTGTGGGTGCTTAGAGATATAAGAAAGATGTGGTGTTCTTCCATATCTTCTGGAAGTTGTCCTACACAATCCCTTGATGAAGTTTTTTCTTTGTATGAGTTTCAGATGCTTATGTGTTAACATTAAAAGACTCTTCCTTTTAGTGGTTTTGTATTCTGGCCCTATTTACTTTCCATTTTCATACTGTCATACTCTTTGTATGGGATATTAGTGTATACATGCATTATTTACTTAGTGTTTTTTACATATCAGTATTTTTGGATTGGAGATGTATGTGTTTGTACATGTACTTATGAAAATTCCTCCAATTTGTGGTATATGCCAATTCGGTACTAGTCGCTAGCTCATGCCCTATCTGAGGTGGGCTTGGGGTCATCATGGAATGGTCCCCTCTAGGAAGGGTCATGAATGAGTGGAATCAGAGGAGGTTATTTATATGTAAGGACAAGGAGACTGTGATGTTGGATTAGAGAAGATGTGTTTAGTGATTCAAGTTTGGATTTCAGGATAGGGAAGATAGTGTTGGCGATGCTTCCAAACTATCAATACACCAAAACCCAAGATACCTATTTATTGACCTGATGAATGAAAATGAATTCTAAAGGGAAAAATAAAGGTGCATTCATCATATAGTAAATGGTTTTTATTTCCATGTCATTCATGAGTCATCTCACCAAGTATTCTCATTTATCCATGACATAAGTTGTTTTCTAATAGGATGTATTCCGAATTCCAACCAGTGAGGTTTCTACAGTAGGATCAATAAATTTATAGGATGTTTGATGAGGTCTCCCTGAGGAGTGCTACATAAGATGCATTTTTTATTCACGATGGTCATCAGGTAGTGATTTATTATATTTATTAGTTTGTAGACACACCTTTTTGGGTTCAGATGGATAAAAAATTCCATTCTAAGTCATTCATGGATATTTTGGAATTTGATAATGATACTTATTGTTTGAGCTTATATCATTAGTTACTGAGGTAGAGATCACTCGGGATGGAGGATCGATGCGCCTACCTATTGTAGGTGCAATACGTAAGTTGTATAAGATGTATTTGTTTCATTAGATACATGGGTGTGACAGTTCCTCTATGAAAGAGGAGTTGTTATGCATTTCAATAGAAGGGGAATTCCATTTGAGGTTTTCCCACCATTCAGGCTATATTTAGAGAGACGATTGATGACCTGCTAAGTATGAGGCAGTGGTAGGAGCAGAATGATCCATCAGTAGAGAAATGTGGCATGGGAGATGGGTTTTTAGTAGGAGGTGGAATAAAATATGACGTGTTACCACCTCCACCCTAAGGTTGTCTATACCAGACTGAGAGAGATTGAGGATAGGGGAGGATACATTTGTACGTTTTCGAGGATTATGGACCCAGGACTATAGTAATGGTTAATGTTATATTATGTGTCTCTCAACTTTAGTTTTAGTTGATAGACATCTATGTTAGTAATTACTTTCATTCCACTTTCCTTGTCTGATACACAATGATTCTTGTAAACCATTTACTTTACCCTTATTCTTTGAGACTCCTACAAGATGATACTAAATGATCACAAATTATTTATAATAGTTTGGAATGCCTCCTATTAATGAGAGTTAGTTTTTGTATCTCTTGGAAGTAGTGTTGAGGCCTTATGATTCCATTATTTATGAACAAGTATCAATAGTTCATGTTTATATATATTTGAATAAGAAAAGTGTACAAATTGTGCATGATAATATAAATACATATCCTCTTTATTAGTAGAAGGGAATTTCATACAGCACAGGATGGACTTGTGCAGAAGAGGGTTAATGCTATTAGTCATTTGATGGATAGAATTTCCCTCAATGCAATGGTTATTTTGAGTCCTCGGTTTCCTATAATGTTGGAAGTGTATAATGATATCTCCACTAAAAATGTTCTAGGTCAACCTCCCTATCAAGGGATATACATAAGTGTTGATCTACACCCTGGTAGGAAAATGATATCTACACCAGAATATCAGATGGATTATTCAGAGCTTCGTCAGCTAAGAGCATCACTGGATGACATGCAGAGACAATATATCATGAGGCCAAGTGTTTCACCCTGGTTGTCCCTAGGTGGTCTTCATTGATCTAGACCAAATAATTTCAACCACAGTATTTTCAATGGATCTATTGAATGTGTTGAAGAGTTTGATGAGCGCTCACATAATTAGGTTTCCATAGGAAGGTGTTGAGTATGTAGTATTCAATGATTCATATGGAACCAGTCCTGGTAGTGTCCTGATGCATAAGAAATAAGTGATTACCTATGGTTCAAGCAAGTTGAAATCACTCAAGAAGAATAACATGACACATTAACTTGAGTTAGTAATAATATAATTTACATCGATGATGTGGTGAGAACACCTTATGTGCAATTGGTATATTGTCTACATTGAACACAAGAGTCTCAAATATATCTTATAATAGAAGGATTGAAACTTGTGATAGAGGTGGTTGATATAGTTATTCTCGGACTATGAAATGGAGATTCTCTATACTCCTTGGAAGAGGAATGTGGTACTAGTTTCTCTCAGTAGAAGATATAGTTTGCAATTGATGAACGAGGCCTTAGTGTTGTTTGCCTTATTCCAGATATCCATTGTGGATGGACATCAACATCATATCATTAGTAAATGTTTTTCATCCCTCCACTCTTACAGTGAGTCAGAGAGGAACAGCTCGAAGATACTAACTTTGAGACCTAACATGCTCTGATATCCATAGGGAATACCCTCGATAGATAATCAAAAAGTGGGGAGAACATCAATATTTTTAGAGGATAGATAGTGGTACCAGTGGAGTTACAAGAATATGTCTTTAGGGGGTTCTATATGTCCCCATTGGCGACAAATCTAGGTGGGGTGATGTGGTACTAAGAACATCAACATATGTTTTGGTGGCTGAGAAAGAAGAAAAGAGTTGCAGAGTTTGTATATTGATTCCTCGCTAGTTAGCAATTGGAAGTCAAGCACCAAATTCCAGTGGGTTTGACTCAACACCCCGAGGGGCCATAATTAAAGTGTGATGGGATGTTGATGGACATTATGATGGGTTTACCATGTGTATATAAGAGACATGATACCATATGAGTGATTTTTTACCGACTCACCATGTTGTCTTACATCCTATAATTTCAGGAGCAGAGTTCATTAAAATGTTTTGGATGCCTCTATGGGCAAGTGATATTTTGACCCCATTGATTTACATCGAAGATAGTTTTAGATCATTATTCTATCCGGACATTCCATTTTATTAAAGGAATATATGATGAATTTTGGACTCAAATTCACTTTATCACAACATTTCACCCATATATGAGTGACCATAATGAGTGGACCATTTAGGTTCAAGAGGTCATACTACATGATTTCATGATAATGTTTTTCCAAACATTTGGAGGATTCTATTTGGGTGACCAATTACTTCAGTTTTCAATTAGTGGTGGAACATGAATCATTAGGAGATAACATAGTAGTTAGAGGCTCAAATTCACTCTTAGTACCCTCATCTATTTTGGTATCCATTGTTTTGGCTTTTGGGGACATAAATTCGCAATGTGGTGAGAAGGTAATTAATCAGTTTTGTCAAAAAAATTGTGAGAATGTTTTTTCAAAATTGTGAGACCATTCACTTAGACGACATGTGATTCCGATGCCTGGTGTGCCCAAAATAATTCACTTAAAAAGTAATGTTTTTAGTATAACGTGTCAGTGAATGTTCAAAAAAATTGAAATAACATTTAAAAGGCTTCTCATATCATAATTCTAAGGAAATGGTTGGACTTAGAATAGTGAATTAACCCTAGGCGTGACCTAATCCTGGTCAGTAAGGGTTATCTGTAGTAAAAAACAATGGAAGTATCCATGAATAATATTATTATATAAAATTAATTTTTATTAAAAGGAAAATTACTCATAAATAGTAACATAGATTTGAAGTATGATACAACTGTTCAGTTTTTAAGGGGTTTTTTCTTTTTGAAAGACCCATCATCGACCAGTGCTACCCATCATCGAACGGTTATTTTTGGATGTAACCATAATTAAAATAATTAAATTAAAATTATTTTTATTTTAAAATCCTAACAACTCTTGAATGTGGTCTCAGATTGGACATTTGAGACCATAATTGAGTATTTAATGAACTGTTTTCTCTATGTGAGACCAAAAGTTTGTCGGCATGGGAAGTTTGGATGAAACAGTTGTTGGCAGGTGAATTTAGTTAAAATAAATAATTTATTTATTTATTTAAATTAAATGACCTAAACCACATTCATCAACAAATAACCTTCCTTGGAAATTAACTGTGGTTATCCGCATAACCTTGGGATCATTGAGAGGATCTTCCACCACTTCTTCGTTGGTGGTTTGAGGCTGGACAATGACTGGTGATCAGATCAAAGAGAATCGATAGGTGGTATAATCAAGAGGTAATATCCATCACCAATGTATGTGTTATTAAACACCAATCTATCTAATTCTAGGTAGGAATTTTTTTCGAATTTAAACATGTTTTCTTTTCCCATCAGCGACACGAATTAATCACCTAAAAAGTTAACTTGTACATCAATTATTTTATTCAAGTAATTTATTTGTCTTTCAACATTATCAAAATTGATGATGTTTAGGTTTATTAATTAATTTATTTTTCATTCATGATTATAACAACATTGAATCAAGGCTAACTAGACAATGGATGAGGTTCATTCCTTGAATGTTTTGATAATGTTTTTCTACAGACCTTCATCACCCATTTTTCATCGGTATCTTTTTTTTGGAAGTATGATGAATGATAGGAAATAAATATTTTTTTAGTTTTTGATCGATTAAATGAGTGTTGTTTTCATTTCACAGTCACACAAATGATTCTTTTAACGAGAGGAATCAATTTTTGGGTTTCAATATTTTGGAGGTGATGTCCAGCTCTAACCGAAAACTAGGGAGGAATCCTTATGATGGTGGTTTCAATTCTCAATCCTGAAAATTGATTAAAAATATCAATAAAATACTAAATTGAATATAAATATATCTAAGTGATGGATCTACCCACTTTTACATTGTGAAAGAGAGGTGATTCCATAAGGAGTCAACTGAAAATACATTTGGTGTGTAATATCATTATATTTTAATGGTAAAAATATAATAAAATTACATTGGAAAAAAATTAATACTAATGATTGGTGATAGGGAGGCATGGAATTTCAACATGGATGTAGGAGAGCCCCAACTTAAATTCCTTCAATGATTTATCATGATATTTTCCCCCTCATTCCTCATATAATATAATAATATTATTATTATTATTGATATTACTTTATTATTAAATATTATTTTTGGTCATATCATTTAACAGAGATATCTGATTTTTCTATAGTCAACGACATTATGACACTGATTTTAATATGGTAAATTTTAAACAATGTATCAATATTTAATTCAGGCTTCTGGATTGGGCCCATGAAACATCAGTTGAGAATAATGTAGTAAATATGAATTTTTTATTATGTGATTGGTATAGACAAATGAATAATTGAATCAGTGAAATTTTTTATGAGGATCCCAATAGTTTGATCCATCTATTTTACTTCATGATCGAGATGTGGATGCCAAGAATTATTGTTCCTTCATTATATGGTGAAATGTTTCTTTTTCACCAGGTTCCCATTTAGAGTCCATGATTTTTCTATTTCCTGAACTTTTTCATAACGATCACAATGATGTGATTAGTTTTGAAGTATAAGTCCTATTGAAGAAACGTAACAATAAAATTGTGTATTACCACTTCAGGCCGACGATGATACCCATTTGTTCATCAGGATTTTTCCAGACATGGACTTGGGTATTTCCAGACATAATGATCCATGCCATTTACTCCCATAGTGACACATACATGCTACACATATAGGTTACCATGTGTCTCTAAACTCAATTTGTACCCTTATACTCGCTATATATATAAAGACTACATATTATGTGAGTCTCTTCCACATGGTAAAGACTTTGGATTGATCGAAACATCATGTGACCCCTGGGAATATCCGTGTACTACCATCAAGTGAACATGAGGTTCTTCGGTTTACCTTATTTTGGTCGGTATAGGTTTAGAAAATTTCCTTGGTCCTTTTCTTAATGTTTCAAAATGGTGTTACATCAACATCAGTGGATAGTGGTCCCCTTAAGAGGCCATGTCTCAAATATAGTTATGTTATCCCTCCTTGGGACTAGAGCGGTCCACTATCACCCCTAACCGTGTTTTTTTGGAATTGATGTGACCTCTGAGCATAGTGAATTAGTCATCCGGCTAGTGGTAAATATCAATCGGGTTGTCGGTATTCACATTGAGGGATTTCCTAAAATACGATCCATGTTGATATGGCTGTTAGTTTTCTCTGAAAAGGACCACTGAAACATTTGGCTAATATAGATTTGGTTTTCGGTATTCTCAATGAAGGATATCCACTATGTATGTTATGATCATTGTGCAGTATATTTCTCTTTGTTGGGGACCAAATTAGTACGAACTCACCATGAGAGTCTTAAATGATATCATGGTTTGAGGAGTGTGTTCTCTTTAAATGATTGTGCCTTGAGTAAAACCCTATGGCAGTGAATGGTTGTGACTTAACTATTTCCATTGGGGTTGTTTAAGATAACATTTTGATATCCATGGTTTATGTGTTACATATGTATACCAATGTAGGGCATACTTTATTTCATTTATTTCATTATGGGATAATTTTTATATTGATTTGTGGTATTACTTTGTGGTTTTGGGGTGTCCTACTGAGTATTCTTTTACACACATCAGCATGTGATTTTCATGCACATGTAGTGTCCTGTATAGACAATTAATTCATAAACATATTTCTAGGTGGTTTAAGACTATGTGATACATAAAGTGATAAAATAGGCATGGTTTTCATATATAGCTTCCAATAGTTGTCTGACATACACCATTTAGGTAGGTTTTTATATAGATGTGCTTTAGGAACTAGTGTGTCCACATTCACATACTCTTTCTTTTAGTGGGCTTTTATTCTATCACAAATTACTATATTATTTCCTAATTTTGTGCTTAGTGGTTGGGATCTTTGTGTTTGCATGACTTATTTACTTAGTTTTTTTATCATTTCATCATTTTTGGCATATATATTTGTGTGTGTTAATAGGAACATAGGAAAATGACTCCCATTTGTGGGACATTCATATATGGTGCTAGCCGCCATTCCCTGGCCTATCAGATGATGTCTTGGGGTAGTTATAACTTAGGCCCCTCTTGGATGGGTTGTGATAGATTTGAATTATTGGTGGTCAGTACAACTGATGGACTAGGAGTCTATGATGCTGGATTGGGGCAATTTTTTGAGTGTTTTGAGTTTAGCATTTAGTACATGGAATCTTGTGTTGGTGTGGTGTCCAACATGTCCATACACCAAGACCCTGTAAACATGATTTTCAACTTGATATATGAAAACTTGGGCTCCGTGGTTAAATAAAGGTACATGCATCATATTTGAATGGGTTGTGTTTTCCATTTCCTTCTTCAGTCTACTCACATGGTATACTATTTTAACCATGATACAACCTGTATTCATAGATGATGTATTCACAATGTCAACAAGTGAGGTATCCATAGTAGGTTTGGGATATTGAAATGATGTTTGAAAAGTATTGGACGAGATCCAATCATGAATAAATTTTTCTTAAGGATGGTTAATAGGTGGGGCTCTATCCTATTGATCAATTCATAGAACCACATCCAGTGGATGAGGATGATTCATATTTATAGACTGGGTTGTGGATGTCTTATTTGGTGATGGATGATGATACACATGGTTAGGGAAAATGTCATATGCTTCCGAGGCATTGATCCCATAGGATACAAGATCTTCAGGACCTACCAATAGTTGGTACATGACGTAAGACATATAACATGAGGTTTCATCAGATGTTCTAGGGGTGTGCTTGTACCACAAGGATGCAGTTTTTTTATTATTTTTAGAGGAATGGTCATTCTAGGAGATATCTTCCCCTCTTCATGATGTAGTCAGAGTGACGGTTGATGGACCTCCAAGGAAGATGAAGTCTCATGTGCAAACAGATCCATCGGGATGCAAACATAATGTGGAGATAGGGAAGTAGTATGTGGTGGGAAATTTTGGACATGTTACCACCACTACACCCCTGAGGTCCATAGTATACTCAGGGATAAGGAGGATAGAGGTGGAGATTGTTTCACGCTGTTGAGGTTTATAATCTCAGGACTCTATCAATGGTTAAAGGTACATTCTATGTTTTTCTACATTAGATGTCGTAAATAGACACATGATCTAGTAATTCATTTCATTCCACTTTTATTGTTTGATTCATAGTGATTCGTGTTATGATTATGACATGAAAATTATGCTTATATACTCCTACTAGATGATAAATAGTGATAAAACACTAGTTCTGATATAGTGACCCGACTCGCAAAGGCAAGAGTTAAGTTTGGGATCTCTTGGTAGTAGTGGTGAGGACTTATGATGTTTATTCTCTGTATGGACTAGTATCCATAGTTCCTGGTCATATTGATTTTATTAGGAAAAGGGTTTGGTTTGCCCGTGGAATTAGAAACTTATTTCCATTTTATTTGAAAAATTGAATTCATTGCATCTCAATATGGACTCATGCATCGGAGGGTGAATCCTCTTACAATATAGTTAGTTAGGATGACCCTAAGAGTAGTGGATGTTTTGATTCCATATTTTCCTATAATGGTGGAAGATAATAAGGACGTATTCTTTGAAGATGATCCACATTTACCTCCCCACCAAGAGTTATAATTCTATGATTTTCTACACCCTAGGAGCAAAACGATATCTACACTAACATATTGAATGCCTCCTGCTGAGCTTTGTGAGTTGAGAGAAAAACATGAGGACTATTAGAAAAATGATTTTGTGAGACATAGTGTTTTGCCCTAGGCAGCCCTAAGTGGTTTTCTTTGATCGTATACAAATCAACAGAATGATTAGAGATAGAATTGATCTACTAAATGTTGGGGTATTGTTTGAAGATATCTCACATGATGAGGTTTCTAGAAGTGGGCGTTGATCCAAATAAATAAATTATCATGCATGATTTTTTATCATTAAAAACACACCCATTTAGAGGATAAAAGAACCATCTAGAAATTCTAAAAAATAGTCACTATGAATCTGAGAATACAATGAATCCAATAAATTAAAAAACCTGAATTAAAAGGATGGTGTAATAAACTATCCCTGGATACCATCAACTGGAACCTAACCTGACCTATCACATACCCAAAGGGAGTTCTCGATCCACAACGGCTGGCGACAAGCACCCATGCATCGAACAAAAAACATGAGGGAATAATTTCCCACAAGCTGAACAAACACATGGAATGGATATATGGAGAAACAAATGAACTCCATAAGAATAAAAAATATATATATATTCCACAATTGTAAAAAAAAATAGAAACAAAAAAAATGGTAATCGTAGAAAAACAAAAAAGGAAAGTCCAATGGAAACGGACATCCTGCAACAACAAATCAAAATAATGGAATTGACAAACTCCCACCATCTCACCACTCGTTACCCAACTGGATGATACGAAATTCATCGCCACACTTCGATACCATTCCATGCCCAGAACCAGAAGACAAAAAAATGCCTACACAGAAAAGAAGATGTTTGTTGGGTGTATGCTAACAAATTCTTTTGAATCTCACCTAGGTGTTCAATAAAATTTCTTTGTATAAAAAATAATGTATATTAATTTTAAAATAATACATGTGATGATATGTAGAAAATGATTTTGAAAAAAAATCATAAAAATTTTACCTTTTCTATAGTTTTAAACAAAATTGGGTTTATTAATTTGAAAGCATATTTTCCATAGTATTTTCCCCATGAAAAAACATGCATATCAAGGCTAAAACAAAACTACAAGAATTAAAAAATTGAAGAAAACATATCAAAACACCATGAAATACTATTGTTCTAGGACATAAACTACTCATACCCCAATAATCAAGTGCACAAAAACTGATCCTAGAATAATGGGCCTAGTAATTAAGGGAATAACCCTTTAGTAAACCGCCCAATTTTTCAATATGGTCACCGCAAACAACGGTCCTGGGAAATAGAGGATGAACCCAAGATAAACCCATTAGATAATAAAAAACAATAGATTTTGGCCTCAACCTAAACCTTCCACCTAAGTACCTGGGGTAACCTATGTTCTCTCTTTCACAATTCATTTTAATTATTTTAAAACCATTGAAAACCATTCACAATAAATTTCAATGATTTTAAAACCATTTAAAACCATTTCAAATAAATTTATCAAAATCAAGGGAAACACCATTTTTCATTCAAAACATTTTTTCAACACAAACACAAAAATCATTCCAATTTCATAAATAAATTCACAAAGAAATAATAATAAGGATCATTATCATTGGAATGAGATTGAACAACCAAGCACAAATCTCAGGTTGCTCATGCCTGCAATAGAATCCACTAACATAGAAAATAAATTATGAAAAACTAAGGCACTAGGATCGAACACATACATCATAGGATTGATTCAAATATAAACAAAAGAGGAGAATAGAAGAGTGGAAATCCACATAACTTGAAGATGAATGCTCATCGCACCACATCGAATGAAGGAAAAGGCCACTAGAATAATATCTCACAACAGATCTAGAATAATTCCACATGGATCATCTCACATAGATCAATAGATATGTTAAAAAATGATATGGTGTTATCACGATCAATTACAATGAAAAACGGTAAAGAAAATTTACCTGGAGATATGATCCACAGATGCAACAATGTTCCATTGCTGATCAAAATAATATAAAAGGAGGGAAATCTTAGAAAATAACCAAGGGATAGTCTAGGGTCATGATACTAGTGGTTTGGAAAGAGTAGTCGACACGAAGCATCCAGACATGCGACTTAATGTTGTGTGTTGTTGAGTCATGATGTGTACCTCAGGTACACAAAGTTCATTCGACAATGGATATGTTCTGCAGAAAAACCCATTTCCATGTGTAAAAAACAAAAATTTTATCCCTTCAAAATTTTTATCTCACGTACACGATGTGTACCTTCTCGTATCATGATTTCTCCATTCATGACTTGTATCCAACATCAAGCACAATACATGCACCTCTCGTACAAAGTGTGTACCTCTAGTTCATGGGATGAACATACAATGCAGGCTACATAAAAATCTAGAAAACCACACATAAAGACAATGAACCAAATGTAAACAAAAAAATGGTAAATATACCTGATCAAGGTATTGGGATGTTACAAACTCCAAACTATAATGACTTTCCATCCATGGGAAGTCATCCGGATGATATAACATTCAGAAAACATTTAGGCCACTACTGCCTCATCTACGAATCACGTTGCCATGTATCATGATATTACAATCCTTGTTTCCAATGGAAAATGACCAATGGAATACACTTTCCACACATTTCATTCATCTAAGAGTCAATGATCTCAATTGGTTCCTCTAATACGGAATCATCTAGATCTAACTCAATTAATTTCCAATTTAAAATGTGTGCGTGATTAGGGTAATACATCTAGAGAAAATATATGTGGAAAATAACATGGATGCACATCGACTAAATTGGCAGTTCTAACTGATAATCAATCTTATAAATACATTAAATGGTCTCAAACTATCCAAAATATCTCAAAGCTAACGATCTTGATATTCTAAGATGATGTTGACCAAAATGTGGAGAAAAATTCACGAAAAGACAGTCACCCATAGAAAACACATAAGGACAACGACACTAATCTTCATATGAGTTCATTCAGCTTTGGGCTATAAATAGATGTTGTTGATATGCAGAATGTTTATCAACATCTCCTGAACAACACATTTTCATTCAATTTCTACTTCACCGACCTCTTCCCAAAAAAGAGGGGATGTACACCGATTACCATTCAATGCCTTGAAAGGAACTATTCTAATCAATGAATCTAGGATCTGAATTACATGCTCATTCTAGGATCTAAATTACATGCTCATTATGGTCGTCTGTTTGTGGATGGTATGTTCTGTTGAACATGATTTGTGTTCCCATTTCCTCTGGATGAATTCTTTAGAATGTTGAGTTTATCCATGTATCCTAGTTTTAAATGATGACCTAAGAAGTCCCATATAATCCCATGTTCTCCTGCACATACATCTTACATAGACCATCGACATGTGTGGTGTCTTAGATCAAAATTAAATGAAGAGACTTCTTCTATTGATCAAAAACAGACTTATAACATTTTTCCCTTCGGGTTTCTGTGGCAATACAAAAAACAAATCCATATAAACATCATACCATTACCAAACCTGCACCAGAAGAGGTAGAAGCATACTAGAAGGTTTCAAGTGCTCTACCATTATTTTTTGGAATATGAAACATTAGGATACATAAAATGGAGTGTCATGCTTATAACTGGACACTAGAAGCTTCTTATCATGTCATTATACATCATTGTAGCACCTAGATGAACAACCCATGAAGAAATATGAAAATAAATAAAGATTGATTTAGTCAAGGATTCTAGGATGAAAATTCTCTTTCCAAAGTGAAGTATTCCATTTGAAGGAAGAGACTATCCAGTGATGGTATCTCCACCATAAAGTCATTCCCATATCTTTAAAAACTCATGTTCCTACTACAAAACATTCAAGATAGACTTTAGGAGAGATGATGAAAAATAATAAATGGTTAGAGCCATACGTAAAACATTCTTCTATGAGTCCAATTGAATCTAAAAAAATCCCCATAAGATTCCACTCTACGTTAGATTCCAAAATACCTTATAATGATACCATCTTATTGAGATAATCATAAACAACAATCCCATTCCCTAGAGTGTAGGTGATGTTGAATTCCAACGTCCGATGGTATTTGATACATTGCCTCTATCTGAGACACCATTCTTTCTGAAAGAATATATATCTCAGAGTTTTTTGATTTTATAAGACTGTGAACTTCTCCCCTAAAAGTTAATTCGTACAACATTTATGCACCTGAATGACCACCACATGCTCTCAATCATGAATGGGGTAGTTTTTCTCATGAGGTCGGAGCTGGCGATAGCCATAAAATACCACATGATCATCTTGCATTGGCGCACATCACAAAATAACACAATATTCATCACAAATCACATTGTTATTTTTTTCGGGCATAGGTAAGATCAAAATAGGAGCTGATGTCAGAATTCATTTCAGTTCAACAAAAAAAGAATATCAATTCGCATCCCATATTAATTTATTTGCATTCCTCGTAAGAGTAGTCATAAGATATGTTAGCATAGATAAATCCTTAAAGAACAATTAGAAGAACCCAACAATACTATGGAAACATCAAATATCAAGGACGTTTTGTAGTTCCTTCCAAGATATTCCAGAAATTAATATCTCTAGATCAATTATTAAGTAATGGTAAGAAATAATACGCCCCAAGAAAACCACTTCTCAAATCCATAAACTATATTTAGAAATATTTCTATACATACGGTGACCAGTCAAAATTTTCAAAAACAAACTCATATGGTTCTCATGTTCATGCTCAGATTTTTTATAAACCAGAATATCATTCATGAATACTAACACATAAGGGTTAAGATATTGGTGAAATATTTTATTAATCATTTCCATAAAATCTATAAGTGTGTTATTCAGGCTAAATAGAATAACAATATATTCATAATGGACATACCTGCTCTTGAATTCAGTCTTTAGTGTATCAGACTCTCAAACTCTGAGCTGATGATAACCAAACCAAAGTTAAATCTTCGAGAACCACATTAACCATTCAACTAGCCAAAAAATTCATCCAAATGAAGAAAAGTATATTTTTTATTAAATATTACATGTTTTAACTTCTAATTTTCCACACATAAATGATGTGAACAATCTGATTTCTTGGAAAAGTGCATTGGGGCTGTTCTATGTGAGACACTAGGGATAATGAAACCATTCTTTAATAGGTCACCCAATAGAACATTGAGTTCATTAAACACCATTAGTTCTAGGAGATATGATGGCATCAATATTTTCATTGTTTCTAACAATAGGTAAATCCTAAACTCTTCCTCTATCTCTATAGTAAGACTAGAGAATTCAAAATAGAAAATGTCAGGAAAGTCTCAAACAACAACAGGGTGGTCATCTACAGAAGAAATGTCTTCAGGCTCAGAGGAAACAATAATCAACTAACTCTTGAGCTCTGGGTGGGAATGTCCTACGCAACTGGACCATGGGTGCCACTATACCTAAAACACAAGATATATCATATTTGTATCAATTAATAAAACACACTAACAATAACAATAAAACTCAAAACCATGATGAATGAAAAGAAAATAAATAATGGAGGTGACCTTAAATTGATCCAGATCAAGAATGAGAAAATAATAGACCAACTTTGTATCGTCTATCGTTAACAAAAAACATGTACACCGAAACCAATGCTCTTTCGTCCTACTAAGAGGTGTCACTATCTCCACTAAAAAGTGAATAAGTTCTTTTGGAACTTTAACTACACCAACAAAGTGTGAAAATATAATTTATTGGTAGGCATCTATATCAAACAATGAAATTTTCACTAAAGATGAAATAAGAAGAATACCTATAACTATTTTCAGATATATATCAATATCCATTTTACACACATCTAGTACAAGTAAATGCTTCTCTCTTAAGGAATATGGATGGATCCCTGTAGTCTTTGAGGTCTCTGATAGCACCATAGTTTCCTTTTGAGCCGGAGAACCCTGACCATAATGGATTGTATTCACAACCTGACAGATATGTTGTAGATGACCAACACATCCACAACTATTGGATGCCTTTGAGGGAAGTAGACACTGCCATATACAATGAACAGTGTAGTCGAAGCTCTCTATAGATACCCACTTCAACCACATCTGCAATGGTCCTTCCACTTTCTCTTCTTCCCATAAATTCCATTGAATCTGTCATGAGTTAGAATATAATAGGCAGTATCTTTGACTGTTCCATCCATATTAATCACTTATATCATTTCTATATATACCATCTCCACATAGGTAGAATGATTCATCATAAACTCTTGTGATCTGATTTCAGGTCAAAAACCTTGTAGGTACATCTGTGCCTTCCTCTACTCAATCATTACCATATTTGGAGAAAAACATACAATCTCAACAATGTGGTATGTGTATACCAACACAGAACTCTCTCTCTACCGCAATGACAGTAACTCCAGAGACATTTCCATCATTAGAGACTCTGGAATTTTTATTGATTTAATAGTGTTTTGAAAGTCGAATAGTTCAAGCCCTCATGACTTTCTTATTGGACCATAGTGTCTCACCAACACACAACGAAACCATCGAGTCAGAAACATGCACAATAGACCCTTATATTCACATGTGGCTCCATGTAGTCTAATATTTTATCAATACTTTTCACAAACTCCTCCACCTCTGGAGAATTATTCATCCCTTTAAAGGATGGATTCTTCTCAAGAAGGAAATCTTCTAATAGACCTCTCTCTCTTACAGCACCAGGTTGTACATCAACAACAGCGTTACGAACACACGGTATATCCTAATTAATGGAACATGCATCATGTATGATAGTATTAATGAGATTTTAAACTATAGGTGTGTTCCTATGAAGAGAATCTTCTACGCTCTCCGAGCAAAATCCTAGAAGGTGCCTCAGAGTCATACTCATGCAAACCGACACATAAGAACGATCATACAATAAAATAACTCTTTTTAAAATAGAACACCCATAAGAGAAAAATTGGGATTTTTGAAACAAAAAATAATACTGGAGAAACATAAAAAGACATCCCATTATATCTTTAGTCTTCTTACAACAACAGTTATCCAAACACTAATCTCAACATACATGTCAGGTCCTAAAAATTATATATGTAGTCAAACATATGACCCAAGAAAAAAGATTCTTAATAAAAAACATCTACTAATACTAAGATATAACGAACAAACCCTTGTTACCCTAAAAAGGAACTCGACCTGACACGTCACGTAATGGAATGGATTTACCAATTTACATGTGTTGTAAATAAGAAACAAATCATAGAACAACAAAACTAAAGGAAAATTTCGAACAACTTAAACAACCACATGGAATAAAAATATTGAGAATGAAAGGATCAAATAAATACTAAAAATTTTATATATCATAACTCTATGGAAAAAATGGGAAATATAACAACTTTAATACTTGGAAACTGAAAAGTAATGTCCAACTAAAAAGTACTATGAGAAAAACCTACTCAAAATGATTCCATGGACAAACTCTAACCACATCACCACCTTTTACCCAACCAACTAATACGATCATAGCCGCCTCACTACAATACCTTCAGTTTCCCTGCATCTGAAGACAAAAAAAAGTCTACGCAACACCAAAAAAGTGTGAAGGTTGTTAGATATTAGGATCAGTAGGATCCCACCCATGAGTTCCATAACATTTCTCTGTATAAAAATTCTTTTATTATCATTTTAAAATAGAAAATCGGATAATAATCACTATTAAATATTTATAGAATACATGGTATAAAGTTCTTTTTTCCATAGTTCGAAAAAAAGCAAGTATATCAATTTCAATGCATATTTTTCATAACAGTTTCGACAAGAACAAATGTGCATATCAATTCTAAATAAAAAATAAATAAAGTACAAAAACGATGTACAATTATCATATCATAATGCAATACAACAGATCTTGGCCACACACTACTCATACCAAAATAATCAAGCGCAAAAAAAAATTGATCATATAATAATGGGCCTAGGATGCATAGGAATTCCCCATGAGTAACCCCCTTCCAAATTTCAATTTCAGTCCTATAGAACAGCTGGCCAGGGAAACAAAGGAATGAACCAAGACAAACCCACTAGATAATCACAAATAGTGGAAGATTACCTCAGGATAAACCTTCCACCATTGTAGACAAGGTTACCCATGTGGTCTTTTTCACAATTCATTTCAATTAATTGAAAAGCATTCACAATTAATTTCAATGATTTGAAACCCATAAAGAAAATTTGACAATCCATTCATCAAAAGCCAAGGGAATCCATTTATCTATCCAAACCCATGATCGATGAAAAAAACAATCATGTCTATTCAATAAATCAAATTACAATGAAATAATAATAACATATATTATCATAGGCTGGAGACGGAACCACCTACCTCAAAGATCAGGCAACTCACACCCGCAATAGAATTCACCAACAACTAAAATCAACATCCACAATGAAGGTCGTAGAATTGAACCTATATATCATAGGTTTGATTCAAATCTAAACACGAGTGGCTGGTGGAAGAGAGGAAACCCACATATCTTAAAGATGAACGACCACCACACCAATACCAACCATGGAAATGGCCTCTAGAATGAGCTCTTACAGTAGATCTTGATGAAGTCAACTAGGATCATCCAACATAGATAAATGGTTGTGTTCACACAAAGCTATGGTGCTATCACAATGAATCGCAATGAGGAATCGTAAAGAATACTAACCCCAAGAGATGCATCGCAGGTGAAACAAATATCAAAAGCCGACCAGATCGATCTGGAATGAAGGGAACCACAAAAAATCTCAAGGATAATTTAGGGATGAGAGCCATGAGGTCTGGAAAGAATAGAGAAAGCCAAACTGTCAAACATTTGACATAAAGATAGGCACAGGTCGGGTCACAACTTGTACCTCAGGTTCCTGATGTGTTGTCCACACTGGATATGTTACAATGAAAAACATGTTGACTCAGTATAGAAAAATACATTTAAACTTTCCATGATGTGTACCTCAGGTATATGACGTGTACCTGCTCACATTGTGTTTCACTGTACAAAAATTGACATTTAATAGTAGTTTAAAGTGCTGCTAAATAATTCTATGACAGTTTCGATAAACTGCCGCTAAATCGTGTGTCAACAATCAATTAGCCAGGTTTTTTTAAAACCGCTGTAGAACGATTTAGAGTGTGTTTTTTCTCATTTAGAGGATGTTTAAATCGTCAATAAATCATTTTTATTTTTATTATTTATTATGTTTTTTATTATTTAGTTATTATTTCTTATTTATTTATTTATTTATTTATTTATTTATTTTTAATTAATGTTTTTTTATTTATTTTTGTTGTTACATTATTTATTTACTTATTATATATTTATTATATATTAATTATTAATTATTTACTATTTATTATTTATTATTAATTATTTATTTTGATAATTAGATTATATTTTTACATACTTACATATATATATTTATTTGTTTTTGTAATTTATTTCTTATTTAGTAGTTAGTATTTATTATTACCATGGTCATGGCCATATCCATGCACATGAAAATCCCATATATAGAAATTCACAATTGGGTGAGATTTGAACCCATTACCTCTTGCTTATTATCCAATGTCTTTTCCACTCTAGCAGACTCTTCATGTGGTCAATAAATCAAATCTAATATTCATATATATATATATATTAATTGGAAAAATAAATAATTAATAACAAATTGGTACAAAAATGTAATTAATAATCAATAATTATTAATGAATAATGAGTAATCAATATTAAATAATCAATATTTAAGAATTAATAATAAATAAGTTATTATTAATATTTAATAATTTCTAATTAAAAATTACTAATTAACAAACTGAATATAAATTAACAATAAATTAAGAAATATATAATGTGGAAATAAATGGTAAATAAAAAATTGTAAATAATAAATAGTAAACAGTAAATAATAAATAGTAATGATTAAATAGAAAATTATAAATAGTAAATAGTAACATGAAAATATTATATAATAAATAATAAGTAATAAAAAATATATAATATGTAATATGTAATAAATTAATAATAATATATAGTATATAATATATAATATATAATATATAATAAATAATATATATTACATAATACATAATATTCAATATATAATATATAATATTAACACATAATAGAGAATGTAAAATATAAAATATAAAATATATAATATAAAATATATAATATATATATCATATAACACATAAGTAAAGTATAAATAATATATTAAATGAAAAATTAATATGTAAAAAATAAATAACAAATAAATAATAAATTAATTAATAATAGATAAATAAATAATAAATAATAAATAATAAAAATAATAAATAATAAATAATAAATAATAAATAATAAAAAGTTAATAAATAATTTGGTAGTAAAAAAATATAAATAATAAATAATTACTAAATAATAATTAGTACTAACTAATAATTGATTATTAATAATTAAGAATGAATATTTAAAAATTAATAATTAACTAATAAATTATAAATAACTTATTAATAAATAAATAATAAATAAATAAATATTACATATTAAATAAATAAAAAATATATAACAAATAAATGAATTACAAACTAATAATAATTTAATATTTATTAAATTAAAAATAAATTAATAAATAATAACTAATTAATACTAAAAATAATTAATAAATATTAAATAGATTAATATAATAATGAATAAATAAATAGATAAATAAATAAATAAATAATAATTTATTAATAATTAATAATTAATATTAACTATTAATTATGAATTAATAATTCTAAATTAATAATTGATGAATAATATTTAATATTTAATATTCAATTTTAAATAATTAATAATTAATTAATTATGAATTAATAATTAATAAATAACAATTCATTTTAAAATAATGAATAAATAATGAATGAATAATAAAAATAAAAACAGATAATAAATAATTTACAAACTAATAACAAATAATTAATTAATAATTGTTTATTATTTTAAAAAAAATTAAAAATTATCTTGTACATAATAACTAAATACTAAATTAATAAATATTTAATGTTAAATAAATAAACAAATAAATAAATATATTATTAAATTTATCAAGAAATAAAGTCTAATTAAATAAATAAATAATTTACAATAGGTAATTAATTAAATAAAATAAAATTAAAAAGTAAATAATTAGTTAATTAATTATAAAAAACATAAAATTTTATGATCCACTGAAAATCATAAAAACATTGAAATAACCATAAAATCATATCCATTACAACTTTTTTATAGATACAACTAGTCAAATTGAAGATCATGATATGAGATTTGATATGATAAGTGGTATAGGTCAAACGAAAAACTTGATTGAAATTTATAACCGTTTTAATTTTAATAAAACGAAATATCCAACTAAAATATCTTTTTTCGAAGCCTTTTGGGCTATTCTGGTAGGATAAAAGGGTTAAAATTCTTAAAAAGATGGTATAAGTTTTGAATGGCATAGAGCTCATCAAATGTTTTGACTTGATATGTGGTAGAGCCCAAAATGACACCTGGATTTAAGGTTATGACCATTTGAAGTTCGAGTTTGATTTTGATTTTTGAATTTTGAATATATTTTTTCCATTTTATTATCACATAATTAAAATCTAACTTAGTTTTATCTAATTTGATAATCTTCAATTTGACAAGTTATAGAGCTAAAATGAACTCCCAGATAAGATGTTATGGCCATTTGATGCTGATATCTTATTTTCCACAAATTGAATAATTGTTTTTAGTTTAAAATTATTATTAACTTGTAATTATAAATATTTATTAATTGAATAATTATACGTAATATAAATTATAAATAATAATCTATATTTGATTTTATATAATATATAAAAATTTATTATTAATAAATAAGTATTTTATTAATTTTTTTTCATCAATTTTACGATGGTTCTGAAATATCCACTAGTATTTCCTTATTGATTTTTAAAAAAACCGCCATGAAAAAGTGTAAATTTTTTTGGAAGAAATTTTTAAAAAGTTTAAAAAAAATATTTGAAAGACATTAAGTGGTAGTTTTTTCAAAGCGGTTTTGTAAACCACCACAAAAAAACTTCCGCCAAAGCAATGTTATCTTGTAATTATTTCCCCATTCACAAATTTTATACAACAATATGTACCTGATGTGTACCTCTAGTACATGATATATACCTCCAGTAAACATCATATACTTACTCTCTAGCATGCAGAAAAATCCAACAAACCACTCCTAATGACATTGAACCAAAAGGGATCTTAGAAAGTGGAAAACCTACCCGATATGGGTAAAAAGATGTTACAGATGTTTTAATTTTTATTTATGAAAACGACATTATGAAATACCTCCATCATCTTTGAAAACCATCACACCAATGCCACATATTGATATACCAGTCCATGATAAAACATCACTCTGCTATCGACAAAACGTCACTTCCTCGGAAATCTTCACCTGAACAAACATCATCCTCAAACCATCTTATAACACGCATAAGATATTTTTTTATCATGACCACGAAATAATGATGTTCAAAAAAACATTAATCGGGATGCTCCACCAAATAAATGCTATTTGAAAAACTTTGGATACCTGTTCATGATCATTAATTGAATCACTGCTTCTTCATAATTTTTAATCATCGAAACACCTCACATGCTACCTCTGACACGGTAACACACTTCTAACTCTCCATGGATGAAAAATGTAACATCATTCCATAAAATTGTCCAGATTTTTATGATAATTTTCCATCATTGTCATGTCACATGAGCCATCATAAACACGACCACCCCATTCCCAGTTCTCTAATTTCGGCTACTTCATGATTAAACTCCTGAAATATGTTACATCATCCTATTATATAGATACCAGGTTAATACTAAAAAAATAATGTAGTAAACATATCTTTTCTGTCAATTAATATTGACAATTAAATAACTCATAATGTTGGGAGAGAATCCAAAATTTTAGGTTCCCATATATCTCTCCATTAATACAATTTTCTCTCTCATAAATAAATTTGATGAATCCAAACAGTCTCCCCCTTCATCACATTAATTAATTGAAACTTCCAACAAACCCAGTTGGAAAGAAAATAGGTTATAAAAACACCAACCATCATTATTGGTAGGAAATATTATGTCACCCTATTTCACTTTCAAAAAATTTAAATATGAGCTCCGCCTGTAAATATAAAATCAATCGATAAAATCGTTATCACATCTGTATCTGCACCGTCCTACTAAACAAGACCAAAATGATAAACATCTGGCTCCCTCAATGTATTGATTAATACATAATCCATATCGCCTTCCAAAATAAACCACATCTCCTACTCAACATCCATTGAGCATACATGTTTATCACCTCACTCAACCATATTTAATTTTCATACCTTATATATTATGCTTCATGCACGCATTAACGATCCTATTAATATTTTATATTACGTCATTGTAATTATGTTTGGACATTACATGGATTCTTTGTGTTCTCTGATTTATAGTTGATATTTTTGGAATATCCCTTTGGGTTATTAACCCTCCGCATTGGATGGTTTTTCCATTTAAATAAAACTATATGCTAATTTATTTATTCAGATTATATCACGTCCATTTTTCATTGGGTTTATCAGAAAATTATAGTAAGTAATTTTAGCCACGAAATCATGATTCTCCACAACAAGTTGTATCATAGGTGACGGTTTGTGGATGAAACATAACATGATAATTATCCAATATTCTGATAGGGTTGTTCATGTGTTGATGAGGTATAATATTGGTTGGAAATTAATGAAGGTTGATCAAGATGAAACACATGTATTCTCAAGGAATGTTGAGTAAAGTAATTGGATTATTTTATATGGTGTTTCATATTATGTGTTAATCACTACTATGGGGGAGAAAAATGTTTCCATCACTCGTCTTGTTCAGTTGAAAAGATCATATACATTTGTGATGAAGATTTCAGCATTTTGTTTTTTCTAGGGGATTTGATATTTACTATTGTCGAAAGTGAAAAATAATTTCATCATTTTCTATACATATGATGATCGTTGGTTGGATTCCAACCTTTTTTTTCATTCCAAGAAGGATTGTTCTATGTTTCCTTTCATTGATGTGAGAAATGGGGATATTTTTTGTGATTCATAACATTTATCAAGAATAGATAAATTTATATTAATTGAGAAATTTATTAAAACATTTATTGAGGATTTCCTCCCAACATTAACAATGATTTAATTGTCAATACTAATGGATGAAATAATAGAGGATGCCTACATTAATTTAGGGATTATGAACTTCTCATGTATATAATAAGATTCCTCAATATATTTTATGAGGAGTGCAAACAAGATGTTGCTGTTAAGGGGGTACCAATAAGTAGTTGTTGTGTTTTTGGTGGCTCGTGCGGAATAACGATGAAGATAAAATTATCATTTATGTCTATAGAGTTTCTTGTAGCTATGTTCGTGATTGCATCCACCATGATAAATAACGGGGTTACTGCATACACAGTTGTATTTGTGGCGCATTTTCATTTAAATGGTGTAGAGTAGTAGTGGTGTAATTAATGATAGGAACCATGTATCAAAAGGATTCCTAATTGTGGTGATCAGGTGGTGTCTCCAAATTAATGATCAGTGGTACATCATTATGGCGGGAACATGAGAGGGAAATTCTTCATGTTTCTCGAGATAGGGCGAGGCTGATGGATTTTAAGATAATGATCTTTGAGGTAGTGACGTTTCGTCGACAGAATGGTGATGTTTTTCCCCAGTTTGATAATCCTATACATGGAATTGGAGAGGTGATTTTTAGATAAGAATAATTTTTATCGGGATGTGGTTTTCAAACATGTTTTTCTATACCATTATTATATTTTAGTCTGGTCATTACATGGATTCTTTGAATTATCTGATTCATAAGGGATATTTTGGGAATTTCCTTATGGTATTTTAATCCTCATTATTGGATGGTATTCCCATGTTCAGAAACTAACATACATAATTATTTCTTCTTCCTATATTATTTTTTATTTCATTGGGTTTCTCCCAATTTTTTGGAATGTAATTTTTGGCCTGAAATCAAGATTCTTCAGAATAATGTTCTGTTTTTCTGATGTATCGGGAACTAGGCATTGTTATTTCTTAATGTAGAGGAATGAAATGATTACAAATAATTCACAATAGTTGAAATCAAACAAGAATAACTACATGAACCATGATATTGAGATAGTGGTAGTAGCCGTCACGGTGAATATGTGGTGACACTACCTGATTGGGAGAGCAGTTTATCATCCGGTTTGACCGCAAGAGTCTCACGTATATCTTATCTCAAAAGTATCCAAACATCCATCTGAGGGAATGACTAGAGTTCTTCCAAGACTATTACTTGTGGATTTTATATACTAATGGGAAGGGGAACATGGTATAAGACTCTCTATAAATGAGATATATCATTTAGTTAATTGATGTAGAAGAATGAAGTGATTACAGATAGCCTCCTCTACTCCTCAGCTCCAGTTGTCCACTCCGAGTAAGTCCCGTCCAGCGATCCACCTCCAGGTTCCATCCATCTCCACATGATCCCACCTCGATCAGTGATGTCCATCGTCTACATCCAACACAACGTAGTGCGGGCATTGCCCGTACAGGAGTGAGTATACACTACTCAGTAGGGACCCCGAGAGACCCGAATGTCTCCCAGAATCCACGAAGGATAAACCACAAAGGAAAGATACAATCCCAAAGTAACAACCAACTCCACTTAAGTATATGCCCATAAATATACATAATTAATCATTTCCATCTCGACTCCAGCACACGAGCCCAAGTACAACCCAATCCACACAGGAAAACATTACCCATTCCACATAGGAATTCACAAACCAATCCACACAGGAAGGCACAACCCAATCCACAAAGGAAAGCACAATAATCATATCGATGATATTTATTGTCAGCTAAGACTCAGCTCACATAGGTATAATTCTCCGTAAGATGATAGAGATGATTAGATTTAGACACTGATTCATCAAGCTATCAGACCCACATAGGATACAAGACTAGCTAAGCTGTTGGGCCCACAAAGGATACAAGACCAGCTACTCTATCGAACCCACATAGGATACAAGTACAGAGTCAAATTTTTCCGGACCCACATAGGATACATAAACAGTAGTCAAGTACTGTCGGACCCACAAAAGCTACATGAAAAGCAGTCATCGTTGGTGAACCCACAGAGGATTCCAGTATGGTCATCGTCGCTGGCGAACCCAGGGAGGATCCTAGTGCAGTCGTCATCGTCGTCGCAGTCGCAGCCAGCTCTAGGGTTCCCGCACAGAACATGCTCGATTCCGGGAGGGTCTGCTCCATGAGCCAAGGGGGTCAATAAATCCAATGATACGAGGTCTGAAGTTTATGTATCCCAATGTTCTGTCTCGTCAAAATTAACTCAACGCGATAGACGGTACGTCAATCAGACGCCCGGTCTGGGAGTTATTGGCTTTTTCGTCTCAGGGGCTCGATTGGATTTTAAATCAAAACCAACTCGACCATACTACAACTACATACAAACCACGAGCGGAGTAATCCAAAAGAATTTTCTCACTAAGAGTAATCCAAAAAATTCGACGGTATGTCAATCGGACGTCCGTAACTCATGTTATAAGCATTTCCTCTCTGAGGGAGCAGTTGGTTTCATGTTCGAACCGACCCGGTCATACCCAATGTTCTCTGAAACCTTCAGTGTAATATACCGAAATGACCGCCTCGATCCAGGGATCGCTACGCAGCTGATGGTGCATCTATCGGAGGAATGTGGCCCATGATATGGGTGTTTGACCGGATCTGTCTGAAATTAGGGGGTTTGGGCCCGGACCGACCCGAACCAAAACCCCCTAGGTCGGTCCGAACCGGGTCTACCCAACCTGGGTCCGGGTCTGGCCCATTTTGGCATGGCCCGACCCAGCGGCACGTCCCGGCCCAGCGGCACGTCCCGGCCCAGCGGCGCGGCCAGAACGAGAGGCGCGACGCGGCCCGCGTGTCAAGCGGCTTGGCCCATCGGCTTAGCGGAATTCGGAGGGAGGGGGCGATGCCCCCCCTTGATTAACAAACGGCCGACCATTTATGGCCAGCCTTAACTGAACCCGCGGGACCCATGGGGTCCCGCCTCCAGCTGGCTCTAGTGGCCTGCTCAACAGACCGCTTCCCTGAAACGTCGTGGCCAAAGGGCGTGGCTCCTCCCCGTACGGCGCGGCGCGACAGCACCGTGCCCCTCTGTCGCGGCTCTCCTCGGTGTTCTAGTGCGGCACGATGGCGCCGCGATCCATCGCCGTGGTTTATCTCATTTCCTCACGGTGCAACAACACCGTATCACCTTAGTTTCCAAGCCACGTAGAAGTTCAAAAACCAAAAGGGGGAGGAGGGTCGGCCGCGTTTGTGCGGTCTGACCTCCTCCCATTTTAATGATAGAAAGCGGCCAAGAACGAATAATCACAATGAAAAATAAAGTGCAAATTTAATTTATTAAATTTGAACTTAATCCCTACGTCGAAGAAGTTTCCGAATGATGATATTAGAGGGAAATGGCGTCACGACGTGAAGCTCCGTATATGTTGACTGAGAACATCTGAGGAGGAGTGTCATCTCCCTTATTTTGACGCGGGAATAAGATCTAAAGAGGGCGCACCATTGTTATTCGGGAAAGGAATCACACCCCAGCTACAGAGAGGAGAATAGATGGCATGTCAATCTCTCCTTTCGGTGATGGTGTTCTTCATCGAGGTCTTGACTTTCTTCAGGTTCTCCAACGAAGAAGATGACGATCCTCAAGACTTTGAGTATTCTCTCCCAATAACCTCACACAACTCAACAACCCCTAATAAAATAAGGCCTTCCTTATGTTATTATCATATGCCATGAATTTTCAAAACATCAAAAAATCAATCTCAAAATTTTGAATTCATTGAATAGATTTAATCATTCAATTTATTGTGAGAGTTGACATGCAATAACGAGGGGGAGTGGGTGAGTTACATAATTAATGAGAGGTTTTCCAAATTTAAGAGAGGTTAGAGGAATTTGAAAAAGGCAGGGCTCGTGTGGGGCCCACCTCACTAATATCCTTTCAAGATGAGTTAGGATTTAGTGGGTCCCACATCAACTTCCACGTGTAGGTTATAATTACTTAGAGTAGAAATAAAATTTTAACATGTATTTTATTTCTCTCTTGAATTAAACCACTTCATTTTTAATAACAACTCCCAAGCAAAAGAAACTCCAGTGGAAGTCTTCTTAAACAATTACTGGTGTTGTGTTTTCATCGGTGCCATCAGATTTTTATTCTGATCAGTGGTTCAAAAGTTAGAAAAACATGCTCATTCGTTCACTGAACGTACCCGATCTAAACTTCAGTAATTGATTCCGGGCACACCGGGCTTCGGAATCAGGTGTTGTTAGAAACTACGTTCTTGGAAAATCCCAAATAATTTAAGATAAAAATTTTCCTAGAAATTTACATGTCTTTACGCTACTCCTGCCTCATGGATTTATGCCCCTGTTAAGATAAATCACAAACTAGGGGAACAAATGGGGGTACTGAGAATGCATCTGAGCCTCCCGCTCCCATGTGCTCTAATGGAGGTTCCCGTGCTGCCACCTGATGCACACTAGTGGGATTGACTACCCACAAAGGACCCTCTCCTGTCAATCCTCGATCTCCACTGGGTCCTCCAAAAAAGTTGCCTTGTCATCAATTTCCAGCTCCCCATGGTAGATGACATGCGTCGGGTCATGCACATATCTCCTCAACTGAGATATGTGGAAGATGTCGTGCACCCGGTGCAACTGAGGTGGTAGAGACAGGCGATAATCCACCTCGCCTATCCTGCCGAGAACCTGGAATGGTCTGATGAATCACATAGTTAAATTTCCACCCCAACCAAATCTCAGTAATCCACATCGAGGTGAGACCCGTACGAAAACGTGGTCACCATCCTCGAAATCTAGTGTTCTCCACCTCCTGTCAGCATAAGTCTTCTGTCGGCTCTGAGCTATCCTCATCTGCTCCTGGATGACCTGGAACTTCTCTGTCATGGCCGAGACCATCTCTGGACCCACAAGTGCTGACTCCATGGGGTCTTTCTAGCACAGAGGTGATCTACAAGGTCGGATGTACAATGCCTCGTTTGGTGCCATCTCGATGGTGGTGTGGTAGTTTTTGTTGAATGAAAACTCTACCAAAGGTAGGTGATCCTCCCAACTGCAACCAAAGTCGAGGACACATGCACAGAGAAGGTCCCCAAGAGTCTGAATGGTCCTCTCAGTCTGACCATCTGTCTGAGGGTGGAAAGTGATGCTCAGGTGTAATTATGTCCCACATGCCTCTTAAAACCCCTTCCAAAGCCGGGATGTAAAGTGAGAATATCTATCGGAGACGATAGATGATGGCAAACCATGAAGTCGTACAATCTCCTAAACGTAGATGCGTCCCATGATCTCCACTAAGCCATGCCTTCTGATGGATAGGAATGAGACCGAATTGGTGATTCAGTCGACGATCACCCAATAGGAGTCGTGTCCTCTGGAAGTATGTGAAAGTCCAGTCACGAAATCCATAGATATCTCATCCCACTTCCACTTCGGGACCTCTAAGGGCTGTACTAAGCCTGTTGGTACCTAGTACTCCACCTTCACCTACTGGAAGGTGAGGCATCAAGAAATGAGCTCTGCCACAACCTTATTCATACCCGGCCACCAGTGTTGTCATCTGAGATCCTCATACATCTTCGCCACTCCTGAATGTACCACTAATGGGAAAGTTTGAAACTCTCTCAACACCTCCTCCTATAATGCAGATGGTACTATTCTACGTCCTCTGAAAAGGATGACGTCCTCTACACCTATAGGAAAACCATCAGGTGCCTATCCTGTGAAAATCTGTGCACGTCGCGTCTCATAGTCATCATCTCCCCGTTGTGCCTCTCTGAACCGCTGAAGAAGTGGAGGTGTGACTATGAGCGATTGAAGGAAGGTTGTCTCGTCTCTATCCATGAAGGATATCTGCAAAGTGGATAACTTCTATGTCGCCCCTCCAAGAAGCTGAATGTCCATCCTCCTCCCGAGAGCATCAGCTACTAAGTTCCCTTTTCTAAGAGTATAGACTCTCTCAAAGTCATAGTCCTGGAATAACTCGAGCCATCGAAGCTGTCTCAGGTTCAGGTGCTTCTACGAGAAGATGTACCTGAGACTCTGGTGGTCAGAAAAGACTGTAAAGTGCTCTCCCATCAGATAGTGCCGCCACATATTTAGAGCGAAGACCACTACTGCTAACAACAGGTCATGGGTAGCATAGTTCTACTCATTTTGCCTCAACTATCATGATATATAGGTGATCACTTCCCTCTCCTGCATTGGGACACACCCGAGTCTGGTCCCTGATGCGTCGCAGTAGACTACGTACCCTACTCCCTCCTTCGGTAGCCTCAAGATGGGTAGAATGGTTAATATATGTCTCATCTCTTTGATGATCTACTGACATCTTTCTAACCACATGAAGGTTCTCCCCTTCATCTTCAAAGATGAAAGTGGTGTTGCATCTCGGGAGAAGTATGAAACAAATCTCCGGTAGTACCCAGCCAAACCCAAGAAACTTCGCACCTCCATCACGCTCCTGGGTGGATCCCAAGCTAGCACTGCCTCGATCATCGCAGGATCCACCGCAACTCCCGCCACCGAGATGACATGTCCCAAGAAGTGGATCTCACGTATCCATAACGTACACATTGAGAGATTACCATAAAGCAGGTACTCTCAGATTGTTTCTTGTAAAACCCACAAGTGGTAGGCGTTCTCCTCCTCAGTAGTCGAGTATATCAATATGTCGTCGATGAATACTATGAAAAATAGATCGAGATAAGGCTGGAAGATCCTGTTCATGAGGTTCATGAACACTGCTGGAGAGTTGGTTAGGAGAAAAATGATAACCAAGAACTCATAGTGGTTGTACCGACATCTGAAGGCCGTCTTCTGCACATCCTCATATCAAACTCTGAGCTGATGATAACTTGACTTGATGTCTATCTTCGAGGACCATCGTACTCCCTTGAGCTGATCGAAGAGGTCTTCAATCCTCGGTAGTGGATACTTGTTCCTTACGGTCACCTAGTTCAGGAGACGGTAATCGACACACAGTCGCAAGCTCCAGTCCACCTTCTTGGCGAACAAAATCGTGGAAGCCCAGGTTTAAACACTTGGTCGAATGTATCCCTTGCCATGCAGGTCCTCCAGCTGTACCCGTAGCTCTCGAAGCTCAGCCGGATCAATCCGATATGTTGGAGTAGATATCGGGTTTGTCCCGGGGTACATGTCAATATAGCAATCAACCTCTCTACGAGGAGTTAGTCATTGAACATCGTCGGGAAAAGTGTCTGCATACTGTAAAGGCTCCCTTCTCACCGGTAAAGGAGAACCTACTCCCATCGGTGCAAACACACCGCACCTTGTGCCTAATACAGTCGATCTGAGCATGGAATGTAGATAACCAATCCATGCCCAAGATGACATCGTAAGGCCTCGACGCCACAACAAGAAGAACCCAGATGAACCTCTCACCTCCTAGAGTAAGATCACACAGCCGGCACCAGTGTGTAATCATCGAGTCTACTCCCGTAAGAGTCTCTAGCCATAAGGATCAAGCAAACGGATCCATCAGAATATCCGAGCTCCGAACAAGGGCAGTGACAATGAACGAATGACTAGGTCCTATGTCTATAAGAACTGCAGAAAGGGTGGAGTAGACACAGATAGTACCTCGAATCATCTCTGATGTGCTGTGGTTATAGTTCTCCACTTCCTAAAGCTGAGCATGTCTCTGTCTGCCAGTTCCCTGTGGTCGGGGCGTACCTCCTGGTGGTGGTGTTGGTAGAGCATCAAAGCATCGCCCACCACCAGCTACTTGGCCAGCTCCTCTGCCTTGTCAGCTTACTCTCTGTGGACTGCAACGGTCGATCCTCTGCCTCTTCCTGGGAGGTCCCTCTGTGGTCTGCTGCTCGTCTACATGTCGGGTCGGGCAGTCACGAGCCATGTGGACCTGCCCGTTGCATGCATAGCATTGTCTGCTCCTCGGAAGGTTGGCTCTGCGCTGTGTGCCCCGCACCTATAAGCCAGTATCCTAAGGTTGTCTGCCCTGTGGTCTGGTCCGCTTGGACCCCTATGACATCCATCGACTTCCAGCTACAGAAGACTCTACTACGTGCTGCCATGGGGTAGGTCTCGCTGCTGGTGTAGGCTGAGCAAGAAATCTCTCTATAATAAGGGCGCTCTCCAGTGCCCCTTCCTGCATCAGAATGCTGAGGGAGATCATCGAAGCCCTGATCTCATGCCTCAGTCCATGATCGATGGTCTTGGACTGGAAGAATGGGTCTCGTACCACTTCCGTGGAGTAGAGCGAGAGATCGGTAAATCTCACCGAGTACTGGGCTACTGTCATGATGCCCTACCGCAGCTGTAGTAGCTCCTGAATGTGCACCGCACAGAGGGTGCCTGGAACAAACTTCAAGCGGATGAGGCTATCAAAGTACATCCAAAGTAATGATGCCTCGTTGTATACCTGGAGCATCAGGCTCCACCATCTACCTACTTCTGCATGCATGAGACTCACTGCAAGGATCACTATGAGGTTAGTTGGTGTCCCCACTAACCTGAAAACTCGTACAATAGCCTCCAGCCAATCCTTGGATGCCTGAGGGTCCGTCTCCCCACGAAACATGGGCGGTCTCTGACGCTGATACTCGTGCAGTGCACTAAGGCGACGAGAACTCTCAGTAGCTGGGGCCGGTGGCATCGGTGGCTCGGTAGGTAGAGGTACCGCCGGTGCCTCCGCTGTAACAAGACCCTGCACCGAGGCCTCGTCGCTCGGTGGGCTGTAGTCTTGCACAATGCTCGGAACCCGAGCTGGCTGCCATCATGGGGCCATACTTAAAAGAAATTGGTGGTCCACAGTCAATGCAATATACCTAGTGACCTGACACAAGTAATCAAAAAGAATACTTCTGAAACACACATGCAATCAATGTTTTCTTGCATTGACTTGGAAATCAGAATTCAGGGTCCTGGTGTATGGATTCGTTGGCTGCCGCAACAACCCTAGATTCCCTGGACTTATAACCACACTCAATACTCTTAACACAATTGTTTCACATAGAATAACGATCAGAGTCAAGAGTTCTGCTATAGAACTGAACTCCTCTGATACCAATTTATCACGACCCGTCCTCGGGGCATGTGCCGTGACTACCCCAAGCTCGCCTCCCATAGGCCAGGGGCTGGCGACTAGCACCGAATGCGTAAATCCCGATAAAAAGGAAAGGAATTTCCATTATAATGTAAAAAAACACCACAGAGTACGCAAGATGGGTAAACACTATGTAAACTGAATACAAAAGTAAGTGCTGAAAAGTAATTGGGCCAGAATACAAACCCAAACTAAAAGTAAAGTACAACTGAAAAGAGAGTTTGGCAAAAGAAAAGTAAAGCAGTGAGACTGAGCTGTCCACTGGAAATCCCACCTGAAGGGTGGGTACAGATAGCCTCCTCGGCTCCTCGCCTCCAGCCATTCGCTCCGTGTAAGTCACACCTAGTGATCCTCCTCCATGATCCATCAAGCACCGTGAGCTCCCACCTCGATCAGTGTTGTCCATCGTCTGCATCCAACACAACGTAGTGCGGGCATAGCTCGTGTAGGGGTGATTATACGCCACTCAGTAGGGACCCTGAGACCCCCGAAGGTCTCCCAGAATCCACGAAGGATAAACCACAAAGGAAATATTCAATCACGAAATAACAACCAACTCCACTTAGGTATATGCCCATACATATACTTATGTCATCATTTCTAGCTCCTCTGCAGCACACGAGCCCATGTACAACCCAATCCACACTGGAAAACATAACCCATTCCACATAGGAATTCACAACCCAATCCACAGAGGAAGGCACAACCCAATCCACACAGTAAATCACAAAAATAATATCGATGATATTGATTGTAAGTGAAGACTCATACCACACAGGAATACTTCTTTGTAAGAGCATAGAGATGATCAGATGTAGCCACTGATTCATCTAAGCTGTCAGACCCACATAGGATACAAGACCATCTAAGCTATCAGACCCACAAAGGATACAAGACTAGCCACTCTGCCAGACCCACATAGGATTCAAGTACGGAGTCTAATGCTGTCAGACCCACATAAGATACAAGAACAGTAGTCAAGTACTATCAGACACACAAAGGATACAAGAACAGTAGTCATCGTCGTCAAAACCACGGAGGATTCCAGTATGGTCATCGTTGCTACCAAACTCGTGGATGATCCTAGTGCAGTCGTCATTGTCGTCGCAGTCGCAACCAGTTCTAGGGTTCCCACACACAGCATACTCGATTCCGAGAGGGTCCGCTCTAAAATCCATGGTGGTTGATAAATAAACTGACATGAAGTCCATAGTTTATGTATCCAAATGTGCTGTGACGTCAAAAGGAACTCAACACGGCAGACGGTACGTCAATTGGACGCCCGGTCTGAGAGTTATTGGATTTTTCGTCCGGAGGGCCCCGTTGGTTTTTAAGTCAAAACAAACCCGACCATAATCCAATTGCGTCCAAACCTCGAGTGGATTATTCCAAAATAACCTTCTTACTAAGCGAAATCTAACAAAGTCGATGATACGTCAATCAGATGTTCGGAGCTCATGTTATAAGCGTTTCCGCTCTGAGGGCCCAATTGGCTTTGTGTTCGAACAAACCTGAAGATACACAAAGTTATCCTAAACCTTGAGTGTAATATACCAAAACGACCGTCTCGATCCAAGGATCTCTACAAAACTGACAATGCGTCGATCAAAGGTCTGTAGCCCATGATATGGGCGTTTGAACGGATCTGTCTTAAATTAGGGGGTTTGGGCCCGGACCGACCCAGCCCAAAACCCCCTGGTCGGCCCGAACTGGGTCCGGGTCCGGCCTATTTGGGCGTGGCCCGGCCAGGTTAGCATGGCCCGGCCCAGCGGCGTGGCCTGGCCAAGCTTCCTGGCCTGACCCAGTGGCGCGACCTGGCCCAGCGGCGCGACGCGACACAGCGTCGCGACGCGGCCCACGTGGCAAGCGGCTCCGCCTTCGGCCGAGCCGAATTTGGAGGGAGGGGGGGCGCTACCCCCCCCCCCACCTTGATTGAGAAATTACCAGCCATTTATGGCCGGCCTTAGCTGAACCCGCGAGACCTGATGGTTCATACACTAGCCGCATCCCCGAACCGCCATGACCATAGGCCGCGACTCCTCCCCGTATGGCGCAGCGGGACGGGGCCGTGCACCTCCGCCGCGGCCCGCCGCGGCCGTGGGCCTCCTCGGTGTTCCGGAGCGGCGTGACAGCGCTGCAGTCCTTCGTCGCGGCCCGCTCCTAGTCACGGCCTCACCGGAACTGCATGACGGTGCCACACTCCATCACCGTGGTTTATCTCGTTCCCTCGCGGTGCAACGACACCACGTCACCTCCATTTCTAAGCCACATAGAATATCAAAAACAAAAAGGGGGAGGAGGGTCAGTCGTGTTTGTGCGGTCCGACCTCCTCCCGTTATAACGATAGCAAGGGGCAAGAACAAGTAATCACAACGCAAATAAATCCCCAATTTCGTTGATTAAATTTGAACTTAACCCCTACCTCGAAAAAGTTTTCAAACGATGATCGTCACTGGAAATGGCGTCCCGAGGTGAAGCTCTGTACATGTTGACGGAGAACATCTGATGAGAAGAGGCGTCTCACTTCCTTTGACGCGTAATAATATCTAAAGAGGGTGCATCGTCATTCTTCAGGAAAGGCATCGAACACCGGTTGCAGAGAGGAGAAGAGATGGCACGTTGATCTCTCCTTGTGGTGACGACGTTCTTCACCGAGGTCTTGAAGTTATTTGCGTTCTCCAACTAAGTAGATGATGATCCTCAAGACATTGACTATTCTCTCTCAATCTCCTCACACAACTCAAAAACCGCAGATAAAATAATGCCTTCCTTATTTTAGTAACATATGCCATGCGTTTTCAAAACATCAAAAACTCAAACTCAAAATTAAATTCATTGAATATCTTTAATCAATCAATTTAATGTGAGTGTTGACATGCAATAATGAGGGGGAGTGGGTGAGTTACCTAATTAATGGGGGGTTTTCCAACTTTAAGAGAGGTTAGAGGAATTTGAACAAGGTGGGGCTCGTGTGGTGCCCACCTCACTAATATCCTATAAAGAGGAGTTAGGATTTAGTGGGTCCCACCTCAACTTCCAAATGTAGGTTATAATTACTTAGATTAGAAATAAAATTGTAACACATATTTTATTTCACTCTTCAATTAAACCACTTCATTTTTAATAACACCTCCCGAGAAAACGCAACTCATGTGAAAGTATTCTTAAGAAAATACCGGTGCGGCGGTTTCATCGGTGCCCTTAGATTTCGATTCCGAGCACCTATTCAAATGTTAGAAAAACCTGCTCGTTCGTTCACTGAACGTACCCACGCTAAACATCGGTAATGGATTCCTGGCACACCGGTCCTCAGAATCAGGTTCCGTCAGAAACTGTGTACTCGTAAAATCCCAAATAATTTATGAAAAAATTTATTTGAAATTTATGGGTCTTTACAGAACAAGCAAGGAATAAACCTCGTGAGGAGGAGTTTTCAATTATAAATGATGAGAATTGATTAAAAATCATAACACAAATTAAATCTAAATATTAATGAAATAGAGGGAGGTTATTTTTCCTTCTTGTTCTACTGAAAGGGATGAATGTTTCATGGAGATCCACTAGGAAATCCATAAATGTGAAATTTCCATCCCCAATTAACAAAATATAATAAATAAATTATTATTATAATTATTCTATTTTTAAATGTTTTTTTTAGTTATAACATTTATATGATATGATGTATTTTATTTCAGTCAATGAAATTGCATCCTTATCTTTGACACGGTCATTTCAATACCATTGATGAATATTTAATTAAGGGTCATGGCCTGATTCCATGAAGAACATAATAAGATTATTATTACTGTTATTGTTGAAATGTATATCTGAAATATATTCTTCATTCAGTGTCCTATTGAAGAACCATCAACGTCATTATGATCCTGATATTGAGGTCAATATTTTTTAGGCCAATATTATGTATTTAACATGGGCTCATGGGTGGGGACCTTGAATCACCATTCATGCATTATGTAGTGACATGTAGGTTTTTCACTAGATATCTATTTGAGGAAAGTGAATAGAAAATTATATAGTTTTCTCCACAAGGATCACAATGGTGTCAATTATTTTGAAATATTAGGATATTTACAAAGTCATATAAGTGGAATTACAATTTATCTATTCAGACCAATAACGATCCCCATCTGTTATTCACTATTTTCCCAATCCATGACATTTGAAGTACAAGAATTAATGATAAATTCCATTTACCCATAGGGTAACACCATGTACCCATAAGGACACTCCATGTACTACGTTGAGGATAGGATGGATTACACTATCTATTTAGCTACGATTCATTGAGATAATATTTGAGATTCATTGCACTCATATTGGTTGGATGTGTTCTATTGGTAAATTCATATAAGTGTTTAGTGTTGAATAAAGTCCCCTCATAGATGTTGATACCATTGTAGCTTCCTATGTTTATTTCAATATGGATGGGATTAATTATACTTGATTTAGTCAACACAAATCACTTTTATTACTGAATCAGTGGTGTAGAGCATGTATCGCTATTAGAGGCCCGAAATGATCATCATATCCTTAGTGTTTCTATATATGGGGTTTTTGGAGTTGGTGTGAACTTTTTTTATACATTCACCAATCCACTATCTAGGATGATGTTTCTAGTCATTTATAGTGTCCCCAGTGAGCCCTCGACATTGAAACCCTCACTGTTTTTTGTGATCTGATCATTTCAATGTGGTGTACTCCAATTGAGTGTGTATCTCGGATGAACCCTCTCAGTTTCCTTCACGACTATACATAATGATCCAGAACACTATTATGAGTGTTATCAATGGGAGCATATCATGTGATGTGTGATATCCTAGATGAGTGTTATATGGAACCATCAACCAGGAATCCTATGATGGATTTATAGTTATATCCTTTACATTGACACTCTGTTTCTCTGTTGAGTATATATGGATATTCCCATTATATGTGTTGTAGAAAAATACCTGTATCGATCTGATTGTCAATCTTAATGATTTTTATTTATGATTTTGCAGCGTCCTACTCGGTATTGATATACTCGCCCTTGTATGGTCTCTAACCAAATGTGTCATATCTTATGGTCAAGAAATACATTATTATGGAACCCTTGGTGGACTAGGATAAGTGGGATGTAGTTTGAGAAAGATTGAAATAGGATTAGACCAGTGGTTCATTTGACAGTCTTCCCCTACACGTGAACGTGTGTGAATTTACTTTCTACTGGTGTTCATTATTTTATTTGACTCTTTTTTACACTTTCCTCCATGTTTTAACATACTGTGATTGTGGGATTATTGATGTATACATGCATTGTTTTCAATTTCTATTCATTGCATCATAGTATGGAATTGAATATGTGTCTATTAATATAGTTACTTAACATAAATGGCTCCCATGTGTTTGATATGAATTCTTGGTGATAGTCTCTAGCCGATGGCCTATTTGAGGTGGGTCTGGAAAAAATGTGTCTCGAACCCCATCAGGTAGGGTCATGACAGTTTATCTTATGGATTTAACCGGGCTCCAGTTATATAGGACACGAGTTTAATATGAGCTATGAAGAAAAATATTCTGACATACCATCCCATTTTTCTGATTCTTTTTATGGGAATATAATTATTATAATGATCAACATTCATATCACAAGGGTCATGACTATTGACTCTGATGATACTTTCCTTTTCCGTGAATTCATTTATAATGATCTAGGTATTTATGGGTATGATTTTTTTATGATCATCAAATTTACTATGATTTTTTCATTATATTCATTTGTACTTATTATGATCATTAACAGAATTTACTTATTGATACTTATGTTCACCCTTATGAATCATTTTATTTCACCTCTTAATGTTTCCTTTTCATCAGGATACGAAGAAATGATTTAAAAATAATAATTTATAGAAGAGTTTCATATGGATGTTGATGTTGCATTAATGTTAAATAAGGAAGTCCTTTTTAAGGGGGAGAAATTTATATTTAAACAAATTGGTTAATGTTTATGTATAGTTCCTCCTGATTTTCTATAATTCTAAACATAAATGTTCTTCGGTATATTATGTGATCCAATATACCTTTTTGATATTGTTTATTTTGGATGAATTTTTTTTTTGTCACCAATATCTGTATCAAAACATGAAATGTATTTTTTATGAGTTCATCATAAAATGATTTATTTCACATTATGAGCTATTATAATTTCTCAAATAAATAATGGTGATACAATAAGACCTTACATAAATTTCAATTTTCTACAAAGGCACTCTGTCAACCTGTATAATAAATATAAATTTAATATAACTCATAAATAGAATTATGTATATAATTATAATAAAATAAATTATCTTTGCATAAAATTCAATGTCCTATTTAAAAATAACTGTCAATTAAAATAAAAATTTTAATTTGTTAACTATATATTTTTAGTAAATTAATCAGTTCTCTAGTTAAAGTTCTTTTGTGATGATATAAAAATGAATTACAAATTTTATGGATAATGTTGGTTGTATGTATGCATGAATGATATTTTTTTATCAGAATGAAAGAAAGAAATGTGTAAAATAATTCATCTTTATAGGATCATTTTAGAACACATATTTCATATATATCCATAAATCTATCATTATTACCAACAGTGTAACTTTTGGGATAATAATTACATTATTTCCTAGAGGTGGTAGTCTAGAAATATTCCCAAGAGACATTATCATTTTCCAATGGATGGGAATAATATACATAATGCGTGTTCCCTTATCATAATATAAAGTAATTTTATTGAAGATAATTAATTAATATTTTTAGAAAAGATAACATATAATTATCTAAGGAATAACATCTAAATAAATTGAAAATCCTAGTCTAAGGGATATACCTCATCGATATGAGAAATTAATTCGCCTAAACATTAATCATTGAAATATAAAACTTTTGGATATATGGGATTTTATAGGAATTGCTGACAGAATCTATTACAAAAATAGTGTTAGTATTGCTAGATCTAAAAGGATCAAACATTTGTAATAATAAAGGGGAGAATGTGCACATTTTTAGGCAAGGATATGGGAACACTATGGAATTAAATAAAAAATTAAATTAATAAAAAAATTATAAAAAATATCATTGAGTTCATGATATAAAAAGATTAGATGAAAAGCGGTCAAAATACTCCAATTAAATATAAATTGAACATGTTTGGGGTTTTAACCTTTATATCTGAGTCTTAATGCATAGATAACCCTTTTGACGACTAACATAATATCAAAAGCTTTATCTTTATAAGGGTTAATAATATTACCATAAAAGGAAAAGTGAATAATAAATTGACCATGAATGATATATTAAACCATACTCCATGAACTTGGTTGGGAATATTATTCTTATGAATTTTAAACCATGCAATTAAATATTTTTTAGTATAAAATATCGTTAATTTAATATTAGGAAGAAATCATTTAATTTTACATTGAAAACAACATGAAATTAATGGAATAAAAATTTAATATATTTTAGAAAAAATTTCAAAAAATAAACTATATATTATATTGATATGATAAATTTAAAAATTGTGTATATTATTTCTAATTAATTTTCTAACATTTGAATAAATAAATTATAATACTTTCCCATAAATCCAATATAAAATATTTTTGATGAACATATATTTTGATGAACAAAATGACATTATTAAAGATTGAGTGGCTATTTCATATAAATTTAGAGATACATTTTTTATGATTTTGTCCATTATATATATATTATATTTTTTATTAATTAATTCATACATGTCTTCTCAATAGATGTGTATAATGATCATACAATAATATTATATTGTATGTCTTTCATGGAGATTTTTTCATTTTTTATATGCTTTCAAACATAGTGTTATTTAAAAAAGACCTGGTTTTAAATTATCCCCCAATTTTTTAGATTTCATCATAGAATTTTGAAATTATCTAATGTAATTAAGTGTTTTAAATTTTAAATTCCATTATTTAAAACCCACATCTTGAAACTGGATAATAAAACATCATTTTCAATTGTGGGAAAATGAAATAATATGATCATATAAAATATCATATGAAGAGGTTATAAAATATTATATAATTACTAGGAAGTGAAAATTTAGACATGGATGAAATTTAATGATAAAATAATTTTTCAGACTGATACAGATGATTGATCACATAACAATGAATGATCATGAGAATGTAAACAAAAAAAATATAAACCAATAATGTGTGAATAAGACCATGAGTTCCTCATAAATATTGGTAATATAAACATTTTTATTGAATATTCTTGTCCTATAGTTGAGGAATTCCTTTATCATTTTTACTAATAAAATAAGTAAATATATTTACTTGAATGAACAATTTTATCCTTTAATAAATTTCTACAATAGTCTCATTTTCTTATCCATATGATGATTATTAAATAATAATTTTTCATATGTAAAAAACATAAATCAACATATACCAGGTTCGAATAGTATATAATGAAATTTTCCCTACCATTTGACTTTATAAAAATCCAAATACGTTAAGTATATGGTAATTTAATTACGAAAAACCATAAACCCGCATATGAGGAAATACTACATTAATCCTGAAAGACATAATAATAAGACCCAACATCTTACTTATGTGAACCTATAAATAAATGAATAAAACATCCAAAATTACCTCTATAAACTCAAAATTACAAAATTATTTTAACTGAAATTCTATATCGTAACCTTTAATATTCATTTTCAAATTTTTAATATCATTCTTCGCAAAAAAATCATGTAAAATCATGTGTTAAATAATTGGGTCCATAATCTCTCAACCATATTATAAATCTCCCAAAATATCATTGAACTCCTTGATAAATCACTATATAATATAATAATGTAAATAACTTCAAAAAATATTATGAGTCATATTTATATAATAACAAAAAAGTTAATCCATATCATGGCTACAATTATCTTCAACATTATCACATTGTGAAAGAATAAATTTTTAAAATACAATATTACATACATCCATCTATATAATAGGCCATATTTTACTTAACAAGATATCATATACTAAATCTATGTGTTATTTATACGTAAATATTTTACTTATCGTATAACATAATAAAAGTTTAAAATTACATATAAATACAATTACTAAAAATCATAGATAGTGTATACGCGCCTTTGAAATTATGATCAAACATAAACATATAAACCCTTGATGGATTTTGTAACTCTTAAGATATCCTCACATTAATACATATATACCCCATAAAATTAACAATATCCTTATTCCTTAAATACAATAAATGACTATATAATATTTTCCATAAAAACAAAAATATAATTAACATGATCAATGAAGTAATAAATCAGTTTTTCATTAAATAATAACATAATTTCAATTTAAACAACATGATATCATTCTCTTCATAAATTTCAATCATCACATTATCCAAATTAAACATCATCACCTAAATTCAAAATAACATTTTTTATAGATCCCATTATATATATGCTATAAAATCATTAACTAAAACTATTAGGGGACAATCATAATATGTTTCATGATTCTTATATACTAGGTATAATTGATATAATATTTCTAAAATATGAACCTCAAATTGTAATACATAAACACTTAAATCAATTAACTTAAATGATTGTTATATAATAGTTCCATATGTGGTTTATGAGTTACCACTTTTATGAGGGAATTAACCCATATAATTAATTTTACCCTATAATAAGGTATTAAAATGTAAATGGAACCATATTATGTACATTATATACCATTATAAAACTCTATTTATATCTGCTAAAATTATTTTAACTATATCTCTATTTTCCACCAAGAAAACATAATATAGTTCTCCTAAGAAATTCTTATTAGTTTCTTCTTCCCACAATCTCAACATATAGAATATTGAATATTCATTCCTCCATATTCATTATGAAACATCGTCTTTCACATACAATGTGTGTTAAAAAACTCACCGACATTGGGGTTTTAATTCTTATAATGCGACGGTTGAATTACCATAATCGAATGGGTTTTAATTCGATATCGTATTTCATTTGTTTTCTCTAATGGTAAATCATTAAATTTTCCATAACAATCCTTGTTATCATAAATCCTTGTGGTTTGGTCTATTTAATAATTAAAAAAAATTATAGTGTGATAAACAATAATCAATGTAGGAAGCCACATAATCCAGATATATAATATATATTATTCCTAAATCATGAAACATTATTTTAAATAGATGAAACTTTCTTCTTGACCTAGGTCTTCATTAGATAACATCTATTCAAATCATTCATCATGTTTCATATTTGATAGGTGATTTAATCCATTCATACACCTACTGAGTGTCATGAAATATCCACAATAAGGGAACATTTACATGCAATAGAATGATTATAGAGATATAAATCCCCTACTAATTTTACAGTCATTACCTCTAGATTCATATATTCCAAAACAATATACACTTATAGAATCCCGACTATGGTTAATTGAAAGGAAAAAAATAATCTCTATCTTATAAAAACAATAGGATTCTATCATAATCATAGTTTTAGACCCATGGTTTTCACTTAAGGTATCTCATCATAATAACCAATTATTAACTATGCTCAAAATTGATAAAAACTATTGTGACCCAAAAATTTCAAATATATATGTTACATATTTTTATAGGAATATTCAATATATAAAATTATGATACACACAATAACTATAATGGTTTTGTGAATTAAGAGATTTGCTATGTACACTTCTTATTTAGGTAAATTATTTATCAACACTCAAACTTTTCTTCTCACCATGTATCCTTATTGGCATACCATATGTAAAAACATTATTCATAACCTAGGGAATGAAAACATAAGAAACAGTGAGCTCAAAAAATATTTACGGGTATACATGGGAGATATCGATCAGTGATCATAAGAAATAATAGGATAAGTCTAAGTTTATGAGTTTTTTATCATAACATAAAATGTACATACTAATTACATCATGAATCAAAATAATTTATCATGTAATATAACATTATCAGTTAAACTTTTATGAATCAGAATAGTGATAAATCATAAAAAAAACATGAATCATATATTTATATAATAACAATATCATAATAAACTAGCTCAATCATAGGATTATAAATATTTTCAAATTTCAAAGATAACTAATAAGATAATCAAATAATAGTGGATAAGAAATCTTCTCATGTTTGTTAAATTATAATGAATTAGGAATCAACACATGTTTTCAGTATTTTATTAGTCATCCTTAACCATTTCCCATAGTAGATCAAGAATATTGACTTGTTTCCTATAGTTGATCAATCACATCCACATTTTCCACATTTGTAACTCATGTGACATAAATAATTACCCAATTAATTTGATTCATATATAATATTACCCCCACATCTCTCATAATGAATTCCATACATATTTGTGGTACAATATCACAAAACATCCTTCATATAATCATATAATAACCCATGTAACAGGAAAATGTTTTATACAAATTTCCCCTTTCTATCATAGAATAACCCATAGAAATTTTTTTTCATAAACCTTTCATTTTCATAATTTAAAATCGTCAATAGAATTAATATTAATAATATCATATGATCATGTCCTTAGTAAATCATATGCTACATTAAATAGAATAATAATAGATAGAAACTACTTAAAAATAATTATTGGAATATTTCTTAAGAAATAAAATCTTATCATTTTGAAATCACTTATTTCAAATCCAAAACACATTAAGAAAATATGGATCAATTTTTATATGAATAAAACCATTGAGATTGTTATAGAAATATTTATGTAATTGAGTATTCTCAAGGGCTATAAATTACTTTTATGTTGAGTATATTATAGTTAATATCCTAAAAATAATTTCTGTAAAAGGTAAAAATTCACCCATTAATGAAAAAACAATAAGAGTCCAATGATTCTTTTTTATAAAAAGTAATCTAAGTGTAAAAAACTATATTAATAAATCTTAATAGAATTCTCAAAAACACTGTTTATTTTTTAAGAAACCAAGAATACTGATGAATTTTTATCAGACCTGATTGTTTAACATAGTCTTTTCTCTATAAATATGTTATTCTGGTACCATGAGTTCAAATGGTGAGGTATATTAATGGAAAAAAATAATTATCTATAAATAATCAAATGATAAACAAAATTAATGTAATTTATCATTAAATGGTCATATAATTACCTGAATTGAAATTGATGCAAAAAAAAATTCTTCGTTATAATATGAATGAATCATAAATCCATTACAACATTGTTGACATTAAATTGATAACCACTTGAAAGAGACAATAATATATATATATATATATATATATATTATAAAAATCAGGATAAATATAATAAAATAAAATTATGACAAATATATACATCACATTCAATAAACATGATTTGAATATGTAATGTATAACATTGAATATAAAGTGAGATAATTATCCCTTTTAATATTATTGATCCCATTTATTAATAATTAATTATTGAAATCATCTTCTTCAGGTGATAATTGATTGCTATTTCATATATGTTTCAGTTCTCAAGTTCTAGTCCCTGTAGACTGATCATGGTTCCATAATAACCAAAATATAAAATATTATATTATTATCATCAACATATTAGTTATATATATAGAGAGTGATCAATAAAAGGTAGTGATAAAAAAATGAATAACATTGTTCAAGGAGATTGTGGGGCGTATGTACTCATGGGTACAATATTCATTTTTTTATAGAAATTGAATGACAGATATGAAAATATTATTTAAAAATTTGATTATCGTTTCTATAATATTATATATATATATATATAATATTTATTAATTATATCATAATTAAAATAAATATTAAATAGATTTTAAAAATGACTCACATAACATTGTATAGGTGGTAGTTCCCACATAGGCACAACCAACATTATGAATCCCTAACCGATGTGAAGATTGTGGATAATGATTTCTAAATCATTATAATTACAAATCATTTTGTTGATGGTAATTATTATATTATTTTTTTATGGCTAAAATTTACTTATATATGGTATAATATGGATTGAAATTAAAAATTCTCAGTAAAGAGTTATACTTCTTCGTTGTGAGATATTAATTGGCTTAAAACATATTCTTTGAATGGATTGAATTTCAGAAATATTAGAATATTTAATATATGAATATAAATCTAGGATGATATTATATTAGTCACTAGACATTATGGAATGATAAAACATTGTGAATAATGCATGATATTTGGTACCCTTTTATATGTGATGTGACTATAACTATAGAAAACCATATTTTTCTTACAAAATTAAACACAATTTATTACATAATCACATCACATTATAAAACATAGAAAATCGAGAGGTATACGGAATTTTGGGATTAGGATCATTGCATAATAACTTAAAACAAGAAATAAAACATCTTTATTAAATTAATTCTTTACATGACCGCTGCATTCCCTAATACATAGCATTGCATGGGATAACCTTAGGACATGCATAAGAAAAGGATGCGATATAAAGCCCAATAAGGGAATAAACATGAAATAACATGAGGAATACAATACATGTTAGACAACAGGAATATCAATGGATCACAATAGAAACATGGACATAAAGGTATGATAAATCATGATAATCATACCATGTAAATATGGCAACAACACATTACATGGAATTAGCATGAGCCAAGGATAATTGCACATGGAGCATGAGTATAGCATAATTGCACATGAATTATGAGTAAAACATAATTGAAATTGAATTATCCTGAGTCAACACCCATTGCACATGTATTATCATGATACCATACTTTACCCAATGCATTGGAGCACTATTAGGGCGCAACCTTTATAAACATTTCATTTCATGCAAAAGTGTGACACATGAATCATATAAGATGGAATCAATCAACATAATAAGTTATTCTACTATTATGTAATGTGGAACAAATACATTAAAGTACACATCAAATAAGTATATGTGCATAAAGTTGAATACCCTTGATAGTGGTCTGGGATAGGTATTCACTACACAATGATGTTGGTTTGGGAAAACACGATGCAATTTCGGCAGCATAATGGTGTGACATAAGGATTAATGAAAATGGATGATGAGAGATAAAATGGTGTCTAATCATATTTACATGAAATGTATAGTAAAGGGTTCATATAAAAACATGTCCCAGATAACATAATAGAATTTATATTCATAATAAAAAATAATTACTTGGATGTAAAAGGGGAGAGAGAAATCCATCATGGAATTTTGGCTGGGGAACGGGTGTACATGGGAGACATTAAAGAGAGAGAAAGGGGTCTCCCATCATCAAAACCTAAATAGGTATGTATGGGGGAGTTGTGAAATCATATCCATACATTTTTATTTGAAATCAAAATGGCATAAAAACTTAATGAAAATTGGACAAAAATGAGAAAAGAAGAAATCCATTACATGGAAGTGCGATACCAAAGGCTTGTGATATGCTAGATAAAAGCTTATTGGGATCTTGGGGAACCTTGGGAAAATTCTAGAGTTATGAGGGAATGGGTTGGTCAAACTCCAAAGGCATTTATTGAAGAATATGTGGGATCATGGGTGGGTTTAAATAGGAAAGGAGAGGGAATTCATTATTATTTAGGTTTGGGACACCTCACATTAATCTAATAAAAAACACAAAACAGACAATGGTTTTTGCCCATGTTTTTTACCAAATGGAAGTAGAATACAATATTTTATAAGTAAAATGTCTGAACATAGTAAAATAATAGGGTTTCTTATATGGAGGTGAGTCACACTTTCATGGAAATTCAATTAAAAAGTGAAAATGTTTTATATGCCTTGAAGGGTCCACTAAAGGTTTGTAAAATAAATCAAACAAACCCGAAATCAAATCATTTTAATGGGAAAACATATATTGGCCGAAAATATTGTTCATATTATTTTATTATATCACTATTGGGTCATTTTGATCTCATAAAACACATTATATATTTAAACAATATTTTCTTTACCCAAAAATTTGACTGTCTCAGCAAATTATGAAACATTCACCATTGGATAATTTCGACATCCTAATTCAAAATTTAATATTTATTTTATCTAAATAAATTTTTAAATATGTGAATTTTTACTTTTAAAATAAAAACCTATTGTTACAAAAAATTCATGGGTTTTAACAAAAAGATCTTTCAAAAAATAATAAAAACTAAAATTGAATTCATAAAATTTTATGATCATTTTTATTTAATAAAAATTAATTTAATTATAATTTTATTTTATTGAAATATTATATAATTTAAAAATCCATTAATTCCTCAAAATATATTTCATAGTTGAATATTAACTCAAAATACTATTTGGGATTTAAAAAATATTTGCAATGTGATAATAATAAAACAAATGAACATTCCTTATACAAAAATAATGTACATAGTCATAGTGCTAGGGTCATATTACATAACCCCTCAAAAAACCCACATAAGACCAAAGGGTATGGTGTGTGATGGAGACAAACTCTTGGTGTGGCTTGGATAACATCGCTCAGGTGGAAATTTCTATTAACTTCCACTTCTCATGTAGTCAGTTACGCTCATGCTTAACATGTTCAAGCTCGGCTTGGGATTGGTCAAGTGAAAATCCCATTGATGCAACCTCCTTTCCTAGCTCTGAAAAATGGGCTTTGTAAAGGGAAATTCAAATGGATGAGGTTATGTCTTCCTTTGTCTGAGTAAATTGGATTTTTAAAGCCCTATATTTATACTAATCATGTGATAACTGATCAATGACTTTATTAGAAAAGGTCACAATTCATAAAGGTATTTAAAAATCTAGAAACATAAAACCAATGATGTTCACATTTTATATAACAATATTAAACATTTCATTAGATCAAGAGGAATTTCCATTATTGAATGTTTGGGTCGTCACAATATTCCCCCTTAAAAAAATTACATCCTCGCAATTTGATTACATACAAAAAAACTCTAAAATTTAAACACGACATCAGGGATGCTTACTAACCACCATTAAGCATTCCCAAAACGTCATTGTCACATCGATCATGGAGAGCTAGGGTCCAGTTAGTGCAAAAATAATTCAATGGGAAATCAATGTCTTCAACTTCCATTTTCTAGATGTAGTCCGTGCAACATGGATCGTATTGATGGAAAATTTTATGCACTTTTTGAAAAAAGATTGTTTCGGACGTATAGTTTCAAAAAATCACCATGTACCAGTTTTTTATAAAATAGTCTGACAGAGTCATATTTGAAATTTATGAAATGTGGTTTTTCTAATATATTGTCTATGTTTCCAATAAAACTAGAAGACAAGACTATATATATATATAGGCTGGTTGGAGGTCACCCTTTTTGGAAGATATTCTAAAATAAAATAGTGCATCATACCCTCAAAATAGGGTGAAGTATTTAAAAATACCCTTATGGTACATCTGTTGTCTAGAAAGGTGTTAGAGTTGGGTGCTTAATATTTGATCATAGGTGTGCCATGATCGTTGATGATTCCATGGTATGGAGGAGGTTTTTGATATGTCATATAGCGTTTTGAAAGAATGTTGGACATTAGAAAAGGTTTCAATGATATGTGATCATTATATCACAAAAATTAAATCTAGTAAGTCATCAGTAAGGGACAAGAGTTTTGTATGAAGTTATTCCCCTTCTATATCGAATCTATCCTTTATCCTGCTAAAAAAACATATTCAATTTTGAGTTACCCTCTAGAGATGATAAAATTTTGATTTTAAAATACTTGAAGTCTAATGATATATTATTCCATAATGAAATGAATATTAGAGGTAACACATAAAGGGTAATCCAAGGGCAAAACTAAATACTTATAAATAACTTTTATTTCCTTTACTAATGAATCCACAGGCTTCAATCTATGCTATTCATGATCTACATTCTAGCATATATTCTTAGGGGAATTTTTTTATCATTCGCTAAATAAGTGTTCATACTAAGCTTGTGAATTCACTAATGTATATACCCCAGGAGAGTCATAACTAAGAGTGTCACAAGGCCCATTTTGATACACCAGTTCCTGTTCGAGTTTAGATCAAAGTGATGTTTTTGGGTTTTACACCTAGGTTTTATCAATGCCAGAGTCGCCACTACCTGATCGTATCAATACATGGATTTATTTTCGTGATAAACCATTTACTCAATACTCACCAATAAATAGGGATGAATTCATTATACTTATTCTTGTCGTTATGTATTCAGTAGGGCTTTCTTATCATAATCCCAAAAATAACTAAACAAATCCGCTGATACCAACTATAACAACCCTGATTTTTATTACAAACATAAACAAGATTTATTACATAAACTCTTCACTTGATACAACATGGAAAATAGAGATGTATAGTGTTATTGGGGATTAGTATCATTTCCTAACATCTTAAAACATGAAATACAACATCTTTATTGAAAACATTAATTACATGACCACTACATTCCCTCGTACATAGCATTAAATGAGATAAACTGAGGAAATGTATATGAAAATGGTCATCAATAAATCCTAGTAAGGGAATAAACATGAAATAACATGAGGAATACAATACATGTTAATAAATAGGAATATCAATGTATAACAAGAGAAACATAAACCTAAAGTCTGGATAAAGAATTATAATCATAACTTGGAAATGTGGCAACAACACTTTACACGGAATTAGCATGAGCCAAGCCTCATTTCACATGGAACATGAGTAAACCATCATTTCACATGAAGAAAAAGTAAAACCTCATTTTAATTGATGTAGCATGAGTCAACACCCATTGCACATGATGTATCATGATACTACACTTTACCCAATGGATTGGAGCACTATTTGGGTGACCCTTCTTAAACATTTCATTTCATGCCTAAGTGTTCCACATGGATCATATAACATAGAATAAATCAACATATTAAGTAATTACATGATTATATACTGTGGAATAAATAAATTCATGTACCATTAAATATGAATTTGTTCATAAAGTTGAATACCCTTGATAATATCATAGGTAAGGTATTCACTACACCATGATCTTGGTTCGGAGAAACACGGTGCAATTTCAGCAACAAAACGACGTGACATAAGGATTAATGAAAATGGTTGATTGGAGAGAAAATGGTGTCTCATCATATTTAGATGAAACATAAAGTAAGGGGGTAATATAGAAACATTTCCCAACAATTTTAATGGAATATAAATACATAATAAAAAATAATTTCTTGGATGTAAAAGGGGAGAGAGAAACCCATCATGGAATTTTGGGATGGTAATGGGTGTACATGGGAGCGATTAATGAGAGATAAATGGGTCTCACACCATCCACACATAAAGAGGTATTTATGGGGGAGATTCTAAATCAGACACCAAAATTTTTAATTGAAAACAAAAAGGAATAATAACATAAAAAATTCAGACAAAAATTAGAGAGTAAGAAATCCTTTACTTGGTAGTGTTATCCCAAAAGCTTGGGAGTGGATTGAGAGAGGATTATTGGGAGCTTGGGTCACCTTGGGATGATTCTATAAAGATTAGGGCATGGGTTTGGTCAAAATTAAAAGGCTTCGAGTGAAGATGAAGTGAAAGTTTGGGGGGGTTATAGGAAACGAGAGGGAAATCTTAATTATTTAGATTTGGAACACCTCACGTTAGACTAGTTAAATCCACAAACTAGACCATGGTTTTTCCCACGGTGTTGGACAAAGGGGAGTGACAAAAAATATTTTATAAGGCCAATGGTTGAACTACATAAAATAATAGGGTTTTTATGTAGAGGTGAGTCAAAATTTAAAGTAAATTCATTTAAAAAGTGAAAAGGTTTTATAATCCTCGAAGGGTCCACTAAGGCATTGGAAAATAAATAAAACAAACAAAAAATCAAATTGTTTTAATGGGAAAACTTATATTGGCCAAAAATAATGTTTAAATTAATTTATTACATCACTATTGGGTAATAATGATGTCAGAAAACACATTATTTATTTAAACGATATTTAATTTTTAGCAAAAAATTCCACTGTCTCCAAAATTTATGAAAAATTTAACATTGGATAATTTCGATGTCCTGATTCCAAGAATAATATTCATTTTAAATAAATAATTTTATAAAAATGTGAATTTTTACTTTGAAAATAAAAAACTGACATTTACCAAAAATTCATGGGTTTTCACAAAAACAGCTTTCAAGCCTTAATAAAAATTAATATCGCATTCATCAAAATATATGATCATTTTAATTTAGTAAAATGTAATTTAATTATAATAATATTTTATTAAAATATTATTTAATTAAAAAGTCCATTAATTCATAGAAATAGATTTCTTATTAGAATATTAACCAAAAATATTATTTCTTCTTTAAAAACTATTTACAAAGTAACAATAATAAAATGAATGGACATTATTATTTTAAAAATAATGTACATAGACATTGTACTAGGGTATTTATACATAACCCCTTATATCTCTTTCCTAAGACTGAATGTTAATGGGTGTAGTAGTGACATAATATTGGGGTGGCTTGGATAACAACGCTTGGGTGGTAATCTCTATTAACTTCCACATCTCCTATAGTCGGTTTATCTCAAGCTTAACATGTTCAAGAACGGCTTGGGCTTGGTCAAGAGAGAAGCACAATGACACCACCTCCATTCTAATCTCTAACAAATGGTCTTCATATGAGGCAAGTCTACTAGATGAGGTCATCACATCCTTTTTCTTAGTAAATGGAATTTGTCAATGCCCTATATTTATACGAATCATTCGATCAGTTTTTAATGGCTATATTGGAAACGATCAAAATTCATAATGGTATTTTAAAACCTGGAAACATAAAACCAATTATGTTCACATTTTATTTAACCATAATAAACATTTAATTAGATAAAATATAATTTCCATTAATTAATGTTTGGGTCATTATAATAACTCTTTTAGTAACATAATATATTAAATTAATAATGATATATTTCCATTAAAATATAACACGGTATTTATTTAATAAAAATATTATTTGATCATGAGTATAGATATAATCATCAAATAAAATTTTAAAAGGTTTGGATTATTTAAATTATTGTTGTCTCTTAGTTTCAACCCCCCTTTAATCCATTAGATAATAACCATTTTAACAAAATTATCTAATATTTAATGTTAAATAATGGTACTGTAAAAATGAAATTTACTTCTAAATGATCCATGAATTATATTTTAAACCATATAAAATTCCCTTCGATAATGATATTATTTTTATGAGTTGTTAACAGTTTAATAAGATTTTATTTGTTATTAAAATATCCATATTTTCAATTTTGGAGAAATAAATTTAATTCAATATTAGAAATAATATTTAATAAAAATTAGAATATAGAAAATTGGGATATATGTAATATTTTATATATAAAACTATAAATTTCAAGCATAAATATGACTCAATAAATAAAAAGTAATTTTAGAGTATTAGAAATTATGTAAATGAATTTTATACTACTATAAACACTTTGTCAGTGTTGCATTAGCATTAAAGGAAATTATTTCCATAAAAAATTCTATAAAAAATTTTCATAAACATTTATAAATTACATTAATTTTTTTAATCATTGAAAAAATATTATAGATATTAAAAATATGAATGTTATATTTTAATATAATTTTTATTAAATATAATGATTGTAAAAATAATTGTTAAATTAAAAATAAATCACACATTCAAATAATGGATTTTTATTGAAATTATTTACTCATCCTGTAAAATAAAAACATGTTTTTGATGAATTTTTAGACGTCTCACTATAGTTTTAAACACAATTTTCACTATTTATAATTAATATGGTAATAAAACCCTACTACAATTATTATTAAAATTGTGGAAAAATAAAAGGGATATATTTACAAAATTAGGACCTCATAATTGGAAATATTGAATTTATTTTCCTTGATTCATATTTTTATCATGGAATTTTTAATTTAAAAGAAATAACCCAATGGAAAAATATTTTATAGTATATGAATTTGAATATATAAAACAATTTCTACAAAAAATTCCAAAATAAAATTAATTAAGATTTAATAAATCGGATTATTAATATTATAATAGAAATGATTTTATTTTTATAGTTTTTTTTAATGGTATGGGATCTTCATAAATTTATGTATATATTTATTTAATGAAATAAAATTCCCTATTAACAAAAAATTAAATATTTTATAAATTGATTCAAAAACCCAATATAAGATAAATTGGATTTGATAATTTAGAATTTGAATTGGATTTTTTAAAATAAATATTGTAAAACTGAAAAATATTAATGTTATTATTTTCTCACAAAATCAACACAAACAATTTTTTAAGAATGTTTATTTTGATGAATAAAATTACACTACAAATAATTGACATCTTATTTTCGTAATTTTGAATAATTAAATTATCATTTATTAAAACCATTATATATACGTATATAATATCTCATTTATTTCTATCCATACCATCCAATTCATCTAATATGTTATAAAAGTTATTAAATAATTATATTTGACAGTTATTTTAAACTCAGTGTTATGTGTTGAATATTCTATAAAAGATAATATTGATTTAAAATATTAGTTCATCACAAACAATAATGGATATATAGGAAATTTAATTTGAGGTTCCATAGTTTCATTTTCATCATAATTATATTTATTTTGTTCTTATTTTAATTTAATTTCAAACATTTCATTAGATGATTTAATGCTCATGTTATTCAAATAAACAGTGACATTATCTGTCTCAAATCTTGTTTGATCAATTGGATCACTATCATCAAAATTTACAAAAATAGATTCATCAATTATTGTTGAATTTTTATTTAAAACATTGTATGATTTAGATGTATTAGAATATCTAATAAATATTCATTCACTAAGCATTGGATAAATATTACCAATTTTTTCCTTATTATTCAATATAAATACCTTACATCCAAATATATTAAAGTATCTATCATTAGTATTCCTTTTATGTTATAACTCATAAGGTTTATTTTTCCAAAATGTCTTGATTAAAACTCAAATACATATATAGTTGTTATTATAAATAGTTTCAACCAAAATACTATGTAGGTAAACAATACTCATTCAACATAGTTCCTTTTATCTATTGAATTGTTGTATTTTTTATTTTAAAATGCTGGGAACATTTTTACATTTTTTGTGAGTAATGTATCAATATTGTTTTGATCAGTTGAATATTAATCGTCAATGATTTTATAATTATTATTTAATCCTATAATTCAATTGGATGTTCTAATTGAATTTTTTTGATAATAATTTGAAAAATAATTTTTTATTCATTAATTTCACAGAATTGTGGTAATGATGTTTAAAAATTTTCAATAAATATGAATAAAGTAATGATAATGAAAATAAATATTTTCATAAATATTGTTTTTAAAAGGATATTTAATTCTATGAAAAAATATAAGTACATATATATTTCTTATGAAGTAGTAGAATAGTGAGTATTTGGAATAATATAATGTTTAATATTTGATATATGTTTATACCAATAAAATTGTGAACCATTAGGGAAACCATGGTTCCCCTAAACCACAAATGTAATACTGAAGGGGTTAACCACAAGGAGGAGGATCTACCTAGAAATAAGTTTGTGTAAGAACAAATAATTAGGCTAGCTTAGAATCCACTATGAGGAGCACAAGTGGGTTAGATGCATAGGGCCTGCTGAAGTATGTACATGTTGTTCAAGGAACCCACAATGTGTGCATGGACGTGGGATGGTGGTTTGGGATATGGGTGGCATGGCCCATCTAATACTCATGTGTGTTTGAGTGGTTCAAGTGATGCACCTATTGTTAGATCAAACTGATGATTTCAAATAGAATATTAATTAGTGGCTTCCAACAAAATCTTCAGCTAAAGTGGAACAAAATCACCATATCACTACTAACATGCATTAATATGATATGAAAATGACACTACAACCTAATAATAATTGTTCCAACAATCACTGAGAATGCATAAATTTATCTTCTACAATGAGATATCAAGGGTTTCTGTTTTTGATATCTTTGGGGCATGAGAGTAACAAATTAATTAGTATACAACCATGGCCAACCTATATAATAATTTATTAATTTTGAAGATAAAGAATTTTGGAATAAATACATTTAATTAAAAATAATTACTGTATGAATTATTTTTATGAAAATTATTATATTGAGGATGATATGAAGAAATGGGTGGTGATTAGTCTATTATGATATTGAGCATATAAAAGAGAACCACATGATCATCATTATATGAAAATTATTTACTCTACGTAATAGAGGAAGCATCAATATCAATGATTCCATGATTCAGGTAGTATATTTTAGAAACCCCAAATTTCTTTGAGTGAGTTAGAATATTCCACAACATATTATATTTCTCAAAACCTCATCAAGCTATCCTATATGGATGGCGATGGGATTCAAGGAAGAGAATTTTTTCCTATCAACAATAATGTTACTGGCCTAGGTGTAGTTGTGGATGATATTGAGGCCTTTATTTTATCAATAAAACATAGTTTCTTTGAAAAAATGTTTCATGAGAATTATTTTCTATAAATATTCATTCTTTCAATAAGAAGAAAGTAATCTCACAAAATCATTGATTTTAAATCACACAATGAGGGATTTCAAGATGAATTAGGATTCCAAAGACTCGTGTTCTGTACATTGGGGAAGCTACCCCATGAATAATTCTTCATGGAAAATAGTATCCATCAAGTATGTGATATTCCATGAAGCACACTCAACATTTGTGATGAATATAGAAGTCAAATAATTTTCCCTCAACATGAAGCTGAACATTTGATTTGAAGAATACGATGTGTTACTAAAACAACAATGTGAATAGTGCAAACACTCTTACAAGAATACAAAAAATTTAAATCCAATGAGATACCAGAACCATGACCACTATAAGTCTACAAGGAGTGTTAAGTATGATCGTGAACAATATCTCATAAAATAATAATGAAATAAATTATATAATCTTGATTTTCTAGAAGGGAATATTATTCAGTTGAATTGTGAAAGTCATATAATAAATTTATTAATACATAATAAATTATATGCCCCACATTCACACATTAATTGTTTTTGGTACTTCCTAAATCTTATGTAGGATTAGATCATGAATATTTTCATTGAGGAAACAGATTATTGATTGGTGGTTAGAATTATTTGATCAAGACTGGAAATATGCATTGGAACATAAAGGGTACATGAGAATGTTTGATTCAGTTAGCTCTTAGAGGAAGGTAAATATTTTATTCTATATTGGATCCATATTTAAATAAATGATGATTTTTTCATGATGTATAAACACCCTGTATTGATGATTTAGGAGTAGAATACTAGCTTGGATTTTGGAATAATTGTGGGAGGCTATTTATATAACCTACTTTGTGGATTCTAGAGTTGAGGGATACTGTTGATTCTATTTGAAATCTATGATGGGGTATAATTAGCATCATGTGTGGATTTAAAATTTATGATATGGTGTTATTTAGTATTAAAAATATTAATTAGAAAAAATATCGTTGGCGGGAATTCATGTTGGGGGTATAAATAAAATGGCAAGGAGTATTCCATTCACACAAACCTTTTAAATAAAATTTCCAATGATAATAATTTATATATATGAGATTATATTTTGAGATGTAATTTTTTGGATTGATATCAATAATGGTTTTAATATGTTGATTCCAATTTTTTTAATTATACCATTTATTCACCCCAATCTTAGTCGTTAGTTTTTCATGGTGCTTTGGAAGTGGTAGTAGAGGGTTGTTTTCCACTAATTATCTACTCGATATATTATGATTCATAAACATTCATCTATGAGTGAGATACCTCATATTTAGATAAATATAGTTATTGTTTAGGATACTAAAATAGATATTTTAAAAAATAAACTAAATATTTGAAAAATGACAAGGAAGGAAGGTGAATATATTTCTTATATTGAAGGTGGAGACACATCAAAATAAATATAATCAAAGATTTATATGATTTAATAATTATTTCAGTAATTATTCATCATCAAAATCCAACTCATTTTTTTGAATATTATTGATCACTTAGTTATTCTATTTCTTAATTAAATGAATATCTTATGAATAATCACATATATGTGGAAAATTTTATTTTTAGAGGTTTATAGTGAATTATTCATAAAAAATCACAGCTAGAGTAAGATGCTGAATAACTATATGTTTATTTGATAATGACTTTAAGAAATTATATCGTTATCATATTTCATTTTGAAGAAAGGGAGGAATCTATTATTAACATTTATGAATAATTTCAATCTTATGAATGCCCAAATGTTGACTTTGATATTGTCATTACTGACGATTTTTTAGAATAGGAAATATTGGAAAATAATTATATGGTTGTTAAATATTCTCAGTTAGAGGATAATGAAAATACAGTCATGTTATGTTATAGTAGTATAAATTAATTATTGAATATTCAAGAAGAAAATATAATGATTTTGAAGTAGGATTCATAAGGAAACACGAGAATTGTTGACAATGTGAAAAACTCACTCAATATGAGAAGCATAGAGATGTGGATTAAATTGACGAATCCAGAATAACCACAAGCTAAAACTTCCCAAATTATGGGAATACAGTATTATAAGACACAAGTTATAATTGAGAACCATGCCTCTAAAAAGATTATGTGATCATTCTATAATAAAATACAAACACTTTCCAAGAAGTAGTTACCTCATAACCCATAATCCTTCATATATACTTACAAATTTTTATGTGTTAGTATAGGTTTCCAACCAATTTATGAGAAATAATGTATGGTGAAAATACTCATCCTTACATAACATCGATGGTGGATAAAAAATATTACTGTAGATATCTTCCCCATCAATTTTCCAAAAAGTGTGATTGTTCCTCTAAAAATAGAAATATTCACAATCAGTGAAATATTGAGAGAGTACACACAAAAAATAAGATATAAGTATTCATTATATTTTTTGTGTTGTTGTATTTCTATAGACAAAGACAAAGAATTCTTGGAAAAAGATTCAATTATTTGAAATCATATAATCCACAAAAAATGGTATATAATGTGGGAAAATATGGTTATTATTCAGTCATGAAATCTGAAACATTACAGTATAATTTTAATTTTTTTTCAAAATATGGATATATGTTTTCTTAAAAAAATACATCCATTAGGAAAATTTAGAAATTACAAGAATGATTAAATTAGTTTTTTGTTATATGTATGAATAAAGTTCACATCGATGATAATTTCAACTACACATGTGGTACCCAAGGGGTTAACAATGTAATATAGGTTCTAAAAGGAGAGATAATGAGAAAATGTTTTATAATTATGATGTAATAGAGCCTAGTAGAAAGAACATGAGTGAGTGGGCCACAATTATTGATATTTCATTGATAAACATAATAATCCTAAAAATTAATAGATGAATTCCTAAGATAAATATTCTGGGATGAAATTTTGGAAATTATCTATATTTTATACACATATATGTTTAACGAATTGATATTGAAATGGTTGATACAATGAAATAGGAGTATGATCATAAATGATGTGGTTCATCCTGTAAAAGAGGATTATGTTGTCATCATCACATGTACATGAGATTATCACAAATAATGAAAGATGAATTCCCTATGATGACACCGTGAATAGCATCATATATTTTAGAAACCACAAATTTCATGGGTGATTTTAAATATTAATTAATAAGAAGCATTTATCTGAACCATGAACTTTCCTGAAACCTGGAGTTGGATGAAACCCCTAACATATAATTTTTATTCATAAATACTTTGATCTTTGAACATGGACTGGAATCTATTAATATTGAGTCTCGTATTTATCTTAAAAAATGAAAGAACATTTCATGAGTAATAGTTTCAATTAAGTATTTGTCTACATCGAAGAAGAATATAATCTTGCGACCTCATGAATCGTGAATATTTCACTTGGTGGTTTTGTGAAGACCAGGATTTTGTGATAATATTTTAGTATGAAAAGGAGGATACACCTTATTTAAATTTTTTTATGAATATGTGTATCCCAAATAAATTAAATATTTTTTATAGTGCACTACACGTGAATAAATAAGACCCATGTTTATCACCCATACCCAATCGTGAAGTGGAAAATATATTATATGGTTAAAATGTTTTACCCATTGAAATGAGTGGGAAGTGCATGAATTCCTACATGAAAATGTGAAAATATAATCCATTGAGATACCTGAACATTGTTAACTATAAACATCTTGGATCCTTAATAATGAAAGTTAACTATATAAAAGAGAATAATAAATCAATTAATTTTATGTTCATGGGTTTTTTGGAATAGTATAAAATTGAGTTGAAATGTGAAATTAATATATACCATAGAATAATATATAATACTTTTTTATACCACATTAAATGTTTATAGAGGAATGTACATAATAAATTATAACGTCCCTCTAATGTAGACTTAGTAGTATAAGTATAGTGTTTATTATCCTAATACCATGTGATGTGGTATAACGAACATCCTTTGTGGATCTGGGTGATAATATTTGATGTAATTCTGTATCAACCTTTTTCATTTATAAAACATGATTGTGGAGAATCTATGCTGGGGGTAAACCAAACAAGGTATAGTGTAGGTCTTTTATTTAAATGTTGGAAATACCATGTGATGTGGTATATCTTTTTATTTTCACATTTTAGGTGACTATGTGAGATATCAAGGAGTGGATTAAGAACCTAAATATGTTCAAGATGATGAATTGAAAATAATATTCCTTGAAAAAGTAAATCACAGATTCACCACTAATCTGTGGTGAATCTAGCCTACAAATCTATATAAAATTGCATTATATTGATGTATAAATAGAGAAAAAATTGATTGTTTAATACACATGATTAAAAAAACAATTGAATTCCTAATTCTCAAGATTACCTCACATGATCACTTATGAATGAATATATTTGGAAACATTTTCCAGTTTGAAAACCAATATAAAAAGTCACTATTACTGAAGAAGCATCAGTTTTAAACCCCATGAAATAAACATAGATAAACATGAAAAAACAATCAACCAAAATAAAAACATAAAATATACTTGAAATTAAATATAAACTAGAGGTATTTAACAATCCCAGGTATATATATGATGGGATTAGATGTATCAATCTTTTTAATATATTTAGTTGATAATATTGGACTCTTTCCTATTTATCAGGCATCAAAAAGTCTATTTTCATAGAATATTAGACATACTAGGTATTAAATTAAATTATTTTATATTTCATATATTGGAAAAACATAATGCAATGATTAATTATATTATCACAGATCTATAATTCACTTACATGGACTAATATAAAATTAATTAGTTTTATCACAAAGTGAAATTATAATCAATGTATTAAAATTTTCAATTATAGGTTCTCTAATCACAAGAAGATTATAATTATTTACAAAATATGATTTTTTAGATAAATAAATAAATATTACATCATCATAGAGTTTATAAATCCTTATCTAATTATTCTTAATCCATAGAATGGTATAACATTATTGATTATCACTCACATCAGATCCCTATTTGATCCAACTGCAATGATAATAGTATAAAAATTTTCAGAAAAGGTAACCATGAATCAATATAATTTTTGTAGTTTCATAAATTTAAAAAGTATACACTCAACTTCCTTGAGAATTCAATATCCATATACTATATTTATCCTACATCACAATAGATTTTCTCCATAAAAACGTAAAATAAAATCTTATTTTGGTCACCAAATTCTCTTTGTTTATTTAGTTTCAATACATCCTGATTTTAGAATCCAAAAAAGATAGACATTGTGAGAATCAAGTAGGGAGAAAACATTTGAAACATATGACTTTTTAAAAATATTGATCTAAGTATTTTTTAAACAGTTTTCATTGTTAAAATTTACATTAATACAGTGAAAAAAGGTCCCCTGATACATACAATGATTATTTGAACTGCACACAATGTAGTTTCTATATAGAATGATTTTATCACTATTACCACCAATACCATGTCATTCTGTTCGATGAACATTCTTTTTCAGAATATTATTTTATGAAACTTAACTAATTTTATATATTATACCAAAAATCTAAATAAATTTTAATAAAATCTAAAAATAAGTCATTTTATTTTCATGTACAATAAATATTGATGTAGAGTTTCTTAATTTAGATTTAAATTCATAGTGATGTTTTAACTTAGAATATTTTTCACTAAAAATATCAGTATGAATATTATTTAATTATACACAAAATTTAATTATATTTTTATATTTATATTATTGTATATAATATAATTGTGCGTATTTACTATTACGTTAGATTTTAGAATCTCATGCTGAAGAGTGGTAGGAATGTACGTTATCTTCTAAAATAATAAATAAAATTAATATTTTTTTTATTTGGTTTCTTTTTTTGGGAATTATATCATGATGGGTTCATGGTGTCTTCAGAAAAACTCGATGTACACTTCATATCATTCATTCCTTTTATTTAATTTTCACCTTTTGTCTAGAGATTCTTCTCCATTTTCACTCATCCTTTTAATATGTGAAATTAGGTCTAATTTATATTATATATTTACAATAAAAAAATATAACAAGTTTGATTCCATTCCTATTATTCTAAAAATGAATTAAAGTCCTGTTGATTTTTTTTCAATATAATTTACTAAATCATATTTATATATAATAATGTTCCATTATATAAAAATCATAATTTGAATCATGTGATGATATAACACAAGTATTTTACTTTTTTTAAGCTAGTGGGATTGAATCATTAAAGATGTATTCTTCTTTTTGAACATCATAAGATGTTATATTTCAGATTGAATTTGTTATTCATAAAACATCATTATATAAACGAAATCTTTCATTGATTAATTTTAAATAGGCATGGACTATATGAAAAATTTAGATACTATATTCCATTTCTAGGGAAAAAATAATTGTACTTATCAATTGCTATATGGTTGTATATTTGGAGTTCATAGGGTAGAATGTATTGAAAAATTTACTCAATCTACAGTTTATTTTATTAATACTTTAATCTTCATGAATACTAAATTTATCAAATATTAATTATTCAATATTGTACATCAATTATGTGATTATATTCGTTCTTATATAGGAAACAAATTTTTTCCATATCTCATATACAGTAGCACAATGAGAGACCTAATTGAAATCACCTGGTCCGAATCCTAATTTTTTTCATTAATTATTTTTTAATTAACATTAAATTAATCATCATTGGTAGTGTATCACCAAAATATTATATGGTATGATTATTTTTAAATATAACCTTTTTGATAGCATACGTTTTATTCAACATTGAGGTTAAATGAGCTTTAATATGCTATTAAATATTATTATTTTAACACAATTTCTAAAACCAAGAAGTTAAATTGGTGGGTATTAATATAATCAACAATATAATGGAATATATATGAAGTTTATATTCAGTAAAAGATTTATTCATATAAAATAAACACACATGTTTTATAAAAATTCCTTTTATTCATAAAATATATGTTTTTTATAAAAAAATTAATATTTCATTCAGTGAGAATATATATATATATAATTAATTTCTAACACGTTTATAAAATGTATTTGGAAAAATATAAATCATTTATTAATCATCACACAAAAATTTTCATTTTTCAAATTTATATAATTTTTTTAAAGATGTTATTTTTTTTGTGAGTTGAATACAAATTCAGTTTTTCTATAATAAAATATATTTTCTAATATCACCAAGAAATAATTATGATATAAAAATTAATTTTAATATGTTAAAGAATAATATATGATTATATTATAAAGATTTCATTCAAAAAAAATTCAATTCAAATAAATTATAAATTATGTCATTATAAATATAAAAATTATTTCATTATCTATGTGGTGCTTGAGGAACATTGAAAAAGTCATATTTAGCCGCTTATATATGTTAATGTAAAAGTAACACCTTTTTTAAAAGATTTATTATTTTATGAAATTCATAAAATATGTTTATTATTGATAAATTCTAATTTTTTACATATATATCAAAAATAATATCAAAATGATTCTGTAATACTTGTGTACTGCTAGAAAAGTCAAATTAATAAATTAAATATGTTTTATGATAGGAATATGAGTTAATATAGATAATGAATGAATATAATAGATTATATTGATAATAATAATTTTTTTGTTATAAATTTATTTTTATTTTCTACATGTCAAATAATTACCTTTAATGATTATTTTATACAGATGTTCTGCTTGAGCAAGACATAGAAAAATCAATAAAATAATTTTAATTAAAATTATAAGAAACATTAAATGATAATTTTTTTTATTAGATATTATTGTATGAATCCTTGTATATCTTAATAGTCCTTGGGTCTTATTTAAGACAATTTGGGTCCACTTAGTTGACATTATGTCCCTTATAGTATTTTTTTAAAATAATGTTAAATTATTCACACTAGGGATTTTAACATATACATAATATTCAATATATGGTTTTCTATAAAATATGTGCATCCATAAAAATTATTTGTAAATTTAAAAGATTTATCATATTCATAAAAAATTTATTTTTTTTATAGGTAAGATATAATTACCTTAAATACTTACACAATGATGGTTCTGCAATTCTTAAATTAATGGAAAATTAAATAAATGATATCAAAATTATTAAAATTAATATAATATGAGGTAATTAATATGATCCATGAATTATGTAGAAAAATATTACAAGTATAGGAGATAGTAAAATGGTTTTTTAGAATTTGAATATTTTTTATGATTTTATTAATGTCATACTAATTAATAGTGAAAATTTTAACAATAATGATATTTCTTGAATATAATATTTTTTTATATAATAAAAGTTTAATAAAAATATTAAATAAGGACAAGGGGATAATATATGGTCTAAAATTTAATTATCATTAAATATGTATGATTTATTTATTCTGGATCTATAATAGACTTATTATATTTTAATAATTTGAGACATCCCTCTTGTTCCTCTCACCTCAATTATTAATGGGAACCCCTTCCCTGAAAAATTAATCCATCACGCGTGCATACATACGACATACAGTCTCCACATCATCGTCTAAATTTTTTTCATCACCACATTAATAGGATGGTTATAATGATCTAAATAATGGATATATATGGTACTGACGACATGATGTTGAATATTTATAATTAATATATCATCCAGTCACTTAATGTCTCACCCATTAGTGGAATGACAACGCCACACGTGCATACGTATGACCCACCATTTCTAGGATGTGATGAGATTAATTTTCCATGTTAAACATTAAATAATGGTTCTAAAACTATATATAATGATTAAATATTTTATTAATAAAATTAATATCATAATTCATATAATGCATTTTCATCCAGTTCAAAATAAATAGCTTATTCATGAGAATAAATACATGCGAAAACAATTCAATTAACACCTAAAAAATAAAAATGATGAAAAGTTTTTAATAAATTTATAATGAAATGAAATAATAAGATCATAAATTATATCATAAATAAGAATATTTGTATTTCATAAACTGATAACTTGTTTTAAACCATTATACATGAGTCTAAAGAACATTCACTTAATAGAAAGTACTATGTAATGGATTTCATAGCATAATTTCCATTTATTGGGTTATTCTTAAAATTCATAGTTTGTGTTACAATAATTCTATGTGTGAAATGAATTATTATTATCTTATGTTGAATATAAACTACTTACTTGAATTTATAGAAGATACACATATTCCATTCATTAGATTAACATTGACATCAATGATATGACCTTTGTAAGTGACTCTGTCTCAAATATGTTTCATTGAGGCATATTTTTATGTTATTTTCATATAACACCACTTTAAAATGATAAACCATGAATTTATTTATTATAATTATATTTACATTATTTTAAATGATATTATTTCATTTGGAATATGATTTGGATGATTGAAAACTATTGGATATTTTTGTCTCACTTTTATTTAGGTTGGCCACATGCTTTTTTTACTAGTTATTTATTTATTGTGATGTATATTATTCCCCTTTGATATATTATGTCTTGAATATACTTGTGTTAATGATATTTAATTAATCGTATTATGTTATTATGTGCCTGGGGATTATTATTTTTAAGTCACCCTAGTTATAAGAGATTATTTCACAATAACATAATTTTTTAGGATTGTTCCAGTTTAATTATATGATGGGGAATATTTACATTCCATGTCCATGTTTTAAAAAAATATTCTAATTGTTTTTAAATTCTACTAAAATTTTAAAATTCAATTTTTAATAATTTTTTTACAAAATGTTCTAAAAGGAATCTCTCAATAGTTTTCCAAAGGAAATTATTTCTAAATTTTCAAACAGAATGGATTTCTTAACTTATACAACACGAGAGTATTGTTCCACCATTATTAACACATTATGATTTGAATTTTCCATTAATATTTTATGTGTTCATTTTAAAAGAGATTTTTCCTTCTCTTTTTCATAGTTTCTTTTCAAAATTTATTTTTAATGTTAAAAAGTTATTTTACTAAAAAATGTTTTTAATGATCATTTTATTGAGATTTTATTCAAAAATAAAAATAACTATATATTTTACTTATTCTGCAGTGGTAACATGATTTAATGATATTATAATTTGAGTAATTTACATATTTATGATCCTGGGATGTTTCATTTATTTTAAATATTCAAATTTTTGTATCATGTACATGATTATTACTTACCCGTATATAATTTCTACATATGGTGTTCAATATTGAATGTTATTTATTTATCTCATGAAATATTGATAAATATGTATTATTTACTCAATATGGATATTTTATGATAAGGAATATTTTTAACAAATTAAATAAATTATTCAATATATTTGGAATGATTGGAAATTTAGTAATGGGCGAGGAACAAAATATAATAGATCATCGATTAATCAACAAGTGCGATGAGACAAATCAGTTAATCTTGCATTAAATGGTGTTTGACCTATACCTTAAACTATATTTTCAAAATATATTGATGGAAGTGATATCTTGTTCTAGATACATGACAACTAATAATTATTCACCTCTTACATTTATAATTTTATTATTATTGTACTCAATCATTTCACTGTGAGAAAAATATTTGGATGCATTTTATTAATTTTTTTTGATTAAATTGAATGCAAATTCTATTAAATTCCTTTTCGTATTGATTATTCCTATGATTCATGATATCTTTTTTGTATTTCACCCTTACTGAGCATTTTACCACACCCTTATTTTATTCCATTCTCCAAGAATGCATGAAGTGTACAATGTATGTAATTAATGGATATTCTAGTGTTCATAATGATACTCTCAAAAAAATCATGTTTTAATTTTTTTTCAAATGTAATATGAAAATCATATATGTATATAGTTTACCAAAACTACTAAACTATTATGTTAATTGGTATCTAATTCTTTAATATTACACCAATGTAATAAATTAAACACTAACAATATGCTACTAGGGTTGGGGTCCTTAAATATGGTATCAACTAAAAACATTATTATAATCCTTGGGAACACGATTTAGGAAAACATATATTATGGAATATAAATATATGTCTGGATTTTTTGTATAATTATAAGTACTGGATAATTTCCTATAGATTTGGTGATGAAAATGGGTATCCCATGTTAATAAAAAGGACTCATAGATTTAGATGAATGTTTCATGATTTAGAAATACATTTAAGCTCATTCTGATTGTTATAGAATCATAATTACTCTTTTATTTTTTGTTTAATCAATTGATTTAACTTGAAGGAAAAACATTAACATAAAATTTGGTGAAACAATTTTTTATCAATATTAAAGCATTATGTTGTTGAAGTATTTTACCCATATTTTCTTGTTATAAGAATCTTGAAATGAATAATGTTTTTTTTATTTTAGAAGAATATAATTCTTAATTAGCTTAATACCTATAGAAATCATCATGGGTATATGAGTTTAATGTTTATATGTTTACAGTATTAGACACAATTTTTTGTAATTATGTTATGTCATATAATCAATCTGAAGGATAATTTGGGAGTTATTATTTCTTATAAAAACAATTTTTTAGTATATTTTTTATTGAATACTTTATATAAGGAAAAATTCCTTTATATTTTTTAGAAATAAGGTTAATGATATGGATAACCTTTAGGGATTATATTATCATTTATTTAGAAGTAATTAAATGTCACTATATGTTTTGAATGAAAAATAAAATGCATGAGATAAAAAATGAGGTTAACTCATTATTCGTAAGGATTAATATATAATATAATATCTTAATAACATTTATGTGAATTATATATGAATTTTATAGTTTTATTAAAAGTATAACCCACTGACTTGGTGATGACTTATCATGTCCTATAAAGCCGCATAGCATAAAATCATAACTGAATGGAAATTATGGTGCATCAACTACCACTAGCCTACATGAAGTCCTTGTTAGTATGGAATTTTATTTCTAGATAAATTATTTTAGGTATGAATAATTATTTTTTTGAAAACATATGATCTATCATCTATAAAACCAATATAATTGGAAAATGATTTGGTGATTGTCTAATTAATGTTATTTAAAAAAATTCACTATTTTTGAGAGCCCAATATAATTAAGGAAAATATAATAATATATGGTTTTATCTGAGGTGTAAAAATGGATTTATTTATTTCTTTCAAATTAATTGGTATATAGGGAAGTAACATAAATGATTACCATATCATGTAGATTATTTGATTTGGATAATTATATTTTGGTAAGAGACTTTTAGAGTGATTGATATTTTTTAGAGATAAATATATAATTAATCATGGAAGACAATGTGATCAAATCCTTCCTATTTTTGGTCTTTTATCATAGTTTAGAATATTTTGGACAAATTTTAATGATATTTATTTTTTAATGAACTATTTTGAGTTTTTAATTTTACAATTTAATTTTGGAAATTAGTGTTATTTTTCTCACATCATGGTTTATTATTTTTTGAATAATTTTCTTATCATGTACAATATATTTTTGTATTTATTAATTCCTAAATATAGGCGGAATGATTTAGATTATTTTATTTATTAATTTATAAATATAGAATGAATATGGAGCTTTAGGAATAATAAAATCCTACTGATCATTTAGAAAAATAAAGATCACTTTGTATTGGAAATTAATTAAAAAATAGAATTATTCTATTCATGTAAGAATATTTAATTTAATTATTACTCTACGATATAATAGTTCATATCTCGAAAATAGATTTTGGAATAAAAATATTGTCCATTTACTTTTCTTCCTGAGAAACAAATTTTATTTTAACTGATCATAAATTTATTGTTTTGTGATGGTTAACATTATATTTTCAATTTTCTTTATCACTCTCCATTATTACTTGAAATATATGTATCTCTTTCATCACAATATTTTCACATTCCTCTAGTTTTATCTAAATTTAAGGCCTATTTTTTGTGACACTCACATTTCCTTTTCCCACTTAACAAGGGGATGTTTTATTAACCCTATTTATGATATAGGATTCAAATAAAGGAATTTTCAGGTATCAACCTTGATTTTCAAAGTTATATTTCAAATTGAATGTAAGAAATTTAAAAAAGGTAATGATATTTTAACAACCCATGATTTTATTGTGTGTATATTTTTAAACTTAACGTGTTTTACATCTTATGTTTCATACAAAACCTAGCATAAACAAACCATCATAAACTATTAAATATTATAATTTTAACATGACCATTATTACATAGCCATTATATTGGAGGGTGTAAAAAGGATTAGATATATTATTAAATAAATATGAAATTAGAATTATAAAAATTATTTATGGGAAATATACTCACCATTTTATGAAAATTCAGTTTATTATTCATCTATATGTTTTAATCAAAAAATTGATTGTTTTTACCTTCTATGAAAAAACATGATAATAAATTTAAGAAACATTTATAAAATTTATTTAAAAAATTGAAATTAAATTTTTATGTAATAATATAAAAATTACCCACAGGTGAAATTTTGATAATTTTATAAAAACTATAATATTTTTGGTAAATAGTAAAAAATTAAGTTGTTATGAAATGCAATTTATTTTATCATATATTCATGATATACTTATGATATAAAAAGTAATTAGACTTTTTTGAAGACTAATGTATGTTAATATAGTAATAATATCATAAAAAACTAATTCATAACAAAAAAATTATATACTATTTCATGGTAATTATAAAAATACCTTTTTCTGTCGATGTAGTGCCTGCACAACATTGAAACAAATGAAATTGGTTTCATATAGATATTATTTTTGAGGTAAAAATATTTTTCGTGAATTTATTATTAAATATAATTCATTAATTATTATTATCATTTATAGTTACTATATTTTTACATATATTACATGAATTATATCCAAATGCTTATCTGATGCTTGCATAAGTCTAGAAATATAAAATTTAACAAATTACATTACATTACTTGAAAAGGATAAGAGTAAATATACATAATTAATTAATATAAAAGAATATATTTAGACTAGATAATTTATTTTTATTTTATTAATTTATTTTTTAATATTATTTATAAAATAATTACCTTTAATTCTTATACAACACTTACATGGTGCTTGTGAATGAAAACAAAAATCAACAAATGTAATATTATTAAAATTATATGAATCATTTAATGACCCAAAATTTGGACTAAATATTATTTTATGTGTAATTATAGACCATAATTGAACATGGGTTTAATTTAGGACCAATTGAATTCAATTATTTGTCATTAATTCCCTTATAGTATTTTATTTATATGAAAGACAAATTGTTCACCCTATGAGTTTTAATAAGTATAAAATTTTTAATATATGATTTTTTAAAGAAAATATGTCATACTATAAATACTATTTATCAATTTAAAATATTTATCTTCATAAAATGTTTTTATTTTTTATTTTTATGGAAGATAAAAATACTAAAAATACTTAAACAATGATGATGCAATAATTACTAAATTAATATTAAAATAAAATAAAGGCTATTAAAAATAGAAAATAAATATAATTTGTGGAAATTATGATAATATAAGATTTTTTATAGTAATAAGACATTATAGGATATAATAAACTTTTTAACTTCACACATTCATTGATTGTTTTTAAGGTCACAAAAATGAATAGTTTAAAATTTGAAAATATTGATTTTTCATGAATATAATATTTTAAAAATTATTAAAAACTATTAAAAATTTTAAATAAGGACAAATGGTATGATATATAGGAAAAAGTATATACCCTATGCATTTAGTGGCTATTTTAATTCTCTTGGATCTTGAACAACCTTATTATATTTTAATTTTTCTAGAATGTCCAAAATTGCCCCTCGGCACATGTATAAAAGTGAACTCCTTCATTTAGTTTATTTCACCACCATGATCAATATAGCTCGAAATATATAATATAAATTTTTTCTAAACATAATTATCCAAGTAATAGGGATTATATTATTTCAAAAAGTACAACCATAGACCCCTTAAGAAAATTACTAAAGGAGCTCTACCAAAGAAGAGGTAATCATTTTTATTAACACTGCCAATTTATTTCAACATTTATTTTATATTAATATAATGATTCATCCATAAAATATTTAATATAGTATATTATATATTCTGATATTTTATTACGAATTTGGAATAACCATATTCCATATTTTATCCATACTATGAAAAATAAGAGCATCGTGCCTATGTATATACGACCTATAATCTCCACACTATGGTGAAATTTGTTTTCCATCCCCACCATAGTATGGTGGTCATAATGATATAATCAATGGATATTAATGGTAATTATGAAATTATATTTAATCTATAAAATTAATATATCATCCATCACCAAAACCATTTCCATGAATAATGAAATGATAACACTGACCATGCATACATATGGCCTATTATCTCAACGATGCAATGCGATTAATTTTCAATGTTCATAATTATGTAATTATTATAAAAATATATTTAATGACTAAATATGATATTAATAAAAATAATTTCATTATTTAGATGAAAAATTTATGTCCTTTACAAAAGAAATAGGGCATACTTAACAAAATATACATGCAAAAACAAGGAAACTAACACATGAAACAATTAAAATGAATAAATGTTATTAAAAAATAGGTAAAAAATGATATAATAGGATCATATATTATAACATAAATATGAATATATTTCTTTTATTTATTAATAAAAGTATTTAAACCATTATAAAAGAAGATAAACCAAATTGTCTTACGGAAAAAACACATGGTAAGGGATTTCTTAACTGAATTATATTTCATTTGGTTAATCTTCTACTTCATTGATTATTTGATGATAATATTATGATTGAAATTAATTTTGATTATCTTTTTTGTATTTCAAATTTTAATATGTGGATATGCAGTGGATGCATAGAGGCTGTTCATTAGATTAATGCTCACTTTAATGATTTGATCTTTGCAAGGGACATTGCCTCAATTTTTATTAATTGTGGAATATTTTGATGTTGTTAATATAACAACACATTGGAATGTTATATCAAGAATTTATTTATTATTTGGATATTTAAATTATTGTTAAATGATATTATTTCTACTGGCTTGTGATTCAACTAATTAAAAAGTGTTTTTGATGACCTAGACTTTCTAAATGATATTTCTTCCATCATAAATGTGTGTTTAACATAGTTATCATACACATACCAAACTAAATAAATACAAATAAATGTTATATAATTAATAAATATCATTCAAATATTCCTCCATGAAACTATTTATTATGACAAATACTAAAACACAACAAATAATATATGTTAGAATAAATAAAATAGGAAAGAATGGTCACCCCAATCTACAATAATCACATCCCTCATTGAAAATTATATAGAAATAAATAAAATATTACAAAACCAATTAAAAACATATAAAATGATGATATAACCTTGACAGAAATTGTATAGAATTTTGAGTGTAATAATGATGTGGTATATAGAGGGTATAATGGGAATTTCGACCAATAGGATTCGACCATTATATGTCTGATGGTGAATATGACCATATGAAATTATAAAATAGTTGATAATGCTATAGTTATAATTTGTGTTTATAAGTAGTAATTTCATAATATAATTTATAAATAAAGGATAATCAATGGCTTTAATTGTTAGAGTCACATCATTTGATTCCCATTTTTCATAACATTTGAGCAGGGTATTGTCATTTGGCATTTCTCTTGACCAATACCATGTCGAGCTTGAACATGTAAACTTGGATTTAAATTATAATGACCTAGTGTTTTTTAAATAGAAATTCTCTTCTTATTAATATGTCATAAAATAACATGAAAATACATCATAATGAATTACTATTTCCTAGGGTCATTTAAACATATGTTCATCAAATCTGTGTTTGGAATTTAAAAAATCTGACATACACGGTTGCAATCAGTAAGTTATTTAGATTCCGATAAGAAAAAATAATTTGTTTTTGTTAATAGTAAATGAACCTTATGAATAGTAACATACCGTTATTAATAGTTATATACCCTAACGAATAGAAAAAATATCTATGATAATATATAAATAATATTCATGTTGAATGTACGATATAACAATATTTTATAATAATTAAATGAATGTTTGAAAACTTGTTTTGGATAATAAATTATGATTTTAATTAATATTAAAATAATCATATTTAGAAAATTATGTTTGAAAGATGGATTTAATTTTTGGATTCTACACATAGATAAATGTATAGGGTTAATTTTTTGTATTCATTCTAAAATACTTGAATTTTCATGAATAGTAAAACACGATAATTTGCAATAAATGCTAAAACATGGATTTATTAAGTCATTGATGATGATCAGATAAAGTTAGACCAATTGGTTCGAAGACACATGAATTTATTAATATTTATGGTAATATAATCATCAATATTTCATGTCTTGAAGTAAATTAATAGAGTAATGATTAAGAAATTATGAAAACCCTCCTCTCCTCCATTATAAACCCCCCTTCACTTCCTATTCTCTTCACCACTCTCAAGCCTTGTTCCATGCCAATATTTTCCCCAAATTTCTCCCCAAGATCCTCCCCCACGTCTAAATTTTCCTAGCCTCATTAAAATACCAAAAACTCTTCCTTTATGAGGTTCTCAAAGGAGGAAGTCTTAAGAGGTAAATTCCTCTTTCATGTTCCTTCATTTCTTATATGTTCTTTTCTTTTTGATTTTTTCCTCACCCCCTACACTCGAATAGTATGATAACCCCAGTAACAATAATGTACTATGGTTTTTTATGCTAATGTGATATTTCATTATCTTCTCTACATCCCTACCTTTATTTGAAATAAATGAATGAAACGTTTGAGATGTGATAATTTAGCACATTGATGGACAACAATATATTAATTTCTATTATCGTCATTTATTCTAGTCCTGAACCATTTGTGTTATGGTTGAACCAGATTATTATATATGTAATATATCCAATTTTGGGTTCTGTATTCCTTTCGTAAATATGGTCTTAAGTTATAAATCTAAACATGTTCTTTGTAATTAAACCCACCATTTACCCCAAAACGATTTTCACTAAAGTTATATATAATGGTTCAACTTCACTCAAAGTAAACAAATTATGTTTTTAGTCATGTAATCTACTGGTGGATAACAAATATAGTACAACATAAATTCTGGACAACCACTTTCATCATATGTGTTTTACTGAACGTGAATATAGTAAACCAATCATGAAAAAATGAAAAAAATGGTCCCAAACACTGAAATTAAACAACATAACCAATTAAAAAGGTCATGGATGAACATAAAAAGGTTATAAAAATAAATTATATATAGATGAAGTTATGGTCATATTAATTAATAAACCTAATTTGTTTATTCAGGTATTTAATAAAAAATGGGGAACACTACCGGATTTAAGGTAAGGGATCCTCTCCATTTCTCTCTCAGTCATGATTTTCCTCTATGTCATGCCTTTATTATGTGTAAACACAAATGGTGGGGTATGATTTAGAACAACCCATATACGTCCCTAATGATTTATCTATGATTATAAACCCAAATTCTAACTCATAAATCACTCTTATGTACACCTTACACCATGCCAATAAACTGTAATGAATTGTACACAAACCTTTCTTGTTCTTTCGTGTTGACAATTTTCTTTGTACATCAAAACAGAGTAATCTTATCTATTTATTTTCATAGTCATAATTCTGTGTGGTTTTAAAAAATTCAATTATAATTTCCCTTTAATCACTCTATTTTTGGGATGTACATGCTTTTAAAATATTCACGCCTTAGAACTTTACGATAAGAAAACCTATTTTAAGGGAAATTCCAGAATATTTACCCAATTTCAAGTGCAACATACCATATGTTTTAAGGAACCATTTTCTTTATAAAATCATCATTTTTATTATTAAACCATCTTTGGTCAATTCTGGTTTTATATAAAATATTTTCCTCTTTTCTATTTAAAAAGCTCTGTAGTATATTTCTTAAAAGTGAAAAAATATGTTTTAATGCTAATGTTTCCCAAAGACAAATCGTATATGTTTTCACATCTGTTTGAATCCAACTTCCATGATATTTTCCAAATTTAACTTAGGAACTTCCATTTATGTTCTAATACCTTTCTTTTATGGACACATTCATTATACGCTCATTGGTTATGCATTATTCCATGTTTGTGGTACCAAATTCATTCCATGGGTAACCTTTTGTTTATGTACGGTTGATTATGTAAGATTATTTATGTTGAAATAATATTCATGAAAATGTTGAGATGGGTGCTCCCATATAGATATCCAATGCATTGGGTAATGTTAAACTCATGAGATGAGATGTGAAATTCGATTGGCGGTTAGCCTTAACCCATACTAAAATCGGAAATGGGATAGTCGGTTATCCTTGACCCACACTAAATTAGAAATGGGATAGGTGGTTATCCTAGGCCTGTACTAAATACATGTTTTAATAATCTGCCACATTTAAATGATTCCATATTTATATGGTACGATAATATATATTCCAAGATTTGGATATCATTATGCCATGCGTCCTAACTCATGTGTTTAAGACGTATCCTTATGTTTATTTCCTTACTATGATTTTCATCTAATCCCTTTCTTCATGTATCCCCTAGGGTACCCTGTGAAGAGGTAAGGCCTCAATTTAAGTTAGGAGATATTTATGGAAGTTATATAAATACATGTTTTTAGCCCCATGTTTTATGTTTCATGTACCTATTCTTCTAAGACACTAGACTTAATGATCCTTGGATTGTACTCTAATGTATATTTATACATAAAATCTTCTAATGATCTATAATAAGGCTTGGGTATCTACAGTTGTTATCAGAGGATAGTCTAGTTATTTTTGGAGATTAAGAATAGATCTCCTTAGTGAGAACCCTCAGAATAAGACTAAGTATAAGAAAACATTCCTAAATTGGGTGAGTATTGAATAAGTGGTTTATCAAGAAAATAGAACCATGTCTGTCTACAAGAAGGTAGAGGAGGCTCAAGAACAAATTTATCTAGGGGTAAAACTTGAAACCACTACTTTAAGAAAGACTCAAATGAAAAAAGGTGCATGAAAATGGGCATTGATGCGCCCTTTGTGACAACACTCTTGATGGGATATGATTTGGCAGATTCATGATCTTAGTACAAACCATTATAAAGGGACAAAAAGCCCAGAAGTATATATGTTAATTATTTGATCGAGCATAACTTATATATAAACCTTTGGAAACACGTGTTTGTATATACATCTTCTTAAAAAGTTTATCCTTTTACGTTAAAAGACTCTTTTTGATGCTCAATTAGTATGTATTCAATCCCTCTAATTATATGTTATTTTTCATAGTTAATGTCGGCAAAGAGAAGAACACGTTCCAATAACCAATGTGATAGGAAATATGAAAATTTCACAAATGATATTTCTTATTTTACAGGAACAGGTGTTCAAGACTTCATGGTAATAATTGCTCTACTGGCTTGAGTTATGAATAATAACATGAATCATGCAGAATGACACCCTCCTCCATGGAAAGAGAATGTTTCTGTTGACTCCTTCATTCATCAAAGGCGTCCCAAGTTTAGTGGATCTTCGGATACCCTCATTGCTTAAACGTGGATTAACTCCATTGAAAATATATTCTCTGTCCTCTAGTTCTTATAAGAATAGAATTTTTTACATTCGGTCTGTTGTTTTGATGGGGAAGCTGATCAGTGGTGGACACAAACCATGAAGACAAAGTACATATAGGAAATTGATTTCAGGGATTTGGAGGAATTCAAGAGGATGTTTTTCGACAAATATTTTCCCCAAACCCTCCATCTTAAGATGGAAAGAGAGTTTAATAGACTCAAGAAGAATGAAGATGAGTCCATCAGGGAGTATGAAGTAAACATTACAAGGCTTTCAAGGAACGCTTATGGCATGGTCATAAACAATGATAGAAAATTGGATCTCTTTTTTTTGTACACAAGCTATGTCTACGAAAAGAATTGGTGATTCGAGACTTTGGCAATTATGATGATTTTTTTTATTGTGACCTGAAGGTTTAAATGGAGATTTTATAGTCTCAATGGTCTCATTGGACTAGTGACAACAAGTAGAAACTGGGGAACAAAATGGGTGGTTTATTAAACAAATCAAATGATTGAATGAATCCTGACTTTTACCCTTGTAAAAGTTGACGGAAAAATCATCCAAGTAACTATCTTATGGGAACCAAGAATTACTTCAAATGTGGAACCTTTGGTCATATGGACATGAAATTCCATAGGGATATGAAAGATCCCTATAACGTTAAAGGAGAAAGGATATTTTATATCAATACTCAGTCTACAGTCCAGTGTTACAACTACAATGAGCATGGGCATTATGAAAGCAATTTCCCTAAGACGAGGGTCGTTAAAGGCAGTCAGAAACAACCTCCAAGGAAACTAGGGAGGGATTATGGTATCACAGCTACTGAGGTGGATCCGGAAAATGTTGGGGTGACATGTACAGTATTTATTCATTGAATAAAAATGAACTTACTATTTTATTCTTGTTCTACGAATTCTTTAATATCTTACATGTTTAGTAGAACTATTAAAAAAGCACCTATAAAAATTGGATGAAATTTTATCTATAACGACCCATAATTTAAATACATTGCTATTACTTCAGAATTGAAGCATTATTATTTCAACATATAACAAAACCATGAAAGGACCGTATTGGTATAGTGTATTTAGAAACGGGGCAACATAAACAAATGTTTCATAAATCATCTATTGTGTCTCCCATTTATTTCATCATATCTAGAGTCCCTTTTGGAATATTCTACTTAATACCCTTCTTCCTGACCTGGGAAAAAGGAAACATACAAAACGGTGAGCTCAAATGCTCAGTAAGGGTAAACAAAAGAAATATCAATCATATCATATTCTTAAGAACATAACATTTTGAAAATCTTGTCCTGCAAGAGAGATCATAATATCATGACATGGGATCAATCATAATATTGAAATGTAATCCAAGTAATCATAACATAAAACATGAAACTTTGTGTCATACACACATAATCATATTGAATCCTTAATTATTAGTCAAGAATCATTTCCAAGACTATCTTAGCAGACAAATCCATTTCTATGCCGTGTTCACTCCTCGTTTCAGTCATGTTTCACTAAACCGGATTAACCTGCCATTTCAGCCATGTCTATCTCCCGAGATATAAATATTTAACCAATGAATTGGATGGAGATATAGGTCCAACCCATCTCATAATGATAGCATTCTTATGTGTGCCACAAGATCATAAATCATACATCATAGCATAACCCATGTAATAAAAATGGGATTCTTAAACATCATGTCATCATATCATAAATCATTTAAGATAAACGGCCTCCATAAAAATAATTCCATCATAAAATAATAAAATAAATGTAAAGATAGGGATAGAAACATACCCCTATATTATCTTAGAAGGAGAAAAACTTTGATAAAATTCTTGAACTCCATTCATGAGGAAAATATCCTTTCTATTTCAAATTTTTTTTCCTTTCTTAACATGTAATAAAATTTTAAACTAAAAGAAGTTGATTAAAAATAATATTTAAAACTTATAAAGGAATATTCATGGAAATAATGTTTTATGAAATAATAAAAATCCATTCAAGCTGTATAAGTTTAAAAACATTTTTCTCATACTTTGGCAGGAAAAGTCAAAAAGTACCTCGTTCAAAAAACGTCCAAAGATTCCTTTCATATCATTTACTAAAAACATACCAATGGGTAAAATTGTATTTAAAAAATTATAGGAGGTTATAAATAATAGTACATATTGATGAAACATGTATGTGGATGATAAATATGCCCCATTAATTACTGAACTATAAACAATCTCGGATAAAAATTGAGATTGCGAGATTTTCCCTTAAATTAGGTCTGATTTGCTTCGTACATGTCCAAAACTCCAATATAATGATTTAAATAATGTTATTGACTTATTCCATAATCATAACCATTGTTATGATTTCATATATGGTCATTTTATTAGATTCTTAGCTTCTTATTAGTAATATTTCATTTCTATTTGTTATTCGGGTGTTTATTGCTTTTTATTCTTATGCGTGTTTTGTCAAATAAATTCATATTAATATTTTCGGTTATAGATAACTCATTTATATAGTTCTATTAGTGTAATATATATCAAAATTATTCATTCAATTCATTTATATAATCATTATGCAATGCAGATCATGTAGAACGAGTCGCATCACATCGTGGAGACGGTAGCCCGTACGTACCCACGAGCGATGATATCGTTATCATGACCGTGGAATTGTATTGAAGTTTATATATACTATTTAAGAATAAATATCAATTTACAATAATTTTATATAGTTATTATTTACAGCATTATACCCATCCAAGTAAGGTGGTGGTGGAAAACATATTACACCACGGCGTGGAGACGGTATTCCGTACGTACGCACGTGCGGTGATTTCGTTTTCCGTAGGATGGATTGAAGGTGAAATAGGGTTATTTCATATTTATAATAACATATCAGTATATGACTGATACTTATGTTATTACTTCATAATGAAACAACAAATGAAGAAGATGTAGAAGAAGAAATAAAGTTGAAAGAATCGGTAACGGACATTACCTCTTCTTTGAAGCGCCTCTTCTTAACCTCCTCTTAGGGCACTAAAGATGGTATTTGAAGAAGACAAGGACCTATAGGATTTTTCTAGGGAAGTGGATGAGAGAAATTTATATGGTTTTCCAAGTTTTAAGGCTGAATGTGGTGTGAGGAGGAGAGGGAGGAGGTGCCCTTTTATAAGGGTGGAGAGGGGCACCTTTGGAAAAACAAAAAAATATTATTTTATTATAAAGACATATTCGGTTTTTAATACCTCCAAATTGAATTATTTAGAATCTAAAGTGGGGATGGGTCGAAATACTCTCATCCAAAAGAATTAATAAATATTTAGGTTTCTATTTTAACCATAACATTTAGATTTAATTTTAAGTTAAATAATTTTACTTTTACCATCTCTTCTTGTTTTCTTACACTATATGGTTAATAAACATACTATAACAAGACAAAATAACCCCAAGTTGATTATTAATAATATATATAACCATATCTATGTCATTTGGACGATCCTTAGATTTTGAAGAAATAAACTAACAATTAATAATATATTATTTGTTTTAAAAACTATTTTATGTCAATATTGACACTATTTCGTAATTGATTTTTTTGAAAATAATAACTGCATTATTAGTTAGAAAAAAGTTAATTAAATCAATACTAACATGTCATATTAACCTATAAAATTAGTGAAATTCATAAAAAGTCTCAAATTACATTTATTTGGGTATTTATAACATCAATTATGTTAATATTACATTAATAAGGTAATTAATGCATTATCATTGTGTAATAAATAAAATAAATTTTTTAATGTCTAAAAATTATAAATAAAATATGATTATGTATAAAATATTTTTATAATTATAATTAATATTTATAGTCGAAGTTATCTTATGTATAACCCTATATTAAAAATGTTTTATCTATTAAACACTGATTTTAACTATTTTAACTCTTCTTTAAATAAATTAATAATAAATGTCCTAATCTAATACAAGTTGACCTAAATGGTCATATTTTATTCCTAAAGTTGTTTTTGGTCGAATTAAACTTATCCAATAGAATTAGGACATGTGTTCGGGTAATAATAATATCATTTTTACCCTTAATTACAATCCTTACTTTTAACCATGGTAAAAAAGTAAAAATTTATTATTCACAAAAAATTATTTTTATTTTATTGAACCACATTTTACTACTTGATATTTACCATGTCTCTCGGATTTTTGAAATTCCCCTCACAGAAGCGGTAAAATTATGTTTTATGTAAATTTGCAAATTTTACTAGGAGGTGGGTAAAAGACGGTGAAAAATTCAATAAAATTTTTATATATCTAAAATTATTATAATATTACTCCAATTAATTACATTGAACTTATATAGGTATTAAGTATCAATTTTTACCTGAAATAAATTTAACTAAAATAAATAATTATTTAAATAAAAAGTGCGTTTTTAAATAGTAACATAGTGTTTTCACTATTCATCAAAAATTGAAAGCTTTCAGAAAAATTCCAAAATTTCACCCTAGGCTAATTTCGATATTCCAAATAAAAAAATGAAGTCCATTTTGAATGATAAAATTTATAAAATTTCAAAAAGTGGGTATTACTATTCATAACGGCTATTTTTAATAATATTTTAATAGCATATCATTGTTTAGTGAAACTCGGTATTGCATACAACACAAGCTATCGAGGAAGGATGCAATTGAATGTAAAGCAAGCCAAGATAGTGTTGTGTGAAGTGAAAGATTACTTTGATGATGTATATAACATAAAAACAAAATATTTCTCATAAAAATCTCGGTTGTTACATTCTACCCCCCTTAAAATGAATTTCTCCCTCGAAATTCACCACTTTGTAACAAACAGATAAGGATACCTCTTCCTAATCATATCCTCAAGCTCCCACGTAGCTTCTTCTAATTGGTGGTTCCTACATAAAACATTCACCAAATGAGTGGTCTTGTTCCATAGATCTTTTTCGCTACAATCCAGAATCGCTATCGACTGTTCTTCATAAGAAAGATCTTGCTCCAGCAGTACAACTTCTGAGCTGAGTACATTTGAAGGATCAGGTATGTACATTCTCAGGAGAGATACATGGAATGCATCATGAACTTGAGAGAGATTCGGTGGAAGCGCCAATCGGTAAGCTACCTTCTCAACAAGATTCAGTATTTCGAAAGGACTGATATACCTAGGGCTCAACTTTCCCTTCTTTCCAAATCTCATTACTCTCTTCCAAGGAGATATTCGTAAGAACACTTTATCACCCACTTCAAACTCTAGGTATTTTTTTCGATTATCGTCATAATTTTTTTTTGACTCTGAGCTGCTGTTATGTGTTATTGAATCGGTCAGACCTTTTCTTCCATCTCATCAACAAGATCAGGTCCTAATAGCTTTCTTTCCCCAACTTCATCCCAGCAAGTTGGAGTCCTGCATTTCTTTCCATGGAGAGATTCCTAAGGATCCTTCTGAATACTGGAGTGAAAGCTATAATTATAAGAAAATTCCACCAAAGGTAGGTGTTGATCTAAACCTTTTTTGAAATCCATAGATCATGCTCTCAACATATATTATAGAGTTTTAATTGTCCTCTCAGACTGACCGTCTGTCTGAGGATGATAAGCAGTGCTGAAAATCAACTCTGTATCTAGAGTATGCTGAAGATATCGCCAAAACATTGAGGTAATCCTCGGATCCCAATCAGATATAATGGAAAGTGGTACTCCATGAAATATTACCACATCCTTTACATATATCCCGACAAGTTGATCTAGATAGAAATATTCCCTAATAGCAATGAAGTGTGATGACTTTGTAAGACGATCAACTATGACCTAGATAGCATTATTTCCTTTGGATGTTTTAGGACATCCGGTGACAAAGTCCATAGTGATGTTTTCCCATTTCCATTCGGGTATGTGTAATGGTTGTAACAACCCCTTAGACTTTTATCTCTTAGCTTTAACTTGCTGACAAACCAAGCATCGAGAGACATATTCAGCAACATCTCTTTTCATTCCATCCCACCAAAAGTATCAGGTCCCTATACATCTTCGTTCTTCCAAGATGAATAGAGAATGAAGAAATTCGAGCCTCATCCAGCTGGTCCTTCTTTAATTCTGGGATGGGAGGAACACAAACCCGATTTCAGAACATTATTATCCCATCACAATCAAGGGTGAATTCAGGAACATTTCTCACCTTCTTTTGTAACTATACTTCTTCTTTTTGTGCATCTTTAATCTTCACATGTATATATGGTTGAACATTCATTTTATAAAGATAAGATTTTTCCCCTTCCTTTATAATTCCAAGATCCGTCCTTCGTAAATCCATAAATATTGGTTCTTTTGGGATCCTCATCATGGATAATCTAGCATGGTCTTGTCGAATTAATGCATCTGCCACCTTGTTTGATTTCCCAGGGTGGTAATGAATTGAGCAGCCGTAATCCTTAATTAGCTCCAACCGTCTTCTTTGGCCCATATTCAGATCCTTTTGTGTGACAATATACTTTAAACTTTTTTGATCAGTATAAATATCACACCTTTCTCCGTAAATATAATTCCTCCAAATAATTAATGCAAATATTACCGCAGCTAACTCCAAATCATGATTTGGGTAATTTTGCTCATGGATTTTCATCTATCGTGAGGCATAAACTATCACCATATCGTTTTGCATGAGAACACACACCAATCCCTTCTTGGATGCATCACTATTGATCACAATCCTTTCTCCACTACAAGGCAGTGTGAGCATAGGTGCACCGGATTACCTTCATTTTAACTCCTTGAAATTCTCTTCACATTCCTCTGTCCAAACAAACATAACTCCTTTTCGAGTCAATTTGGTGAGTGGGTTAGATAACTATGAAAAATAATTCACAAAACGTCGATAATATCTAGACAATCCAAGAAAACTTCAGATCTCAGTTATTGTTGTTGGTCTCGACCATCTTTCGATAACCTCTATTTTTGCTCGATCCATGGATATCCCCTCTTTTGATATTATGTGTCCCAAAAATGCAACTTTTTGAAGCCAGAATTCACACTTGTTAAATTTGGCATAAATCTTATCCTTTCTCAGGGTCTTCAATACAATTATCAAGTGAGCTTCATGTTCTTATTTTCTCTTTGAATATACAAGAATATCATCTATAAAGACTACCACAAACTGATCAAGATAGTCTCTAAAGACTCTATTCATTAGATCCATGAAGATAGCAGGGGAATTAATAAGACCAAATGTCATCACTATAAATTCATAGTGTCCACACCTTGTACAGAAAGATGTCTTTGGAATATCCTCCCTTTTGACCCTTAATTGATGATACCCTGAATGATGATCAATCTTGGAAATGTATTGAGCTCCGCGTAGTTGGTAAAATAACTCATCAATGCATGGGAGATGATATTTGTTCTTGATAGTGATTTTGTTATGTTCTTGATAATCAATGCAGAGTCTCTTGGATCCATCATTCTTCTTAAAAAACAGAACAAGCGCTCCCCAAGGTGACACACTAGGGAGTATGAATCACATATCACGATTCTCTTGGGGTTTCTTCTTCAATTATTGAAACTCAATTGGGTACATTCTATAAGGTGTCTTTGAAATAGGCATAGCACTCGGTATGAGTTATATTGAAAACTCAAACTCATGATTTGGTGGAAGACCTGGCAATTACTCCGGAAAGACATCATCAAACTCCCGTACAATGTTCATATTATTAATCGTGAGTTTCTCACCAACCATTTGATATAAATAACCTTCATTTAGTGGAATCAAGACCCATAAGATGGAAATAATTTCCACTGGAGGGTTATGTTCATCCTTGCATCGTTAGACGATCATAGATTGATCTGGTATATGAAATGTGACTTTCCTTGTTTATAAATTTATATGAGCTCCATATAAAGAAAGCCAATCCATGCCAAGAATTCCAAAAAATTCCATTATAGGAAGGATTACAAGATTTGCAGGAAGATATTTCCCACAAACTTCAATCGGAGAAGAATTATTAACTTTTGATGCGACTATTGTTCCATTAGGGGTTGTCATAGCTTAGTCAACATCTAATTTTTGTGGTAATACGACGGTAACCTTTGAAAATTCTTCAGAAATAAAAGAGTGGGTGGATCAAGAATAAAAATAAACATTTGCTACTTCAGAGTGGATATTAAGTCTACCTTTCACCACTTTGTTATCATACTCCACATCGCTGATAGAAATTTCATGTGACTTTACTTTGTCTTTAGCCTTAAGAGATTTTTGACGTCTATCATCATCAACAACCCTTGGAAAAGGGAATTGATTAGCATAATGCCCCACTTCCTTGCACTTTTATCATTGAAGTGTAGGATGTGCACTTTGTGTATCCTTTTCTTGGTTCGCATCACTAGACATCATCTTCCCATCATTGCGGCATTAAAATGTCCGATGACCTTCTTTTCCACATTTGAAACATTTACTTGTCCCATTAAGACAACTACCCCCATGTTTCTTTCCACACATTGAGCATAAGGGAAAACTCATCTTCTTTTTAGTGTGGTCTTTAGAATTTCTTTTGAATTCCATTTCCTCTTATTATCAAACCCATATGATTTATTGGTTACTCCAATCTCTATCTCAACCTTGAGAGCACATCGAAAAATTTCCTCAAAGCTATTTATGTCCCTTATGGCTAACACCCTTTGAAGACTTGGTTTTATGCCACTAAAGAATCGATCGATCTTACTCTCAGGTTGGATAACAATTCTGGAGGAGTACCTTGAAAGTCCTGTAAAATTTGCATCGTAGGTACTAACAGATTCATCATCCTTTTTATTCAGTTCAAAAAACTCTTTCTCCATCTTTTCTCGAAGAATACGATGGAAATACTATTTGAAAAAAAATAAGTTCTTGAACTCGTCCCATTCCATGGACTCAATTTCATCTATTGGCCTCATATTCTTGATAGAATTCCACCATTGATCAGTATCACCTTCCAAACGATACACAGGTAAGATGACTTTGTCATGTTCAAAACATTTAAGAACTGAAAATATATTTTCATTAGTACTGATCCATTGTTCAGCCACTAATGGATCAACAGACCTGCTGAATGAGGGTGGACACTGCCTCATGCAGGATTCAATAGAATGTTACTCCTTCCTTTGCTCGTTTGGAAGTCCTGCATGATTCATAGCATGAGAAAGTTGTGTGATCATGGCTACAAGATTTTTCATTCTATCTCCCATAACGTTTGGTTGCTCAGGGGTAAAATCATTGAATTTACCATTGCATTCAGAATTAACATGGTTCCTTAGGGTTACAACAATTGACTAAAACCAAGAATAATAGTGTGATAAATACTAATTATAATAGGAAAACCAAATAATCAAGAATAAAATTTCACACTTTAGGTCTTATCATAGGTTTTTCATGGTCATTTCTAAGACACTAAAATTGTGTTCTATTCATAAATATATCCTTAGGGTTCTTACTAAGACTTTCACATCCCAGTTTCCAAAGGTTAACTATACCTTTCCTATGATACCAACTATAATGAACCATAATTTACATACATTTTTATTACTTTAGAATTGAAGAATACTTATTACAACATATAAAAAAACTATTAAAGGACAGTATAGGTATACTGTCTTTAGAAATTGGGAAACATAAACAACTGGTTCATAAATCATCTACATTGTCTCTCATTAATTTCATCATATCTAGAGTACCTTATGGAGTATTCTACTTAATACCATTCTTACAGACCTGGGGAAAATAAAACATACAAAAGGGTGTGCTTAAATGCTCAGTAAGGGTAAACAAAAGAAATATCAATCATATCATATTCTTAAGAACATAAAATTTTTAAAATCTTATCCTACAATAGAGATCATAATATAATGACATGGGATCAGTCATAATATTGAAATGTAATCCAAATAATCATAATTTAAAACATGAAACATTGTGTCATACACACATAATCACAGATAATCATTTTTTATTAGTAAAGACTCGTTGTAAAGACTATCTTATCAGACAAAGTCCTTTTTTGAACCGAGTTCACTCCTTGTTTCTGCCCTGTTTCACTGAACCGGATTAACCTACTGTTCCAACCATGTCTATATCATGAGATATAAATCTTTACCCAATGAATTAGAGGAAGATATAGGTCCCACCCATCTCATAATGATACCATTATTATGTGTGCCACAAGATCATAAATCGTACATCATAGCATAACCCATGTAATAAAAATGGGATTCTTAAACATCATGCCATCATAACATAAATCAAATAAGATAAAAGGACTTCATAAAAATAATTCCATCATAACATAATCATATCAATGTAAAAATTGGGATAGAAACAGAACCCTATATTAACTTATATGGAAAATAATTTTGAAAATATTATTGAACTCCATTCTTGAGGAAAATATCCTTTCTATTTCAAATACATTTTTCCGTTCTTAACATGTCATAAATTTTTTACTAAAAGAAGTTGATTAAAAATAATCATGAAAACTTATAAATGATGCTTCATGGAAATAATTTTCTATGAAATCATAAAAATCCATTCAAGCTAAATATGTTAAAAAAACATTCTTCTCATACTTTGGCCAGAAAAGTCTAAAAGTACCTCTTTCTAAAAATGAAAAAATATTCCTTTCATATCTTTTACAAAAAAAAAACACAACAATGGGTAAAATTGGAATTAAAATTTTTTAGGAGGATAGAAATAATATTATATATTGACAAAATATGGATGTGGATGATAATTATTCCCCAGTAATTACGGAAGTATAAACAATCTCGGATAAAAATTGAGATTTGGAGATTTTCCCTTACCTTAGGTACGATTTTCTTCGTACATCTCTAGACCTCATGTATAATGATTTAAATAATGTTATTGACTAATTCCCGAATCATACCCATTGTTATTATATCATATATGCTCATATTCATAGATTCATATCTTCTAATTAGTAATATTTCATTGATACTTGTTATTCGGGTGTTTATTGCTTTCTGTTCTTATGCGTGTTTTGTCGAATAAATTATTATTATTATTATTTGGTTATAGATACCTCATTTACATAATGGTATTAGTGTAATATATATCATATTTATTCTTTAAATTCAGTTATATAATCATTATTCAATGACGATCATGTAGAACGAGTCGCATCACATCATGGAGACGGTAGACCGTACGTACCCACGAGTGATGATATCGTTCCCAAGATCGTGGAATTATATTTAAGTGTATATATAATATTTAAGAATAAATATATATTTAAAAAAATAATATATAGTTATTATTTACACCATTATACCCATCCATGTAAGGTGGTGGTGGAAAACAGATTACACCACGGCATGGAGACGGTATTCTGTACGTACGCACGCGCGGTAATTTATTTTTCTGTAGGATGGATAGAAGTATAAATAGTGTTGTTTAATAATAATTTTAACATATAAGTATATGAGTGATACTGATGTTATTAATTTATAATTAAACGACTAAATAAGGAGAAGTAGAAGAAGAAATAAATTTGAAAGAATCAGTAACAGACATTACCTCTTCTTTGAAGCGCCTCTTATTAACCTCATCTTATGGCACTAAAGACGGTATTTGAATAATACCAGGACCTCTAGGTTTTTTCTAGGGATGTGGATAAGATAAATCGGCTGGGTATTTCCAAGCTTGAAAGCTCAAAGTGGTGTGAGGAGGAGAGGGAGGAGGTGCCCTTTTATAAGGGAGGAGAGGGGCACCTTTGGAAAAACAAAAAATAATATTTTATTATAAAGTCATATTCGGTTTTTAAGAGATCAAAATTGATTTATTTAAAAGCTAAGGTGGGTATGGGTAGAAATACTCTCATCCAATAGAATTTAGAAAAGTTTAGGTTTCTATTTTAACCTTATTATTCAGATTTAACTTTAAGTTAAATAATTTTACTTTTATCGTGTCTTCTTGTTTGCTTAACTATAAGGTTAATAAATTAATTATAACAAGACAAACGAACCCCAAGGTGTTTATTATTAATATATATAACCTTAGATAAGTCATTTGTCCGAAAATTAGATTTTTAGGAATAAAATAACAATTAATAATATAATATTTGTTTTAAAAACAATTTTATGTCAATTTTGACACTATTTGGTAATTGATTTTTGGGAAAATCATAACAGCATTATTAGTTCGAAAAAAGTTAATTAAATCAATATTAACATGTCATATTAACCTATAAAATTATTTAAATTTTTAAAAAGTCTCACATTACATTTATTTGTGTATTTATAACATCAATTATGTTAATATTTCATTAATAAGGTAATTACTGCATCATCATTGTGTCATAAATAAATTAAATGTTTTAATTTGAAAAAATTATAAATAAAATACCATTATATAGGAAATTGTTTTATCTTTCTAATTAATATTTATAGTCGAAATTATCTTATGTATAAACCTATATTAAAAATGTTTTAGTTATTAAACATTGATTGTAACTATTTTAACTCTTCTTTAAAGAAAATATTAATAAATGTCCTAATCTAGTCCAAGTGGACCTAGATGGTCATATTTTAGTCCTAAGGTTGTTTTTGGACGAATTATACTTATCCAATAGAATTAGGACATGTGTTATGGTAATAATTATATCATTTTTACCCTTAATTACCCTATTTACTTTTAACTGTGGCAAAAATTTTAAAAGTTACTATTCACAAAAAAAATTATTTTTATCTTATTGAACCAAATTTTACTCCTTGATATTAACCGTGTCTCTCAAGATTTTCGAAATTCCACTCACAGAAGCGGTAAAATTATGTTTTAGTTAAATTTAAAAATTCTCCTAGGAGGTGGGTAAAAGACGGTGAAAAGTTCAATAAAATTTTTATATATCTAAAATTATCATAAAATGACTCCAATGAATTACATTGAACTTATATAGGTATTAAGTATCAATTTTGTCCTAAAATAAATTTATATAAAATAAATAATTATTTAAATAAAAATTTTGTTTTTAAATAGTAACCTAGTGTTTTCACTATTCATCAAAAATTGAATGTTTTCAGAAAAATACCAAAATTTCCCCCTAGGCTAATTTCGAAATTCTGAATCCAAAAATGAAGTCCATTTTGAAAGATAAAATTTATAGAATTTTAAAAAGCGGGTATTAATATTCATAATGGCTATTTTTAATAATATTTTAATAGCATATCATTGTTTAGTGAAACTCGATATTGCGTACAAGGCCGGCTACTTTGTCAGACCCACATAGGATACAAGAACAGAATCAACCACTATCGGACCCACGTAGGATACAAGAACAGTAGTACTGCCAGACCCACGTAGGATACAAGAACAATAGTCTTCACCGTTGAACCCACAGAGGAATTCAGTACGGTTGTCATCGCTGCCGAACCCAAGGATTATTTCAGTGTAGTCATCGTCACTGCTGAACCCACGGAGGATTCCAGTACAGTCGTCGTTGTCGTCGAAGTCGCAGCCAGCTCTAGGGTTCCCGCACACAGAATGCTTGATTCCCGGAGGGTCCGCTCCATGAGCCAAGGAGTCGATACATCAACAGACACGAAGTCTGGAGTTGATGTATCCCAAAGTTCCGTCTCGGCAAAAGTAATTCAACGTGACAGACGACGCGTCAATCGGACGCCTGGTCTAAGAGTTATTGGCTTTTTCGTTCCAGGGGCCCGTTTGGTTTTTAAGTCAAAACCAACCCGACCATACTCCAACTGCATTCAAACCATGAGCAGAGTAATCCAAAAGGTCCGTCTCACTAAGAGGAATCCAATAAAGTCGACGACACATCAATCGGACATCCAGAACTCAAGTTATAAGTGTTTCTCCTCCGAGGGCCCGGGGGGTTTCGTGTTCGAACCAACCCAGACATACAAAAACTTTTCCGAAACCTTGAGTGTAATATACTAAAACGACCTTCCCGATCCAAGGATCGCATCTCAATTGACAGTGCTTCGATCGGAGGTTCGTAGCCCACGTTACGTGCATTTAAACGAACCTGTCCAGTTTTAGAGGGTTTTGGGCCTCGAGCGACTCGACCCAAGACCCCCTGGGTAGGCTGGAACAGGGTCGACCTGACTCGGGTCTGGGACCGGCCCATCAGGGTGGGGCCCGGCCTAGCCGGCACGGCCCGTCCCAGATGGCCCGACCCAGAAGGCGCGGCCCGGCCCGGCGCGGGTGGCCCGACCTGGTGCTGCAGGTCCAGCCGGCGTGGCCGGTCCAGGACAGCATGGCACCGCGCGCCGCGTGAGCATGAAAGGGGGGGAACCGCCACCCACTTTGATGAAATAGAGGACCCACAGGGGTCCGCCCTGCTGGGGTTGACCAGGGGTTAAAACCCCCGGTTTTCCAGAATTTGGCCGCCCGTAACGACCGGCCGGCACACCCCGCGGGACCGGTTGGTCCCGCCCTCCATGACACCGGAGGCCGGCAGCTCCGGCCGCCTTCCCTTGCTCCGCCGCAGCCAAAGGCCCCGGCCGTGGTCCGACCGGCGCGGCGCGACGGCGTCGCGCCCCCTTTGCTGCGGTCCGACTCCAGCCGCGGCTTCGTTCGGCCTCAACAGCGCGACGTAATGTCGACGCGCTTCTTAGTCATGTTCCTCCTTGTTCCCGTGTGGTGTCGTTGCACCGTGCTGATTTTGTTCGTGCGGCAACAAGAATAACGACAAAGAGGGAGGAGGGTCGTCCGTGTTCGTACGGTCCAACATCCTCCCACTATAACGATAATAGGCGATGAAAAATAAATGATGATGAACGACATTGAATATTCATGAACAAAATTAACCCCTACCTCAAAGAGTTGTTGAACGATGGTCACACGGAGAAAATGCATCGCGGAAAACGACGTCGTGGAAGATGGAGTCATGGAAGACGGTGTCGCGGAACGAGGCTCAGTATACGTCGTCGGTGCACACCCGATGAAGGATGTGGCGTGTTGTCGTTCTCCAAAGAAGGTGTCTCTCACCGGCTGCGGAGAGGTGAGGAGATGGCATAGGGATTCCCTTGCGGTGATGGATTTGTTCGTCATAGACTCGACATTCTTCACTTTCATCGACGAGAAAGAAGATGTTCCTCAAGATTGCAAGAGTCTTCTCCTTGTTTCCGCACAACTAATTAACCCCCCAATAAAATAAAACACTGTCTTATTTTATTAACACTCACGCAAGCCATTAATTTTAAATTCAAAAAGATCTCATTCAATTAATTAAATTAATTGAGGAGCGTTTAATATTCAAATTAATCTTTGAGGGTTGAGTTTCCATTAAAATGGGGGGAGGGTGAGTTACAAAATTAAGTGCTCGTGGGAGGATTAATGGATTTGAAGGGGTGGGGATCGTGTGGGCCCCAATTAAATAATATCCTACTTAGGGGAGTTAGGATGTAGTGGGTCCCACTCCAACCACCATGCATAGGTTAAAACTACTTAGAACATAAAATAAAAATTGTTGCACAAATTTTTATTTCTTTCCTTAGTTATCCCTTTTTTTAACAACCTCATCCAAGTAAACGCAACTCCATAAAAGGTGTTCCTAAGCAATTACCGGTGTTGAGATTCCATCAGTGCCCTCGGATTTCGATTCCGAGAACCGATTCAAAAGTTAGAAAAACTTGCTCGTTCGTTCACTGAACGTACATGAGCTAAACTTTGGAAATTGATTCTGGGCACACCGGGCCTCGGAATCAGGTGCTGTAAAAAACTGTATACTCGTAAAATCCCAAAGAAAATTAAGAAAAAATTTCCCCTTTAAATTTACGGGTCTTTACATTACTCCCACCTCAGGGATTTACGTCCCCATAAAGATACATCAAAAACTAGGGAAACAAATGAGTGTACTGAGCATGCATCTGAGCTTCCCTCTCCCAATTGCTCTCCTGGAGGTTCCTGTACTGCTATCTGATGCGCACTAGAGGAATCAACCGCCCACATAAGACCTGATCTTATTGATTGGCACTTACACATACAATGTCAACTTTACATGTTGTCGTTCATGTATCCCAATTATTGAATTTCATACAAGACCCTTCAGATGTACTCTCTTTAGAGGTGGTAAAGTCGGAAGATGATTCTTCCTATGAGAAGCACCTAGTCATGATCATGGATGGTAGAGAAAAAGTTGTACACAACAAGAATTCTCATATAGTCAATGTAATACAGAGAAAACATAAGTATGAAGTGGGAACAAGGGAACTAGAGGAAGCAATGAGGGAAATGTACTCGTGCCTGTTTACGTTATATAATGTAAAAAAAAATTTGAGGGAGAAATTTCTTATGGGGGGAAGACTGTAACGATCCGATGTTTTCTTAATGGAAATTATTTTCATATAAATATTTAATAAAATAAAATAAATACATAACATAATGAGCTACTATTTTCTATGTAACCTTTAAATATTTGTTTGTCAGTTATGTGTTTGTAATTTCAAAAATCTGATATACACATTTGCAATCAGTAAGTTATTTGGAGTCCAATAAAAGAAACTAAATTTTTTGTTGAATATAATCCTATATTTATGAATTTTAAAATACCCTTTTGAATATTTATATACCATAATGAATATTGATCATTCCTATAATAAAATATAAATAATATTCATGCTGAAATTACGATAATTTACGATAAATGCAAAATAAAATATTTATTGAGTAATTAATGAGGATCTGCAAATGTAATACCAATTGGTTTGATGTCACACGAATTTATTTCTATTTGGTGTCATGTAATCATCACTATTTCTGGTCTTGATGTTAATTAACAAACTAATGATTAAAAAATTATGAAAACCCTCGTCTCCCCCATAAAAAATCCCACTTTACTCCCTATTCACATCACTGCTCTCAAGCCTTGTGCCTTTCCAATATTCTTCCCAAATATCTCCCAAGCTCCTCCTCCACATCCAAAATCCCCTATACTCTTAAAAATACCAAAACCATTCCCCTTAAGAGGTTCTTAAATGAGGAAGTCTCAATAAGAAAATTCATCTTTCAAATACTTTCATTTATTTTATGATTATTTATTTTTTTCTTTCCGCACCTCCCTTCACCCAAAGAGTATAGTAACTCCAGTAACATAAATGTACTGGGTTTTTTGAGATAATGTTAAATTTCATTATCTTCTCTCCTCCCCCCCCCCCGCACTATTTGAAATAAATTAATGCACCGTTTGAGAGGTGATAAATTTTCACATTCAAGGACAACACGTTGTCAATTTCTATTATCATCTTTAATTCATGTCATGAACCATTTATATTATGGTTGAACTGTATTATTATATATGTAATATATCCTATTTTAGGTTATTTAATCCTTTTGAACAAATGTTATTATGTTATAAATCAAAATATGTTCTTTGTAATCAAACCCATTGTTTAACCAAAAAATTATGGTCACTAAAGTTATATATAATGGTTCAAGTTAACTCCAAATAACCAAATTATGTTTTTAACCATGTAATCTTATGGATGTTCACTAATAACATACAACTTCAATTCTAGACAACCGCTTTCATCATCTGTTTCTAACCTAACATGAATATATGTAAACAAATCTTGAAAACCAATAAAACAAACAGTCCCAAATAGTGAAATTGAACAATATAACCAATTAAAAAGGTGATGGACGAACATAAAAATCTTATAATAAATCCATTACATATAGATGAGTTTTTGTACTTGTTAATTAATAATCTTATTTAGTTTATTTAGTTATTTAATAACCAATTGAGAACACCAACAGTTTTAAGTAATGAGATCCTCTCCATTTCTCTCTTAATCAAGATTTTCAGCTACGCTATGCCTTTTTATGTGTAAACCCAAATGATTTTCGGCTACGCTATGCCTTTGTTATTTTGAGTTGACTTATCATCCAATATATTAAAAAGGACTTTTCTTATCTTTTTTATGTACATATTATAATTTCTATGTGGTTTTACAAAATTAAATTATAATATCCCTTTCAAGACACTATTTTTTAGATGTTCAAGTTTCTTAATGATTCCCCCTTATAACCTTTTTATAAGCAAACATGTTTTATGGGAACATCCCAAATTATTACTCAATTTCAAGTTCACTATATCCTTTGTTTTATGCCACCATTATCAATAAAAAATAAATATTTTTATTATTAAACCTTCTTTGTTCAATTATATTTTTATATAAATGATTTTCCTCTTTTCAATTTTAAAATCTCTATAGAATTTTCCTTAAAAAAAATTTAATTCTAATGTTTCTCAAACACATTTCTTATATGTTGTCACTTCTATTTTTCACCACCTACCTTGTTATTGGAAAATTTTTCCTTATGAATGAATATTTATATTCTAATCCCATTCTTTCATTGACACATTCTTGATACACTTATTGGTTATGCTTTATGTCATGATTATGGTACACAATTATTTTCATGGGTATCCTTATATTTAAAAATGGTTGATTTGGTATGATTTTTTATATGGCAGAAATATTTTTGGAAAATTTTTAGATGGGTGTGCCCTGATATATCTCCAATGCATTGGGTAAATTTAAGACTCATGAGATGTGATGTGAAACAAGATTGGTGTTACGACTTGACCCGTACTATAATGGGAAACCGTATTGGTGGTTTTCCTTGACCAGTAATGAAGACACATTGTATGATTCATTCACATTTAATGATTCCCTGCTTATATGATTCCTTTCTTATACGATATTGTTTTATATATTCCATTCTCTGGATATCATTATATCATTCCTCCAAACTAGTGTGCTTATGTAGTATCCTTATGTTCATTACCATACTGGGCTTCTCCGCTCATCCGTTTCTTCATGTGTTCCCCTGGGTAGCATGTACAGATGTAAGGGCTCAATGGATGATAGTATCTCTTAATGGAGATTAAATAAAGAATTTTTTTAGCCCCATGTTTTATGTTCTATGTACCTAATAATCCAACACACTATACCTAACGATCCATGGATTGTTCTCGGATGTATAATTATGCTTAAAATCATGTTATGCTCTTTGAAAATGTCTTGGTTTGCTAATGAAATTACCTATGGGATAATTTCATGTTAGTGGAGATCACCACTAATTTTATGTTAGTTAAGGATCCCCACGAAACAACCCATATAGCACACTGTATACTCTAGGCGTATGTAGGTGTAATAATGGGTTACATGTCTAGACCATAGTTACATAAAGTGTAATCACCTTTGAATAAATAAAAATTATCATTACAATAATTCCGATTAATAATTTCTTTTCTTAATAAAATATAAATTTAATTGAGGTGAATTTGATAATTTAATTTTTTGAGGAAAATAAAACATAATATTATTTTTTAAAAAAGTTACAAAAATTTTATAAACAAGTTATTCTAAATAGAATTTTTATTATGGAAATAGTTTTTTAAAAGGTATTTTATTTAAAAAATATTTCATTAAAATAATTTTCTAAAGGGATAGTATATTTTTTTAAATGACAAATATATAATTTTTTCCTTAAAAACTACTATATTTAATAAATATGGAATTATATATTTAATAAATTAAAATTTCATATTTAGATAATTTGTTGATAAAATATAAATTATTTTTAAAATCATCACCTTAAAATTATGCTATGCTGTATTTATGATAATTTTCTAAATTACTTTAGTTTTTCATGAATAGAGAAAATTTATAGTTTTAGGGTTTCAATATATTTTATCATGTCATATTTATTTAATTATGAATTAATAATTTATTAAACACAATTCATGTCAAAAAAATTATTATTATTATTATATTATGTATTTTTATATATTTTAATTAATATTGAAAACAATAAGTTATTTTTCAAAGTCAATGAAAGTAAAATTTGTTTTTTAAAACATTAAATTGTGGAATTTTTACTTTCCCAGCCTAAATAATCATTAAAAAATGTAATCTAGTTTAGGTGGATTAAGATAAAATAAATTTTGACCAAAATGTACATTTCCATGTCTGAAATCCATGGGAAATCCCCTAGTTTTTCATCTTCCAGAACTTAGTTTTCAAAGAACTATATTTGTAAATTATTTTAGAAATCCTCCACTTATCCAAAATATGACCACCCATTTCTATATTTTAATTCAGTACCAATACATCCTCCATGATGTTTTGATTATTCTTCCACCCATAAAGTTCCTCCATAGTTTCCTCAAGCCACCTAGGCTTCATCATCAATTTTTAAGAACAACTCTTCATGGTAAGGGAAGTCTTCACATATTTTTTCCATTAAATAGTCCTTTTGTGGAATGACTTCCAATTTAAAAGAACATTATTTTTTATAAAAATTATATTACCACATTATTGAATGAATTTTCATTAATTATTGTGATACTCTTGTCCCCAATCATTTTATCAATTTCTAAAACCATGTCTTATACTCATCGTGATGCCTATTTTCATCTCAAATATTACTCTTTTTCATGTGTAGTTCAATTTTAATTTTTATTTCTATATCAAAACCTATTTTTTATTTAGTGGGTATTCATATAGATTTAAATATCTATTTTCATAGTTCTTGGAATTACATATATTATACTCATATATCCATTATTGGGATTGAAATGATATAATTATCATGTCATTAAGCTATTTTTTTGGCCTTCATTTTTTATAAGAAACCCTCAATTTATTTTTAATGTTTTATTATTGAAATGATATATTATGATATATTTGGATCACCTGAAATTGATATATATGATGGGTGTGTGATTATATCACTCTTATTCATCAGTTAATGTAGTTAATCTCTAGATATTACAATATATATGATACCATGGTAAATAATATTGGTAATTTTTATCAACAACACCTAAGTGATAAACCATGGAGATATGATTATGAATGTCTCATTTATATGAGGTATCACCATTTAAAAGTTATGATACATTTTATTATTATAGTGATGTTCCTCTTGATCCTGAATTATCATTAACCCTTATGTTATTTATAGTAGTCTTAAGATAACATTTTATATGCCCCTCTTTCTTATTTCCTATACTCACCTTCATGATCATGCCTTTCCTTTGATTTAGGTCCCCTTGTTATGAGATGTGATAAAATTAACCTATAGTGATCCCATGAATATGCATTTCATATTTTTTTGATAATAATCTTTTATGATTTCATTTATTATATACCTTATTTCTAAGAAACTATACATGAAATGTTCTTTTATTTGTACATTGAAATGAACAGGTGTGTAATGAAAAATAAGGATTCCATAATTTGTTTCAATGGAGAGATTAGTTATTTATAGAAATGAATACATTAACACTTTATTAATAACCCTAGGTAAAATTTTATATATCTAAAAACATCTTGGTATTTTTTTGATGTGTTATGAAAGTAGATTCTCAGAAATTAAATCATTATCTCGATATTAACAGGTGGATGTGGCTTTAGAACTAATTTACATAGGTGTATCACATGAAAACACCACATTAACAAATACTTGAAATAAGATTTAATTCCCTACATTTGGGAATTTTTCACACCTGGTTTGACACTCTCAGTGGATATTTTTTGTTAATCACAATATTTTACTGAACCATTATGAATGATATATAGAAAAAGAAATTTTTATTCAAATAGATTAATAAAATATTTCATAAATTTGTCTTAAGTCATAAAATAACTTTATAGTTATAAGATTCATAAAATTAAAACTTTTTTCACTGAGGTTTTCTTCTTTTATTAATACGGTGGTAAATAAGAGGAACTATGTAAATGATGAGTACAATAGAAGATGCACTGACGATGTTATGAAGTACGTTGGAATGGAAAATATCATGAGGATGATGAATCAAATAACGTGAGTTATGAAAAATAAATTATATCAATTTGTGAGACCAAAATTACCTCAAAGGGAATAAAATTCCATTGAGTTCTTCATGCATTAATGACGGCCTTCTTTCAATGGATCTGTTGACCAATTTATTTCGAAAAAATGGATAAAATCTTTCGAAAAGATCATATACGTCCTCCATTTTTTGGAGAAATATAAATCCTCCATGGAATTATACTTCTTATTTGGAGAATATGAAAAGTTGTGTAAATTGATTAAAAACATGAATCCAATAAGGGATATCAATGCTATGGATTTATATGAGTACAAGAAAGTATATTCCTAACAATACATTCCATGTTCAATGTGAACAAAAAATGGAGAAGGAATTCTTATAGTTGAACTAAAATAATAATGAATCTATGGAAATACATGAGATAAATATTAAAAATATTTCTCAATACACCTTAATTTTTATTATGGATCTTATGGGATTGGATGATAGATTCCTTTGTAGATGGTGACCCAATCTGTGGAGGATTCTAAAAAATCTATAGAATGAATGCTATAAAGAGATAGTGAGGAGAGCTGTGAAGGTTTAACATCAATTCATATTGATGTAATGTACATGTATATTGAATTATATGAAGATATATATAGATCCAAACATTGGGAAGAACAATGATCATAGAAGAGGAGGAAATAAAGTGAAACATTCAATATGAAAAATATGTGGGAAGAGGAATTTATTAAACATCGTTCATGGTAGTGTAAAGTGCTACAAGTGTAGTAGAGAGGGCCATATAGCAAGAAGTTGTCATGGTGACGTGAAACCACATCAAATAAATTATAATGGTATATGGATGATGGTGAAGGCCCTATCATAATATCAAGTCTTCAAGTATGTATTTCTTGATAACATTTCCAATAAATGTTCTAATCATATGATAATTGTGGGGAACATACATAAACCTTATCATAGGTCAAGAGAGAATGGTTGGTCATTTTCTATCATGATGGATGACCTTGATTCTCTGAATGATGTTGTGGGAGGTACACTCATTGTTCACTCAAAACTTAAAATGACATTAAATGATTAAAATTCTATGCATTAATTTATTTCATCCATGCATTCAAAGAATATATAATCAATTCATGAACATCTAGGAGTTGATTTATTTGTGAAGCCTCCTGGAAGAATTAACCGACAATCAATAGTGCAGATAAACTGTAGTATTAAATTTTATGAGTGAAATCTCATTGAAAATCTAGAATTCATTTCTGTGTTGGAATTCAACAAGGTACTAGGGATGGGATGGATATGAATGTATAATATTAATATTAACTACTAAATGAAGGAAAAATTATTATTCTTGAATGCACAATCAAAAATAATTTTCAAATGAGATATATCCTAGTCATATCATTTAATAGAATCACCTACCAATGCCATCTTAATGATTGTGATCAGTGAAATAGGATAAGGAAATAAAATTACAATGATATAGAATTTTGTCATCATTTATGAATACATTGAAATATTCCATAAACAGTTACACAGAGCACCCCTAAAAAGAGACGTACAGCTCTCCATTAAACTCATAAATGGATCTAAGAAGATATCAAATACTATATACATAATGGAAAATATGGAGTTAGAGTAATTATAAAAAGAGCTTCATGATTTTATGGATAAGGAATATATCAGGAAAAAAATTTATATTTGGGTATACAATTGTTCTCTTCATGAGGAAGAAGGATAGATCAATGAATCTATGCATTAATTATAGATAACCTAATGAGGTCAAATGAATTAGGAGTTCACCCTCCCCATGATTTATGATTAATTTTACAAGCTATGTGGGGATCAATTCTTCTCTGGGATTCTCCTACGAACTAGCTATCATTAATTGAAGGAAATGAAACAAGATATTCCCAATACTATCTTTCAAACAAGATATAGGAACTATGAGTCTGTTGTTACCCCTTCCAATTGACTAATACCCATTTTATATAAATGGATTTGATGAATAGATTATTTAAGGACTACATGGATAAAATTTTCTAGTTTTTTATGATATTATGATATATTAGATAATTCCTAAGGAGAATGTGGATCATTTAATCGTCATATTGAATACTATGAGGATGAATAATATTTTTGGAATGTTAAGAAAATGTGATTTTTTATTACAAAAAAAAAGTTTTTTTTCATGGGGGACATTGTAACCAATGAAGGAGTATTTGATAAAACTATGAATAAAAAGGTTGTCGAGGATTGGTCTCATTTTATAGGGGGATAATTTTATCAGAAAAAAGGAGAATGAATAAGAATTATATGAACTGATGACGATATTCGGTAATTCACATGTGTAAAATAAACCCTCTATTGGAGAATAATTCATTATTTATAGTGATGCTTTTCTGAAGGGTCTAGGGTGCATCCTCTTGAAAAATTTAATGGACATTTCATTTTCATATCGATTGATAATTCATCATTATGAGAATAATAGTATGAATGACATGAATTTAGATATAGTAATGTTATCTATGATGATATGGAGACACTATCATTATGGGGAGAAATTTGATATATACACAGACCCCCAATGTTTGAAGTATATTTTCACATAAAAGGGAATTAACATGAGATAAATTATAGGGTTGTAAATTTTTAAGGACTATGAATATTCAATTCATTATCATCCAGAAATATTAAACAAATACATTGATGGATTAAGTGGGAAATAACATATTGTGCTAGAAATGACGTGGATTAAAGGAGATCTATTGATCAGGGACCTAGTAAAACTGGACATTGTATTCATATGTGATGGAACATCATCAACCCAATCTAAAATGATTTATCAACAAAAAATACAAGAGTACATAATTAATAATAAATTGAATATACTTTGTTACCATTTAAGATATAGGATGTGATGAATGGGATGTTTCATGAGTTTAGTATTGACGAATGAGACGTATTAATATTTCATACCAGGATATATGTTCCATATAACCTAGAGATAAAGAAGGATTAGATGGATTAATCTCATAGACCTACAATCTCTATACCTCATGTGTGTACTAAAATTAATAGGGACCCTTTTTAACCATGTTTATGGGATAATATGAAATGTGATATTGCTGACTACACTACAGGGTCCCTGGCATGTCAGTAAGTGAATGAATAGTAACAAATTCCTAATGTTGTATTGAAACCAATCCCTATACCTGCATGGAAGTGGGACAATATCACTATTGACTTCATAACTGGTCTCTCAAGAACATCCTAAATAATTAATGAGATATGGGTTATAATGGATCGCCTCAACTTTACTTCCCGTATCTTGCTCGAGTATTCCTACAAGTGGCACCTCATTTGGGTCACAATCGTTTGGCTAATATGGGGAATCTAATGTAAGGTATGTAAGACCATTTGAGATCACATAGTGTATTGGTAAAGGGGAATACATGATATATTTTCCATCAAAGTTGATTTCAATTCATGATGTGTTCCATGTCTCTATGTTTGAAATGTATAATCTGGATCAGTCTCATGTACTAAATTGGGAGGAGTTGTAGTTAGAGCCTGATTTGTTTGTTTTTGAGTGGCCGGTGTGGATCATGGATTCTCAAGTGAATTTTCATCATGGGATATATATATCGTTGGTCTAGTTTATTTTTTTGAATAATAACAAAGAGAATGATACTTGAGAGTGGATGTTGTGGGTTGAGGAAGAGTATCCATGTTCTTCTCTAATTAGAATTTGGAATTGATTTTGGGGGTGGAATGTTTTCATGGTGGGGATAATTTTAATATCCATGATTTTTTGAGTTATTACTTTTTTTTATTTTTCTCCAGTATTTATTTCTTGTGTTCCATGCGATTTTTTCAATTAAAATGGAGTTTTTGGTCTCAGTCTTAGGATTCCCATGGTTAGTTTATTGTATAAGGACTCAGCCTTATAACATTACATAATCTTGAATTAAATTAAAAATTCACATTGAAGATACTTTCTGGTTAATAGTTTTATAGAATTAGGCCATCACTATTACATTACTTCTAAAAAATTATAAATTAGACACTACTACTCAGTTACCATGTTTTTCATAAAATAAAAACTCTTAAACAGTAGTCATGTCTAGTTCCATGTTTTAGATAACAGGGAATTTCCTTGATCCCAACCATTACCATATTAATCTTTATGTCCTATAAAAACATTTAAAAACACGGTATGAGCATAAGAAGAATAGTAAGGGTTATAAAATAAGGAATGAAAACATTATCCTATCAATAAATAAAAATGAATGAAACCATATTGTTCAATCATAACATACCTTATGAAATCATTGGATTTATGAATGCCACAAAGAAATCCTAATCCATAAAGGTAACTTATGTCACATTAAACATAATTATATTTTAGCTTTCACATCAACATAAGAAGATATGTTTGGAATACCAATCATTGTATATTCCCTAAATCTCTTAGTAGAAGCATTAACATTTACGTCCATCGTGTTACCCAATGCATTAGAGTGCTATCCCTGGCTGACCCATTCTAGGTTTATCACGAAACGACCCGTATATGTAAATAATGACCAATAAACATAACAAAATCATAACACATAAATCATGCATAAAGGAAAAATAGAATTTCCACATTACAATCAAAAAAATTAATTTCATGATATTGACATAATCGATGCTTTGTCAAACCATTTTCAAAATCATTTAAATAAATTAATAATTGGATTTTGGAATCAATGAATCTCTACCTCATTAATTATTTTAAGTAATAATTATTATAAAATAGTAATGTCCATATATATAAATCCTTAAAACAATTTTTATAACTTGAAAATTAATTAAAATGATATAGAAGAATAAATATTTAAAACAGTTAAAACTATATTTTAGTTAAAGAGTTCCTAACAAAATGAGAATTTCTTGAATAAAAATAATTGATGAATAAAATTATTCAAAGACAATAATATCATGATAATAAAAGGATTCATGATATAATATGTCAAAGGAATTTATATACACCATATAAATGACAACCTGTGTATAACAACAAATAATTCTCCACGAAATGTACATTGAGACAAAGTCCCTTGAAAATATCATATACTAAGATTAAGAACCAATAAATGACATAATTATGTGTGAAAAATAAGAATACACCCAATATAAGTCGATATTATGTGTAAAACAATCAAATTTAATTGGAACATATTCATCAAATGACGTAATCTAGAAGTAGAAGTTTATCCCAAATAATTGAATTTGGGTTAAGATGTTCTGTTACAGATAATTGATAGACTGATGGCATCACTAAAAAAATCAGAAAATGAGTTGATAAGAGAGAAAAGGGTCTCTCACCCCATGGAAACCAAATTTATAGAAATAAGGTTATATAGGAAAATATCCCAACATTTGAGAATATAAATTTAAATATATAATTTAAAATAAGTCTTTGACTAAAAGAGGAGGTTGAAAGGTTCCCTTACCAATTTTGTATCTTTTGAATAATGCACCACATGAAAGAAGGTTCATACAATAATGATTTAAGTACCAAAAAACTAAAGTATATTACAGAATGAATATAATCATCTGTAGTACATACACCACAGAAAAGGAAATAGTAGAAAATATAGCATGAATCTCACGAGAATAAAAATTGAGATGGAAACCCCTTACCACATTGTAATCAATTGAGTTGTTTGACCAAATGTTAATAACTAGGAAATGAATAAAAAAATACCATGAATATAAATAGATTAATGATAATATATATCAAATTTCCATACACAATACATCACATGAAATAAATAACTGGTTAACAATGGAAATCCCAAAGAATTAAAAGTGAGATAAGAAACCCTTACGTCATGTTTGTCTCGTCTTATACGTTTCTTGTTCTTCTTGAATAATAATCTAATGTGAATTTATAAATTATTAAGAATATTTTTCAAATTTATTATTCCATTTATATCAATTATTACCTTTCTATAACAATTATTTAATTATTTTCGTTCATATTGGAATTTTTGTTGATGTTTGGAAATTGATTCAAAAATGAACTTGTTATAATTACAAATTTTCCATGTGGTAAAAAATAAATTATCTCTAAAATCATATTAATGAATTAAATATCATATATATAATATATATTGTGTATACATATATTAATTTATTTATAATGTTACGTATCATTTTGAGGTATGGAATGAAATTCACCATTCATGGAGAAGGTATGTCGTACGTACACAGGAACACTACTTTCATTTTTTCCATTTTTAAAAGGAATGGGAAACTGAATGATACATATGTATATATTTATTCCTATATAATATCATATTATTTATATATGTTACATAATTTCATTAATTCTATCCTTTATATGTCATTAATGAATCATATCTCTTTGAGGGGGCGGTAGTCAGCACATCCTCAAATGAAATTATCATTTTTAGAAATATTGGAAATCATAAACGTATGTTTGTATATAAAAATTATAGAAGCTTACAAAAAAATAAATATAATTTATATCATATATAAATACAGTTCCAGAAAAATGGCCACTATGAGGGGTTGTGGGTGATATTTGAATAATCATCATTTCAGGAGGTTGTAGTTTTCCGTCAACAGAAACAGTATGTTTATATCCATTGGATAGAGGTATGTGAATGTTTAGTTCTAACCATTCAATTGAAAACATACTATTTTTTTATGATATTGTTTACTTCATTATATAATGGAAAAAAGAGTTTATGGGGTCGGAGAAAAAAATTAAAGAAGAGAACTTGAGGTAAGATGTTACCTTTAAATCCGGTAACAACCTTTGGTTTGAACCAAAAGGATTTCTTAAAGTGCCTTCTACCTAAGGTAATTCTTCTAGGATGAAGAAAGGGATGTTTGGAGATTAACTGGTCATAGGTTTGATGAGATATGGGGCTTGATATGTTTGAGTAATGGGTTATAGTTAGTGGACTTTTATAAGGGGAGGAGGGGCACTTACGAATGTCTGAAAACATTTTTATATTGTAAAAATATCATTGATTTGAAATGGTCCAAAACTCATTAAAATCGATGATAATATGAATCTTATTAGAAATTAAATAATCCACTAATATTTGGACAGGTTTTGGATAGTTATTTTAATTTTCTAATCTCATTTATTTAAACAATTCATTAATAATGTAATCACAGCATAATCATGCTGTCATAAAGAATATTATTTATTTTATTTATAAAAATTATAAATACAATATAATGAAGTATTAATTTTTTTATCTTTAATATGAATATTTATAGTAGAATATATATCTTATATAACTCATGTAAAAATTTATTTACAAAAAGTTATATGTTTATGTAATTTTTGTCTTTACATTAAGTCGATTTATATAATTTGTAATTATTACTCCCATGAGCCTCCATGGGGTCCAAAAATCAAACCATGTATGCCCATGGTTAGACAAGGATCACCCAATAGGATTATGACACATGTTATGGTAATTTATTGTTATTAAAATAATATTTTTACCCTTATTTATGATATTTACCTTTTAACAATTGTAAATAAAATAATTTCTGAAGTAAATATTCAAAATGTATAAAAATAAACGGTATATATTTACAAAATTAAGGCCTCTGAATTACAAATATGGAATTAATTTTTCCATATTCAAAACACAGAAAAGGAAAAAATTAATTTAAAATTAATTTCTATTGTCAAAAGGGAAAAAAAAATTTAAGTAATAATAACTATTCGAAGATTGAAAATTGTTTATGTCCAATTTCATTATGAAATTAAATAAAATTACAAAAATTGGACTAATTGGTAAAAATATAATCTAATTACAATTTAAAACCAATTAAAATGACAATCTAACCATATAAATAAATTACATTCAAATTAGTTTTGAATTAAAATTCATTTTTATTATTATTCATAAAAAATAAACATTATCATAAAAATATCAAAATTTCATCCAAAGTAAATTTTATGTCCCCATTCTAAAGAATAATTTAATTTTTTCAAATAGAACACCTAAAAGTTAAAAAAAACTAGATTTAAAAATGGTTCTTAATCAAAAGGAGGTAAAACCACCTTGAAATCATAATATAGTATTTCATGTATATTATTGGATTCATTCTCATTTAAGCCTATGCAATTTATTTGCTAAATGTAAATACATATAAGAATGATATTTAATCGTAATATGGTTAGTTTCCATAAAAAAAGTAGAGCATCTGCACACAGGGTATTCTCTTTTTATGGTCAATGAACGATAGATCATCCAAAAATGAAATGGAATGAATCTTTTCAGGTTGAAAACACACAGTTTAAAACCAGTGTAAAATATGTGGTCCTTCCTTTTATTCCTCTCCCTCAATGGATTATTCAAACCATTTAATGAAGTATCAAAAGAATTAAATATCAAATGGTTCATCAGTTATCCCTACAAAACAATTATGATATTTTTTCTAGGTAAATTGACTTATAATGAAATTAGAGAAAAACATTTATCCACACAACATGTCTTATGGTAAAATGTCATTATTTTATGATTCTAAACGGTGTGACATATGTCCTATAATGAAAGAATATAAACTAATAAGAGTGTCCTTACATGTTTGGACCCATCATTGGGAATGAAAATTAGGTTTTTTATATATCTCACAAGTTCATGTATCCATATCCTTGATTATATGGTGCAATGAATATTTCACCGCCAAAATATATGAGTCAAATATATAATATATCATTCATCATAGAGTTTTACATCCATTTTACTATACTGAAATTTTTCTAATTTATTCTTGTACTAGTTTTTATGGGCGTATCACTATTAGAACTATGTTGGATTGATTAATTTTATCATGGGATATAATGTGACATAATATTATTCTATCATTGAATAATCCATAAATCCACATTATTTCCATTTAATTTTTTTCATAGAATTTGGATCAGTTAAAATTGATAATATCTGTTTTATGAGTCAATATTAATCATCCTCATAACTTGAACACCTTGTGTCAATATTCTTCACTTGTTGAAACTCAAATTCCCTGAGTTGATATATTATATATTAAAGATATTAAAAAGACCCATTTTGAGATTCTCATTTTAGAAAAAACCCTCAAACTAGTGAGATACCTCAAATAACAACATGATGATTAGGAATGTGGAAATAAAAACTATGTATACCATATAGAAATATTTGATTCATTCTTACTATGTTAAATTTTTTTGGGTGATTATTTTTATGGCATCAAAAAATTAATTGCACACACACCACCGTATGATAAATTATGCAATCATCACTAAGAAAACATAATTTGATTATGAGTAAAAATCTAATGGCATGACCAATAGAGTAAAAAATGTTATTTCCATGTGGAAAATTACTTCTCACTCACTTAGGTTTGGGGATTTCCACACAATATTTTCATGACCTAGTTAGGTGGTGGTGAGAGCCTCGCTCTGCATGTATACCACACATTACAAAAAATACTATACAAATATAGTGTCAGAATAAAAAAGAATCTAAGGGTATTTGAATCAATGATTTGAATAAATATATATCCTTATTTGGGTAATAATCCATAGATAGGTGCATATAATTCTTCACAATATTCTATTGTAACAGTCACATAACATAAAATCAATTACAACTAAAATTATATTTATATTAATATTTTAGAATAAAATTAAGTTCTCCATTTCTTATGTGAATTATTATAGGCCTCCTCTAGTTTCTATTCCTAAATCTCCCATGTCTCCCCTATCCACTAAGGCATCATTTCCTAGGTTACAATTGTAAACATTCTCTCCCATGAATCTCCTTGTCACCAAGGTCATCTCAGTGGTCTATACATGATCGAACTCACACTATATTTTTAGAGAAATATATTGGAACATATTGACTACAGATAGGTAGGATATCCCGTAATCATACCTATTCCCAAGAATCCACATGGGTGATCCTCCACGTGGGTATGCCTACACCAAGGTTTTCTGCCAATAAGATGTGTTTTTTGGGAGAATATTCTTATTGGGTTGTTCACATTGTCTACAATTCTCCCAAGGACATTCACTTGGGAAAAAGTTTACAAAGTTACATTCTTCTAGGTGTCCATCCACATTGATATCATTACATCTTTATCAATCCATATAGGTACCTTCACCCAGATGATCATCCTCCTAGAGTCCTTTTCCCAATAATCCATCCAGCTGGGTCACATTAAATTGGTGGCCCGCCAACTAGGGTCCATAACCCGAGTGAGTAATTAAACATGTACCCCTTACATGATAATACATCTCGCATCCCTCTACTATTATGAGACACTATGGTACCTAGCCTCGTATAATGAAATTCCATCCAATATCTATATAATAGGTTAATGTTGGGAGAGGAACCATCCATTCACATAGTCCTACATAATGTAAATTTATGACCATTAGCCACGAACTCATTAGTAATATGAGCCTACACTACACCCTTACTATGAAAGTGAATCAATTTACCTAGTTATCACACATGTGAACCAAATTTAAGAGGGTTCATTCAATTGAACCCATCCATAAAATATTCTCAATGTTTTATGATACACCTCTTAATACCCTATGATACATTCACCCAAACCAAATTCTTAGGTGGATCATATAAACGAATCATCCTATGAATAATTCTTTACCTATATGGACCATTACCATAATTACTTTATAGGTTAGGTTATTTTGGGATCCACATATGTTTATGCTGAATCCCTCACTTAAAATTTATTTGGTTAAGATAACTCCATTCAGTATCATCATATTTTTTTTGAGATCTGTTTACATGGATCCCCTAATACTAATTTTATTGAGATGAATCATTTTTGGAAGGATCATTTACTATGTGTCCGAACTCATGTTATCCCATTGATTTAATGCTAATAAAGTACCCCTGAGCTATAATAACATATAGTTCCATTTTTTAACTCGAGTTGATATATTTGACTTAATATATACTACCAGATTCATTATAGGTGTAATCCCCAACCATTACATTGTAATCCACAAGTATATATATTCCAATTGGTTTTCACAAATAAGCCACTTCCATGGTGAATTCCCAAAATATAACATCATTGGTTCCACCTTCTACATCATGAATCATTGTGCTACTCAAACAGAATTTGTATTAAAATTCCATGATATGATGTCATTTATTGTTACTGATATTCTGCTCACTCTTTATTCTCACACAGTATGTGTGGTTGCGCCCAAACTTACCCTATTGGTAAAAGCGATCGATGTAGTACATGTAGGGGTCGAGTCCACAGGGACCGAAGAAGTAACCTTGAGACACTATGATTTGGTGAAGGATGGGCTATGATGTAGCCAACATTGGGATTGATTTTGGTTGGTTTAAAGTACACTAATAAACCTACGTGAATTCAATTCAAAGAAAATGGGTTGATCGTAGGATAATTCTCGGGGTGGATTGAATGAATTTTACTTTTTTAGACAATTTTGGTTTTATTAATTCTTGATGAATCCATTCTTCAAAAATAAAACTAACATCATTATTTTCTGGTTTGGTGCTTACTAAACACAATTACTAATCCCCTATACACTTAGAGAACCAAATTCATGATCTCACTAAGGTATATGGTCATTTAGTAATTGAATTAAGTTTGTTAAAACACAGTAAAGATGAAGAGTAGAAATAACTGAAGAATGGATGTCTTAAATTAATTATCCAATTAACAATAATTTGTTCATAAAATAACATTCAACCCAGACTTTGCATCCTCCTAAGATCAACCCATTAAAGGGTTAGCCCTCCATTGATGGTATACTCTCAATAGTGGGCGGATGATAGCTAACATGAAATGGATTGAAGAAATTAAAACTGCGGAAATAACGAGCACTCATCCGTGTGTGTGAATGAAATTCACACCTATGTGTGAACTAATTCAAAAAAACACAAAGATATCACTGTTCTTTGTGATAATAAATGTTGTGATAAATGAAATGGAAAATATATAAGAGAAAGAATTTTTTTAAGAACATGAGGATACAACAAAAGAAAATTACATGGAAATGGAAAACATTGCAAAGGAAACTTGGAAGCATAACCTTACAATGAAACCATCAACAAAAGATGATAAGAAAAATATCCACCTATATTCCCTTCACTACTAGCTCCTTATATAGGAATATTAGGAGCCTTAGGTCCATTCCCCAACAATTAATTCACCCCCAACAATTAATAGAGTCAAAAGGAGGGTGAATAATCAAAAGGAAATTGACGTTTTGAATTTGACCCAGAAAACTGTCCAGATTCGTCCACCATATTGACGTGTGAATTTGTAATTGAAGAAATCCGAATCTGGAGGGGTTGTAGAAGAGAAAATTTTTCTTCCATCTATCCTCTATGAGCTGTAAAAAGTTCAGGAACTTTTCCTTATCCATTTGGATGTTATGGTCGAAATGGTGGGATGGATTTATGTGCATTAATGTCACGTCCACCATTTAAATCTCAACTTCAGATCCATTTGTTTGATGGGCCTTACGCCCATTATGCTTTCTCCAGCAAATTTCTGCATTCGGGAGTAAAATTCTCCATCTTCCCCGGAGATTCATCCATCAGACATAAAAGATAAAATCTTCCAAACAAAATGATCAATCATATCCCAAAATTTCAAATTCATAAAATGAATATAATGTTGTCCACAAACAAATGAATGATTGGGCCCAAATTTGAATTTTAAACATGAATTGAATTTTAGATGAGAAATGATGTTCTATTTATGTAATGCACTAAATACAATATTTATGGACTTTGGAACAATGAATATAAAGATATTAAAAATTAATATTATCCACTTTTAGTGACTAATCACACCCCCCAACATAAGTTATGCTAGTCCGGAGAAATATATATTACAAATATGAAATTCAAATCCCCTTTTCCAAAAAAATTTAAATACACATTGCTCACCCAAAGACCTCATACCAAAAAAATTATGAAACCCATCAAAATCATTTAAAACAAGCTAATTCCATAAACATATCCCAAGCCCAATCCCATTACTTTGTTCAAATGTATCACCACATTTCATCTAATTCCAATAAATCATGATAAAGTGTTGTGCATCACAAAAGATATGGGGCACATTTTGTTGTTCAAGGGGAAAAATGGAAGCGCTAGGTGGGAATCACATTAAACCTTAAGATGATTATCCATTTTTTTTAAAAAAAATTTTGATTTTTTTTTTAATTTTTTAACTACAATAGATATGAACAAAATAACTCTGGGCAAGACAACTATGGAGTCACGATCCCCAAGTGCCGGACGTCAAACATATTTTCAATTTCATGCTCTACAATAGAGATATAAAGACTGACTCTAGGAAAGACAACTATGGAGTAATGATCCCCAAGTGTCGGACGCCACACATTTGGACAAAACATTTCTCTATGTGGTCAATTTTTTTGTTTTGTTTTTGTTTTGTTTTTTTGGATACTCAAATTAAACTAAAAGTGACCCCAGAAACCTATTCTATAATTAAAGGGACCCAAGAACTCAAATTTACACCCACAATCCAGTAGACGTGAATTGTGGAATTTTTATTAAGAGGATGAAAATGTATACTTTGAAAAATCACATCAGACAACCGCACATTCCAAAAACTATGCTCATGAACATAAACTTGTATTAAAATCAGAATCAAGGCATACAAAATTATTTGATATCCAATTTTAGAGTTTGCAATGTGTGTTATCATGTTCAAGGTTAATGGAATTTTTCTTTTCATGCATGTTCTTATTAAAAAAAATCATTTTTTATTTCATCTTCCCCCAACATAGAATAACATAGTCCCCAGTGTTTAAAGAAAGGAAAAGTTAGAAGGGGGGTACGAGAGGATTTCAAAGAGTAAATGATAATCATGGAATCAAGTCACCTGGTGGTTGATGATGATAGTGCGTGCCAAAGTCTCCCTTTACTCCTGTATTTGAGTCTCAGCGGCTTGGATGGTGGTGAATGGATTCTCCTTATGTCTTACGACATGTCCTTTTTTATTTTTTAACCTATAAAAACTTGAAAATAAAACAAAACAAAATAAACTGATGATACATTGTCTTCTTTTTAGATTTCTGGTTAAGGTATTACTCAGAGATCACGCCACGTGACACGGATGAATATGGCGCTGCCCTTTCATACCCATCCTTACTCATAAAAGAAGAACAGGTCAACAGTCTATGTTAATTTATTATATGAAAAAGAAAATGTTTCAAAATGATTAGAAACATGAAAACCATGGGTTCCCTCCCATGAAACTCTTTTGTTTAACTTCATTAGCTAGACTTGAACCCCCAACTTATCCAATTCCAACATTCAATATTTTAATTAACCCATCTTTCTCCACTTCAACAAGATTGAGATTGATTGTTTTTTTGAAATTTGTTTCGTATGAAATCCTATTTTCTACAATGATTGGTAAAATCCAAGGAATATCTAAAATGGTTGATCGTGGTTTATCTGGAGTATTTCCTATGATTTCAAGGTTCATTCCTACATGGTGAGATTCTTGATGAAAATTGATGATAATTTAATGGTCTTGGTTCTCATAAATAGAGGTATTATTGAGTAGGGAAGGAATTTTTAATACATCGAGTTCAGTTTGATTGAATTTTCCTAAAGAAGAATGATAATTTGAATCCAAAATTGTTTCTTCATTAAAAACATTTGAATGAATTGGGTCCGTTTGAAAATATGATTCATCCAAAAAAAATTCCATTTGAATTTCATGAGTGGGTATAGACACAATATTCGTTATATCTCCCAATGGTTCAATGATCGGTGATTCTAAAAAATTGTTATTGGAGTAATATTCTGAAAACTCAATCCATGAAGACACATTTTCCCCTTGTGAATCCAAAAAATTAATTTCATCCTGATTTAAATACCCTTCAACATTTCTTTGATCTTGTTCAGTTATCCCATATCCATAGTATAGTTCTTTTTTCAATTCATGGGAGGTTTTTGGGATAAAATATTCATCTATCAATGATGAGGAAAGAAAATCTTGAGTGGGAACGGGTTCCTCGAAAGTCTTAAAGCTTTGTAATTCTAATCTGAAAGATGAAACTTCTGAATTCATTTTATCCATTTGTTCACACAATTGTTTAAGAATTTTTTCTAGAGTAGGGTTGATATATGTTTTTACATCATGGACTTCCTCATTATTTATATTTTCAATCATTCTTGATAGGTATGGAAATTGATCTTGTAACCATTCAGTATCCCATTGATTGTACATCTCATATGGTGTGGTGTATTCAATTAAGGATTGGTCAATGAAATTCCCTATGTGAGGTGTTTCCCAAAATTGATTCCCGACTTGATTATAGCATTTATTTATGAAGGGGTATTTTGGAGGATAATCCATTGGAATTGATTGAAAATTGGTTTTGGGGGTTTTTTGGACACACAGAAATAGAAAGGGGAAAATAGGAGAGAATTTAGATTGAGAATAGAGAATTTGGGGTTAGGAAAGAAGATTTCGGTCTAAGGTACTTACTAGGGTCCCCGGAAACGGCGCCAAAACTTGGTTGCGCCCAAATTTACCCTATTGGTAAAAGCGATCGATGTAGTACATGTAGGGGTTGAGTCCATAGGGACCGAAGAAGTAACCTTGAGACGCTATGATTTGGTGAAGGATGGGCTATGAAGTAGCCAACATTGGGTTTGATTTTGGATGGTTTAAAGAAAACTAAGAAACCTACGTGAATTCAATTAAAATAAAATGGGTTGATCTTAGGATTATTCTTGGGGTGGATTGAATGAATTTTACTTCTTTAGACAATTTTGGTTTTATTAATTCTTGATGAATCCATTCTTCAAAAATAACACTACCTTCATCATTTTCTAGTTTGGTGCTTACTAAACACAATTACTAATCCCCTATACACTTAGAGCACCAAATTCATGATCTCTCTGAGGTATATGGTCATTTAGTAATTGAATTTAGTTTGCTAAAACACAGTAAAGATGAAGAGTAGAAATAACTGAAGAATGGATGTCTTAAATTAATTATCCAATTAACAATAATTCGTTCATAAAATAACATTCAACTGAGACTTTGCATCCTCCTAAGATCAACCCATTAAAGGGTTAGCCCTCCATTGATGATATACTCTCAATGGTGGGCGGAAGATGGCTAATAAGAATTGGATTGAAGAAATTAAAATCGCGGAAATAACGAGCACTCCTCTGTGTGTGTGAATGAAATTCACACCTATGTGTGAAATAATTCACAACAACACAGAGATAATCACTGTTATTTTTTTATAATAATGTTTTATTAAATGAATTGGAAAATATAGAAGAGAAATAATTTTATAAAGAACATGAGGATACAAAAAAAGAAACTCACATGGAAATGGAAAACATTGCAAAGGAAATTTGGAAGCATAACCTTACAATGAAACAAGAAACAAAAGATGATAATAAAAATATACACCTCTATTCACATCACCACTAGCTCCTTATATAGGAATATTAGGAGACTTAGGTCCATTACTCATAAATTAATTCAACCCCTAATAATTAATAGAGTCAAAAGGAGGGTGAATAATCAAAAGGAGATTGACGTTTCGAATTTGACCCGTAAAACTGTACAGATTCATCCACCATATTGACGTGTGAATTTGTAATTGAAGAATGCCGAATCCGGAGGGGTTGTAGAAGAGAAATATATTCGTCCATCTGTCCTCTATGAGCTGTAAAATGTTCAAGAACTTTCCCTCAGCCGTTTGGATGTTATGGTCGAAATGGTGGGACGGATTTATGTGCATTAATGTCGGGTCCACCATTTAAATCTCAACGTCAGATCCATTTGTTTGATGGGCCTTAGGCCCATTATGCTTTCTCTAGAAAATTTCTGCATTCGGGAAAAAAATTCTCCATCTTCCCTTGGGATTCATCCATCAGACCTAAAAGATAAAATCTTCCAAACAAAGTGATCAATCATATCCCAAAATTTCAAATTCAGAAAATGAATATAATGTTGTCCACAAACAAATGAATGATTGTGCCCAACATTAAATTATAAACATGGATTCCATTTTAGATGAGAAATGAAGTTCTATTTATGTAATGCACTAATAACAATATTTATGGACTTTGGAACAATGAATATAAAGATATTAACAATTAATATTAGCCTCTTTTAGTGACTAATCAATGTGACTCTCACGGTCTTAATGATTAGTGAAGGTTAATACATCCGCCTGAAGAAATATTTTATTATATAATCCTCTTTTTTGTTACTATCATCGAGCATATTACCAATCTATATTTTCTCTAATTAATGTAGGTAGTTTTAAATAATATATTGAAATTGGATATATATATAAATTATTTTATTCACCCCAATGAATTCAAAAAAATGATGTTTTTAATCACTGATCTTATAGGATATATAGAATGCCTTTGTGAGGTTCAATCCCAATCATAAAAACACAAATTTCCTCCCTGGATAGTGATAAACTCTATTGAGACGACCTAATCATCCGTAAATCAATGAATAATTAATTTATAAGAGATACAAGAAAAATAAATACATAGAGGAGTTCAAATATATATATATATATGTGTGTGTGTGTTTTCAATCAGATCATTGGAAAACACGTAACTACTCTAACATTGAGATTGGGTAAATATTCATGAATATGTTTAAAATTAATAATAGAGAGTAAGAGTATAAAGTAATCTCCATCAAAATTTTATACTAATCCCAAAATCTAATCCTCTCATCCAACATATTTTCTTGGATTTCACTATTAATATCTCAGTTCCATCCATCCACTTTAATGCATGTTCACATTATATAAAAATATTTGTAGGAATGAAACCCTTCAGAAAGAACTATGAATTATTGAACAAAAACAACATCTATTTTATATATTAAAAAATCCTATGATCATATCAGAAGAAAAATACACTAATCAATATGTAGTAACATAATATAATGATCTGGGAAATATTATCATTAAAAAATCTATATGAATATTTCTATAAAAATTTATGATCTTCCAACCATCACATTCGATATCATTATTAGTAATAAAAATTGAATTGAGAAGATGAGAAGATGTATATGATGAATATATACTGTAATAATAAATACATAGAGATAATCAAAATTAAAATCAATACCTCTCTTTATGATATAATTGACAAAAACATGTCATCTTCTATAATTCCAAAAATATATAACAAACATCCACTTTCAAATTACACACCTAGAATTTATCCATATCTAGTAAGATAATATTTTATTGCACATGATGTTTTAGTATAATGAATTTGAAAATAATTCAAAATTAATTCCACCACAATATCAGTGAATAAATCATGGGAAATAAACTATTATATTCTAATATTTATGAAATACATATATGATATAATGTAACATTTTGTGAAAATAATTAATAAGAAATATCAGGAATCTATTTTTAATGTTATATTAAATAACATATATATTACCTGAATTCAAATAATTTCTAAATATTTTTATTCATGATTATATGCAAAAAAATAAATATTAGGTGGAATATTTTTTGAAAAGTCGTTATATTGATCATTTACAATGAAATTATTCTTTTAATGAAGCATATTTTATTATAATAAAAATGAAAAATTCCAATATTTATTTAGAAATAATTATGATTTTTAATATAGTTGATGAATTGATGTCAAAGAATGTACATACAAAATCATAAATTATACTCATGTCACAAGAATCATTGGTAAAATGAAAAAAAAAACGAATGGTATAATCACTGTAATAATAATGGTGGCATCAATAACTAGAATGTAAATAGTTCAAATCATAGATCTCTCATCCCTACCATCATATGTTATGAAACCCTCTACTATGAGATAAATCATCCACAATAGTTAAAATTTATATTCTGAAATCTAAAATATTGTAGTGAATTTTTTAAAAATTACAACTTATCTGCCAAGGGATTCCCATTATTTTTTAAATAGAGATCAGAAATGAATTAAATAGAATATTATATCAATTACATGAAATTATTTATACTCACACACCACTTAAAATACCCAATAATGAAACAAACTATATCATAATCGATATGATTTTTTTCTACCAATACTAAGTATTGTAATATTTTATATTTTAATATAATCAAAATAAATGGGTAATTCTCTCAATGGTTTATATAATATCAACATCATGAAAATATGAATATTATACAAAAAGGAATAAAATTCAATGTATGTTAAAATTCATTCATATATATATTTTATAGTGGAAGAAATAAAAATAATGAAAAATAATTCATAAAATTTATTTATTATAAACATAATGATTTTACATTGATATAACTAATGAAACATTTGTATTTTTAAATGATCCCAAATCATATTAACTTGGATCTTTATAAAAATTACTAATTTATTCATGAAAAAATGATAGGAAACTCATGATAATTGATTAACTATAAGAATGGATTTTAAACAACATTGGGGTATTTACTTGTATAAATTACATCAAATTGAATACCACTAGTCCAAAAATATATGGATGATATTTTTATTTATTATGTGATAATTCATGAAATAACCTTATTTTTAATGAAAATTAAACTGATTTGTTGATTTTCCTATTATGATAATTATAGGAGACTAATTATAGACCATAGTTTTTTAAATTTCATGTAAATTATCAAAAATGTTTATTCAATATTTATTAGAATTTTTTCAAAAAAATAATAGGGATATATTGCTAATATTATTGATAAAATATTTTAATCCTTGATTTTTCTCAGAATGAATAATTAATGATGTTTATAGTTTAATATGTGTTTTTCCTTCTAAACATTGTTAAAAAACAATGATACAATTTTTTATATAGTTTTATTTTGGTACATCCTCCTTTTTATTTAATTTTATGTTTTTATAAATCCATAAGGTAGATAAAATTTTTCATAAGTTTTTCGAGATACTATCATTTGTTAATACCCTTATTGTAAAGAGAAATATATTTTATTATTATTGATATCTATAAATATAATTTCAGTTATATTTGAATGATTCAGAATTAACAGAGAAATATTTATGACATTAATCACTAAATTAATAATATAATTTTAATGCAATCATACTAGTAATTAATCTAATTTTGAAGAAATATATACATTTTATGGATAAGTGTAATTCCATCCAAAAGACACTAATTTTATTATATTGTCTTACATATTTTGTGGGTATAAATTCAAAGGGCTTTAAAGACTAAAATATACAACTAAAAATATTAGAATATTAATTTTCATAATAGACATGGTTCATCAAAATTTTTAAACAATGGAATATATTTTAAGGGAAATGATTTCAATTTTATAAAAAAAATTAGTCACATTATATATGATATAAAATTTAATAGATAAATATCATAAAAAATTGTGCATGATATTTAGATATCACTATCATGTGGAAATCAATTCACAATCTCTTTTGATCTCTACAATGAGGGTAAAACATTTTTCTTTAGATTTTTCTAGTCATGGGAAGAAATTACTTAGATATAGTGGAAATAGTAACAGATGATATGAAATATGATTCTCAATTATCAACACATTAAATGTAATTTGACAGTTTGAAAATCAATTTTTTAATATGGTCAATTTTTTTTTGTAAAACAATGAAACCATAAATGAAATTCATTTTAACAGATAAAATTTATTGTATTTATAAAACATTATTTTCACTCTTAATTGAAAAATAATTTATTTTAGAAAAATACCAATAATTATAATTATTCAAATTTGGATGTGATAATTAAACAAACAAGTTCCTTTTATCAATTAGTATTTTTATAATTTTATAAATATATATTAATATATACACTCAAAAAAAGTAATACAGATTTCAAAAAAATAATGTTTTTGAAACGTATATTGACATTTTTCTTATTTTTCGATTTAGAAAAAATTAAATTATTTATTTTTTATTAAATATAATATATTATCCATAAAATTCATCAATATAATTTATTAATAGTGATGAATTTAATTTATTATCATAAAATACAATTGCTAAAAAACCTATTATAAAAAATATTTTTTCCCTCTGAAATACTTGATCGACATTACAAAAAAATGCATAATAAATGAATGAGTGATAATTTCATTTTTTAAATTTATAAAAAATAATTATTTAATAACTTTTATTTCATTAATTTTAATAATTTTTCTTTTAAATAAATCATATATAGTAAAACATTATCGGTAATAAAAATATTTACAATGAAACAATAATTTTCAGAATACTATTACTTATCATTATATATAAAATTCTTGTATTTTTTCTATTTATTGTATTAATGATCACATCAATAAAATATTGAAATTTTCTGGTATCATTCCTATCAAATATATTAATGTTAGAAAAAAAATAAAGATTTATTAAAATAGTTCAGATCAATTTCTATAGAATCAGTGGTGTTTATATAAGGCATTTGACTATTTTAACAATGTCATCTTTTTTTTCAAATTCAAATAACAATATATCATTTTATTTCATATAATATTTTAATAATCCATTATTCAGATAATTTTGGAGTAATGTGAACTAAGAGATATCAATGAAACAAAAAATTACTAAAATGAACATATTCAAGACCCATGGGTTGATACATCCCCACTTTATGATATTTGATCAAAAATCCTATACCTTAGAGGGTATTCATGGGTATAGGGTGAATAATTATCTTTCACTTATTCAAGGTTGAGTATCATCCGAAATTTTACAGGTTTCCCATGAAGTGTATAGTGCTGAATAAATTTCCTGTGTCAACATATATAAATTATAAATGATGTATAAATATTATTTGTTTGAATATCAGTAAATAGATTTATATAATAATCATCAATCATTATCTAGATACTCATATCTCACTACTATATTCATCAATTAATAATAATTATCTCATTGAAAATATGTTAGAGAATATAAAATGATCCCACATCCCAATGAAACCCTAGAAATTTAATTCAATATAAATGAATATACTATAAGATGATAGAGAAAACCCACATGTCCCCTAATCATTTAAGTAATATCAAATTTAAAAAATACTAGATAAAGTACACCTTTCACTCAACCATTAGTGTTCATGAAGAAATGTAAAAATCATAGTAAAACAACATTTAAATTCCCAAACATCAGTTAAAATACACATCTATTGGTCTAATATTGTATATTACAATAAATGGGAAAATACATTCCACTTTGGGATTTTATATATAATTATACATCCAATGTCCCAGAGAAAGTATTATAAGGAGAGACAGTTTTGGGTGCATCATTTCCAGCAAAAATAATTATGATGTGGGAGAGAATGGGGTTTCACCATACATTTCAATTACCATTACACTATTTTTCATTTCATTATGTTTTAGGTATTACTAGTCACTACCCATCCCATCCCCTGTTCTAATGAAAAAACCATACTAAAGGTACCACTCATTTTTATATATTCTATACAAGGGATGTTAGAAGAATTATTGGTCCATATCTAAATCTATAAATATGATATCTACCACATTCAAAATTACTTAGACTATATAATGGGGTATATATGTATATCATCAATTACAACAATGATTGGAGGGTGATAAGGGGCATTAGAATTGACATCCCACGTCTTGAAAAGACTAAGGGTGTATGTATAGAATATACAATATTTTTTCACATAATCATCATTGTATATTATATCAAAAGAAAAAACACACCTCAATAAATAAGGACACACACTAATTAACGTAAATAATAATCCAATAATCCCCTACAAATCATAGAATATTATCCATATTAAAATATTGAAACTACATCATCCCCATTTTATTCTAAATTCCCATGATCGATGGTAGTGAATGACAATGAGACAATATATAACTTCTGTTATTTAACTCTCAATATATGGTCATCATAATAGAGTAGATGCTACATTCCTCACTATTTTAATTATAGAAATCATCTGATGTAACACAAGGTACTTCAAAAGAATAATCAACTATTCTATAAATATTTTTTAAAATTATTTCCCCACCATAGAAACTATGGTATTATTCTAAATCCCTTATTATCTTTCCATTAACTAAACAACACAATTTAGTAGTATAATTCCCTATTTTTGATTAACCATAATGTTGTCCTTGATAGTGTATTTAATTATTATTCATTAATTCTACAGATATAATGTATCCTCTTTATTAAAATTTATGATTAAATTAAATTTATGTCAATTAATTGTTACTTTTTCTAAGTTATATATTGTTCAGTTAATACCTATTGAATTTCTATTTTTGGAAAATATCATAGTGATATTCATAACTTTTTAGATTCATATTTAAATAATGATATTTATTTATATCATTCTGAAAATACGTACCATTATTAATGATCCTAGGATTGTTTGTTAAATAAAAATGAACATAACATATATCACATATTGGTATCCATTTTTAATATCATAACCTTCCCTATTCATTGACCCCTATCAATATAAAATTTTACATGGTTTAATGATATAAATTTTTTATATAACTACTATTCATGACCCCTGATTCATCACAAGGAATATAATCACCATCTCCCAGTGTGAAGTAACCCCACCTTAATTACCATTCAAGACCCTCCATATCATATGATGATGGACCAAATTTCTTCTGTCAGTATTATTATTATTAAATGAATAATTCATGTAATTTTAAAAATTAACCTCAAATTCAAAGTCAATTGAGCTCAACCAAGTCAATATCACTCCAACAAGTGTCACATACCAATAGAATAGATGTTACTTTTTCCGTCATTGTTATTTCAATAATCTTATGAGATGTATTCTTTAGTTGGTGAAATTTCCATCATTGACTACCACATTGAACCCTCCGTACTCTCTATCCTTGCCTCACTCACCTCCAAGAAGTATCATTGTATAGTATCTTACTATCCATCACATTCTTATTAAATGAACTAATATTCCCAGCTATGACATATCCAAAATAATACCTACATTTCCAATATATTAATGTGAGATTCCACTTGATTAAAAAAATAAAAGGTTTTTTATATTTCTATTCACCATTTGCAATATTTTTTACATTTAACTTTGACATAATATATAATCAATTTTATAATATTATCAATACTAGTCACCTAGAATGATATACCAACTCATGGTCAAATTAGATGTCAGACAGCTCCTAATTTCTAATAAAAATTATTATATTTTTTAATTTCTTTGTATTGTGATGCATAGACAAATGGTATGTCACCCCAAGTTAATATACAAGGATTCCTTACAAAATTCATATCTTTAATTTGATTGATCCCATTACAAATTCACATCCCTTCCATCATAACTAGATAATTGTCACTCATCACCACCTATAAAGGAGTTTTGGTGTGGTAATGTGTCCACATCCCAATAAATTTTAAATTCATATTTGTATCACCTAATAAAACAAAAAAAACATATATTTTAGTTGTTTAATAATTCATTAATGGTATCAAAATCTTGAGTGAATGAGAAAATGAAAAAATGTACTATCTAACAGTACATGTCAACTACTCTTTAGACCAATCTCAAACAAGCATCATCAGCTTCATCATGGAATTATTTACCAAGTGTCTTTTATTGAAACAAATACTTATAAATTATTTTTCAATTAATTTAATTATTCAAAAATATGTAAAATATTCACTATATGAAATATTTAGAATTAGAATAAAAATTTATTAATTATTTCATAATTATAATCACTATGTGATATTGATTAATATATTTGAATACTAGTTGGTGAGTATTTTGTTTATGACTATGAATTATTTAGGGATGTTTTTAGAAACAAAACATATCTCATTAATTTCTGAAAACCTATTGGGCTGATTTTCAGTAACTAATTTATATAGTTTCCATCATTAATTACTTATTATTATACACCATTAACATCCTAAAAATAATTTGTTTTTATCAAGAATATTAATTTAAAATTTTAAGTCATAAATTCAATTAGTAGATCTAAATAATGAAAAAAGTATCAAGGATTTTTCATTTTCATGTGCATGTCCTTCCATATATGGTGATAATTATGGATATTTGATTTCCCAAAATATCAAATTATTTCTCATACTTCCAAAAATAATATTATAAATATTAGAATGGATATGGTGAAATGGAATTTAATATTTAGTATTTATTTTTAATATTTCGGTTCAACTAAATAAAATTATTGACATATCAGTAAAACCTAAACATAATATTATTGAACACCATTAATATTATAATAAGAAACTTCTAGACAGAATATCATTACCCATTTACCATTTAATTATTATAATCTAGGTGGATTTTTTATTGATCTTTTAATTTAATAAGTATATTTTAAAAACATAACTTAAATTTTATCATTCCCAAATGACCCAATGTATTCATTTAAGTGATAACAACGAAATTGAATATGGAATTAATATTTGTTTATAATTTATTTCAATGAATTGTTCGATAAGATTATCACCTGTCTATATTTTTTTATTTTGATTTTGATTTTCAACATTAATCATATATTAATGTTTTTATATTATGTATTCAGTTAATAAATATTTTAAATAATCAAACAACTCAATAAAAATATCATAAATTCATTAATGGAGTAATCTGAAATTTTTTATAAGTATTGTAGTTTATTTATTATATTTCATTGGATTATATTACTTCTTATAATTGAATAAATAATCTGATAATATATTATATATATATTTTTCAATATAATTTTGAAGGAAATTAATTAACTGTTAAGTGGAGAACCATGTTTAGAAGTACATTGGGACAATCTTCTCTTTAGACTTTGTTACTTTCCTCTATCCTGGAAGAAGGTGGTAAACTACATGTCACTATATTCTTATACATTGAGGGATTAATGGTTTTAGATTATTTAATGTATTTACATGGATGGTATTTATACAGCCTAATCATTTAATTGATTTATATTTGTTTAAACATAGATTTAATATAATCGTAGATAGTAACACAAGTTATTATTATGTAATTAATTTCAATTAAATAATTTTTAACAATATTTATTTTATGGGAGTAATTGGGTCACAAACTACGACAATTATAAAAATTATAAATTTTAATGTAAATACATTATAGAGTATATAGAAATAATAAATCCTCAAAAAATAGTAACTGTTATATTCATACCAATGTGATATCTTATAAATATCACAATAAAAAATTTCAGTAGTTCATGAAAAATAAGGGTCTCAATATATTATACTTTTTATATAGATGGTTATATTTTACTACCTAATAGTTTGGTTTTTATTTCTAGAATGTTTTTGGTTTATACATAACAGGTCCACTCAAATATTTTTGATACTACCAGAATGTATTTGAGGTAATCTATTGATAGATTGAGTTATGGGTTGTCAAATTTAATATGGAGTAGTCAAATAAGATTGGATTGACATGATTTTATATCATATTTATTAATTTATTATGTTATAAAGATAGAGGGGTTAAGTCATGAAAAAATACTGATCTATCTCAAATAAATGGATATATTGTACTTTAAATAGATTCAAAAAATTAATAAGAGTATATTTATTATAAGTATTTATAAAATGAATTCTAAAAATTATTCTCAAGAGAAAAAAATATCATCTTATAGAAAACAAATCAACATCATCCCACGTGTTATATTCATCTACCATTGAAATGAATAATATTAAAAAAGGAAACTTACTAAAATTCAATTTAAACATAAGAATCAATCTTAAGAAATAGATAAAAATATTTGTGGTATTGTAAACCACAATTCATTATTATAATGTCTATATTATGAAAAATTTAGTTATGACGGCTTTCTAGAATAAAATATTAAAATAACTTAATTGTTTCCAACTATTTAGTCACAATTGGACATACAATACACTAGTCTCCATGCACATGATGTATAATATTAAATATGTTTATTACTAGGAGAGACCAATGGTTTCCTTTATAGATTTATCTTTATTTCAATTTTCAATATTCTTCAATAGAGAGGTTCTGATAAGATTTATTAATTACATTTATGATTTATGTGATCTACATAAATAGAATTCTATTTGTGATTATGCTTGATAGGTGAATTATTCAATGTTTTGTTGACAATATAGGATGGAATAGTATGCAGATACATATAAATGATTTGATAGTCAAACATTCTTACATGCTTATTAAGTCATAGTGTAACATCCAATGATGATGTTTTTTTACATCTATAGGATTGAAATTTTATCAAATCCAAAATGAGTTTGAGAAACTCAGATGAATGTACTCAAATAATATTATTTTTTTATAATCAATTCATATATTTTTATGTGTATATGATACTAGAATAATATTTCCAAAATCTAGTAAATAGAATTTAATTTAATATTATGGTATGAAAGAATAGAGCTTATAGTTTCAGTTGTAATGATAAAAAAGGTTTTATTTTTCTATTTCAGTGAAATTGAAACCAGAATAATATTTTTAAATCTCATATAAATAAGAATAAAGGATGAGTATTTTCCATTTTTTTATGATATTTTAAATCATATTTTATAAATAAATATATTTTTTGACAAAAAAAGTACTATAATTTTTCTATATATTTTTTCAATTAAAAATTATATTACTTTATTGAATTGAATATAAGAATGAATAAATTTTATACAAGGTAAAAGAGTCTATTCGTGAGATTTGTTAAAATAAGTTGAAAATATCCAACCACCGAACAATGTTATATTATAATGAGTAAAATATATATTTCATAATATTTATCTATACACTAATAACCCCATATAATATATGGTTATTATAGTTTATTTTTTTAATATTAATAAGAAAATATATAGAAATTATTTCATTTACATACTGAATTTTAAGATCATAAGTATGATAATTTGTATAAAATATTATTTATTTGTGGTCACAAGGTGTATGGTTTATATTACATTGTTCAAAACATAAAAGATGCTAATTTTCTCCCAAATTGAGTACCAAATTATATCATATATTCTTTTTTGGAATATTTTAATATAATGATATTTCTATAAAGTAATAAATTTTTACTCTAAAATTATCTCAAATGAACATTTGAATGATATTTTTCTTTTATTATGAGGATGAATGTTATAAATATTTCCATTTAGATAGTTGAATATATTAACACCACAAAATTTTATGTTAACATTTATTGATCTTTAAATACTATTTGATAGAGTTAATCATTATTAAAATCATTATTATTTCAATCTATTATATTGAAAATATTTGATCCTCTTGGTTTCCCATTAACTTAGATTATTACAAGGCATCAATAGGTGGTCTCATTGAGATATAAATTGAGATATGAATAGTTGTATTGATTTATAAAAAAATACTGAAATATTTTAAATTATAATGCCAATATATCATAATATATGATCTTATATGATTAGATCAATAGTTTTTATTATTTTAATATTATCATTAATATATGTTATGAATATAAAAAATATCATTTATCCAGAATGATAAATCTAATTTATTATTAATTAATTTTTTCTATATTTATTCATGAAGGTGTATTTAAATTATTCCACTAAAATATGTATTTTTGTATTTCCCAACATTATATCATTGAGATTTATTATAGGTTGTAAAAAATTTTAAGGATAGGATTGTTATAATATTTATTATTGAAATAACATAAATGGATCGGGCCTAAAAAAATATTTCTATGCCAAATGGCCCTCTATACATGTCACAATGAGTGAAAAATGCTATAAATTTTTTATTTTCATTTGAATATCTAAAATATTATACCTATATATAATACTCTCAAGATATTTTTCATAAGAAACATCATACATTTATACCATTATTTCTACAGAGTCAGTTATATAATAATTAGAAGGTTATTTTGTATATTGTTCATCGTGAATTCTATTGGGGATTTATCATAACTGAAAAATTCAATTTGTATGAAGATAAAGACATATGGTACTTAATATAAGATTAAAGAATGAATCGGGATATGGTAGCGTGATAATATTAATTAAATGTGTTTCCTAGATTGCATACAAATATATTTCATATCTACTTATAAGTTACTTATATGAATCTCCCATATAATTGGGTGAATGCTATATGATTTGTTTATCAATACAGAAATTTTATACTTATAGAATTGATATTGTATGAGTATCTATGAAAGATTTATAAAATCAATGTAACATAGAAATACCAATTATTATACACAATTATTATATAGTTTTTTATAATTTTATGTTATAAAACAATTTGAAATCAGTTAAGAGACACATCATCATGATATATATTTTTGAATTTCCATTTAAAACATTAATGGCATTGATTATATTATATATGACAACATATCCTTAAAAATATGAATTGTTTAATTCATAATTGATGTTAATGTAATATTTTCTCATATTTTCACATAAGGTAGTAATATGTGTCACACAATATTTTGGTTTTCATTGTTGGTTCCAAGTCCTTTATGGGTCATGGTTTTTCGATTGAGAATTCGGTGTGATGGGTCTATATGTTTTGGAATTTTTCTCTTAATTTTTTGTCTTGAAAATCCCCCTTATGAGTACTTGTTGTTTTTAGAGAAAAATGATAAATTTTTCCTTGGAAGCAACTGATTCATGATTTGAACATGGTTATGGGAAACATTGTGGCTTTTTTTAAAAGAAGTAAAGATAATATTAATGACAAATATCAGTAGTCATACATAAGTAGAGCCAAGAAGGGAAATTATCCAGCCATAGCTGGTTGACATCGAAGGGGCCTGAGGCCACCAACTGATGGGCTACATTTTTTCCATCCCTTTTGGTAATGGAAAATGTGTAGTAAGAGATGATTTGGCACAACGAGAAGATTCTCATGTTAATGAAGCCAAAGGCCTAGAGTCCGGAATCATTGTGGTTAATATCATTGATAACAGAAAGGCAGTCAGACTCGATGTTGATTTCATCCCATCAAAATTCCATAGCGAGCATCATCCTTGCAAGTATGGCATAGGCCTCAGCAACTGCAGGTTCCCAAAAGCATTATGTGCTTCATATTTTGCTGCAATGATCTTCCCCAGATGATTTTGAGCTAGGAGGCCGAGAGCAACATGCCCATCCTTGGGATGAGAAGCGTCCAAATTACGCTTAAGACTCCATTCTATTGGGGGGTCCAATGTGGGGAACAGGAGGAAGTAACTCCTATCATAAAGTGTATTTTGTGGTTCGTCCAGCCCTCAATCCATGAAGTGGCTCATTCAATCTAAAACTCTGGTGGCTGATGAACTTGGTGTAAAACCGAGTCACTACACTGAACCCAAATGATCTAGGCCAGGGTGCAACAAGAGCTTTCATTACAAGATGGAATAGAGGAACACCAATGCATTAGAAGATCGGGGAGGTCAGAGGCAATGTCTAGTAAAGCATCCGATGTCGGGTCCCATTTATACCAAACTTCCTTGGCTCCCGGGCAGTGAATGATGTGGTTCCAAGAAGTTTCAGGAATATTCGGGCAGAAAGCGCAGGATTCAGCACTGGATATATGTCAGTAAACAAGGAGGTTCATGGTAGGGAGGGTGCCTGTGCAAACCTGCCACCAAAATTGGTGTATTATTTGGGGGACGCTGAGATTTTAAAGCGCTTTCCATAGTCCCTCATCACGGTCGAGAGAGTGAATTCCAAGAGCCATTCTGTACCCAGATCTCACCATGTACGCTCATGAAGAATCATTGGTCTAAAAAAGATGGTCGGGGCCTGCATTAGAGACCCATGGGAAGCTCATAATAATTTTTTGGTATCTTACATTAAACTATTCCTTGATCTTTTCCACACACCATCCTGGGCACTGGTTTGAAAAGAGGTAGTTGACAGTGGAGTCTTCAAGACCTGGTTGGTCATGGGATGTGTCCTGCAAACCATTATTATCGATAAGCCAAGGACCAGTTCAGATGTTGACAGATGGTCCATTTCAAATCCTCCATCCCAGAACTTTTTCCCGGATATTTCGAGCCCCCCAAATACTTCTCCCGGGGAAGCTTGGGTGTGGGCCAAGAATTGAACCATGGAAGTACGTGTGGGGAAATTACTGAGCACGAAGTACTCATGCACATAATGTTGATGGATGGTTAAGAAGGTGCCATCCTTTCTTGGCTAGCAGTGCGTCATTGAACAGAAGAAGATTCTGGAATCCTATCCCTCCCTCTGACTTGGGTTTGCAGAGTTTCTCCCAGGCCAACCAGTGGGATCGATTCTTCCATCATTTTTCCTCCACCAGAAGTTGGCAGTATGTTAATGGATTAGGTTAATGATGGCCTCAGGGAGGTTAATCATCGACATAAAGTAGCTGGGGATAGACTGAAATACAGCTTTAATGAGGGTTCCTTTTCCAGCATTGGAGTTGCTTTTTGGGGTCCATCCTTGAATTTTTTTGTCAATCCTGTCCACCTGAGCTGAAAAGATTTATTTTTTGGACCATTCTATCACCGTAGGGAGTCCAAGATACTTCTGGTGCTTATCGACCAAATGGATGCCTACATATGAAAAAAGCTCAACTCTCTTGGCCGGTGGCAGCCCTATGCTGAAGGAGATTTCTGATTTTCCGTGATTGACAACCTATGCAGACGCCCGCTCATATTGCTGGATCACTTGGCTGATCATCCAACATTCATTAATAGTGGCTCTATAGAAAAGTTGGCAGTCTTCGGTGAAGAAGATATGTGACACCTATGGGCTCTCACGTCAGAACTTTGCACCACGAATAGTCTTAGAGGATGCAGCAATGGAAATAAAGTTAGAGAAAACATAAGCCACCAAAATGAAGAGAAAATGGGAGAGTTGATCTCCCTAGAGCAGGCCTCGAGTTGGGATGAATCCTCTGGTGAGCTCCCCATTGACCATGATTCTAAAGGAGATGGTCGAGATGCAGTGCATGACAATTTCTGTCCATTGAGTGCAGAAGCCCATTCTCAGCATCATAGCTCTAAGGAAATTCCATTCCACTTTATCATAGGCTTTGGTCATATCCAGTTTCTAGGCCATGGTTCCTCTTTTTGTAGTGGAGTGTGTATTCATAGAGTAGAACACTTCATGGGCACAATTTCATTATCATTAATCCACCTCTTGGCCACGAAGGTGCTCTGGTGCTTGCAAATAATATCAGGAAGCCAAGGACACAGCTGATTGAAAAGTATCTTTTAGAAGATATTATAAGAGACATTGCAGAGGCTGATAGGTCTAAAATCTAGGATCGCCTAAGGTTTCTTGATATTATGTATGAAGGCGATGATTGTTTTGTTGAGGAATGATATTCTTGTATTCCCTACCCAGATGTTTTTTATCATTTTGCAGATGTTGGGACCGATAATGTGACAGTATTTTTTTAAAAATAGGGCGTGAAAACAATCCTTTCCACTGGACTTAGTAGGGGGGATATGCTTCAAATCTAGGTGTATCTCATCATTCGTCACATCTATGTTAAGTTGCCGATTAATCTACTCAGTGATCACATATCTGATGCATTATTCCACTTCAGCAGACATGAAAGGAGTTCTTGTGGGTAAGAGGTTCGGGAAATAGCCTACCAAAGCTTCATGAATTTCACAGGTATTAGAAACTTTTCTTCCATCATGTCGTGCAAGGCTCCTGATAGATATTTTCCGATGCCTAGATAACACAATCAGGTGGAAATACCTTGTATTAGTGTCGCCCCCTTTAATTTGGGTGTCACGCGCCCGCATAGCCCAAAATCTTTCCTTAACATGAAAGGCCCCGTCCAGCTCTTTTTGAGAGGCACCAATCCTGGAGATGTTTCCATTGGATGGGGGTTGCCTATGTAAGTTGTGAAACTTCTTTTAAAGGACATCAAAATTCCTATCAGGTTGGTGGAATTTCTTGTTGCTCCAAGATATCAGACCAGAAGAAAACTGTTAGTGATTGAGGCTAACATCTTCATGGGAACTCTTCCAACTTGATCGAACCACCTATTCACATTCTTGGTCTTTTTTCCAGAAGATCTCAAATATGAATGGTCTTATGAGTTATCTATGTCGTTCTCCTTAAGAATAGTCAATGATAATTGGGCAGTGATCCAAACAGTTGAGGTCCATGTGGCCATCATGAAACATGTTGAACAGATTAATCCAATCCATAGATCCCAGAAATCTATCAAGACGCTCAGCGATGTGAGTAACTTCAATATTGCCACAGAACCAAGTAAAAGGATTATATGTGAACCCCAGACCAACTAGGTTCGCCTTAGTGACCGTGTCTTTGAAGTTAGACATTGAGACTGAGTTTCGAATACTTCCTCCTCTCTTTTACTTATGGAACATTATATCATTGAAATCACCAACTAAAACAATAGGTCGAGGTAAATCATGTCGTAGCTTTCATTGAATATCCCATGACTTCCCCTCATCAGAATGGGATGGCCATCCATAGAATCCCACAAAGGTCCAGGGTGGGTGCAATTCATTTTGAATAGTCGCAGCCACGTGGTGCATAGAGATTGAAAATTTTTAATGTCAATATTGTCCTTCCAAAGGAGACAGAGGCCCCCATAATGGCCTTGTCTGGGCATCATAAAACATCCTTGGAAGCCACACTTCAGTGCAATACCATTGATTTTCTTGTTTTCCATTATGGTTTCAGATAGGAAAACCATATCGGGGCGACATTGAGCATAATTGCGCTGAAGCATGTGAACCATTCGTGGGTTTCCAAGCCCACGACATTTACATCATAACACAATAATTGCTCTAGGTGGGGTTGGGTCTCGCCCGCCGCTGCCTATGGTTCCCCCAGACTCATTTCCCCACTTGTAATTTTCCATCTTTTGGTGAGATTCCTCCCCGATCAGCATGTTTCAGTTTGTTGTTTCCTGACCCTGGGTTTAGGTTCTTCAACATGACCATCACTTCCTCCACATTGTACCCTTTTCCATGTGCGACTAGTGATGGGGCCCAACATTGGAGTTCCCTTAATTCCATGGGCCTCCATTGGTGTCTTATCAAATACGGATGATTGTGGATCTGGATCCAGATCTGGTGGCTTGAAGTGCATGAACATTAGCGTTGAGCATTGCCTTGGTGGTTCTTTTTGCCTTGTCTCCGACCTTGTGGATGGTTGAGTATTGTCCTTTAGGTGGTTAGGATGGACTCCAGCTTCTCCATGAGAGGGATTTTAAGCGTTAGAGAAATCCGGATGTCCTAGCATAATGGATTTTCCATGTGTAGGTTCCACCTGGCTGGTATGTTCCAACGTGAGATGGTCATGATCCTTTTGTTTCTCCATCTGAGGGATGAAATCATATTTATTGATTTTTTCACGGGGCCATGGGACATATTAGAGGGTGATGTCACCTGGTCCACTCATAGATTTTTTGGTACACGTTCTTTTTTGGTGGCCAAGACGACCACAAAAAAATAATAAGAGTGGGAGTTTCTCCAATTTGAATGATATCTGAGTTTTGGCGTCTTCGATTTTCAAGAACATTCCCCTCATTAGGGGCTCTGACACCTCAGTTTCTGCCTTGATCCGAACCTTGGGGCCCCATTGTATTGGGTCTTAGCAGTCCCATTCAAGAAATTGGCCTTGATTGTCCCCAATTTCCCTCATTATGCATTCTGTTATAGCATGGAAGTGGATTTCTTTAACTCGTATCCGGAAGGGGGAGTGGTTTAAATTCACTCACTGGATATCATCTCCTCCTTTGAATTATTCCACTAGGAGGAGTTGATTATCGAAGGACCACGATCTGCCATGAAATATTTTGTCCTTATCTCTGCCATTAAAAACTCGAAGATGATGTAATTAGTCCCCGCCTCCTGAATAGCCACTCCTCCATCATGTTTCTAGATGGATTGGAGAGTGTTTTTGAGAGCCCCCTGATTAACTGAAATGTTTTCAATGAACATTCCTACTACGAGTAGAGACGTGAATTTTTCTAAGAGTGGGTATTCATTTCTCTATCCCTAGATCGCCACTTTTTCTTTGTCTTTTAGGGATAGCCTCTTCCATTGATTAACTAAGTCATCTTCCATAGCGCAAGTCAATGGATGAGTGCACAATCCTCCTAAAGGTTTGGCACCCTTGTGGATCCCAAACCCTAGAAAGAATGCAGCCAACTGTCATTTTTGGAGAGTGGGAATCCAAACAATTGTCACATAGTTTCTCAAACTATGTATGTAACAATGGGTTTCATTCCACTTAGACAGAGAGGGACTCATGGTTGTCTCATGGTCGGTAAATTCATGTGGGGACAACAAGAACCATGTCCAGATCATTAAAAATTTGGAATTTCCCTTTGTTTGCCATCAGGATTTAGCCCAAAATCACCCCATAGACTCCCCATTCAATCTTCTCAGACCTACGCACATTCCTATATTCCACTTCTCACCATTGGTATCTGTTGTTTTTGTGTATTGGTGTGGATTCATCAAAGAAACATCATGTGAGTGAGATTTTTCATTGGTTCTTCGTCTTTCTAAGGGTTTCTCTTCCTCCTGTGGGGTTTGGTTTTCTAGTGGGTTGGGTAGTATTTTAGAGATGAATATTTTTCATTATGGTTCAATCATGATGTTTAGTGTTCAATATTTAAATTATAACCTCTTGGGTTGGTGCGATAGAGGTTTCACATATTTTTCTAGATGTTCCCATGTGTGGTGTATGTGGTTCCATACTCTAACATTTTTAGAAGTTTTGATATGATTAATTGGTTGATTATATGTTCTATATGATTTATGTTTTGGGTGAGATTAAAGTTTTTGAATGGTTTGACATGATTATGTGATGGAAATGGATTTTATAAAGAAATATGGTTATTTTTTATGTGTTATATTGTAGTGATTCAGGGAAGTGTTGCACGGGTACTTTGGAAGGTGAAAAATTCGTTTTCAATATAAATTTATGTGTGAATGTATTTGAAGGTGTTTCATTTCAAATTAAATTGATTTTTATGGAATGAATTCTTACTTTCTGTGAAAATTTAATTTGACTTATTAATTTTTATAATATTAGGATGCATGTTAATGGTGAAATTGTATTAATGTTGAATGTGGAAGGGGTTATTCAATGTAAATGGATGAATATATTATGTATTTTTCTTATAATGTACCAAATGGGTTTTATAAGAAATTGAAGTCATGGGAATTTTTTTTCAAATGGTTATGGTATGTGTAAAATGGAAGGTGGATTATTTATGGAAAATGGTGGTTTCCATGTGATAGTTAATAAAGCATATGATTTTCCGGGTGTGTTTATAATGGATGGACTGTGTATGGGAAATATAAATATTAGCACAAATTGAATATCAAGTATCTATGTGAGTTGACAAGATATGGAAGACTAGTCTGTATGAAGTGGCTAGCTCAGATTCCTTTAGTTGATTGATTTTAGTTGTCTTTATAGTGGAAACACCCAGGCTCACTTAGCAAGGTTGATGATTATGAATCAAACTAAATTATGATGCTGATTAGAGACCACTAGGTCCTTGGGATGTTCCCTCATAGTGGATAATGCATGATAAAGTTTCTATATGTGGTGGATATACCTCATTTCACCGTGGTACGAGGTTCCAGTTTCTCAGAAGTGCAATATTACCCCTTTATATTAAATTATGCTGCTCACTTGTGAAATGTGGATTATGTGATGTGGCTCCAACCATCAGTATATGGAAGTCACTGATTATATTTACATCTTTATTTTATGCATGTATTTGGATAAATGGATTTCCATGAAAGTGTTCCCTTAATATAGTTTTTAATTAAACATTTTTTTTAAAAATTTCAATGGGTTCTGTATAAATAATGCACGTTAGATTGTATTTTAATGTTATAATCATGAATATATATTAGGGTTGAATCCTATTGGTAATTTTCTCCCACTCTATATAAAACATTGTGTGTATTTAGACTTTTCTTTGAATGACATGGGTGAGGGCATGATGTCTCAGGGTGATAAGGGATTCTGGTTTCTAGTGTCCTTCTCATTGAAAGTGTTTGTTGTGATAGATTGAATGTGATTCCCCTCATGTCACACTATGGTTTTTTCAGATGTTTGGGGTTTCAATTCATTTTTTTTATTTTTGGTTTTTGTTTTATGTTGTTATCATTTAATCTAGAAATTTTTAATCCTTTTTTGGGATTTGGTTATTTATTGTTGTGTTATTTATTTTAGGTGGATACTTAGACTTATGAAAATGGGTGAAATCATTCCCAATGAATGTTGTTGATAAATATAAATTGGTATCCATCTTGTGGGGATATATAACTCTCTTTTGGCCATTCCAAAAACTTGTCTTGGTGTGAGGTTGGATGAAACATTTCCTTGGTTTGTGAAAAAATTGTATCATGGAATGTCAGACTCTTTTTGGGTCATGTTATTCGAGGAAGTGTCTGGATAGACCAGAGATAAGACTATTGGGGCATGGTGTTCAAGTTGCGGGTAGGGTTTATGCCCATCACACCAAAAGACAGTACTCAACTTTCCATAGTATTTTAGGTTTATTTTTTTTCATTGGTTGTTTTAGGTTGTCTTGTGTTTGGTAAATGAAAACAGAGTTGAGATAATAATCTCAGTGAGCTCTTAGGGCCTTGAAATCAATGTAGATATGGAGTCATCTTACGATTGTAATCTCTTTGATGATGGCGTGATTGGCATGTGGCCTCTAACCATATGATTAAGTCACCTACTAACATTAGATACCTCTCGTAAATTATTTTTTTTTTGCCTTCTAGGGTACTGATTTTTATTAAAAATCCCTATTTTGTAATTTTGAAGACTTAATTTAATGTTTTAGTGGTTTTTTGGAAATATTGAAGATTTTCATTCAGTATTATTTTCAAAAAAGCTTTAGAAACTAGATTTTTTTTAAAAAAATTACTTTTCAGTAAATTTCGATTATTTTACTTTTGAGATTTAATTTTTATTATAAAAACCAAGGGTTTATCAAAAACAATTGTTTGGAAAAACGAAAATTAATTTATAGCGTGTCTTGTAAATTTTACTCGAATTTGACGAAATCTGATCTAATCTAGTTTTCATTAGGGAATGATATTTTTGTGCTAGGAAAATTGTTTTAAAATGTATAAAATTATATTTTTTAATGAAATCAATGGATTTTTATTTCAATAAAAGACAAAATAGTGTGGTGGTATGTGATTATTTGGAAAAAGATATGATTTTTTACATGTTAAATTAATTGGGAAGCTGAATGTGTGGGTTGAATATTTATCTTGTAATGTGTAAATGTATTGTTTTGACCTTTGCTATTTCCATATGTGGAAACATGAATGGTTATGTGTGGAATAGTTTATGGGTGCCACGTTTGGCAAGAGAATTTTAATTTTTGAGGCTCCTTGGAATACATTTGGTTTGTGTTCAACCCACCATTATTGTTTCTTTTAAAATGATTTTTTAAAACAATGTTTAGTGTTTTTATAACTACTAGTTTTGTGGTGTTTCTACTTATGATATGAGAATCTCATCTGAGATGTGTTCTGAGTTTGAGATATATTATTATTTAAATGATGTTTCATGTTTGAGTTCTAGTCAATGAGTTGATCATGAAATATTGGTGGGTGGATTATTTGATAAATTTTTGGGAATGTCCATAATTTGGTTCCTTTTGTGTCATTGGTTTTTTTGGGGTATGATTTCATTGATAGATTAGTTTGACTAGGTTCTTGGGTTTCTTAATTTCCTAATGTATTCCCCCAAAAGGATTTAATGGATTCAATATGTCATCCATGAGTAGTTCACAATTGTAAGACCCTCTGATTGATCAAAACCTTTGGCCTTCTTCCATGTGTTTCATATGTTTTTTCCACTTCTCTTTTATGGTCAATATTAACCTCACTAAACATTTATGTTGATAAGATATTAGATAATGTTATTGATGGTGTTATAGTTTCATTTGAACTCATTTTCTGGTGTGGTAAGGAATACAGTTCATGTTGAAATATTTTTAGGCATAAGTTCTTAAGGCAACCAAATTTCCCCTAGTCTTTAGAAGCGGTGAACAAAGTACCATTATGGAGATGGGGAATCATCATGTAATTATTGGTGTTAGTTGTGAGATCAAAAAACCGCCAAAATTTCATCCGCTTCTTTTTGTGTGTAGGATCATGTGGTGTCATCGGCATGACATGAATGATCATGAGAAGTCGTCATTTCTAACTACTTGAATGATATATCATTATGGTGAACATCTAATTGAATTTATATTGTTTTTAAAAGGTGTTTTTTAAATTATTATTGTAGTTTTGTACACATATTTAGAAATACCCGGATGACTATTTGTAGTAGTACTATTCTATTTGGGGCTCAGTGTAAAGTCCTTTTTCCTAAAAATATTCTTTGGTTATAATGGTCATGTATGGTTGTGTCTTATGTGGATTTGTATTAATTAATGTGTAAAAGTGATGTTTTGGAATCTATTGACTAATAAAAATAAAATGGGATCATGTTTCACCTTTTTAAATTTTGGAATTTTTAAATTATAAATGAAGGCGTATTTCATCAACATATGATTTCCATTATTTCATTAGAAGAATGACGGTGATGTGTGTGATTATTTTGAGTTCCCTCACTAGTGAAAATGTCATGATGTGGAAAAATGAGTCTTATAGGGGTGTTTCTCTATTTTGGTTATGCGTTGAATGTTGGGTAGTGACTCATGAAACCAAAAAAGAAGGATTTATGTTGTGGATTCATTAACCTCAAACTATGACGTAAGAGATTCATCAAAAATTAGGGATCCATCAATTATCCCAGAGTGAATGTAGAATATGGTCAGAAATCCCAGAGATGTGGGGGATCATTGGATCATCTTCTCTCTATTGCAATGGAAAGAGTCACTTGTTATGTTTCTCTATTGTATCCTTTTTTGTCTTGAATGTTTCCATTAGTGGATAATGGTTTGTAGACCTCGATTATTAATTGTGATAATCATGGTTTTAAATCTCCTACTTATGTGTAAAAATGTGGGGAGGTTACATATTAATATGTTTTTAGTAGTGGTACCCATTTTGAGGATAATATCAATTTTTTTCATTGTGTGGTTGGATTTTTTGTTGTTGTTTTGGTTTTAGGCTATCTCAAGGCTGAGTGTTATCCAACATATGATTTTCTATTTATGTAACGGTTTATGGGGCATATTTTTTTGGTCTATGTGGGAAATTATTATGTTTGACAATGTCACTTCTCCCAGGTTTGTTCTTTTTTGGTTCGTTAAACCGGCCGGTTCTTTGGGTGGAATGACCGATCGTGGGTCCCGTTAAATTTTATATGGAAGTAAAATGGTTTTATTTCATTTATAATGTTTGGGTGTCTATTCATGCCTCCACATGATGAAAATTTGGTTTAGATTATAGTGTTGTATTGGATGTGGTTTATATCATTGGGAATCACCTAATCTCAAGTATCCTAATAAGTAATTATTGGGTCTCGAGTTTTCCAAGCATCTTTGTTAAAGAAACGATGTAGATGTATTTATTGAGATGTCTTTTGAGTTCCTTTGATTTATTCATATAATGGGATTGAGTTTTGTCTAGAAATGTATAATTTTGATTTTCTCTTGAGTTGTTGGACTATGTGATAGTTATAATTCCATTTATCTTGTTTGATAAACTAGTGATTTTGTGGCATACTGAGGGACATAAGTCAAATTGTTGGGAGTTAATTCCAACATCCAAAATAAATTCTTTATAATAATTCATTCCATTCGATGTATTCTTATTTTATTTTTGTTAAATTTGTTTTATAAATATATATGAATCATGGAGGAGTATATTATATTTGGGATCATGTATTTTTGTGGAATTTTGATGGTGTAAAATGTTATAGTGGGGAGATTTGTCACACCTAAGTTTTTTCATTCATTATTGGATACGGGTTTTTTATGGATCTCAGTTTTTCTCTTGAGTACCAGAAGTGATTGTTCCAAAAAATTTAGGTAATTTTATATTTTTTGTTATCAAATTTTCCCTTTGTGTTTCGATGTTGTTTTTTGGTGAAAATGATAAATTTTGTCTTTGTAGCAAGTGGCACAAGATTTAAACATTGCTAGGGTAAAACACTCTCCTAGCATAAGAAACCATGTGGCATAGTGTTATTTTTGGATAGTGGGAAAATAAAAGGTTTCAACAAAATTTGAAAAACCTTTTGGATAACCGTGTGGCTCATTCCTCTAGGGAAAAGAGGGACACATGGTGGTTTCATGGTTTAGAAAACTGTTCTGATAAACAATGCACCATGTACAGGACATTAAAAATTTGGAAATACTATTTTTTTCTCTCTTAGGGGTTATCCACAAATATTCCCTTGATCACCCCATTTAATTTTCTCATCTATAGGCACCTCCCTCTCTTCATATTGACTCCCTTGGTATCCCTCCTTTTGGTTGATTTTCAATGTATTCATCAATGAAACATCATGTAAGTTTGTTTATTCTTTATTAAGTCCTATTTTCTAAGGTTTCTCTTCCTCCTTATTTGGGGTTTTTATCTAGTGGGTTGGGTGGTCTTCAAAGAATGTAATATTGTTCATTATTGTTCAATATTGATGTTTATTGTTCAATATTTTCTATATAGGCTCTTTTGGTGGTGCGGTTACGATATCATATCCTTTTCAAAATGTTCCCACATGTAAGGTAGGTGGTTCCCTGCTCTATAATTTTTGGAATAATTAATATACATTCATGGTTAATTATATGTGCTCTATAATTAATTTTTGGTCTGAGAAAAACGTTTTGGAAGTGTTTAACATGATTTTTTGATGGAAACAGATTTTATAATAAAAAATGTCTATGTTTTTTGTGTGGTTTATTGCGGTGGTACATGGATGTGATTCATTGGTTTTATGAAATTTTGGAAATGTGTTTTCTAAGGAACATGAGGTGAGAATGTTTTTAGATGTGATATTTTCAATGGAAATGGATTTTTATGGAATGATATATTCCTTTTTGGATGCATTTATTTTCACATTTGAATTTTTTATGTGTTGGGAAGAATGATTAATGAAAAATTGGTTTTTTTATGCTTTGGAAGAGTATATCACATAGAAAATGTTGTATCTATTATGTGTTTTTCATGTATTCTGAAAAATTAGTTTTATGAGATATTAATGTTTTTTAAAATATGTTTTCAAATGGTTTTAGTGTCTGTAAAATGGAATATCAGTTGATTATGAAAGATGGTGGTTTTCATGTGGCCGATTGTGAAGGAAATTATTTTCCTATTGTGACTATAATGCATTTTATGTGTATGTGAAATGTGAAATTAAAAACAAAGGGAATCCTGAGTATCTAGGTTGGCAGTCTTGAACTTGTATGCTATTGTTTTGGAAGTAGCCATCCTGGATATTTCTTTTCAATTGACCGAGGTTGACTCTTAAGTGGAAACACCTTAACTCACATAACATTATTGATGATTAAAACAGTAAAGATAATATGATGGTTTTTGGAGACCACTATGCCCTTGAGATGTCCCCTCCCAGTGGATCAAGCAAGAAAAAGGTGGTGGTTGTGATTTCAGTACAATGTTTCACTGAGGTATGGTGCTTCAGTGTCTCACTTGTGCTAGATTACACATATGTATTTTTCGATGGTTCTCACACATGAAATGTGTCTTATTTGATGTTGTTCTATCTTTTGGTATACAGTGGACCTTAAGTACATTTAAATTTTTTTTAGAAAATTTATTGATAAATTTTAGTTCTTAAAAGTGTTCCCATAAAAATTGGGGTATCATTAAAAAATATTCTCATAAATATTTAATCAAATTTCACATAAATAATCCATATTAATTTTTATTTTGATGTTATAAAATGGAATTTATATTTTGGTGGATTTCTATTTGGATTTGGATCACACCCAACATACACCTCCTGGTGTATGTTGATTTTTTGTTTGAACTAGATAAAAGAATGAAATTTCATAGGGATAGTGGATTATAGTTTTCAGTGTCCCTCTTATTGATACCTTGGAACTAGTTATCATCTCTTTGGGATCTAGAATACCCATTGGGTTATACCATGAACTGGGACGGATCATGGGTTTGATGGAACTCTAGATCGGTTCGTGATAATATGGGTGAGGATTAATTATATTTTTATATTTTATTACAAATTTTATTAGATACCAAAATATTATTTAAGAGGGTATCCACATTGTTTATTAGATGGAATTTATAATTTTTAACATATAATATCAATTGTGTGAAAATATAATAGATCCTTAGATAAAGTATTTTATGAAGATTCCAAGAATTAATTATTGATATGATTTCTCCATATGATATATATGTTTCCATATAAGGTGATGGTGCATATTGTGAATGAGGATACCATTGATAGTGGGATATTTAAGTAAAAAACATACTAGATGATAGTCCATGACATGATGGGTTTGATCATGTCATTGTCTATTTGTGGATAGACTCTTCCATGGCGAATTTATATACACCCTAGTGTTGTTCTTATTTTATTTATATATTAAAAAATCATTCATGGATATAATTATTAGTCATACTCTAATATATCATATAAAATTTTATTATTATATGATGAAAATCAATGGAAATTTAATTTTCCAATAATTTTGAGTATATATAAAATAACAAATTCCCCTGGAATATTTATCAATTAAAATATTTTTCTCATGTGATAAAATTCTTATTAAATTAAAAAATGATATGTTTCCTTGGATTGTTCTCAAATTAACAATATAATAAGTCTCATGTTTTAGGTCAGAATATAATATAATTGGGATTCCAAAAAAATTTCTAAATCCTCATAATATATATATATAAGAATAATTAATTATAGGGTTCTATTATACTATAATAAAGAGAGGACCCTCCCAACGTATTGAATGATTTTTATTTCCCATGGTTACTATAGGTGGAAGGTACTAGTTCGGTACATCTTAGTGATTTCAACTAAGATAATTTTGAACAGCATAGGAATATTTTTTATCAATATTTAAATAAGTATTTAATTAAAAACATATTTATCAAATGTGATATTAAAGAAATTATCTTGAGGTCGAACTAGTTTTGGATGATAATGTTTCTTAATTAATATATTTGTTTTCCCCACAAAATCCATGCATAATTTTTTAAACATCAAAGTTTTCTTCAATTAATAATTTTTTATTAAACAAATAATTCCTTTAATTGATAAGAATTCATCAATTAATGGAATGATGGAAATTTATAAATATATATACCATTAACAAATGAAATTGAAAAAATAGATGTATTTACAACAATAGAGGATATATTGACTTAATAAAAGAAAATTGAAAACCATATATATAGAAAACTACAACATAATCATTCTAAAGTAGAAATTTATGATATCATAGCAGTTGGTAGTGATGAAAATTATATTGAATCATAATGTTAGTCATATATATAAAGTATTTTTCAAATGATAATGATGTATCATTGTTGGGGAGAATTAGAGGAATGTGATATTAGTTGTAAGGTTAATAAAGAAGAGTCCTAGAATTTTGAGAATAAATAAAAGGAGAGTTCCAAAACAAATTAACTACTAATATGTAAAAAATTATTTTTTGGGACATAAATCTCACTCAAGCAATAATGTTAGACCTAACACACATCTAAGGGGCATGACAAGATTTTTTTGGAAGATTGTGAAATATGTCACAACATTTACACAATGTAAAAAGAGGATTCAAGTCGTGTAATTATAACACCCATCATATTAAAATGACTCATCTTGCATCATGTAAACCTCATGACACCACTGTAATCATATATAGTGATTCTCTTCACTTACCTCTCCACTTTAAAACCTCTTCATAACTCATCCATGGATTAGAACTCCGCTGTGCAGGTCCTTCTTGGATGAAAGATCTTCTGCACACTGATGTCTTCGATCAAATACCCTCTATGTTGCTCCATGTTATAGGTGTTATTCTAATTTATATCTATCTCTCTCTTCTTGTAATATTCCCAGATAAATGTGTTATGTTTATCCACTATTATATCTATATCTAGATTTATTGAATCTGGATCTTGTCTTGTTGTATTTAGATCTAGATTTAAGAGATCTTGATTTATTTAATTGTGGATTTAGGTTTTGGATATATAACATGTTCTTATTCACATTCGTGATTAATCCATTTCAAATTGGGATTATCTATTAGAAATAATTCATCCACGTTCTTCAGGATGGTGGTCCAAAATTCAAATCCAATAGTCTTAATTTCAATTATGAATATGTAATTGTTGAATTTCTATTAGATGTTAAGAATTTTAATTTTTTCGTAACATAATGAATTTTTTCAATTAATTAATTATGTAAAATATGAAACTGTGATATTGATTGTTTAGATCATATATAATTAATCAATAAATTAATTATGTTTTTTTGATTTTGTGATTTGGATAATTAATTTTTGAATTAATTATAATGATATAAATATTGTTGAAGTTGAACAATTAATAGAAGGATTAACTATTGTTATGTTCATTTTATTGAAAGGGGAATATTTATAGAAGAATTAACTATCATAGATTGTTATGATTATTAAATTCATGTAGATAGAACAATTAATTGATGATATAATTTTTCTCATTTCGTTGACTATGATAAAAATTAATTAAAGAATTAATTGGGGATATTGAATTGACTATATTGAAATAATAAATTGATAAATTAATCATGTTGGTTGTTAATATTGTGGTTTGGAATTAATTATTCAGATAAATAATTTACTAGAGAAATGAGAAAAGTTAATTGTTAAGCTAAATAATGGGATTAATTAATTTATGATTTAATTAGTGAGGGTAATAGAATTATTTTATTGTTGAATCAAAAAATGGATTAATTAATTGTGAACTAATTATGGGAATGTGATAAGGAAAAGAAATTGGTGAATTATTTGAAGGGATTTAATAAGATGAATTTTTTTAAATTAATAAAAGGAATGTAAAATAGTATATTAATCGAAAACAAGCAAAAGAGATTGAATGGAATTAAATAATTTTAAAAAAATAATCAGGAATGATTTTGAAAATTAATTAGTGAATAAATTGAAGGTTTTATATGTATTAATTAATTTTATAATTAATTAATGGAAAATTTGTTAGATTAATTAATTAGTGAATTTGTTAATGGGGATTGTTTTATGATGAAATTGAGTGAATTGGATCAATTAATTGGTTAATTAGTTAATGTGTATATTTGGGATAATTGATTTGTTTATTTGAGATGATTAATTATTGAAATAAACATGTGGTATTGATTTGGTGATTTGAGAAGATTAATTGTAGAATTAATCATGTCATATTGAGTTGTTAATATATGATAACTAACTATAGAATTTATTATTTTATATCAACTTATTCGTCTGAGATAAAAAAATTCACAATTAATTTTGTGGCATTGAGATATATTATTACAGGAAAAATAATTTATAATATAATTAGGAGTTATTGTGATTTTGATTGGGGTAATTATTTTTAGAATTAATCATGGGATTTAAAGTAGTCGATATTGATTAATGAATGGATGATTTAGTTAATTTTATATAAGTACATAATAATTAGGGAATTATATAAGGATATTTGTGTGGTATTTTAATTTTTTAATTTGTTATGACATTGATGTGATTAGATGATTGGTCAATCAATTAGATTAATTGGCATGCATAATTAATAGTCCAATTAATTGATGTTATTTGGGTTATTAATTAATTTTTTAATTAACTAAAGGATAGGAAATGTAAAAATAATTGTTGAATTGATTAGAGGAATATATTTTATTAATTAATTAGTGAATTATTTATTGGGACAAATATAAATAATTAATTTTTGAATTAATTTTTTATAAATGAATTTATAAATTAATTTTAAAACTAATTAATTGAAATGGATAAATTATTTAATCTATTAATTAATGTAAGTAGTGGTGGTTAATTATTAAATCAGTATTATGATTATTTATATATTGTTGATAAATGGGGTCTTATATATGAGGATATATGGCCATGATAATGATATAAATTCATAATTGAGTGGTGTAATTAATTGTGGAATTAATTATGGGATATGTGTGACGAAATTTGAGATAATTAATTAGGGAATTAATTATTGGATATTGATGCCTTGAAATTAATATTCAATTGGTGAATTAATTATGAGATATTTAATTACTGTGTTTGAATAATTAAGTGGTGCAATAATTATTTGATTTTGATTTGGTCAAAAGAGTAATTAATTATCGAATGAATTAGTTAACAGGGGTTAATTAATTTTGGAATTAATTAATGTTCAATCAATGGGGTTCTATACAAGGCGATCTATGCCAATGAGAATATGCATGAATATTTGGTAAATGGGGGCTAGACACAATGATCTACACCTGTGATAGATCAATCTATATATTGGAGGAATGTGGTGGTAAAAATGATGACCTACACCAATAAGATCTATGTGTGTTAAAGAATTGGGGTTCTATACATGATGTTCTATGACCATGATGTATATTAATGATAGAAAATTGGGGTACTAGATATAAAATTATATGACAATGATGTTTATTCATCATTAAAAATTGGGGTTCTATACATGGCATTCTTTTCCCATAGTATTTATGAAGGATTGATAAAAGGGGATCTTGATACGAAATTCTATACCCATAACATCAGTATGGGACTATGGTTCCATGTGGTCATATGATCAACACACATCCACTTTTCATTACTAACACCCCTTCACATGATCATGGAATAAGGGGAATATAAATGTATACAAATTTGATTTCAATAATTCCATATATCATTAAAGTATGAGATTATACTTCCAAGAATGTGTAATAGCTAAATTATAATGGATTTGACTGGATATCTTGATATAGTCATGTATTATAAATATATTATTTCCATGATCATCATAAATTAACTTAGGTTGTTAGTGTTTTATTTTAATTAAATGATCAATATACAAAATCATTTTATGTTATTTCAATTTATAATATAAAATATTGCTCAAATTTAATTTCAAAATATTTTTATTCTTTTTTTAATAAATTCAAATAACCATGAAACCATCCAAATATGGGTTACACTTTAGATTGTCCCAAAAATTATCAATCAAATAATTCCAATATAAACCCTCATGTGTTAAACCTTGAATCCCACATTTGGGGGTCTCATGAATTTATATAATTTTTAAAATAATATCAAACTACTTCATCTGCTCCTATAATTCATAAAAATATTTTTCACCTCAAAAAAATTGTATTAAAATACCTAAATATATAGTCTATCCATTATGGCATGAAAACATAAATTTCATTATATGAATAAAATTGTTGAATTTATTGAGTATGTTTATTATGGAAAAGTTCCTTAACTGATAGAATAAAATAAAATGCCCCCCCCCCATATGAATTCACTAGAATTAATTTAGGTGAAAAAATTAGTGAAATTAACATTAATAGGTGATAATCGTTTAAACACATGTAATAAAAATTGAAATTATATAGTCAATATCAATTGAAATATATTAATACCTCATAAAACTATTAATAGTAAATTGAAAAAACTAAATCTAAATTTTAATAAAAATATTAGTTTAAAATATTTAATGTTATATAATGTTTTAAAATGATCATATAATCTATTTTTATACTTAGAAAAACCAAGAATTTTTTTTCACGTCATCTATTTTTTTAGGGTCTTACAGATCATTCATCTATCAAAACAACATTCTAACATGAACCTCCACAAAGGGTCATAATGTTAGTTTATGTTTTCTATAACCATTGTATCCTGGGTTTTTCAATGTAAAATCCTTTATTAATTCATTCAAAATAATAATATTCCTAAATAATTTCATGAATCAATGCTAAAAATATTAAATATCATTTTTCAACATCTAGTGAAACTCAAGTATTATAACCAATAATGATTAAAAAAACACTTCCTAGTAATATTATTTATTTTTTATGTATATTTTATCTACAATAATTACTTAATAGTAATAAAAATTGGTAATATGAGTCCTAATGCTTAAAAACAATCATGTTTATCAGGTTTTAATACCCGAGAATTATTTCGATATGGTCCAAATCGAAATTTTTATTACCATGGTTTCAAAATAAGTGTCAGGTATTCATTATTTATACATTATGAATGATTCATTAATTTATAACACAACAATAAGATTATTTTCACATATAGATATAAAATTAAAACATCTTATATTTTATAGAAATGCATTGGAATATATATATTGGTTAATATGGAATCCAAAAATATGTATACTAAAAAAATACAATACTCTATGAAGAATTAACTTTAAAAATATACATGAATATGCATAAATAAAATTCAATACTACCAACATTCATCAAATAGACTAAAACAACAAAATATGAAAAATAAGGGGGGTGAAAAGTTGAATAAGATAGATACATGATGTAATAAAAAATACATTAATACAATAAAATTTCACATGTAGTGACAAAAAATATTTCTTTAAATAATGAATATATTTCCCCAAATTCATTTTTACTATATTTTACAATAGAAAAACATATCAATACATTTAAATTTTATAATTACCTTATAATTAATGTGTTGATATGATGTAGTATATCTGGGAACTGTAATAGAAAACACATTTTAGGAATCATTAATACATTATTTTGGTAACTAGTAATGTTGCATTCAATATAAAACAAAAACCAATATCATAGGAAATATAAATATGGATGAAAAACTGTGGATAAATAATTTTCAAAATAATAATCTAGGCATCTTCAAAACCATAAAATCATTGAACCCACAAACATTACTATAATTATGGAACATATAGTTAGTAATACTATGTTCATTTTGTATACTATATTGAAACTTGATTTGAATCGATGATCATAATGAAGAAATGTATTTTTCATGTGTTAATAAAAGAATATTATTATCTTCCTTTATGTATATCAACAAATATATTTGATAAACATTTGACCATTATTCAATAAAATATGTGGTCAAGTCAAAAAATTTAATTGATCATCTTTATTATTTAATATGAAAAAATATATTATTTTTTGATACTATAAAAATATTATATATAAATAAGATTTTTTTATTATCTTAATTAAAAATATATTTCATGAAGTAGTCATATAAAATGAATTTTTAATGATAAAATATTTAAATGAAGCTTAAATTACTTTTAGATAATGATAGGAAAGATGATATTCTATGAAATTAGTAATTTTAATTAAAATATTTATTTATTTAAAAGAAATATTTTTCAAAAATATAGAATTATATTGATTTAATAAATTTTACTTTCATCATTTAATGAGGAATAATATAATGGTATTTCAGAATTTTCAAATAGAGCTTATTTTTTTGTGAAAAATTAAAAATTTACACATTACAAGGACTGTGATTTTCTAAAAAAATTATTATGTTCTTGTGATTGTAAATTTTATAAAGAAAATTTAACAAAATCATATAATAAGTATAAAAATGAATTTAGAAATATCATTATTAATTTATTAATTTATTGTTTTTTCAAAACAAAAAAAAAAGGATTCCTAAAATAAAAGTTTATTTTATGGATTTTGTTCATTTATTTGGATGTCTATAATGAGTTGTTCAATAGTGGATGGACATGAAAGCCCAAAAACACACTCCCAATCATTAATTATCCCTAAAAATTGTTTTTAGTAAATTTACCCATAAGTGTTTGGCATATATGATAAAATAATCAATATTTATTTTTTCAAAGCCACCCACCTCAAGTATAATTTCCACAAATTAGCTATCCCTATCCAATCCAGATTCATAAGTCACAATTTTCGGGTTATTATCCTTTTATATAATCCCTACATGGTTTCGTAAAGGTGTTAATGTGAAGCCATCATGTTTTAGGGAAAAATAATCAATGTAAGGGATTTCTGAAATTTCTTTCCCTTATAAGATTATTTTTTGTATTTAGCATTTTGAAAATAATTTTGATCAATTTTCATGTATAAATAAATGGCCCTATTATTACCATTATCATGTACAATTTATGACTGACCCCTTTAAATCTCATTAACACATCCAAGGAAACTTAATGTTCCACCGTTATTCAACCAAAATGGATATGCTATTTTTAATACAAAACATTTGTAAAGTATATACCCATACCGATTTCCACTCAAGGGTATTCACCATGATGCACCTATACATCATTTATTTGGAACATATATATATGAAACCAATATTCCCAAATCATGGAATCATATGTGATGAAATATCACCATATATTATATTATCTATGTGGAATACTATTTTATGTACACGATATTATTATGATGGGTATGTTCAGATGGTGTTCAATTACATTGGGTAATGTTTTAATGTCATGATATTTCATGTATGTTGTAGTTGAGGTTATAATAAGAACACTTTGATATGATTTCTTTGTCGATAAACTTAACGTATTCATATGATTTCAAGTTAAATGTTCTTTACAAATTCTAAGGATACCATTATGTTAACATGTTATAACATTCATCATTGTTTGTTATTGTGGTTTCACCAACTCTATTATATTACTATGTTAATTGAATACCTTGTATTAATTTAACTTATAAAATGTTTTATTTGTTCAATTCATTATCTTTATAAAATTATATTTTTTTATTTATTTACAAATGTAATCTCATTTAGTTCTAAATTCATTCTGTCATATTAAAAACATGGTAAAAAAGTTTTCAATAATGTTTTTTAATCCGTGTAACAGTTTTTCCAAAATACATTTGGCTCCTCAAACATTAGGGGTTCACTATATGTTATTTTATGTAACAAATATTGAAATAATTTTTAATAAAGGCAGGGGTTTCATAGTTGAAATTATTGTAAAGAAATGTTATTTTTTCGATTTTGATTGGAAAACATTAGACAGAGCATCAAGGATAATACTAAATAAAATTAAAAAAAACAAACTTTTTTAATGATTATAGTAAATTGATTCTAAGAAAAAAAACATCCCTCTCTAGTTATTACATGTGGACATGGCTCAATCACATATGTACATACGTGTTACAACCATGAAAAAATATATATTGGGCATGAATCGATCAAGAAATGGTGCCCGACAATATGCATTACTCCATACCTGGTTTGACACTCCTAAGGGATATGTTCTATTAAATTTAATATCTCATTATGGTCCATTATTAAGGGTATAATAATTACCATATGAGTTTATATTAATAAGTATATCATGGGTAATTTAGATAAAAACATAGAAATTTGTAATTTATTGAATATATTAAATGATATTATATTTATTGATAAAATATGTGGTTAAATTTAAAGGAATATATTTAAGAATTTTTTTTGGAATTTTAATGATATTTTTAGGAAATTCATTTACATAATTGGGTTAACAGTATAATAAAAAACATCCAAAATAATGATATATTAATCCAAAGAAATATACATTGACATAAAAGTACACTAATCAATATTATGGGAACTATAGACATTAGTAAGATAGAGTATTTCGAATTTACATACTTTATATTCGATGAAAAGATTGATCACTAGAAATTTAATGTATTGGTTTTTTTCAGGACATGAAATATGATGCAGCTGATTAAAATTTGGTTAGGTGGTGATTAGTTCATTTAATGTATTAATTATATTGATTCAACTTAGATTAATGTTTCATGTCAATGATGGAATGAAGAAGATCATGAAATACTCTTCTCCCACTTTCATAAGTTATACTTGCAAGGAATATCTTGAATTCATTATCAAATGATATTGGATCCATTTTTGATATCCATGATACATGAGAAAAAATTTATGAGTCATCTAATACCTCCATTGTTCCCTATTGTGTTCATGGATTAGGGTTTATTAGATGAAAATATTGTATTCTCAACTATCCTACCATACTAGTCGTTAAAGTGACTATTAGGTTATTTTTTAACTCTTCACCCTAGTGATGGCCTATGGAGGACTTATTCATATTGAAGGATCTATGAATGAAGGTGACCTAAATGCATCATATATATTTATATATAAAAAATTTTAAATATCAGTATTATTGTATGTATCAAAAAATTGAGAAATTTGAAGATACATGTACAAGGTTATTTTAAAAAATAAGGTTCAATCGGATGTCCTGAAATTATATATAAATGAAAAATTATCTTAATATGGATGTTTTAATTTATTTGATTCAAATTATTGTACTTTCATTTGGATAAAATAAATACATGAATTTGAAAGTTCACTTTGGATTCATTTCCATTCATGGACCCTTTCTATTTATGAGTGACGCCTTGACCGAAGTCCTCAAAAATTATATGTTTTATTTTATGTATACTATTAAATATAATTTTAACATGAGGAGAAATAAATAAATTTATTTTATGTGGGATGAATAAACTCAATTTTGGAGATTGGGAGGTGATATATTGGGTATTATAATGTATAAAAATAATAATAAAAATTTCATCCGTGAAATTTCAATAAGCGGTGATGAATGTAATGAACTAAAAAATAATATTCTTTAAATAATTGCTATTTTGACTCCCATTAACGTTAAATTATATAATATAATATAATATAATATAATGAGATTAATTTTTTTTACGAAAATTAAATATAATGTGTTTATATGAAGTAGTACATCGAGGAAGTGTAAAAGAAAACACACACTATAAACAGTCAAGATATTATTTCATTAATTAAAAATGTTACATTTAGTCTAAAACAACAACAAGTAACAATGAAAATATTGAATTGTGATGAATAATGGGGGACTAATAAAGTGAATAATTAACTTCTACCCCACATAGAGCCCCTATAATCATTTTTCCCACAATTGTCACTATAATAATGAAAGATATAGTTAGTAATACAATATTAAATTAGGAAACTATTTTAAACCAAGATTCGAATTAAAGAGAATGTTTTATAGTGGGAATAATGGTATATTTATATGGAAATATGATCATCAGCCATTATATTTGAAAAATAATATAGTTGATTGACATTGTAACCATTATTTGAAAAAATATGGTAATTATTCTATGCTGGTTATGTCGATGCATTTAAATGATCGTAAAAAACATTTCATAAGAAAATTTGTATTATTTTCAACGAATATACACATAATATATAAAAATAAAATTTATGCTGATGTTTTAAATATTTTATTCTCAATGATAAATTTTATATAATTCTTTTTAATTGATAATATATTTTAAGGAAGCCCAATGTAATTTTATATAATGGTAATAATGTTAATTTTTCTACTAAATTGGTATTTTTTATTTAAGTAACTATTTATATAAAAGGTTTAATTATTTAAATTTTAAATTTTTTTGTGGAGTAAATTTTATTATTGGAATTGGCATTTTAAAATTAGTTTTGGTTGACATTTAACGAATTATGTGATAAATATGATTTTTTTTGTGAAAAAGTAAAATTTCTATATTAAGAGAAAGTGTATTTTTTGAAATCATTATAATATAATCATGATTAATCATTTAATGGTACATTTTTTAACAATCAATATTTTATTTAATAATTATAAAAATGAACTTGTAAACAATTGGTTGGATAATATGACAAATTATTCAATATTTTATCTTTCAAAACTCAGCCACCATTAATTATAAATAAAACCCATTAGTTATATCTCTCCACTTAAAATTCATGATTCATGTTTTTTTTCTATGAAATCAATTTCTCCCATGCTTCCCAAATGATATTAAGGTTCAAAACTAATTATTAAGGAATAAAATATTCAAGGTAAGGGATAAATCTCTTTCCATTTCATTTAAAGATATTCTTTGGTTTTAGTAATATGAATATAAATTTGATATGTTTTCATGGATTTTTAAATATCCATATTAATGATCTTATGATTTCTAGGTTATGAGAGGCCCCTTTTATTCTCAATTATATCTCCCATGAACCTTTATGTACCACTGTTATGCAGCTAAAATATTCCTATGACTTTCCATTCGAAACATTTGTGAATTGTATACCAATACACATTTTAACTCATGTGAATTCATCTAGTTGAAAATATAATTAATTTATTTAGGAATTAAATATATTTATCCTTCATTAGTTAATAATTGGATTAAATGGGATGAAAAATGTCCACATTTTTAATTATATTTGTGGCATTAGTATACATTTACATCTTATGACTATGATGGGTGAGCCTCGATAACGCTCCAATGCATTGGTAATCTTTTAAATTCATGATATTCCATCGATAATGGATAGATTTTTATGTTGGATACATTATGATAGGAGTTCACGGTGTTTAACCATGACATATGATCATGATGTCATGTTTAATGTTTTTTCCACATTCCAAAGTTATATTTATGCTATGATGTTATGTAATTCCTCATTGTTAATGATTATTACTCTCACAAATTTTTTTATATTATTATTTGTGTTCACTTGAATGTGTTTATTTACTCGATATCATTCGTTATTAATTCCCATATAGAGCATTATAGTTGAACACTATCATATAAATTTCCCCAATTCATCCCATGTAGTTTTAAACGAGAATTGGAATATTAGATGCAAGTTAAGGTTGTTTCAAATAATGTTATTTTCATTCATTTACAATTTTTATATGCTATTTAACTATTTCACAGAGAAAAAAGTATGCTTCATATTTTGGGTTTTACTAATAGTGATTTTTGGAAATAATTCGTGAATTAATGATTAAATATGGAATGGTTTATCATAACACATTTATATATATACCTGATAAATGAGAGAAATATATTCAGATCACTAATTTGAAATTGGAATTAAATCTAAAAAAATATACCCTCTCATATATTTTTCATTCATATGCAAACATCAAATGGGTGTAAATTTAATTACACTCAATGTTTTCATGTTAGGTATTCTATAATGTCACTATAGGATTTTGAAATATTCTCCATACATAACCCTTATAATATAAGTGATTATATATAATTATCAAATACTAGAATTTAATATATAAATTTATTAAGAAAATGTTAAATATAGTAATTTGATTATTATTTAAAAATTATATCCAAATAAAAATATATTTTTTGAATTCATATGTAACAATGTATATGTCCATAAATCATTATTCATGTGAGAACAATTCCAAATTACTTGGAAAATTCTCATTGAAAACTAATTTTATATGCCGCAGAATTAAGCATCCATTTATAATGAAATTAAATTTCTTAAATAATTAATCTATATATATTAACATTAAAATTAAATTAATATCTATTTAAATATATTTTATGTGTGAAAGTAAAATTTATCTCATATAAAAACATAAAATATAAAAATATATTGACAATAATGTGATAAAATTCATGGAATTAATGGTGAAACTTTTGATGTTACTATAGATTAATCCCTCAAATGGTAAGAAAATGAGATATTAACTACACTTAAATGCAGGATAACATATCCATTACATCAAAAAGTGGGGAAATTTCTATATAAACTATAATGAGCCACCCATGGTACACTATCCATTTTATGATCTCAAATATTTTAGTAGTTAAGAGTTTCCACAATTCAATCTGGTTTGGCTTTTGGGTGATTTTGGATCAAACCTAAGAAAATATGTTTTTTCCATTATAGGTTGGGTTGTATCTAGGTTTCTTCAATGTCCCAACATGACCTCACCCATAGTGGGTCAGGTTGGTTTTGTTATGTGAGGTCATCTAGAAAAATAGAGAATAATAAAAATTATAATATAAACCTATTGGAATAATAAAAACTAAATTAACTATGTAAAAAAATTAATATATATATATATAATCTAAATATACATATTTATAACATTTTATAAAAATTTATAACATAAAAGAAAATATATTTCAATAGATGAAATTTTATATAATTTAAATATTACATTTCATAATGTGATAATGAGTTTTCAAAACATTATATTACATAAATATAATATAGTATAATCAAAATATAATTTAAACATAAAAAAGATATAATTTAAATATAATTTCTAGTTTATGATTTATTTGTGCTATATGATGTTATACATTATTTTCATTTACATAATATAGTTAATGGTTAATATTTTGTTAATTTTCATAAATAATTATTAATTATTTTCCATTAATACAAATAGATAAAAATTAATTATCAATTATTACTTAATTTTAGTAAAAAATGCCTCATCAAATATTATTTATTTGTGACTAATAATGTTATGAATGGGAAAGATATATGATGTCTTGGATAAAATCTATATAAACTTTTATCCAAAATAATTATATTATTATAATGTGAATTACATTCATTAAAAGATAAGATAAATTAATAAAAAAATAAAAAAAACTACCTTACTGATAGGTTGAGACATTTTTTACTGTACTATGTATCCACTTATATAAAAATATATGATGATAATAATTTTCTTTGGGAAAAAAAGCAATGAATTCATTAACAATTTATTCCATTAAAATATTATTACCCTAAACTATATTATTTTTTAATAACATAATTATATTTATATTCTATTATTTGATCTTTACTTATAATTTTTAGGAGTAAATAGACTTAGATCATCATTCTCTTAAAAAATATGGAATCATAATGAATATCTACCAAAATTGTCTGTTAAACAATATAATTATCATATTTATAATCTATAAATATCAAAAAAAATAATGGTATTTTAATTAAAAATAAACCCAAATACATTATTGAAAACACTCCTATTTAATTATATTAGTGATGAGTGAAGAAAAATATAAATACCATTGATCACTCGACATCAACATGTCATGTAACATCTTGTTAAATTAAATCAGGTATTTCCCCTCTACATACATGTTTTCATCTTTAATTGGGTGCATCTAAGAACAGTTTAGGATAATTGGATTTTTTGTTAACAATTATCCAAATATAATGGATGTATGTTTGTTAGAATTAATGGAGTCTAGGTATAAACCTATAACGGTTTAGTGGTGTTCTCCCCAAGTTGGTATAATTCCCAATGTTTTTTGGTTTTCATGTTATAATTATTTGTTTTCACCGTGTAATAGGAATTTATACACCGTGTATTGGGAGTATGTGATTTGTTATTTTCTTCACAGTCATTTTTTGATATTAGTTCATGTTGTGAAAAGTATCACAACATGTAATGTTAAAAATTGGGGTTTCAATAAAAAGGTGGTCTGTTTTTTACCGTATATAAGTTTAACATAATACATTTTGTGTATATGGGTTACATGCTATGTAAATTTAGTGAGTTTCTACCCTGGGGAATTACATGGCTAATATTTCATTAATTATTACATATCCATCATCCCTCTTCACCAATGTATCTTCTTCGAAGATATTTAGAACCTTATTTCATTCAAATAAATTCATTTGGAGTTTTATCCTCAGGGAAGTTGTGTTTCATCTATCAAAGTGGGAGATCCCCCTGTTTCTTGGTTTCCTTCAATCATGGTATCCTTGTTGTACTATGTTTCATGTTTCATTGATATGTGATTATATTTATTCTTATTTCAGTCTATATCCATTGTGTGATCTTTTATTGGGGTACATTTCATTACTTGTTGTGGTGCAGAGGGACTAAATTCTTGGGGTATGTCTGGATCATTCAACTTTTCCAAGTATTTTGTCAAATTGAATCAATTCAGAGATGTTAATGTTGATTTTAGAGCCTCCATTATTATTTTTGTGTCCTTCCTTGTTGGTGGATCCCACTGAGGATGTTTGTGACCCATGTTTTTTGGTAGGAAGTTTCATATCAATCATATATTAGTGAACTGCATTGTACTGGTTATGTTATTATTTATTTTATAAAGAAAATGAATTTATCAGTTTATTATAAATGTGTGTTTAGAAATGGGGTTTTATAAAATATGGTTACCCTGGGTTCTAATAAATGAAAAGGTGTTTTCAAAGAATTGTGATTTTTTTTGAACCATGATTTAATAAAAGTGGTTTGACGAATTTGATTGTAAAATAGATAATATGGTCAAGCTTGGGTACTTAGATGAATGTTTTAGTATTTGGTCTCATCCAATATCTAGGTGTTTTATCATGGGGATTTCCCCTACTCCCTAGGAATGTTGTTATAGGGTCTTGTTTGAACTTTTGAAAGATTCACTTTTTTTGTGTTTCTTTAATCTCTAGACTCGATGTATATGTCTAGAGGATTTATGTGAACATTTCATTCTATCTTAGGTATCAGTGTAATATCTATCCTAACCCAGTGTGATCCGTGGAATTATGTTACCTATGATTCTAACCAATTTGTGCTGCTTTCTCTTCTACTTTTTTTTATACATACATGGATTTTTTATTATATGTGATAAATTATTTATTTTGATTCAATTCATTTTATATATATATTTATACGAAATTATTGGAAATAATTCTTCATCATTATCTGTAAATTGGGAAAAGGAAGAAATTAAATCATTTTTTGATTATTTGGATATGAAAAATATTATATGTAAATCATGGCATGTTTTTATTAAAGATGATCATGCTCAGATTATTTAACGGTGACATGATATTGATCACATGGGGGAGACCCTACTAATCCCATTATCCCACACCATTTGTATCCCTTTGGTTGTTTTTATATGGTGAAGTTTTATTAAATGTATGGAAATGAAATATGATGTAGTGAGGTAGTATGAATTTCTGTTAAATGGGTTCGAGTATATGGTGGCGTTATGGTGGGAGTTTACTAACACTTACACATGTAGATTTTGGACAATTTGATTTTTTTCCCTTTTCTGATGGACTTATTTGATAGAGATTTTTGTGATACCTTTTCAACTGTATGGTTTTTGTTGCTCTCTATCTTTTGTAGCTTATATTTATCTCTTCCACAATTTCAATCCAATGTATGTATATATTTCATGTTTTTTATTCAAGATGGGTGAAATTATTCACTTTTATTATTGTTTGATGCTGGGGTGATATTTGAAAACCCGTTTGGATTGGGATACCCCTTCATGTATGTGGAAGATCGGTTCAGGTGATAATATTGACAGGTTATCTGGGATTGGTCATTACAAACTGTAATCATTGATGGTTGTGTGTCCTAATGATTCCTTCTCTATGGACTATTGGTAGAATTGAGATAGGATTATCAGGACATTAGAGGTAGATTACAGTGATTTCATGGCCATCACATGTCAGGATGAGACTCAATTTATCATTGGATGTTTGGTTGTGTATATTTTATATTGTGTTTTGATCATAATCTCAGTTTTTCCTTATGTGTCATCTGGTTTGAACTGATATTATTTTGTTTGAAATCAACTATTGTATTTCAGTGTAAGGAATTATGCCTTTGACATGTTTTAAGAAAGTTACACATGAGGGTAAAACAAATTATCCTCAAAGAAATAATCCCCCAAATAATAATTTTATTTAGGTTGTTGTGTGGGAATTTTGTAATTTAGATCATAATATACCACAAGTCCATAACATAGTTATGGAGTTGTAGTCAGGAGATGGAGTAGAAATCGATCGATAACATGATTTATTATGTGATAAACCACCTTACTTTAATGGTATTAATGAACATAAAGAGAGGATTATTTTCATGAAGTGACTGATTAGGTTTTGGACTTCGTAGAAACTCATGAGATTATCATGTTAATGTGCATGGAATTCAGACTTAATGTCTCCAACCTGAATTAGTGGGACTCTATGGTATACAATGATATGTATATGAACTTGTATTGGAATAGATAAATATTCCGGCCTTCCAGCATTTTTTCATGAGTATCTTATGATTGAAAATTCATTAGTGTTCTTCCATTTTAAATCTAGGGAGCGTTTAGTGTCATTGTACACCAATTGATTTTGTCTGGTGGTTTTTTCACCAAAAGGTTGAATATAATGAAAAACTGAAAGCTTAGAAGTACATACAGGTTTTGTGAACAAATATAAAATCCTAGGTATTTATGTTGAATATTTGAACCTATGATGAGAAAGTGGATTAGGCTTTAATGAAATAGATTAATATGGAAAAAAAATTCAAACATTCTTCCCTGTATCTTCCATCTAGTGGCATCATAAGTGGTTCATGAGGGAAAAAATAAATTGGAAATATCATCACAATAGTGGTTGGGTAGATCTTTGTAGTAATCTTCTTTGATACCTCCATTTGTATCTAGTAGTGTAGCTACGACATGATATCAGTGTGGAATGTTTATATACACACGGTCACACCCTACTATTCAATTCCATGCGTTGACTCAAATCCTCATTTGGTTCTTAGATTTATCTTGTTTTCCAGGTGTTTCGGGTTTGAAATTTTTGTGTCACATGTATTCTTAATCTATAATCATAGAATTGGTGGTATTGTATGGTACATGGACTCCTGTTTTGTTAAAGATATGGTATGAGGTAATGGTGTTTTAGAGTTTGATTAGTGACACTCCTAGTGGAACCACTTTTGATGTATGTTGTTGTCGTGGTTTGTACCCTGGAGTTAGATGAGTTTTGGGGTGAAAAAATGTATCATTTACTACCATTTTTACCCAATTATTAGCCTATATTTTCACTTTGTTTACCCCCATGGACCCCCAAAAAGTGGAGGATAATGGAACAGTTTTGGGTGTCTAGAACATGCCGCACGGTTTGGCCACACAGTTTACTAAACCACGAAGCAAACATAGGAAAGGGTGTCCAGTTCATTAAAAACATTTTGTAATTCCTATTATTCCCTTATAGAATAAAACCAAATCTGCTCTATTCTTCCCCATTTCTCACTCTACCACCGCGAACATCCTCCAAGGTCTGTTACACTCCCTTGGATCTCATTTTTGAAGGAAGATTTAATGGATGAGACAGCATAATCAAGCATGTACATCATTCATTCATTTATTTCTTCATTATCCTTAGACATTAGTATACCCTTTTATGTTTTTCCTCTAATCCAGATGATAGGGTGTGTACCTAGGGTTTAACATCTTATCATTTGGCTTAAATCTCGATGTTTTAGGGTTTTCTTCACTTCCTTGAGGTGGGATTGTGGTGTAGTTGATGTTCCCCACCATGAATTGAGGGTTCTGACCCAATCGGAAAGTGATTCCTTGTGTAAGAAATTATTAATCAGTTAGCTTTATTTTTTAATTAATTTATCATGTCCCTAATCTATTTTGTGTGGTGAGAAACTCATTTCTGGAAGAATTAGTATGGCATTTAGTATTAAATATACATTTTTGTTTGTAGTTGTGTGTTCTTTAAAGGGAAGCCATGTGATATCTGGTGTAGTAGTTATATAACATATAAAAGGTATTTACACGTTGTTGGAAGGGGATGAAAATTATAGTTTGATAATTATTTAGTGCCATGTGGGCCTTTAAATGGGGCTTTGAATGGGTTTTATGGGTAAAACATTCTCATACTTCTCTAATGTGTTTATGGAAATGTGTGATTTTCATGTGTATATTTTGTGATATTGTTTTAGTTAATTTTATAATTCATTACAGTGGTATAATAATTGATTCCTGGGATTCCAATTCTATTTTGGAGTGGTATGGGTTTGATTTTGGACTTGAAAGAGTGTTTTGAAATGGGGTTTTTTGTACAGAACATCGTTATACCCATTGGGATTGTTTTATGAAAATTGAAAATGATTTTGTGAGTAAAAAAAAGTGGGAAAATTATGTACATGTTCTGTTTTTTTGAGTGTATTATCTTAAAATGGGATTTTGAATGGTAGAGTGGTTATTTAAGATGTCAAACAATATTAGAATGTTTTATAAATGGATGGAGTGTTTTATTAAATTTTGATGTGGGTGAGAAACATGTTTGTGGGATGTTTCATGTGGGTGTGATGATAAAATGAATTTTGTTGGTGAAAAGGGTATTATGAAAAATGTGTGAGGGATGTTCTGTGATTTGGAATATCTAGGAATGGTTATAGTAATTTTTTAAAGGATTTGTTAAATTGTTAAAGGGATTTGAAAAGTTTTGTGATCTATTCTGTGGTGAGTATGATTTAAAAATGCATTTGAATGAAAAAGTGGCCTTTGTGAGTTATGTGATATTCATTTGGGATTTTGCTGAATGTGTTGTGTGGATTTTGTATTTTCATGTTAAAATTATTTTTCATGGCTTGTTGAACTAGTTTTTTCATAAGAGGGAAACCCTGGTATCTAGGTGGTCAGACGTGTACTAGTATGCTAGTGATCCCATGGGGTTTGGCCACAGTTTCACAAAGAAAGATTAATGATGATAAAACTATATATAAAATTATGATAATGTTGTTGGGGTATAACTAGGTTATATGTATGATCAATACTATTCACTCATGTCCTCATGAACAGATATTATGATGGTTAATTTCACCGATATACAAGGTACCTGGGACCTACAACAAGCTAATTCCAAGGGCTTATTTCCCATTTCATGTCCTCATTGATAGATTTATTCTTACTGTCGTGATATGTTATGTTGGGATGGAATTTTTAGTTGGTTAAATATTTTTATTTAAATGTATTCATTCATTGGAATAGCTCACTTGAAAACTTTTTTTATTTAAAGTTTCATCTTTTAGAAATTATTACTAGCATTTCATGTCTTGAAAACATGCAATATTTTCATCATCGAATGTTTATCACATGGAATTTCTAAGTGGTGTTATCCTAATGGGATTTCGATCTCACAATAATTACACCTAGGTTGTAAGTAGACTTGATTATGAATTTTTTTTAGGTTTCGGTATAACATTTGTGCATATGGTTCAAATATTTAGGGGTCAATCGTGATACGATGTGGTGGAGATGGCTTGAGGGTGGTGCATCTTACCATGTGGAGGTTCTTGGGATTCCTTTTTTAACATTTTTAATGGTCCTTGAACATGGTTATAAATTGTGTAATTTAGTAATGGAATTTATTAAAAGAGTCTTTGTCTTGAAAAATCTATATTAGTTTTAATTTAATTTTGTGTCAATGTATGTTTATAAACATGAGAAAATAATTCCCAATTTTAATTTCATGACACATGAGAACATGTTAAATACTATGGGTATTAGGAATTCCCTTCGGGTTAGGTCATGGGAAAATTTGGGTGCATGATTCGAGGGTGACCAGATTCGCTTTGTGAAAAAATGGTATCAAAGGGTGTTTATCTCTTTGGGTTATGTTATCTGAGGAAATGTCGAGATAGTATAAATTTAGTATTTTTGGAAGCTAATGTTCCAGTTATGGGTTGTGTTCCTGGCCAAAACACCTCATGACGGGATTCGAGTTGTTAAGGTAAGTTGGGATTTATCTAAGTCATTTTGTGTTCTTGGATTGTTGATTATTATCGAAAATAAAAAGAGTGTTCGTTTAACGGTCTCCATGAGCTCATAGGTCATTGAAAGCCATGTGGATCCGAGGATATTTCCCTATAACACACTCTGTGATGGTGATGTGATTGGAATATGGATGCCAACCATACTTCCATGTCACCCACCAAAACTATTTTCCTCTCATATTTTCTTGTGTTCTTTAGTTTTGAAATCATGGATGTTCAGTTTCTACGACAAATTGACATGGTTCATAGAAAAAGTTATGTTTTTTTGAAATTATTTTCTAATAATGTAGAAATGGTTATATTTGTGAAATGGTATAATTTAATTGATTTTTAATGAGATTAGATGATTTGAAATTGAATTGACATATTTGGAAGTGAGTTCATATCTGAATGGTTGGGCTTTTCTAAAAAAAATCTATGTTTTAAACATGTATTTTGACCATGTGCTGAGATCAGTTGATAAATAGGATGTATATGTTGAATGTTTTGGTTTTGGAAAGTGGATTTAAATTTTTTTAACAATTGGTATATCCATGGGAGACCAAGTGAATGGGGTTATATGGGAGGATGGATGGTAAATGGCCCAACTGGATGAGTTCTGGGATGGATATTAGGAGGGTTCCATGTACGTCATGGAAACATGAATCTGTGAAGCTCATGGCATGCCATTGGTGGATATGCTAATTATTGAACTTTTTATTTTCAAATAGATGATTTTAAAAGAAAACATGATGTATTTATGACAAGTTAGGGATGGTGTGTCTTAGGTATTTTTTGGAAATTTAATTTTTGTGGTATTTTTTGAGTTCAATAAACCCTCTTGTTTGGACGATGTTTTGGGTTTGTGTTTGGTCGGTAAGCTAGGTTGAAGGGATAGCTAGTAATCTCCATAAGGGAAATTATTTGGGACGAATTTACGGTGGTTCCCATAATTTGTTTGGATCTGGTTTTGTAACACGTTTTGACTAATGGACCATCTTGTTTGGGACCATGGGTTTTCTCGTTGGATAAGGTATGTCCCCATTAAGTGTTAGTGCACAACTACAGTGCAACCCAGATTATTTCGCTGTTGGAAAACACTCTTTTTGATCAATATATGGAATATTTTTCTCGAGCATTGGATATTGAGTTTACACCTTTTCCATTCTTGATTTTTTGGATCCTCTTGTAGTATGATAGTGCATAGGGAATATTGAAATAGACCATAGATTCAAAAGTTAAATGATTCATTGATAGTGGAAGTGGTCTCGAGTTGTTAGAGTGGATGAGTGTCTGGATGGTTTCTAAGAGGGCATCTGGAACTTTCATAGTCTCTTTGAAGTAGGTGTTTATATTAAACCACGAGTGTGGGGAATCTAGTCATGAGAGGAAATTATGGACACTTTCTGGAATAGTGTAATGTTTGTGGACATTGCTTGGGTTCCCCTAAATTTATTATTTATTTTAGTCATGATGGTCATTTTCTGTGAATCCTTGGGATATCGTGTCCTTATTTGACTATAAATGTGAAGTTCATGCAGTCCAATAAGAGTCTATGTTATGTTGAGTGAATGTCTCTCCTAAAAAAACCTCAAAATACTCTATTTTAGAGGAAGGTGTTTATATGTTCCCTTTCCTTCTATTTTTTCTCATCCAAAGTAGAACTTTGTGATGTGTGTGAATATTTTAAGCCTTTGTTTCAGTGAAATGTAAGGTTTTATTAAGGTGATATTAGAGTGTGTTGTGTCTCGGGGAACCCATATGGGATCAGGGTATGGTTTTCGTGGCACTGAAAAGAATAATTCCGTTTATGGGGTTTCCAATGACTAACTACGAGGCCAATGATTATTGAATCATTTGAGCTCTATCCATTGGTCCCAGAGAGAATTTGACACACAGTTAGGGGAAATCCCAGGGTCATTCAATCCATTGTAAAAAAAATAAATTTTGGGGTTATTCTGTACTAGCCCAAGATAGTCAGTTATGTAGGTTGAACCATATGGAAAGGATACCCACTATTACTCTCATGTGATCACTTTTAGAAAAGTATAATTGATGTATAACCCTTTTATTGGTAATTTTGTTTGGGCATTCCCCTATTAGTGTCCCGATTCTCACTCGGAAAAACATATGTTATCATTTATGGTGGGGAGAAAATTTTTGTATCCCCATACTTGTAAATAAAATTTTTTTGGGCTCTAGTATTGGTGGTGGGTAGTATGGTATAGAGAAATCTAACATCCAACATCTTCCTGGGGTAAAAGTTCGGATTAGAGAGCGGTCAATAGTTTTGTTAATTTATGGTAAGTGTAACCTTGTTCATTTGAGTAAATTTCCTGAGTTCTGTTTAGATATTTTATGAAGAGTTCTATTTTTGCATAAATTTTTAATTTGGTTTATCATTTTTGGAAAGGGATGTAATTTTTTGTTTTTGAGAGAGTATTACATCTTTAATTGATAATTATATGTCTTTTTTCCATTGGGGGTGATGCTTAGTAAATGAACAAATATTGGTTTCTATGTTGGGTTAGGTTTTTTCTCTTTCCATGGTGTAGATTTCGAGTGGTGTAAATCATTATGTTAGGGAGAATTATCCCATCTGGATATTCTATTCCATTCCTTTTCTCATATCCACTTTTGGTTCTTATCTATATCATGGTTTCTGGGTGTTCAGGGTTTGAATTGTTTTGCCTATTGTGTTCCTGATCTATGAACATGGTCTTGGAGGAATTTTATGCTACTTGGAATCGTATTTTTTCAATGGGGTGGTGTGAGGTTTTTTTTTATTAAAGTTTTATTAGTGACAATCATATTGGAACCACTTTGTGCGGTAGGTTGTTGAGGTGGTTTGTACCCTTGATTTGGATGAGTTTTGGGGTGAAAGGGACATTTTCTTTTTTTGGATTTTCTCTCCTATCCTCGGCAAATAATTCCACTTTCATTTACACAATGTAACCCCAAAAATTGGAAACGAATGACATGGTTTTAGGGTGGTCGAAATAGGATGTAGGGTTTGGCATAATGTTTATTAAACTGTACAGTCAAACCATGAAATGGTGTCCAGGTCATTAAAAACATTTTGTAATTCACATTATTTCTATCCTAAATAATCCCAAATACACTCCATTAATCCCCATTTCATGTCCTACCTCCATTGATATCATTTAAGGTCTATCAACCTCCCATAGAACCCGTTTTTAAGTGTTCTTTAATGGGGTAAAAACCAAAATCATGCAAGTATGTATTTCTCTATTTTATTTCATTCTTCCCCTTAGGGGTTTTCCCACCCTTTCATTAAGATCCTATTTTATATATTCTAGTTTTCAAAACTAGGGTTAACATTCTATTCTTTTGGGATAATGCTTGAGGTTTTAGGTTTTTTTTTACTTCCTTGAGGTGCGGTAGTGGTGCGATTGATGTTTCACACCATGAATTGATGTTTTTGACACAATTGGTAGGTCATTTCATGTGTAATAATGTATTGATGAGTTATATTTCTTGGTTTATGAATTTATAAAGATCTTATTCTATTGTGTGTGGGGAAAAAACCATTTTTGGTAACATTAGTAATGCATTTAGTATTAACGGTACATTTCTGTTTTTAGTTGTGGGCTTCTCAAATGTAACTCATTTGATATCTTATGTGGTAGTATTATAAAATATGAATGTGATTTACTATTGGTATAAAGGGGAAGAAAATTATTATTTGATAAATTTTTAGTGGAATGTGGGCCTTGAAATGGTGTATTGAATTGATATTATTTGGAAAACTTTGTTATATTTCTTGAATGTGTTTATGTAAATTTGTTATTTTGATGTGTATATCTTGTGATATTATTTGAGGTAATTTTATAATTCTTGATATTGGTCTAGTAAATGTTTCAAGGGATCTCAATTCTACTTTGGAGTGTTATTGGTGTGATTTTGGCCTCGAAAGAGAGTTTTAAAAATGGGTTTTGCGTACAGAACATGGTTATACCTCTTCCGTTTATTTAATGAAAATTTAAAATGACTTATAGAGTTCAAAAAAGTCGAAAAATGATGTAAATGTACTGTTTTGGTGATTGAATTCACATAATATGGGGGTTTTGAAAGGTAAATAGGTTATTTAAGATGTCCAGTATTTTTAAAAAGTTTTATAAATGGCTGATGTGTTATATTAAATTGTGATGTGGGGGAAAAACATGTTTGTCATATATTTAGTGTGAGTGTGATGTTAAAATTAATTTGAAGGTGAAAAGGGTATTATGTGAAATTTTTTTGGGTTGTTATGATAATTTTATTATCTTAGACATGTTTTGGAAAATAAATGTAAACAATTTTTTGAATTTTTAATGGTATTTGGAAGATGTTGTGGGCTATTTTGGTGTGAGTATGATTTCCAAAATCAATTGAATGAAAAATTGGATTATTTTACTTATGTGATATACATGTTGGATGTATCATTAATATGTGATGTTTATGTGGTATTTTAATGTGAATATTTTATTTCATGGCTTGTTGAACTTGTTTGTGCACAATAGGGAAACCCGAGTATTAGGTGGGTGGACGTGTACTAGTATGCTACTGATCTCATGGGTTGTGGCCTCAATTTCACATATAAATATTAAATATGGGAACATTAACTAATCTATGATGATGATAATGTTGGGGGATGACCTGGTAATGGGTATGATCCCTAGTAGTGGCTCGTGAGCACGATAGTGGATATTTTGATTGTTACTCTCACCGAGATATGAGGTACCTGAGATACACATCTAGATAGTTCCTAGAGGTTATTTCTCATTACATGAGATAATTGGATGATTTATTATTACCATAGGTATACAATATGTTGGTCTGGAAATTTTTTTTGCTTTGGTATTTGTTTTAAAAGTGTTGATTCTTTAAAATATCCCACATGAAAACTGTTTTTATTTAATGTTGCATCGTTTAGAAATCGTTACTATAATTTCTTAATATGAAAACTTGGAAGCATTTCAAATTTTAATGTTTGTGCCATGTAATCACTTAGTGGTGATATCCTACTGAGATTTGGCTCAAACCAAACTTACACCTTATGTGTTTTTATACATGGTAATTTTTTTATCACAGGTTTGTGTACAAAAGTTTTGCCAATGGTTCAGGTATTTGGTGGTCCATCAGGATGCAGTTTTTTGGAGATAGATTGATAGTAGTGCCTCATGCCACGTAGAGGTTCTTGGTGTTCCTTTATTTGGTTATGTACCTTTGTAATGGAATTTGATCATGATTTGAAATTGTTAAATTAAATTATGGAATTTATTAAAAGATTATTTGTATTGAAAAATAATTTTTTTATTGGGTTTGTTTGTCATTGTATGTTTATAAACTCAGTTAAATCATTCAGAGTTTTAATTTTATGATACCTGAGCACTTGTTCCTACCCGTATAGATTGGAAAAACCATTATGGTCTTGTCGTGGGCTAGGTTTGGTGACAGTTTTGAGGGAAACCAGATTTGGTTCCTAACACAACCGATATTCATTTCCTTCACCTGAAATGATGTACAATAGTTGAGGATGTTTTGGTTATATTAAGAGTTCCTATCAAGCTATGTATAAACATTGATATGTTTTGAGATATTAAACTCCAATGGATACTATGGAATGGTTATATGCTTTAAGCGATATAGTGTTCCGACCACATTCCTTAGAAGTGAAGCACCTTCATGAAGTATATGAGTCTCTGGTGGGGGTAGGTGTCGGTCCAGCGATTATGAGAGGCATCATTATTAATATTTCCTTGGTATAAATTTCATTATTTGATAGTGGTGTTTCCCACACATTTATATATGGTCATTATATTTATATTATTAAATTTCTAATGGATCTCATGTCCTTTGTTATGGAGATAATGAAACGACATGGAAATAGGAAATAATATATGTTTCAGTGTCCTTGTGTGATATCAATAGCTGATGTGGAGATAGATTATAATTGTCTTGTTCCCGATCAGGATTTGTTTGAAATCATCATTGGGAAGGATTGAATTGTTTATAATCATGATAAGGTAGATTATTATCATCAATGTGTCTCATTTATTTTTCATTATGGGATATCTATTGTGTTTTATGGAGGGTGGAATTTGAGTTTTGGTCATGTATGACCTTACCACATAGAGCTCATGTGATTTATATATACTATTGTAATTCTATAGAATAAAATTTCTTATTTTGGATTTTCATTAAGTTTTTAGGGATTCTCCTGACACTACCAATCATTATTTTTCTTTGACTCCCTTAGATATGGATGTATAGTTTACAATTGCCATGAATCTAGGTACATAAACAATTTTTATACCTTCTTATCATATTTCATAATTGGAGATAATATATATCTTGGTTGATTTGGATGATTTACTAGAGAAGGGTTTTGTTTTACCATGTTTTTTCTTTGGGTATCCCTAATGCCCTTTTCTAAGAAGGTAGATGGTTCACTTAAACTATGTGTGGACTATTGGAAATTAAAGTGAGTAACTGTTAAGAATAAGTATCATTCATCTCATGTGTGTTATTTGTTTTATCAGATAGTGGGGTGAAAGTGGGTTTCAATGATTGGTATTCAGTTATATTATCATCAACATAGAGTTCATGAGTGTGATATATGAAATATAACATTATAGAAAAATATTGGTCATTATGAATATTCTATGATTCAATTTGGTCTAACTAAATGCTACTGTGACTTTTATGGAATTGATGAATAAGATAATATAGCTGTATCTCGATACTTTTTTAGAGACTTGTGGATGATTTTTTAGATTATTTGAGATTTTATTCAGACCATGATCACTATAAGATTTTAGTTTTGAAAAAATAGAGGAGTCCCTTTTTTATTGATATATTGCAAAATGAACCTTTTGTATTATTGAAGTAAAGATATTGGGGGACATAATTTTGAATCATGGCTTATCATTTTATCCAAAGAAGGAGAAGGATGTTTTGTCATGGGAATAACTGTGAAATTGATTTGAGATTTGAAGATTCCTTGGATTTTTTGGATACTAATGATGGTTCATTAAGGTCTTATAAATGTTTGAATAAACTTTGACCGCACTTACTAGGAATTATTGAAATTCACATGGGACTCAAAATTTCATTCTTCTTTCAATGAGCTCAAAATACTTCTGAGATAGACTCATATTCTAATCTTACATAAGATCACTATGTGGAATATGGTTTTTTGTGAAGCTTATGATGCAATTTCAGGTTGTGTACATATGATTGATGATCATTGTGTGTCTTATGACTCACATTAAATTCAACCACTTGATAATAATTAACCCAATATTTATTTAGATATTTCCATATAATTACATACACTTAATTTTTGTTCATACAATCCTTCTTGGGAGACGTTTAGAGTATTTTCTCACCATAATTGTTTGTCTAATATATTTTATCATAATTTTTTGAATTTCATATAGAGGTGGTGGGTGGAATACATTCAGATGCTTGAAATTAATATATCCTACTCTATGGTGAAGGGTAATGTTGTTGCATATGATCTTAGAAAGAACGTTCCATCATAAGATAAATTGTAATCAACCGTAGAGTGGAATCATATGGGAATTTTCTCTTAGTCACATATGGATACTTTGGTGGATATTTTAGGTAGGGTTATGACTAGTGTTCATTTATCATCATCTCTCATTGAGTTTATTCTATAGATTTAGCAGCATGATAATGAGTTCAGTGATATTTGAGAAACCCATTATGGTGGGGAGACTATTTTTGGTTGATCACATTCTTGGGATTACATTCGTAATTTTGCGGATCATTAAGTTATCCCAATATCATTAAGGAGATTGGTTTTTTTATATCCATAGTTCTTCATTGGTCATTCATTTAAGCACTAGGAAGATTTATTGTCACATGATACAATGATTCTGGTGGTCGGGTAGGATGTATGATTTTTCTGATTAGTTTTCCTGCTATTACACCTTCTAGTAGATAAATAAATTCTTTTGAAAAATTTATTTATTCTCTAGATTAATTCTATTCAATTTAGGAAACTAGAATAGATGAACATGTGTATTGTTTTAGGATTAACATCGAATCCCTGAGGGAGGAATTCTTACTGGGTGGTTACTGATGAGTTAACAAATCCATCAAATTTCATTAAAATCAAATACAACCATAAATTTAGTGACCTTTGATGTATTTATATGTAGTAATTAGTGAGGTTACATGGGCTTCCTCAAGAAATTGTTTTAGAAAGAGAAACTATATTTACATTAAAATTATAGGGGAGTCTCTATGAGGTGATGGGGACTCAGGATAGGTTTATTATACCTTATGATCACAAGACATATAGTGAGATGAGATCATGGAGGATATTATTCATTCTTATGTCTTGAATTTTGGTGGATCATGGGACATCCATTTATGACTAGTTGAGTTTTCCTATAATAACGGGATTCACTAGTAAATAAGAATGGATCATATATATGAATTGAATAGTACCCCATTTAGATTACAACATTGTTGGGAGGATGTTAAAAAAACTCATTTTTTACAGAGTTTAGTTTTGGAGGCTTCTCTGAGGATTCAAGTTATGTGTCTGAGCCTTGTTATGTATCAGAGTTGACATAAATCTTAAGCTGATCAGTGGAATTTCACTTTCTCATTTCCATAGGTGAATTGGTTCTCATAATTTTGACTCATTATTTGGTTAACCATCAGATAATAAAATAGGGAAATATGTCTTTGAGATATATGGATTTTAGGTTACAATTATCAGCTCTATTGACATTCACTTGAGATTTTTTTCACATATCACAACTGAAGAAATACCAATTTGATCCCTCTCCTATTCTGAGTTGAGAAGAGATCAATTAAGAGATAGATGTTTCTATTATGAATAAAGTTGTATAGATCATTGAATCTCATGGGATGGTCTTCTATGGTACTTATATTCTATTAGATGGAGTGTTATTGTGGTGTAGATATGATTTTCATGAGTACTGGGAGTGTGAGTCTTTTAGGAGGGATTAGTGGCCAAAACCCTTTAATGGGTTTCGATCATACACATGAAATCCTAGTGATTGAATATTTTATGGTGGATATTTTGTAACTTATTGTTACCAAATTTTATGTACATCACATATATTTAACTGTTTTCCACTTTAATTGAGAATTTATTTGGACTATCAGGGATATAAGGAAATTATTGGGGAAAAGGAATAAAATTTTAGGGATGTATATTTATTTGAATTAATCTATTCTGATTATCAATGTGTAATGGAATTCTATCATTCTCCATGAGTTTGGAGAACACATAATGTGTTTTTTGATTCCATGTACTAATATTTTGTTATCAATATGCTCTAGGAATTAAGATGACATGTAATGGGATTATATGACATGGAATATTTTTCTGGATCATGTCATGTGATGATTATATAGTGTGAAAGTTTACACAATGGGTAAATATTACACACTGTGTAAGGATACAAATAAGGTTTCTACTAAAAGGACGATGATTTTGTGAGTTATATGGACCCCATGAACTATACAACATGTAAAGGGGGTACACATCATGTAAAATTATGGAGATGGACTTTTAGGGTGCTTTATGGATGATATTTTATTCATTATTATTCGTCCTTAATCCCTCTAAACCTAGAACTATTCAATAATTCTTTTGGGAACCAATTTTAATTTCAGATGGATTATTTTAGTGTTTGATCAGTAAATTTTTTTGTTATACCGCTCTAGGAAAATCTTTTCGCATGTTTCTTAATTTACTTAAATTCTTATATCCTTCTTGTGATATGTTTCAGGATCCATTTATCTGAGATGATATTACTTATTATTTCTTTCTAGATTCATTATGCGATATTGTTCTATGGGGCCTTTCTTTGTTGGTTATGGTTTGGCAGGTGTGCATTCTTGAAGGAATTTTTGATCATTCCTCTTCATTAACAGTATTCTTATATTGAATCAATATTGATATGTATAAAATGGTTCTAGGGCCTCCATTATCATTTTTGTTTTCATATTTGTTAGTGGATACCATTGTGGGTGTGTGCTGCCTGGGTTTTGAGGTAAGTGGTTCCTTATCTAGATTATTTTGGTTAACTACATTTCACATGTTATTTTAAATATTTTTTAATAAATGTAATTCCATGATTGAATGATCAGAATTGTTAAAATGAGAATATATTTTTATAAAATATGTTTCTACACTAGTGTAGGTTAAAGAAAATGTGTTTTCATGTCATTTTGAAATATATTTGGGAAATGGGTTTCAAATAATGGTTTGAGGGAAACTGTTTGTTGGTTTGGGCAGGAAAATATATAACATGGGATGCCTTGGGCACATATGTTGATGGTGTAGTAACAGAACTTTTCCACTATCAGGGGGTTCTCTCATGGTGAATTTTGTTTCACCTTAGGCCCGTTATTCTATGGAAATGTTAGACCAATTAGTGGGATCAGTTTTAGAGGTTATCTAATGCTCTCTAGACTCAATGAATATGTCTACAGACTTGATGTTTGTGAAATTAACTATATTAGGTATGAATGTACTAGCTATCATAATCTTATGTGTTGCATGGTATGATGTTACATATGATTTAGGCTGTTTTTTATGATTTTTTTTTAGTATTTTGGTTGTACTACAATGATTTGATATGATATGTGATACCTAATTGGTTTTTATTCAATATAACAGTTTTTTGATGATATGTGATACCTACTTGAGAGTGTATCCAGTTTGGTCTATTACATGTCATATCATCAATTCACAATTTTGTTAGTTATATAATAATAATAATAATAATAATAATAAAATCTATATCTAATGATTTATGATTTTCCTATTAACATTATCATAGTCATAATACATGTGTATTACATGAATATCACTATATTTCCATAAATATATATATAAACAGAAAAAACAATTTCTATTAAATTTTGTATAAAATCACCAAGGAATAACCAAAAATATATTTTATCATGTCTCTAGTACTAAATTTATAGATATAAATGTCTCAATATAAAATAATAGATATGATTTTCATCTGATTTGGTGTTTTAAGGGAATGCTGGAAACACATATTTTCCCAATAAACTACAACACTTATTTTTTTCAAATCCATATTCTATTTAATTATTTATAAATTGTGAATTAAAATCTATTACAAATTTTAATAAGTCATGATCAATTTTATATATGTAAAGATAGATATAATATAGGATATTAATCACCATGACCATATTCACTGAGGCATGGGTCGAAGAAAAGCGCATAAAATAGTAATAAAACATAGTAATAATTGTTTATATAAAATTACACAATTTATAGAAAAAATGAAATTAATATTACATACAAAAAATTAAATTACTTTATTGATTTATATATATTTATTATTTTATACTCTGGTAATCTTGGTATTTTTGTTTATTTCTTAAAAATTCCAATTATGTAAAATTCCCCACAGTTTATCTAGATGGGATATATGAAAATAAATATTTCACTATGGTATAAACAAGTTGAACTAATGTTTCATTACCAATATATATAGGTTAATATATAAACTATAATAATGTATCTATTAATTTAGTCCTATGGAAAAATTATTATGTTTACATGTACATATTCATATAGGTGATCATCCTAGAGTGAATACAATAATAGAATATGATTATAAGTACATATAAAACATGTCCAGTCATTTAATAGATTAAAATAATGAATAATTAGTTACAAATACATTATAAATGTCTTTCTAAATCAATATTGTTCATTCCCCCCCCCCCACTCCCACCAATATGGATTAAATTCATTAAAAATAGAACAATACTAAAAGAATGAAAATTTTTGTAATTTTTTTCAAGGTTAATAATAATAAAACATGGACCACATCACCTGAGATTGAGAATGAATAATATATTTTGTAAATCCAAACATTGACACCCCTTGTTTCCTCACAATGTGGTTTAGAAATAGCTGTCTAATTAATGTATATATGTTGATATCCTTATATATCATCACTCTTTTATGATTACTCACCATATGAATTTGGATACTCTTCAACAAGAGAATTGATTATTTTTTGCTTCTTGAAATTGATTTTTTCAACATGTAATGTTTCAAATTCAAATATGTAATCATAATATCACTTGCTATCAATATTAAATAAGATATATGATGATTATCTTAATATATCTGAAAATACCAAGGTTAAAATATTTACTTGATAACAATGTATAATACCTTCCACCATAATGAACTGTAAATTAAAAAAGGGGCATTATATTGTTACAGAATTTTCATTTTAGAATATCATATTCCAAATATATATTTCATATCACAATAATACATATATGTTTTGTCTATTTATGATTACATGTGAGGAATTAAAGAAATATAATCTAACTACTACAAAACATTATTTAAAAGAAATTTTTTTGGCATTATTATTTTGTATAAATTGATTTCAAAAACCTTATCCAATTATATGGATCACATATGATTTATTTTATATTATTTTCATTATTATTAATATTAAAGTGTTCCTTAACAGGATTGAAAAACATATATCTCTACCAACACACTATTGTCATCATATTTTTCTTATAAAATAATGATATTCTCCTCCAATTCAATTTAAATAAACTCATGAGATTAATCTTACATTCAAAAGAGAAAAAAGTGAATAAAATAATAGAATTAGAAAAATTGATATCATTCTTATAATTCCATCCAATATGGATGGGAATAAACATGAACCATAAACCCACCATTAATCATTGTCATTATGAGTTAGATTGGAATGTACTTATGCAATGGTTGTTTCTATGGCCATTTGAAATATTTAAATACATGGAAGACTTAAATCATGATGATACCATCATTTATTTAATGTATAATAATAATTATTGTTACTCGCATGTTATCATTAGAGGATCGTTCATGTATTTGATCAGTGGAGGGTTACTTTTTATTTGAACGATTATATTGTATCCTATATGGTTTAATTAATCATGGATAAACACATGAAAATCTTATTTACTAATGAAATACTAATATCCTTCCAAATTATTCCATTCACCCCTATAAATATCATCTTTATGATTATTTCTCTATCTTCATTAGATGGAAAAAACTAAAAATGAATAATATATTATAGAAAATTTGGGATGATTAATTTATATCCTCGTATATTTAAGTTACAATATAAAATTTTTAGGGGAAATATATTACCTTATTGAAAAATTATTTATTATTTAATTAAAAATGTAAATACATATATAATTAGATATGAATTTATAGATTTTTTCTTAAATTGGATGTTGAATATTCAAAGCATATAATTAACGAAAAATTAATCTTTTATGGGAACAATCTCAATTTAAAAATATATTAAACACAAAAACTATGCATATCAATTCAAACATAAATTTGAAAAATTACTCCCAAATAAATTTTAGAAATTCATTCAATTTTAATACATTTATTTTCATGGTTATGAGGGCTTATATGAACTGAAAAAGGTTTGATATCATCAAAAGATTTTAATTTACTAAAATAGAAACATTTTAATTAATATTGGAATCAATAAATTAATTATTTTTAAAATTTTAATCCTATTAAATACTCAACATGATGTATTACTAAGTGATTTAGAAAAATCATTCAAACTGAAAAATTTTATAGAAAGTATCACAAAAATTATTATCTTAGGATTTTTCACAAAGGCCACAATATTGAAAAAATATCATTAATCACTATAATAATAATTTAATAAAATCACTTATCACCACATTCTTATTTCCATGGAAACATTTAGATGTGATATAGTATTCATTTACGTATATTAATTTTGAAATATAAAACAAGGTAAAAATATTTTTAAAATTTAAATTTCTATTAACTCAATCTGTTGATATTTAGTAACACATGGGTTTTTTCTTTTGATATTCAATAGTAAATACATAAATAAAAAAACTACCTATAATTAATTATATGTGAATGTAAACACTATTTAATAAAAATATGAATTTATCTACAATATAAAAAAATCAACCATAACATGAAAAATTGTTATTTCATTCATTTTTTGAGGGAATGTTTGAATAAAGTATACCACAAGGTATGTATCAATATAAAATGACAATATATCATAAAATTTTAATGTGATTGAATGTGGTTTATGAATAATTTTGTATGATAATTTTTGAAATATTTATAAAATTTTATTTCAAATGGAAATTATTCTTCTCCAATAATAATGTTCACTAAATAATTAATATATTATAACAACCACTAAACTCTAGTAATTTTTTTTGGAATGTATTCATTGATTTAATAATATTTAAATTACAAAGATAAGTGGGTTTATGTTCGTTAAATAATCACTATAAATTTATTATTTTTTATTAGTTTCTTAGATATCATGTACATTGAATTTTATTCATTATGTATAATTATATATTTAATTTAAAAAATACATAACTCTACTTATCTATTGAAGTACTAAAATTGTATTGAATATTTTTACTATCTCTAGAGTATCATCAAAACACTAAAAAATTTATGTTAATATTTATTGTTAGTTATATATAAGGCACTAAAATTAAAATTTATTATATATAATGAAATAAAACATTTCAATTATACATCATAAATAATTTTTCTGGATTCATTTTGGCAATTTTATTTATAATAAATTAAATTATGGGAATACTAAATAATATATGTTTGTAGATGAAATTGTGTTGAACAATATGATCAATATATAATAAATATTGACTTGAGGTGGAATTTCTATTTTGATATTGATAATTATGTCATTGTATAATTATTTTTTTCTTCAAACCAGTATGTACAACATAAAAATTATATTCTAGACCTTGAATTTCAATAGATAACATGGGTCTAATACAAATTACACTGTGATAAAAATTATTATTTTAACAATAATATAGAGTACCATGTGAATTACCTACTGAAGAAAATAATTTCACTATCTTTAATTATTATTAATAGACCAATTTTTCATGTAGATGAAAAATATATATAATCTGTTAAATTTACATGTGGATTTATCATACGAGGGATTGATCATGTTTATTCATCAAACATGATTATTTGGACATATTTTATAGCTATACTAATGGAATTAAATTCATTCAAAATCTACTGTACCATGTTTTAATGATCACATCATATAAATCAATATATTTAATATTTAATTATGTGTATTTTTGATTTGAAGAAAAAATCTCAAAATTATATAAATATTATATTGATTGTGTTTGAGTCATGGTTTATTAAAAACTTATATAATACCTTATTATTTCAATACATAGTGTATTTGGATAATTCTAATTTTTCAAAATTACATTGAAAATAAATAACATTAACTTTCATATTATCAAAAAATCATATAGAGATTTGAATAACATGAAGATCCTAATAATTCAGAATCGTTTCATTATACAGATAAATGAATGAATTTTATATTAACCACTAGGAAACATATAATTGTTTCTTATAATAATATGTAATTGATATTAAATTCAATTCACTATTAATTATTCATAAAACCTAATATTCACCTGGAGTATTATTACAAATCCAATATAAATGATGGAGTAGTAAATGACAGTAGCTATTAAATTCTGATTGGGGAGTAAACAAATGTTTTAGTGTAGAGACCCGAAGCTTGAAATACATGGACATTACATTACTTTTTCCGAATACTTAATACATAACAAAAAACAAAAACTCAAGGATCGTAATAGTTTAGTGTCTTTGGAAACATGGAATTTAATCTTCTAATCGTGGTGAAAGATCTTCAACAACTCCCATAATGAACTTCCCCTTTTTGTTTCCTTACTTAAAACCATTATTTTTTTCCTGGGGAAAGTAAAACATAAAAAGGTTGAGCTCAAATGCTCAGTAAGGGCAAACATAGAGAACATAAAACAATCCATAAACATTTGAAAGCAAAAAACTTGAACATGAAATTTAAACATCAAAATCATGAGCAAAGACATAAATCATGGATGTATGTAAGGCATATATCAAATTGGAACATCAACCATGATAAAATATAATGGGAATAAAACAAGTAATTTTGGAAACCATTCATCACATGTTATTATTTCCATAGTAGCCAACACATTGCTTCCAAGTCCATCTTAGTGGACAAAGTCCCTTTCTGAATTTAGTTCACTCCTCGTTTTAGTCATGAAACACTGAACCAGATTAACTTACCGTTCCAACCTTGTCTATATCATGAGATATAAATATTTACCCAATGCATTGGAGGGAGATATAGGTCCCACCAATCTCATAATTAAATCATTCTTACTTTCACCACAAAATAAACATATATCATTCATTATAACCCAATAAATAAAATGGGTTTCATAAACTTCATCTCATCATCACATAATCCATATAAATGAAATGGATATAATTTCATAATATGAAAAGTGAAACCATTTAAATCATAGAGACATGATACATTAAACATACACATATGAAATAATTTCATCTTAGATGAAAAATGGTTTTGATAAAACACTTTAAATGAATTCTTGAGGAAAATATCCTTTCTTCATCAAAAACATTCCCTTTCCAAAAAATGGAATTCAATTTTAAAAGAAAAGTATTTTGTTCAAAATATTCATGAAATCGTTTGGAGGAAGATTCATGAAAATAAGGATTTATAAAACCATAAAAATCCATTCGTGCTGTATAAGTTAAAAAACACTCTTCTCTTACTTTTGTCGGAAAAGTCAACAAAATACCTTGTAACATAAAAAAAAGAAAGATTCATTATATACCATGTAGTAAAAGTAAAAAATGAGTAAAAAGGACATTAAAAATATATGAAAACACATTTATAAAACATGGACCTGGATGATAGAAATAACCCCAGTAAATACTTACGAATAGGCAATCTCGGATAAAAATGAGATTTGCAAAATTATCCCTTACCTTTGGTCCGATATGCTTCGTATGGATCCGAACATATTTTATAATGATTTAATAATTTCATTGACTTATTATATAATCATATTCATTGTTATGATATCATATATGTTTCATATATGACTTTATAATACCCGTTCTTTTGTAAATTCCATGTTAAAGTAGTGTTTTGGGTAAAATCATTTCATTTATCGTATGTGTTTCGACTTGTCGTTATTGATATTATTACTTATATCCTGAGTTACATAATTCAAGAATGTTAAACATGATTTATATATAATATATATTCATCATATACATATATATTATAGATCGATAAAAGAAATGAAATACACCGTTCATGGAAACGGTAGGTCGTACGTACGCATGAACACTGTTTGTGTTTCCTTATTGAATTGAATGAAACTAAATAGATGACATACATATATATATATAAATAAATCCAGTAGAATTATTATGTAATATTTTTAATTATTATTAATTATATAAACATTATAATCATTCATGTATGGTTAACATGGAGAATGAATCTCATCGCGTCACGGAGACGGTAATCTGTACGTACGCACGAGCGATGATATCGTTCCCATAATTATTCAATAGAATTGGAGTTGATGGTATAATATATCAGAATCAGTATGTTGTTAAAATAACCATATATAGTTATTCTTGACACCATTATACCCATCCATGTATGGTGTTGGTGGAAAAATAGATTACACCATGGCGTGGAGACGGTATTCCGTACGTATGCACGCGCTGTGATTTCGTTTTCCGTAGGATGGATAGAAAGTGAAATGGAGTTGATTAATATTTATAATAACATATCGGTATATTATTTATACTTATGTTATTACAATATAATTAAAAAACTAAAGAAGAATATTTTGAAGAAGAAAGAAAATTGAAATAATCAGTAACAGATATTACCTCTTCTTTGACACACCTCTTTGAAACCTCTTCTTAGGGTGTTAAAATTGGTCTTTGAAGAAGACCAGGAACTATAGTATTTTTCTAGGGAAGTTGAGAAGGGAAATTGGCAGGGTTTGGACGAGCTTAATGGCTACAAATTGTGTGAGGAGAAGAAGCAGGATATGCCTTTTTATATGGGAGGAGAGGGGCACCTTTGGAAATATAAGAAAATATTAATTTATATTAAATCCAAACCCCACATAAAAACAACCAAAATGACTCAAATACATATATTAGATGAGAGAGGGATTTAATACCATCAACCAATAACATTTATACATGTTAGGAATTTATTTTAAACATTATCAACATGATTTATCTTTATTTAATCAATTTAATTTTATTTGTGGCAATAACATTCTAAATTTTAAATTATTACAAATAATTACTTATTTGTTGTGAATTATAAATAATTGGATACTTTATATAATTTTAGACTATATAAATTTAAATTCATAATTTTTAAATATTTTTTTGATTTTTAAACAATTTTATAATATGTTATTTTTATAAAATAACAATAGTGTCAATTTTGACACTATTCATTTATTTTAATTTAAATAAACAATATACAGAAGATATGTTCGAAATAAAAGATTTAATAGATTAATAACATGTCATATTTATATATAAAATTATTTTAGCACATTAAATAGTTAATATAATATTTATTTTAATACTTTTAAAACCATTAATTTGATATCTCTCTTAATAAAATAATTTCAACATAACTATTATGTCACCTTTAATGATGATTATTCAGTCCCTAAAAATTATAAGTAAATTTATTTGATATAGATAATTTTATTATCTTGCTGGATACTATTCATGTTCGAAGTTTAATGAAGTTTATCACTAAATTAAAATTAATATACTTATACGATTTAAGAGAGTGACATGTTGTCACTTTCGTTGGTTTTAATAATAATTAAATTATATTTATGGTCAAAAGTCCATAAAATGAATCTAATCTAACCATTAGGTGATATGGGTCGACTTTTAGTCATCCAATATAATTTTGACATGTTTTAGGGAAATTTTATAATATTATATTTACCCTTAATTACCTGATTTACCTTTAACTATGGTAAATAAAATTTACCGTAGTTACTATTCATAATTCCCAAAAATAAAATGTAGCCTATTAACATATTTTGGAATCACTGATTCCAAATATGGATTCCATTTTTTCAAATTCAATACATAAATAATATTAAAATTAATCTCGTTGTCGAATGAAAACAGGTTTTTGTTGAAAACATTGCAAATGATTGAATTGATTTAACCTACGAATTCAATGTAAAATCAATGATAATTACATACATTATATTAAATGGTAAAAATATATTCTATTTATACTTTAAAACCATTCAATATTATAATTTACCCATATAAATTATTACAATGGAAAAAGTTGTTTTTAATTAAAATATACCGTGTTTTTACTATTCATTAAAATATCAAAGTTATCAGAAAAATATCAAAACATTATCCAATGTAAATTTTTATATCCTAATTCAAAATAAGATTTTTATTTTGTATAATTGAACTTATAAACATGTCAAAAACTATATTTAATGTGGGTGCGCCATCAAAAGGTGACAAATCTGCATTTTTTGAAAAATAATTATTTTACCCAAAAAAATTATTTTGTTCTCATACCGCGTTCTAGAAAATGTGTAAGATTAATAATAATGTTATAAAATTCAAAATTTTGTTAATACTATTCATAAAGTATAGTTCGTGATAATATTATAACCATATATCGTTGTTTTGTGAACCCCGATATTGCATACAACACACGCTATCGAGGAAGGTCGCGCTTGTGTGTAATGCATGCCAAATCAGTGTTGCGTGTAGTGAAAGACTCCTTTGTTGTTTTGTATAACAAAATACAACCATATTACATTTATACATTGAATATATATATATATACACATACACACTCAATGTTGCGTAGAATAACAACTATCAAACAAACGAGAAATTGTGTGTAACACGATCCAAGAATAATGTTGTGTATACCGCAAGCTAATACGATGTTGAGTATAGCGCAAGATAATCTTGGTGTATCATACAACAGAAGATATTAATGAAATTAAAAAGAATATATCTTATAAAATCTCGGGTTGTTACATTTAGAATTTTATATTTAAACATTATATCTCACAAATAACATACACTAGTTGAAATTCATTTTTCTATGCATCAGTGATATCAAACAACATTTTTTATTTCGAAATAATTATTTAACTTATCCCACAATATTCTTCACTCGTATTTTTATCATAGACATAAAAAAGTATAAATTTCCATATGAAATGAGGAATCAAAAAAAGATAGGGTGATAATATTAATAGTAATTGAAAATATTTATTCAATCCATTCAATATTTATCTCTCAAAAAATAATCATTTATGAAAACATGAATAAGGTAGAATTTAAAACATACTGGTAAAAATCATGTGACAATGTGTAACGTGAAAATCTCTTATTATCAAAATCATAGATAATATAATTTAGAATAAGGGACCAAAATGAATCATAATGAATGAGTGACATAAAAATATTCATATGAACCGAATATATTTTGAATAGTCAGGATCAATAGTAATATTATATAGAACTGTATCATAAGTTATGCATAGAAATTTATAACAAACTTTATGTTGAACCGTGTAGCCATTCATATCTTTTTTCACTATGGTAATCACTTTTTCCACAACACATTGGACCCGTGACAACAACCTATGACCCTGAAAATAGTAGACATAGGCTCACTAACCATGTCCTATTAGAATTTTTGGATGTGTAATGATTTGCCCAATTTATTAGAGGGAAATATAATTCTAGTCCCACCAATAACATAAATATTAACAATATATATGTATTCAAAAATAAATCAATCATATATTTACTTCTAATTAAAAAGTGTAATGAAAGTGGGTTTTTAAAATTTTAGGCTCTATCATATAAGAAATGGTAATAAATTTCATTTGATGATTCAAAAATTGAACTTAATATACTAAATATATACCAAATAAACATATAATTTCATTAACAAGGAACATTACCTGGACTAACATAATGCTCAAATGGTTCCCCGGATCCCAATGGGGTGAAAACTAGTACCATACGGTCATAAGAAACCCATTATAGAATGATTTTTCCTATAAACATAGAGAGAAGTTCAGTTAATTTTCCATGTCTGGAATTTACCATTGAAGCATTGGCCATCTAGGGATAATCAATGAAAAAAATATTTAAACATCACTAATTATCCAAAACAATTAATGTAGACCAACTAAATTTAAAAAAATAATCATTATATAGAATCAATATGATACATAATGACATAACAAAAAAGAATATGGTGAATTGAAATATTACACATGGATGGTTATAGCTGAAAATATAAAAACAGTGAAAAATAAAAAACTAAAACAACACATTCCATGCCTAGAAAATGCCTCTTCGAAACCTCTAGTTTCTCACAAAAACCAATGTCATACATCCATCACCTCAATGAAAAAACATGAACAACAATAAAAACCTAGAACCTTAAAAATATATGCATGAGATAAATAGACGAGTAAGTCACCACCCATGAATACCATGAATAATATTTCATAATTAAACCTACAAATTATAGAACTAAAATATTACTATAATTTAGTATTTTCAAACAAAAAATCATGAGAACCCTAATCAATCGCAAAATCTATTCATAATATTTCATATATATTTTAACAAAAAAATATATACACACATTGATAAAATTTTTCTATCCTAATCCATTTTTTAAACTAAAAAAATAGTTTTTAAAACCAATTTTAAAACCCAACACATGTTTATTTCAATTCAAAATGGATGGTCAAATAATAATTGATAGTCAATTTGTAAGAAAAAAACCTTAACATATTGAGTCAATAATATAGACACATTTCAAAACCACGTGTAAAAATATATGAAAAAAATATATGGTATCCTAAAGGATTTTAGAGGAAGAAAATATACAATTTAAAAAATTATATGAATCCCCAATATAATGTGTCACTCAATTATTTAATTTGTCATTTTATATACAATAACAAATTACTGTGAGACATATCTATCATCATTAATTTTCCACAAACCGATAACAATCATATGGAAAGTCCAAACAAAATTAAATTTTACTATACCAAATGATACTAATTGAAATGGAAACCCACACCGATAATATGTTTTATTATTACTGGAGGGACTCTAGAAGTGTGTGAACTGACAAGTCAAACATAATAATTAACATCCCTAAATGTACCTAGGTTCCTATAACCATTATAAATATAGTTATGAGTTAATTCACAAGAAATTATCAACACACTATTAATATGAACAAACTCTCCCTCACCTGTATCCCGATAATATTAAATATCCCATTTTTTAAATAGTTTACACATATGATATAAACAAGAACATTACATAATAAATTATAAATAAACATTTCATAATGGTGACATCCTACAACAGGGAAAACAAGGATTATATAAAAACAAAAAACTCATAAAAGTGATAACAAACACGATGTAAAAATAATGATCCACATAAAAATTTAAATTACAATTTATATATAATACAAATTGGTTCATTATTGTAATTTAACTTTTATAATTCGATTCCATTTCACACTCCATGAAATCCAATATTAAAATCAATTAGAAATCCATTAAAATAAAAAACACCATTAATGATTACAAAATTCAATTTCAAAAAATTGTTCCATAAAATTTGAAATAATGAACTATTAAAATGGAAATAAACCCCCATAACACTTTAAGTATCTATTATTTTATTGTTTAAAAGTGTAAAAAATCACATTTCTAACCATCATATTAAATTCAGCAATGAACACCATTTTTTTAACAACCCGATTTTTTATCAACAAAGTATTGTTATTTTAATTGAGTCTCATAGTATAATAATATATGATGACATATATAAAATAACACAATCCTTATAAATCTATAACGAGTGAAATAAAATTTATCTCAATATGTTATCGAACACACACAGATGAAACAATACCATTAGATTTGGAATAGTAATGAGACTTTTTTAACTAGTAAATGGGTCATTGTAATGGTAACGCCACCAAGGAATGTATAAATAAAATGTATCAATATTATATGTGGCACTGTGATATTATTATATCATAGTATAAACAAATAATTTTTGAAAAAATTAATAATATAATGTTGGAATTTTTGTAAGTCTTGTATATTTTATTAAAATTTTATGATTACTTTAATTAATAAAAGGAAAACATATTTTCTTAAAATTAATTCATAAATTATTATTTTTATGACTTATGATAATAAAATAATTATATGATAACTAAATAAATTTTTCATTTTTTTAGAAATGAAATTTAAAATTTAAAAATCGAATTTGGCATGTAAATTATTATTTTAATTAAATTTAAATTTAACATATTTAGAGAATTATTTTCATAAAATTATTTTCAAATTTTAATTCTACATGTTGATAAATTATTTGGGTTATTTTTTGGAATTTTTCTAAACTACATGATTTTTTTGTGAATAGTAATATATGATTATTTATGATAAATGCTAAATGAATGAATTTATTCTAAACTATTGAGTTATAGATGATGTAAATGGCCATTGGTCTGAACTCGCATCACCTCCTTACTATTTTTGGTCCTAATAATAAATACTAAAAATAGTTTTGAGAAAAATATAAAACTAATATTTAAAATAATGGGAAATGCCTCATCTCCTCCAATATAGATACCACCCCTATTTACATATTAAATTCAATCTTATAGAGTCGTGTTCCATGTATAAATTATGCTCAAATATATTTCTATGCATATATCCCAAGTCCAGTAGCCCTGGGTCTCTTCAAAATACCATATAATATCCCTTAATGAAGCTCTCAGGGAAGATATAATCAAGATGTAAATTTTTCTTTTCATTTATTTAATTTTCTTCCAAGTTCCATTCATTCTTTTTTTACATGACTCTGTCATTCACAGTGATATGATGAATATAGTATCTTAAATTTATTATATTTATTATGATAATTAAATAATTCATTATCATATCTTTTTTCCACTCCTTTTATTCTAGAAATGAAAACACCAGGTGAGATTTGTTTATTTATCAAATTCAAGGATGATGGGTTTTCAAATTCTATTACCATCTTTAATTAATTTCATGGAACCATTTTTATGGTTGAACCATAATATATTATATTTATTATGTCTAATTTAAGGTTATTTAATATTTTTTACACATGATATCAACATAGAAATACAAATGTGTTTAATGTTATCAAAAACCAAAAATTAACCAAAAAAGTTATCGTTAATGTTTTATATAATTATTCTTATTCACTCCATATAACCAAATAAATTTTATAAATGTGACATTTTTGAGGTTAAATAATAACATACTAATACAATTATGGAAAACCATTCTCATTTAACATGTTTATCCTTACATATATATAACTATACCAATCCTTAAATCCAAGGAAGGAAACAGTCCCAAACAATAAAATTGATCCTTTTAACCCATAGAAAAGATCATAAATCAACTTAATATGTATATAATGAATCAATTTAATGAATAATATGTTCTGTAAATATTAATTACTTAATTTAATTTGGTTATCCCTAACATTAAATGCTAGTGATAGACACTACCAGACATAAGGTAAGAGATTCAACACGTACCTCCATTATTCCATCGAAATGGTCTATCATTATATTACCCAAATGAAGTTCTATGTTTTTTATGTACACCTTATAAATGATAATTTACATGATCCAAACCCATTTAAAAAATCCCATTCAACATTATCATTCAGGAATATTAATGTTTTAAGTGGTTCCTTGTTCAATACATTATGATAATCGAACCCGTATAAGGGATATTTCTTAATTCATACCTAATTTTATGTGCACTCTATAATCTTTTATAAGTCTAATTTTTTTATAAAACCTATATTTTTAATTTAAAAATATTATTGATTCACTTATTGTTTAATATAAAACATTATTCCACTTTCTGTTTTAGGGGATTTTTGATATTTTTTTAAACCGCATTGAAATGCTTTAATTGTAATATTTATTAAATTCCCTTTTTTCATGTTATCACATCGAAATGACATCACATATCATGATATATTCCTATTATAACTTATTAATGTCAATTCATGATCTAATTCCTTTCCTACATGGAATCATTTATGATATGGCCATTTTTTATTTTTTATGACATGGATATGATAAAAAATTCATTTCACTGGTAACGCATCTGTTTATGTATGATTGATTATTTATGATTATGTACTTAGAAATAATATTCATTAACATGTTTTGATGGGTGCGCACAGATATTTCTCTAATGAATTGGATAATTCTTAGTCTCATTAGACATTATTGCAACGGTCTTGGCAGTTATCCTTGACTCGTGCTACCATGTGCAACGTTCTTGGTGGATAACGTTGATTTGTGATCCACTATATGAAATGATACTTGAATAATTACATTGTATTGTTTTATGGTTCTTCCACATTACTATGAATCCATGTTTATATGATACCATGTTTATATGTAATGATTCCATATTCCCCATGCCTTTTTATATCATTATTTCATGCCTTCTAACCCATGTTCTAAAGATTTATTATTTTGTTGAATCCCTGACAGGGATATTTAGATAATCCCTTTGATTATGTTATCCCCTGGTTATTTTTAGAAACACCCATACTAGACTCGAACAATAATTGTTCCATTGAAAATTTCCTTTCTTTACTCATTGATTAACACTCCAGGGGGATATTATTATTTTTAAATTGTATACATGTTATGGAAAATTATAATGGGAACAAAAATAAGAATCCTATGAGAATAAATTTTTGGATACCAATCATGTATAACCTATATTGAAACATAGGGAATCAACATTTATTATATACTTTTCATTTAAGAGATCATGCTTTTATGTTTAATGTTTCATATTTTATTATATGTACTTTTTCCCCCTAATTGTACGTTCTTTTTCATAGTTAATGGCAGGAAATGGATGAAAAAAATCAAACAATAAATTTGATAGGATATATGATTATTTCCCCAATGATATTCCTAGTATGGTGGGAATGTGTGATAAAAAATTTATGAGTGTACTTTCTCAACTTGCTCAAGTTATGAATGCTACCTATAATAATTGGGAAAACCACTATCGTCCATGGAAAGTGAAATATTCAATTGAATTCTTCATGTGGTAAATACCTCCCATGTTTAGTGGATCTTCTGATCCGCCCCTCACGGAACGATGGATTAACTCCAATAAGAAAATATTATATATATACCCTCCAGTTATTATAATATGAGAAATTTGTTTTTTTTGGGGGGGGGGTTTAATTTTTATGTGTAAGTTGATTAATGGTGGACATTGATCAAGACTATAATATCCCATGAAGAAATTTATTCCATGGATTGGGAGAAATTCTAGTAAATATATTCAATAAATATTTTCCTCGAACCCTCCACCTCAAGATGGAATGATAGTTCCTCAAACTAAAATATAAGGAAGATAAGTCCGTCAGGGTGTATAAAGATAACTTCACAAGACTTGTGAGATACGCATTCATATTTATCATTAAATAAAAATCAATGTGATTTGTATCATTAGTAGGCTAAATCCAAGTCTACTAAAAGTATTAGAAATTTATGACTTCTATAGTTATGAAGAGTTTCTCTGTTATTCTAGTAAAACAAAAAAAAATATTGGAGACTCTCAGGGGTATTGTGAGCCATGTGAAGAAAAAGTGGAAAATGGAGTCTAATATGTTTGTTTCTACAAATAAACCCTGTTATACAAATATATCAAACATCCCACATGTCAATATTGTGGGAATAAGAATCCTAGGAACTATCTTTTGGGAACCATGTATTTCATCCACTGGGGAATAATCAAACACTTGGATAAAATTTTCAAGAGGGATATGAAGAATAGTACTAATGTGGAAGATGAATGGATGGTTTAGATCAAAACTCATACTATAGTTCATTGTTACAATGATAAATAACCTATGCATTATTCGAAAAATTTACCTAATCCAAGGGATAGTGGAAACCAACAACAACCTCCAACGAAACAAGGAAGGGTTAATGATATCACTACTAATGAGGTGGAGTGGGACAAAGATGTGGTGACATGTAAGTTAGTTATTCATTCAAGAATAGTGAACTTACTTTTTGATTTTTGTTCTATTTATTCTTTCATATCATGCGTGTTTAGTATAATTATTCAAACACTAACTCAAAATATGGTTATTGAGTTATCTCTGAGAAACAAAATTGAGGAAATTATTTCATCCAATGTATATAACTCTTCCAAGGTTATCATTTTTGGATTGAACCTCCAATAAACTATTTTCTTACTTCCTTTAGTGGATTTTGATACAATCTTAGTCATGTATAGGGTATCTTTATATGAAGAAAACATCAACTCTCCAGAAAGGGAGATCACTCTTTACATCCCAAAACATCCTTTAGTTCATTACATGTGTAAGGAGGAAGATAAATCTCCTTTTGAATAATTGTCTCATGTGTGGATATTAATACATTACAAGAAATCATATGTAGTTCAAATTATTATGACAAAAGAAAAAATCATTCTCAAAGGAAATCCCTTTGTAAAGGACTACATTGATGTATTTTCAAAAAAATTGTATGGATTTCATACTGATTCAAAGGTTCTGCCTGAAATTGAACTTATTCTGAGAACTCTATATATTTCAATGAATCTTTATAGAATGGGCACCATAGAGTTAGTAGAGATAAATATAATGTAATAGGATATTCTAGATAAGGGTTAAATATTCATGATTGCTTCACCATGGGGAGAAACAGTCCTCTTTTACATGAATAAGGTTGGTTCAATGAACCTCTCCATTGATTAACATGATCTCTATAAAACCACTATAAAGAACAAATAACCCCTAACATGGATGGATTACTTTTTCGACCGGCTTCATGGGGCCAATTATTTCTCTAGGGTGGTCCTTCAATCCGGATACGAAAAATTAAAGGTGAGAAAAAAAGAAATTCCTAATTTTGACTTTCAAATAAGGTATGGACACAAAGAATTCATAGAGATTTCCTTTGAACACACTATTGATCCGAAAATATTCATGGTTTTAATGAATATAGTCTATAGAGAATACCATAACAAATTTGTGTAGTCTTTATCTATGATATTCTATTTTACACCAAGAGCATGGAAAAAAATGATGAGTATTTGAATACTATGTTGATGAATTTGTGAAGAGATAAATTTTTTTGAAAGGTACAATAAATGTGAGTTTAGAATCAAGGAAGTAACATTCTTGGGGAACTCTATCACCTGAAATTTTAATCTAAAGAACCTTATAGGACTAATATAATCAATGAATTTCCCATTTCCAAATCAATAACAATGATCCGTAGATTTCTAGGACTCTCTAGGTATTATCAAAAAAAATTTGAAGAACTTATTATGATTTTGAAAACTAATGACCAAGATGAAATTGAAGGGAGTCATGATCTTCTAGAATAAAAAATGTGAGGAAATATTTGGGGAGGTCAAAAAGAGTCTTATCACCACATCATTACTCACAATCCTGATAGCTGGAAAAATCATTGGGGGTTTACAGTGATGATTTAAATATGTTAATACGTGCTGTGATGAAGAGAAATGATAATTTGATATCTCCCAATACATGGTAGTTGTAAATACATGATAAAAACTACCCAATGCATGATCTGGAGTTGGAGTATGTGATCTTTACATTGAAAATTTGGCGGCATTATCTATATGGGGAGAAGGGTGAGATAAATACTAATCAAAAGATTCTGAAATATATTTTCACATTAATGAAGTAAAATATTTTCCAGAAAATATTGGTAGGGCTCATCAATAATTATGACTACGAAATCCACTACCATCCTAGTATGAAAAATAAGGTGGTCAATGCTCTATGTATCAAAGATCTTACATCATTATCAATGATGGAAATTGAAAAGGGTAAATTTTTTTATATTTCCAGAGGATAGAAATTGTAATAATTAAAGGAATAATATATTCATTACTTTCTCAAATGATTAATCTTCCATCCCACCTGGATAAAATAAATCATTCTAAAAGAAAATATGTGGAAGTTCAAAAAATGGTGGATGATTTTAGATATTAGAAATCCAATGAGTTCAATATTGATGAAAAAAGATTTCTAAGATTTGTTTCATGATTAAGTATAATATCTTATATTTAGATAAATAAAGATATATTGAAAGGAGGACATAGATTAACCTTCTCAGTTCTCCCAGGGAGCACAATGATTTATCGATATCTCCAATAGAACTTTTGGTGGGACAATATGATGAAGGAGATTGATAATTATACATCAAAGTACCTGGTATGTCTGCATGTGAAGGCTGAAAAGAAAAAAGAAAAAGAGGATGATGTAAACACTACCCATACCAGCATGTAAGTTGGAGAACCTCACCATGGGATTTGTCACCAGACTTCCATAGAAATCCATAGGAAACAATGCAATATGGTTCGTTGTCAATCATCTTAAAAAAGATATCTCATTTTGTTGTTATTCAAGAGCACTTCACACTAGATCAACTTGCACGAATATATATATCCAAGTGGTGGTAAGGTTATATATAGTATCACTATCTATAGTATCCGATCGAGATTTTATATTCACCTAAATGTTATGGAAAAATCCAACATTCTATAAGAACTAAACTAAACTTCAGTAAGGCCAACCATCCTCAAAGTGCATGAACCCGAAATGTTCAATAAAATTGTGAAGAAGGTGAAAACCATTCAAAAACACATCATGGGAGCCCAAATGTTCACAGAAAAGTTATATATACAATCCCCGATAGGACCTTGAGTTTGAAGTACGAGATATGGTATTCATCCATATATCTCCATTGAATTATATCACGAGGTTTGGGAAGAAAGGAAAGCTACGTCCTAGGACTATTGACCCCTTTGAGAATCATGATCATGTTGGATCTATGGACTATCATCTAGAACATCCACCTACCAGGTCTAAAGTACATGATTTCGTCTATATATCCCTATTAATGAAATACATACCAAATCATTCACATGTACCGTCTTCAAATGTGGTATAGTTAGAAAATTATATTTCTTATGAGGAGAAGCCAGTGTTGATCTTCGATCATAGAGATAAAGATCTATAAAACAAGACTACCTCCCACTCAATGTACTATTGTTGAACTATAAGGACAAAGAAGGAAAATTGGAACTATGGGTGGAAATTAAGGAAAACTAGAAACACCTATTTATAGCATTGAAGGAAAAACAAAATATTTAGGGTGAAATTTCATAAGGGGGTGGGAGAAGTTAACGACCCAATGATTTATCAAGGAAATTCCCTTATTATAATTTTTTCTTAAATTATAATAATATAATAATACATATAGAACATAATAAAGACATGATAAATGAATAATGATGGAAATAAAATGTATCTATAGTTTCTAAGGAACACATATGGATGAAATAGTAATTTGAACTCAATAATACTAATGTCACCCTTAGAAAAATTAATGTTGAAAATTTAATAGTAACACACCTATGAAATTTTATATAAAATTTATGTACCTTATATGTGACACAATAATATAATTATATCATATTATCAGTAAATAAATTTTTAAGAGATATTAATAATGTGTTGGTTGTTTTGTATCTCTTGTATATTAAATTAAATGTTTATTATTAATTTAATTATTTAATAGAAAATATAATTTTATAAAATGAATTCAAAAATTATTATTTTTATGTCTTATATGATAATATAATTTTTTGATATTTTAATAAATTTTTCTGTGTTTCAGAAAAGCATTTTTAATTTAACTGTTTTTATTTTTCATTAAATTATGATTTTAATTAAAAATAGAATTTTATAAATTTAGAGTATTATTTTCATAAAATGGTGTTCATTTGGAGATTATATATGTGAAAAAAAATTTGGGTGAATATTTGGATTTTTTCTAAAATACTTGTATTTTTGATGAATTGTAAAATATGATATTTTATGATAAATGCTATATAATGGAATTTTTGCATCCTACATGCCTCTTGTATGATGTTAATGGCCATTTCTCTGAAATAAAATGATATATTTACTTTTTTGGTAACAATATTTAATACTATTCATTTTCCTGAGAAAAAAATATTAAACTAATGATTAAAATAATTGGATATCCGTGCTCTCCTACACTACAAATACCAAACAACTTTACCTTCTCTCTTTAATCCTATCCATCCTTGTTCCTAGTACATATTATTCTCAAATATCACCCTAATACCATCTTCAAATTCATGCATACCTTGTACTCTTCAAAAGACCATGTATAATTCCTTATATAGGCTCTCAAGGAAGATATTATTAAGAGGTAGATTCTACTTTTCATTTCTTTTATTTTTGCTAATGTTCCTTTATTTATTTTTCATTATTGACACCCTTTCATCCAATTGTTATGATGACTCAATTATCATACATTTACTGGAATGGATTTATGGTTATGTAATAATTCATCATCATATCTCATTTCCAATAATTTTATACTATAAATGAAAACACAATTCGAGATGTGTTAATTTATCCTATTCAAGGACAACGAGTTCCCAATATTTATTACTATAATCTATTCATTTCATGAATCCATTTTGATGGTTGAAATAGATTATAATATTTTTATAATTTAATATGTTTGGATCTAGAATATTTTTATCACATGATAATAATTTATAAGAAAAAATGTGTTAAATGTGATCAAAACCAACAAATTAACAAAAAAAAGTTATCATTACTGTTTTATATAATGTTTCATCATCACTCCAAAAAACCAAATAAATATTATAATTATATCCTGATTTATAATTAATAATGGAATTTCAGTTCAATTTTGGAAAATAATTCTCATATTTCATATTTATCCTTAGATATATATACGTAAACCAGTCGTGAAGACTAAGGAAACAAACACTCCCAAACAATAACACTGAACAAAATGACCCATCAAAAAGGTCATTAATGAACTTAATAAGGTTATAAAAAAATTTCAATAATATGAGGTTATGGAAATATTAATTTATTAATTTAATTTGGGTTTCTCTGACATTAATAACAAGTGAAGGAAACCATTGGACAAATGGTATGGGATTCTACCCAAACTTCTCTTATTCCTTCAGGTTGATCAATCTTTATTTTTACCCAAAATAAGTAATCTGATAGTTTTATGGTTATATAATATATTCTATGTAAATAATAAATAATCATGTAAGTTGTTACATTCATCATTACATTTCAGGGATATACATGTTTTTACGGGGTTCCCTCTTAAATACACCCCGATATGAAATCTTGTTTAAGGGAACCTTCCGAATTCTTAATCAATTTATAATGTGATATATAATCAGTTTAAAGAATCCATTATTTTTTACAAAACCCTTAATTATATAATTAAAAATATTGGTTTACATCATGATTTCTATAAAATATTATTCCCTTTTATATTTTAAGTGATATTTGATATTCTCCTTAAACCGTATTAAATTTTTTTAATTCTAACATTTCTTAATGGATATTTTGGCATGTTATCACATAAAATTGACATATCTTGTCATTATATAGGCCAATTAAACGTTATTAATGTACATTCATGCTCTAATACCTTTATTTCATGGACACATTTATGATACACCCATTTTTCTCTTTGGTACAATAATATGATAACCAATTATTTAAATGTGTAACACTTATGTTTATGTATTATTGATTATGTATGATTTTGTATGTAGAAAGAATAATAATGAATATTTTATGACTGGTGATCCTATATATCACTCAAATGAATTGGATAAATTTTAGTTTCATGATATGTTTGGGCAATGGTCTTGGCAGTTAGCCTTTACACGTACTACCATGTGCAATGGTCTTGCTGGTTAATCTTGAATTGTTCACTTCCATGTGAAATTATCCTTGACTCATTAGAAAGTCATGGTTTCTTTTTCTTCCACATTACAATGAATCCATGTTTATATTATCCCATATTTATATGTAATTTTTTCATACGATCAATACATTTTTATAGAATTATGTCACTCCTTATATCCCATATGCTAAAGCATTAATCTTATGATTACTCTCTTACTAGGTTTTTATCACAGACCATTGTTTGTGTTATTCTCATGTTATCATATAAAGCTATATGAGAACTTTCATAATTATGTTCACTTTATTAAGATTAAATAAATAAATATTTTATTTAGTCCCATGTTTTCAGTTTTATTTATCTAGTTTTCCGTGAAAATATACATTACGATCCATTGTTTGTAATATGTTGTTTGATTATGCCTAAAATCATGTAATGATATCTGTAATAGGATAAGGTCGCTATAATTTTATTACTTTTTAGGGGAATATGTTTTTTTAAAACAAAAATACCTTTAAAATACCATTATCACCCTATATAAATCATTACCATTACAAAATCCAAACCATTCAATCAAAAATATTCTAAAGAGACTCATAGAAGTTTCAAAAATTCTTATTAGTACAAAACATTAAATTTCATACAAGAAAATATATAATTCGAATGAAAAACCATTATTATAATATAAAACATCATATAAATTATTACAAAACATCACACAATATCACTTATTCTCAAAATTTTAATAAATTATTTATAGAATTCGCATGCATAATTTCAATTCCAAATTGAAACAATTTCATAAATACACCAAACTAGAGGACAAGAAATTGACGATAAAACATGCCATCATTTTTTAACACAACCATAATAAATATTAAGGTATCCCATTTATTCCAAAATGGAACAAAATCATTGTATAGAACTATCTAGAAAAAATTCCTCTAATACACATTGAAAACGGGTTTAGAAAGAATGGGGAAACCTAGTAATGAATAAAGATGAATAAAAGAGAAAAAATGAATTATTTACCATTGAAATGCTTGAAAAACACAATGAATGGGATGATAATTGATGAGAAATTAGGTAGGAACTCCCCATTATGAAACTAGGGTTTGGATGATTAATATTTATGATTAACTCTATAGAGACAGATTAATTAAAATAGGGTTTATGTAATTTTAGTAAGGTCGCATGGTTAGGCCACATAATTTGATATTCTATATGAAAAACATGTGTAAGTGACTACCATGGTCAAAAAACCTGTATGACTTCTGTAAAACTCCACATTTTATGAAAAACAATGTCAAGTATATATAGAACCTAACATTCTCCATGATAGTTCTGTCTTAATGTAAATACTATAAATACTCCTAACGATGTTGGTAAACATTCAAACAAGCCAAAAAAATTAAAATAATGAATATTTCATTTCAAAAAACCATTAAAACTCAAAAAATGAGAAGGTTTGATATCTCGAAATAAAAACTAAAATGATATGTGGGTTTTTGAATTCTCCCCACCCTTCCACTTTCTACCCTAAAAGATATTGTTAGAAATACATGGTGATTGATAATGAATGATCAAGGGGTGAAAAAAATCATAAAGGCCACTTACCTAATCAAACATTTTTATGAAATGAACAAAAGAATCGATACTGTCAAAAAAATCATCAACTAATATTACCAAATATATAAAATAATGAACAAATCATGAACTAGACACTAAAATTCATAAGAAGCATGTGACACCAATCATATTCTCCCCATAGTTTTAAATTCCTATAACCTATGAGAAATCAACAATACTGTTGATGTATGCTTCCTCATACAATCGAATAACCCCAAGAGAAAGAAAATTATCAGACCGTTAAAAAATAAAATCAATATTTGATGAACACAGAACACGTAGGATCAATCAAATGACTTGACCTCCAACCTCAACCACTAATACGCACAAATATCATATGGTCACAAGTTGTATAACCCTCCCAACATGCGTCCTTAAAATACCTAGATAGACACCATCTGGTGTATAATATAAAATATCTAATCACTAACCATTGATATTTAATAATTCACCCAAGGCATATATTATTTCCAACCCATGAGAATCTCATAAACCCAACAAAAATAAATAATGTAGTCCATAACAATCAATTTAGGTCCACCCAAACTAAAATACACATCCGAAAAAAATCTCATTATAATCCATAATAAAATAGGGAATTCTATAAAATTAAATTTTAGACATCATCATGAAATTCTAAACAAGGAACCACCAAGTATATTCTGTATGAACTAAATTTAATGAATCAAAAAAATTAACATCTTATAATAGGGAAATGAATGTTCTAAAAGAAATCATCGATAATATAATCTCACTAAAGAAAACTTCAGAGATCACAACTTATATAACATATGATTGTGACCTAAATTAACCTGAGGGAGGCATGAATTTTGAGCAGTTAAGAAATGGACATATAGTTCCCTAGATCCAAAAAATATAACCAAATTGTAGTCAACATAATTCATTGGGATAGAAGAATGTTTTAGAATGGTTTTCTACCATCCATATATATCCCCAACACAATATGATCCCACTTCAACACAAAAAAACAACATTACCCTTAATCCCAATTGAAAAAACTATTTTATCACCCAACACTTGTTTCCAAGACCTATAAATCTCCACCAAAACGACTTTATCATATCATATGTTATTAATGAAATATTGGTTGTAAGAATAGCTAAACCAGAATAATTTCAAAGAAAAAATACATAAAAATGATCTTTTAAGAGTCATTGAAAATGATCCATAGAGAGAAAAATACCAAATATATGAAATGAATGAAATACCCATTCACTAATACCATTCCATGAGGGAATATAAAAAAATTGATATATAGCCCATCACTCCTATCCTCAGGTGAAAACCAATAGGTCAATACTATCATGATAAAGTCCCAATACATACCTTTTTGTAGTTACAGATGTACTATAAAATTCAATATGATCAAATATATATGACAATAAGGCTCATTATAGCTCACACACATGATACAATAGGATATTCAATATAATTAACTATTACCTTAATCTACTCCAATCATATTACAGATATGGTCAAATATTATTCACCACAAAAAGATGTCGGCCACCGATTCCGGAATTTTGTAACATGTAACATAATCAATGAAGATTCCACATCCAAAAAACTACTCCCAAACAAGATAGACTATTTAATATATGCCACCCCTTACATTATAAATAACTATTCACCATGTTGATCATCTAAAAAAAGCTGCATAATTTTCATTTTGACCATTCATGGTATAATATAATAAAAAAATCAAGACATTATCTACATCATTTCATTCCACAAAACATAAACAAATATTACCATTATAAAAATGATACTAAAACTACTAACAACAAGACACCATGGAATGTTATATAATTTTCACACAAAGAAATGAAAATTTCCATTCATAATCAATGATTCTAAAAATATATTTTCAAAATACTCTCCATGAAGGAATACACCTAGAAAATAATTCAAGCAATTTATAAAATCAGTGAAACATCGATGGAACATTAATTAATGAATCGTGACTTAAATAAAACTCTCATTTTCCAGGATTCATCCATGAATTTTTTTTAAAAAAATCAACCTTGAAACATATAAAAACAAACATTGAAATCAACCACAATTGGGAATACCCCCAATGTACAATTTTAAAACATCACAAATTTCCTTGTTATGAATGTGGAAATATCTCAATGGAAATAACAATAATATAAGAAATTTCATGAAAACTATGGGTTTTTTTCTCAATAACTAGGAAAACCAAATATAAATATTATGAATTTCAAAAAATTCATAAATTTCTAAAGACAATTCAATAACACCATGAATCATTAAATATTAACACAACCCCTTAATTAATGTTTCTAGACTAAAAGAAATCAACATAAAGGCCCTCATCAATTATGTTACAATAAGTTAATCATTAATTTGGACCAACCAAGAATTTAGAAGAGTTATCATATCTCTACTATGGAAATATAGGGTTTTTTATATTTTTTGTATGGTTTGAGAAACCATGCACCATTTTTTCCACTTGCTCTGTGATGGATACAGACTCAAACTGCATGGGAACTACAAAGACGGCAAAGCCATGTTCAAAGATAAATATGATCATTATGTCATACATTTAACAAAAATACCTAGGGGATAACCCATAATAATTTAAATTCAAAGAAGGGATGAAAAAAAATGTCATCCCACATCATTGTAATTCATAAATCTCAAAGAAAAAACCTAAAATCACAAATCAAAACCTGAATCCCCTTTGAATCATGAGGAATAAGACATAAAATAAATACATATATACTCTTTAGATTTACATATAAATCATTTAAAACCATAATTTCATTTCAACAACGATGTGCGCATAATGTAATTGGGATCCCCTAGAATCAAATACCATTGTTACAAAAACATGACTCTAATACCATTTTTTAACTAATCATCATGGGTTTTAATCCACATGGAACATCACCTAGCCTGCAATAATTCCCAAATGGAATTCATGATCTTGACATGAATAAAACTAGTTATTTTCCATCTAATGAATCCCCCTTGGGAACTACTTTTCATTTAATCAGAGTAAAGAGATAGTGGTATATTTTCCAGGTCTGACACGAACCATCCTTACAGTAGAAAACCATATAGAAAGAATAACATATAAAATCATAATAAATGAACATTACCATTTAATCTTAAGAAAAAAATTATGATCCAACACATTTTAATAATTACACACTTTATACAAAATCATAATTTTATAACATTGAATTAGAGAATAATACATATAGTTCCGAATACTTCTTTAATGATGGTCATCGTTTCCAATATTATTACAACCCAATATAAAACAAACTCATAACATCACATAATTCCATGAAACCACAACCATGAAATATTTTGTTCCTTAAAACTTCCCAATGCACCCAATTCAATCAAAAATGAAGAAAAATTATTCCATGCTAAAACCCATGAACTTATAAAATATAAGAATGTGTTATTCAACCTAGTAGCTCACCACCCAGTAACATAAAGAAGTTCATTTGATATGTAAAATAATCTATACTATATTGAAAATTCTACAAGAATGTTAGATTTTCAAAAACAATCAATTGAGTAACCTAATATAGATTATAATATATTTAGAAACATATCTTTATTATTTTTCCTAAAATGAATTTGGCACAGAGTTTGTGATTATTTTATCATAATAATCTAATTTAGAAAAAAACTCCAACTTTGAAATAAAATTCTAAATCCCAATATATGATTATATACATTCAATATAATATATCCAAATATATATGAAAAATATTTTAGCAAAAAATAACACATACATTACAGGTGAATAGTTTAGATAAAAATTAGGCACCACAAGTCCAAAGATAGAAAACAATATTTAAAAAAATATAATATTAGTAGGTAAAATTATATAACCAAACCCATGATAGGAATACAAAATATAACGATCTAATCAAGTATCGAATATATCGTTAGATTTTACATGGGAAACAATCTGAGACACTTCCATCATTATTAAAATCACATTGACCAATTATCGAAATATGATACTCTAATCCAAAATCTATCCAAATACACTATACATGACGGATTATAATGGAATACACCTATTATCCATAGTATGAAACATTATTTAAGGGAAACTATCCACATGTGAACAAAGTTGTCATCATAATTATTGACTACTTATTTTTTCCCGTGTTCAAATTACTAAAAGAAATATGGAGGTGAGTGAATACTCATAAAATAATCAACACATAAGGAATATTACATTACCCAACCCACATCCACCAACCTCATAAAAATAAACACTTTTAAAACATATTACATTTATGGAATAAATAATAACATTCAATAATTGGGTTGTAATATGAACAATATAGTGATATATTCCCAGATAAGGGGAAAAATTATCCCATATTTATAAACAATATGCTAATGGGATAACACGTACAAAGGGGGATATAGAGAGTCTTATGGGATTTAAATGAAACTCATTATAATGTTTCAATAGAGTTGTTCAAATAATTCAACTATATGAGTTATAATCCAATTCATGCTCCATTAAATGCAACAACATAATTATTTAGAAAACTATTGAAATAATTCACATAATTAAACATTTCTAATCCATAAGTTAAAATATTGGTCTTTCTATTCAAAATAAAAAACAATTCCAAATGGCATTAATTTACATTGCACATTTTTCATATCCATTAATAAATTTACACAAGGGTAAAATATATTAATTTTAATTAGACAATTAATATTAGTCAAATAACCCCTTTTTATAACATCATTATGTGAATGAATCAGTGTGAAAAAATACTATATTAACTATTTTTTTTAGTCATCTAAAAAAAGGAAAAGGCCATACCATTCCCTCAAATTGGTTTAAAAAAACTCATAGGTATTTCATAAATTTTTTAGCACATAAAATTTTTATTTCATTAATGGAATCATGGATTACAAATGAAATACTAATTTTCCCGTGATGAAATTTCATAGAAATTATATTGATACATCACATTATTATCACATATATTAATAATTTCAAAAAATATATATTTATAAAGATCATGAACATATTTAATTTGAAATAAAATCATAGAAAACAAAACTTGTATGATATTGAAAACATGTAGAAATGTTTCACCATCTCTAATGAATATCAAAATAATATTAAAGACCTCATATGTAATCCAATAGTGACCCAAACCATATTCTTATATAAAATTAAAACCAATACCAATGTTACTCAATTAATAATGGTTTTTGGTGAAAGATTAATCTTAGGAAAAAATAAAAGAGGATTAATAGATGTGAAAAAGAGAAAATATACCAACAAAACATTTCAAAACCACTATAAATGTCCCAATAATCGATGCTAGAGGAGGATAAAACTCCCCCTAGGGATAAAAAGTGTCAGTCGATGTGGATATTGTAAGAAAGGGGTGGAACCCAATTTAATTAAAACATAGAATATTTTGAAATCACACATTATGCTATTCTTGTTTCCATCAATTGTTTTCCAAGATGGATTCCGAAACCAAGTTCTAATTGTGTATAAGGAACTACATATGAAAAAACCACATAAATTTATTATGTCAAGATCCACATGGTTTTGAAAAACCAATAAGATACTTGATTTAAACTCATTATCTCCATGATAATACCCTCTATGTGGGTATCTCATAGTTACCCATAACCATGGTGCTAAACCATATGTAACCCCAAAGCATGAGAAACTACAAATTTATAATAAAAAATCACTAAAGTTCACAATGACCCAATATAAGAAGAAAAAAATCAAATGAGTAAGTATAGTGACATTTTCATGTCAAATAAATGTAGAATAATAGAAAATGGAGGGTAATATATGATTCATAACTCCATATAGTAATGATAATTAATTTATGGGGAGTAAAATGGAAGAAATATTTGAAAAATATTTTCTTATTGTTATGGAAGTATTTTGAATCAATGAATTATATTCCCAATGAAATTAATTTATAAAATATATGCAACTGATTTTAAGACAATACATTAAAATAAAATATCATAGTAATGTAAGCTTGAAATTGAAATAATGTTTACTATAAAATAATATGGACTGTGAAATATAAAATATGATATTCCTTAAAGTATAAAAAATACCATTCTAATATTTTTTATAGATTTAATGATTAAAATATAAATAATAAATGAAAAATTAACCTTAAAAAAATATTTAAAAAGAAATCATAATGGTAATGATGTTATTTAATATTTAAAATTTAAAATAAAAACAGATTTTTATTCTAGAAAACAATATAGACAGTGATGATAAATAGTTAGTATAATGATTAAAGGTTTCCCATTATAATTATGTCTTTTATAAATAATATATAATTTAATAAAAAATTTCAAATTGAAATGTAATATACCCTTAGATAAAATTAATTTATTTTATATTTCTAGGTTTTATAATATATTAAACGTTATGAGATATAACAAATGAGAAAATAGTATGAATGAATTAAAAGTGGGATGATTTACAAATTCAATTAGAAAATTTAAAATATATGTACTATTTTTTAAAAATTAAATGAATAATAAGGATTTTTTATTTAATTAATAGCAAAATAATTTTGATAGATGATGTTGATGAGGTGTATACACTATATATGTATATAAATACTTATGCGATATGAAATTATTATGAATGAAACAAAATAGTGTTGAAAATACCTTATATTTGATTCTCTAATGACCTGATGTTATTTAAATATATTGATTGAATTAGTAGTTCAATCAACAAATCGGTTCAAAAGGATGGACATAGGATTCATTTGTATGCATATAAGTTCCTCTATATTAGAAATATATCTTCACATAAATTTGGAATACATTTTTCAATAAATAAAATATATTTTTGATAATGTGATCCACACACAATAGTAAAATAAAATGATTCATGTAAAATTATATGAATATTTCTTTGAAGATTTTAAGAAAATTAAATAATCTATTAAATGAATACATATTACTGAAATATAATATCTTACATTTCAAGGATATAGAATTAAAAAAACTTGTTATTATAAAGTATTTTTATTTCCAAAATATTCTTTTATTATTGTTTTATATTTTTTTCAAGAAAAATACTTTGCAACATTTATAATATTGTTAATTATGAACTTAGATATTAATAATCATTTACTTAGAACATTATCTGAAATATTAATAAAAATACATAATAATTAAATGTTAATGTTTTCGTTAAAATAATATTTTTTATGTATTTTCATTTTAATGTTATGTTTTTAAAATTTATATAAATAATTATAAAAAATTATAATCATTTTTGAGTGCATATTTTGAAAAATATCTGATAGAATTTTTTTGCTCTTTTATGAAATTATTGAATTTTATATGAATTTTCAATAATAAATATTTTATTAAGATGATATCTCTATGACTATGTCATGAACAAACTCCAAAATAAAATCATATAAAGTGTTTTTCATGATAAAAATTTATTTATTATGTGAGATGTTGCAATAAAAAAACACTTTTGAATTTTGAGAAACCATTAATTTTTTTTGAAACTTACAAAATATATGATAATAAAAAATATTCATAGTATTTATCATTTAATTATGTTTTTTTGTGATATAAATTTAGTGATTGAATTCTTTTATATTATTACAACACTCTTCTTGTTAATTTTAAAAAAAAAAATTGTTGTCATTAAAATCACTAACATTGATAAATTTTTCAACCACATAACATTCCATTCATGACCCCTATTTCCAATAGTACACGTTTTGGGCCCACAGGGAATAAATAGACATAATGAACCCCTAAGTATGACCATTAATAATCCTTGGGTTGAGATAATATCTGAGGGTATAAAAACCGTTCAAAAATGGAAGGAATTATAATCTACATCACATTATTGGGATATAGGATAAATAACTTATAAGAAACTCTAATAAGTATGATTAATGTAATACAAACTATCCCACGATGAATTTATAGTGTAAACAGGTACTATGAGACTCCCAAAAAGTGACCCAAAAAGTACTAAGAAATAAAATTAGAAATATCTCCAATCCCTAGCTTGAAATATCCAACCCGTTCCATGTAGGCCTCCTAGAAAATATAAAGAAAATTATATTCATTGTGTGATCATTCAAGTACGCATAGAAGGATCACAAGGAGAGTATCTTGTACGCATGTAAAAGATCATACTAGTCTAGCAGTCAGAAAAAATATATATTGAAAACACATAAAAGGACATTTAACAAAACCCTCCTCACCAATTCACTCTAAATAAATAACCTGATGTAGTATATTAGTATAGTATGAATCTTATTGATATAAGGGTTCCCATTAATGCTTTGCCACTAATTTTATTCTCTTATAACCCAATGTTGAATGTATTGGGGATCACAGATGAGCCTTAGCCTGGATGGCAAGGTCTCTGTTGGTGCATCTAAGAGACCAGTGATCAAATCCAGGTGAATGTAGAATTTCCGGGTTACTGTAGTAGTATTTGTAGTAGCGCTGTAGCAGTACTGTAGCAGTACTGTAGCAGTACTGTAGTAGTACTGTAACATGTACTATGAAATACTTTAGCAGGTACTATAGCGGTCACTGTATCAGACACTCTTTGGCATTGTAGTAGTCGGGAATATGCCCCTGTTTGGGCCTTCGGGCCTTCGATTTGGTCCCCGAGTCCTTCATAGGCCTTCGGCCACCCAGGCCTTCGGGTCAGTTGGGCCTTCATTCCACCTCAAGGCCTTCGGGCCACCTTTGTGCATATGCAAACCAGACAAACCTACAAGGAACACGCACTACAAAGAGGATGGGAAAGGTGCTTTCACTGTAGACGAAGCTAAATGGATTTCAAGAATGAGAGGGTATGACACCTGCCATCGGGACAAGCCTATGCATGAACGGGAATTCCAACCTGAACAACCATGCGAAGGTGGAGAGCAGATTTCAAAATGAATATGCTGGGGAGGACCAGTTCCAAGTTATTAGTCTGGGTTGTATGTAATGTTTGTGCCTATGGGAAATGAATTCCTCTATGGCCTACGGGCATGTAATCATTCGCCTAGAGGAATTGTAGGGTTCCCCCTCATCCCTTGAAATGTGGATTATCAAAAATCAATAAAAAACGAAGGCCTTCGGGCCATTGGAGTAATGTATTGGGGATCCTATCACTTCTATTAAAAATGATTCCTAAAAAATTCGATCATAACAAAACATATCTCACATGAAGAAACATAGTCCATCAAATAAAAAAATCTCTTCAAAACACAAGATCCTTCACCTCACAACTCACCACTTCTATATAAAGAATATTATTTTTTATTTAATATAAAAGTCATCAAACACCTTCCATTTTCAAACAATGAATTTCCCCTACTATGATATATGTCAGCATCTCATGAAAATAAATAATAGTGTACTTTTTACTTCTCTAACTCACAAACAATCTATAAAAACATTTCCTAGAAGAGTTAGTTGGGAAGAGAGGGTATCCATACACTCATCCACACAGTCGGGATATTGAAAAAAAACACCCCCAAAACATTTTGTTTTTGACAATGTAGTTCTCAACATGGTTTGTGTTATTATGTGAACCAAAAAGAATATACAAGATATATATAGTAACATCAACACACAAGCCTATCATGATGGTTAACAATAATAGTATCATCCCAACTCAAAACACTACCATGAGACTCATGACCTTCATCACATCTGTTTCCACATCCAAATATAGATGACCAGTAATGAAACCCATAAGAAGAAGATATATTCTACCATTAATGTCAGGTTAATAAAATTTCCATATTTCTCCAATACTATCCATTTTAATTATAAAATCCCAAGATTTTCATATTTACCCAAAATCCATTTAAAAAACACTTCTAATTTCAAAAAAAATCATTAATAATCTCAACCCCTTAACCAACCCTTCCCGTTAGACAATCCAATACACTCTATTTCAATTCCAATATTACCCAATTTTTACATTGGAACCTGGAAACTACCAAAATACTATACATCACAAAAAAAAAACTCATCATTCTCAAGATAATAAGAACCATTATTTCCCCAAATCATGTCACAACCACTTCCCATTATAGGTATCATGGACCCAAAACATATGTCATCAAAATAACCACAGAAACCATAACCACACATCATAACCACACATCAAAACCACACGATTCATATATAATCTTACATTTTGAAAAATATTTTTAATAATGTATAAAATAATATTCAATGAATTTATATTTACATTCAAAAATTTTCCTGAAAAAACAATTCAATACCGATATTTCAGTAATAATTAATTTTATTCCAATTGATACCAAACAATAACACAAAAATGTATTCAACAAGATTGAAAATATCTTCCAAAATAGTTCCTCACAATATATATGATATTTTTAGTAATTAAACAAAATACAATAAATCAATAATAATTTCATCAAATAGGTAAAAAAAATATTTACATTCCCTTCCCCATAAAATTAAAATTTATATTATTCGTTATTTTCATTAAAATGGTGTATAATATCTACCAAAAGGATACAAAAACCAGAACTTCTCTGTCAGGATAAAACTAAAGGAGATTGGAATGATCCATAACCATAATAGAACCATTCTAAACTATAACCAATTTTTGTAACTATAGCATTAAAACCACAAAGCACCATGATGATGTGAAACACTTGTCATCCTAGAACACAAGAACCCACAACAACCTCTTACAATTACATAGTAATCACTAATAATATTTTCTAATAGTACCAATCTCTGGATAAAGGACATATAGAATTAGGGAATAGGGAATAAAAATTATGTTTATCCATTGAATAATGATCCCCTAAGGTTTATGTTAAAATATAATGAATAGGGGGATAACCTCCTTAGGTCATACTTATTTCGCTCTAAAAATTATTGTAAATATTAAATAATGTTTTGTGTTGAAGGTTATTTTGAGTTTTATAAATTTTATGAAAGATATAATAAAATTTTATAGCACTGCCCACTATACCATAATTTTTCCAGAAAAGGAAATGTCAGTGACTCGAGGGGAGGGACTATACCATAGACTCCATGGTCAAATGGACATCCAGGATACATTGTATTTTTGTATCAAAAATTATAAAAAAAACATAAGAATACCATGGAACATTGGAAGCTACCATGTCCTTGAACCCATTAGACAAGATAAAGGATGTGTTGTAGCCAAACTCTATAGAACATACACCTTGACAAAAAAACATTCCTTTCTAGGTCCCTATATCATAGCCAGGATAACAGACCACATCAATTCAAAAAATGGAAGACACACAAAAAATCTTGCGAAAGACTCCATGATACATCTTACCTCTTCACACTGCAGTCATGAAAATATTGGAAGAACCCTTTAAACACCACCATTATACACTATGTCACAAATTAGATCTTCATATCATAGTTATTATACTGTATTTTTATCAAATTCCTCCAGCACACAAAAATATTTTCATCTAATTTTCTCAGAAACAACTACCACACATAATCATTAATTACATCAAGCCTCCTCATGAACACCACAACCAATATATTTGAAACAAATAAATTGTTTAACTTCATGTTTTAATGATAAAAGAATCATGATTCTAATGATATTAGTGAATTTTATTTTTCTCTGTATGAAATATGTATTCTGTTCCGGGTGATTAAATTGGATAAAGATGAGAAACTATTGGGATTGGCACCACCGACTAAAGACACCATTGTCCTTGAAACGCTGCCATCTTAAAAATCTCACTAGGTATAAGATTCCACAAGTATATCACACCACAAAAATGTCATACAATTGGACTGAAAATTGAAAATGTTTGAGGTACTGTCCGTCGACATACCATCAGGATGTCTGGCTACCAGAAAGAAAATTTTTCTAAGTATGTAATACCTTTAGAAGAGGAACTACAAATTTCATACCAAAAACATTCAATTTTGTATAAGTTTAACACACCACAAGACCAGACACCACTAGTCGATATTTTTCAAGTATTGTGTAAATTTTGATAAGTTTAATAAACTACTAGTTTCATTCAATGAGAACAATATACCATCAGAATGTATATCTATCAGACCTCAAGAAACCTCTAGTATAAGACACTGACACTATTATTTTCATAACATATCTTATTTATTCACATTATTAAAACAAATATATTTATTTAAATTAATGTAATTTAATATTTTATTGATTTTATCATAAATTATCATTAGAAAACATTGAAGAGAGTGTGAGGATGTGCATGTAAAGGCATTAGAAAATCAGGATATTAACATTGTATCGACTGATATAGGTGGAGAACACTCCCTCATGAAGAAAATAGTGAGAGATGAAATAATAGATTAATTGGACCAATATCAATAGGATAAAAAGAAATTCCCTATCACATAAAGAGCAGAGACATATTGAAAACATGTAGAGATCACCAATTGAAAACATTCAATTGGAATACAAACAACACATTCAATGTTAGTTCTCTCTGCTAGTTAATGAACTAGAGTCCATGACACTCCCTTTTCCATGTTTTTTAAGAGACAATGAATAAATATTCACTACAGAATTAAATTATGAATCACATGTTTCAATTTAACTGTCTGGTTAGTTCTAAACTCATATATTTTATATTTCTAGTTTATTTTTATATCTATTACATTTTGATCAGTGTCAGTGCATACCCTATTTAATCACTTGCACAATAATTTCATTGATTAACCGAAAGATAAATGATATCGTCTAAATAACTTTTCTTATTTATTATCCCATGTATAAAAGTAGAAGAGGGCCTTTTGTGGTGTGTTTATTTATGCCCCCATATATAATTGTGGAACAGGTTGCATGCTACCATGAAAGTTGTTAACTATTTTAAAATTTGATCCATGTTGTGGATCATATGGTATATTTTATAAAAATTGATTTGTGTCGAGTGATCAATAAGTGGGTAGGAAGTCTCTACTTGATACTAATCAACTTTTATTCATTATTTCAATTGTCTGATTTAATGTTTTGATACATTATCCCTTAATTAAAAGGAAAAATTATTTTAACTATAAACTAAATATATAGATTGTTAGTTTATATTGATTTGTATTCATATATTATTTTGATCATGTAAACTAATTTAAAAGGATTAAAAAATAGTTAATATTTTTTATTCGAGAACTAATAAATATTTAGAGAAGTCCTTAAAAATAATAATATCTATATCATACTATATATATGGATAAAAATGATAGTATTTAAGAATTTGGGGAATTTTAAAATAAATCATTTTTGATAGTAATTTTTATCGGGTACTCAATTCACCCCACGAAATGAAATAATCAATATGACTAGAATTTGGTATCCGAGGATTTAAATCTTTTAATATTAATGTTTTTAAAATATTTTTAACTTTGATATTAGTTTTACATTAAATATCTATAACTTCTTTATATTCTAAATATAATTCGTTAAAATGGAAAATCATCATGATGGATGTTCTACTAACAGAACACCATTCATTTATGGAACACATTTTTCCCAAGGGAAGATTAAAAAGAAAATGCATATAGAGAGAATAGGTTTTGATATTTTTTATTCGATAAAAATTAATATGTTTACCAGCTACTGATATAATACTTGGGATGATACTAAAAAATTAGTTGTTAAAAATATTTTTAAATATATGATTGGACATTACAATTCGTTGGGATATGAGAAATTTAATAGAATTTATGCCTAAAATACAACATTTTTGATTTGGGACACTTGTTCTATTTCCCAATAGGGAACACTAATGTCAAAAGGATGAAGAATAATACATATACTATTAAATATAATAATCTTATGATAATGCCTTATGAAATTTTTTTGATATGCATTTCTGGATCAAAAGGATTTTCAAATAATGAGCTTTCATTCAAAATATGTATCTAACAAGGATCTCATTGTGATATTTTTTATATGCTCACCAGAAATATGGATAGGTGAATCAGTTTCAATCAGATAATCAAATGAAATAAGAAAAATACATTTGAATGATTTTATTGGAAATATTATGATGCAGGAACATGAATTAAAGGTAAACTATAAAAACTATTAGGGTACTAAATGAAATTCAATACATTTCAAGACTCCTTCCCCATGAAAGAACAAGGATAAAAGAGAAGGGGAAAGTATAAGTTTATATATCTAGTGATATTGAATATCCTTTGGATAGTGAGGAGGAGATAGATCACCTGGCATGAATATTTAGGAATTCCTATAGGAAGATAATCTATTTCTGAAAATAAAAGGGTAATGGTAAGAATGACAACAATGAAAACTAGTAGAAATATTGGAAGAAGGATGATGATCCAAAGGAAGATATATGCTATGAATACAATATGCAATGACACATAAAGTATGAATGTCTAATGTTAATACAAAAAAATAAATATGAGGATTACGATAGAATATAAAACATGTCCATGAAAGAAATATGAATTGAATTAGAGGATAGCGAGAGTGAATCTGATGAATCAACTGAATAAAATCCAAACAGAACCAATATTTGTTTCATGACTATAGTTATTGAGGTACAATATTTACCAATAGTTTCCTGTATTTTTCCTATGCGTAGTTTGTATGATTATGACAATGAAAAACAAGAAGATTATATGTAAAATAAATAAGTACATGAGTACTAAAATATTCCAGAGGACATATTTAATGAATTAGTATTTAAGTATAAAAGTATTAAAAGGATTTATTCTACCACTATAAATAATAAATATGAATTGTCTATAGAAAAATATAAAAATGTATACATGTTCAAAAAACACTAAACATAAACTATAAAATGAGAAATTGAATAAATAACATGGAAAAATTACAAATGTTAGAGATATTATCTCCCAAATTTTGGGAAAATAGGTTCCAAAAAAATATGTTAATGAAATAGGATATGATCCTAGATGGAGAAAAATATCTAAAATCAATTTTAAACATAAATTTAAGACTAAAATATCATATGATAATAATATTTATAAATAAAATAACATGTATTTTATTTCAAAAAAATTTAAATCTATTTATTAAAAAACCATTAAGAAAAGTTGGATTCCCAAATCATTTATTACTAACATTTATGGACCCAAACGGATTTTTGTACCAAAATATTTTCTTGTTAAAAACTTGTTTTGTAAGAAAAATGTTTAAAGACTTCCCGCAGAATCATGTGGTACTTGGAAAATGGTTTTTCAATGCATATTAAAATATATTATTCATAATTTGAGAGACAAATAGTGGCTGATGGGGTTCATGTCTTTTTTGGAGATAATGGTATAGAAATATTCAACATCCAAGGCCATACTGGTAACAAATATTTTGTTTAACTTCTAAAATATTATATGTTGATGGTTTAATGTATAATATTGTAATAATTTATGAGTTGTGATATGATGGTTTTAATGTAATGTTGTATAATGATTCATGAAATATTTTTTGACATAAAAATATTTTATTTTTTACTACTTTGAGGAATGATAATGTTTATGTTTTACATTTCAATTCCATGATCTCTCAAAGGGTTTTATTATTATGTGTCTTTTAGAAAGAGTCACGTATTTGGCATAGGAGACTAGGACACTACAACATTCACTCACTAAGGAAGCTAAATAAGAAATGGTTAGTTAGGGATCTACTAAATATTGAGTTCCTAACTGTTTATGTCCTTCCCCCTGTTAAAAAAGGACATATCACAATGTTTAATTTAAATTTATGAAATAAGTTTCAACTTCTCAACAGATCGAGTTGGTTCACATGGATTTTTTTATACCTTATAGATCATAAATTCATAATGGGAATACATATTTTTACGCTATTATAGATGATTTCTCAAGGAATAATTTGGTATAAATTATAGATCACAAATGTGAAGTCATCTCTTACAATACCATGTATGGAAACTCTATTGAAAATCATTGTGTGCATAAGATTAATACCTTATAAAGTGATCAAGGCCATGAATTTGAAAATTAGGTTTCGTAATAATGTTATCACAAAATCCAAACCCTCATTACATCTATGCTTCGGGGACACCCTAGTATAATGGTGTTGTTGAAAGAAGAAATAGAGCATTACAAGAGATAGCTTAGATCATTTTGAAGTAGTACGACATAAAAATAAATTTTTTGGAAGAAATTGTTACTAAAACCTACTATATAATCACAATAGAGTTGATTAGACATATCATAAATAAGAACCCTTATGATATATAGAATAATAGGAATCTTAATGGTAATTAATTTAGATTTTTTTGGTTGAAATGTCTTCCTTATTAAAAATTTGTATAATTTGGATAAATGTTTTTCCAATGTGGATGAATGGATTTTTTTTTCATTCAATATCTAGAAAATCCAATAGATATTTCAATAAGAATACCAAATGAATGGAAGAGGCATTCAATGTAAAATTTGATTAAATTGACCAATATTTTCCTATAACCACATCATAAAACCTTTGGAGTGATTTATCTTCTATTAACTTAAATTCTAATTCTTTGTACCCTATTATTAAACAAGTTGAAAATCATCCAGTTCGGATGAATTTTCAAAACCTCTAGATCATAAAACTGTAAATCTAGAAGTGAGAAGTCCTTCTTTATCTAGAACTATTAGAACCACTAAATACCATAAATTAGATGTTGTTGTTGGTGATCTATATTTATGAACAATAACTAGAGCTTACATTAGATATCAGGTTGAACATCAAGATTTCATATCACTGAATGAACCTAACAAACATAAATGATGTTGTAAATGATTAAATTAGGAAAATAGATATACAAGAATAAATCAATCAATTTGAATGAAAAAAAGTGCGAGAACATGTAGATAGACCCATGGAAACATTGAAAATTATCACTAAATGGATTTTTAGAAATAATAATTATGAGTTATGTACTATAGATAGAAAAAAGTATTGACATGTTGTATAAGTTTATAATTAAGAAGAATGAATTGAATATTACGATAATTTTGAACATGTGGCCATACTTGAATCCATAATAATCAATATTGTTGAGGCAACACATCTAGATTTTAATTTTTTCAATTGGATTTAAAGAGTAATTTCTTAAATGGTTTTATATTTGTGGATGTTTTTGTTGAAAAAACCCATGTTTTTTAAAACCCTCATTTTCCAAATCAACTTTCTTTATTTAAAAAGATTTTTATATTTTAAAACAAGATCATAGTCCATGTTATGATAGGCCCATAAATTTCATTATTTTAAAAGGGATTTCAGAAGGTATAGGGTACCCTACTCTTTTTATAATGAGAATTTACAAAGATGTATTTGTTGTAGAAATATTTGTGGATGATCTTATTTTTAGATCATAAATTTTTTATATTTTATTATTTTTAAAAAAATATTAAAAATTAATTTTGGAATGAGTTAAATGGGTCAACTAATATTATTTCTTTTATTTTATATCTCTTAAAACAAATAAAGAATTATTTTAAATCAAATTATAAATACAAAAGAACTTCTAAAACGTTTTACCATTGATATCCCTAGTAGTAGAGATGCTCCAATGTGTACCACCTTCAAATTGGATCTTGATGAAGATGGGAAACTAGTGGATCGAGCTAAGTAAAGTAATATGATTGGTAGTACTCTATACATTACTTCCAGGTGACTAGATATTTTATTTAGTGAGTGTGTGTGTGCTACTATTCAAAAAAATCAAAAACATTCACATGTTGTTTTCGTTAAAATTATTTTTAAATACCTCATATATAAAACTAACTTAGTATTATTATACCCTAGAGGAAAATAATTTGATTTTTTATGTTATTATGATACTGATTTTGAAGGTTGAATGTTAGATAGAAAATATTCATACGGAACATTTCATATTTTAATAAAGTCTTTAGTTTCATGGGGTAGTAAAAAAATTGCAGTACCTGCAAAAAAATATTAGTTTATAGTTTAGTGTAGTTCACATGCATAAATTTTATTGATGAAACACACTTTACTAGACTATGGCTTTCAATTAAGGAATTCCCTCATAAATAATGATAAATAAGTTTAATAAATATTTCTATGAATTTTGATTCAAAATCTAAAAAAAATAGATTTATATTAGAAATCACATTCAAAAAATAAATTTTCAAAATATAGATATCACTCATAAAATTATTTTCACAGAACACCAATTAGCTGATATATTTACTAATTCATTGATTTTTGTGAAAAGTTATTATATCAGTCATGAATATGGAATGAATAATTTTTTTATGTAAAATGTTTAGTGGAATTCCATCGTGATTAACACAACACTGTGATAAAAAATTATAATTATTTTTCACAATTTTAATTTCATATCATTGACATGTCATGTTTTTTCTATTATGAAATTGCAAATTTTTTAACTTCTAGATATATTGAACTACTAGTTTATTTCTCAATTTATATTATTTTCATAAAACCAACGAATTTTTTTACTTTATTTTGAATTTTATTCCATGTATTATTTTTATATTATAATACCTAATATCTCAAATGATATCAAAATAGAATAATTTCTAACCAAACAAACCATGATCCATGTGTGATACTCTCTTATCATTCACTCTCAAACATACTGAAACCCTCTGCATCATGATTTTCAAACCTTTTCAAACCCACTACCAAGATTTACAAACATATCTATATTATGAGAATGATGATTTATTTTTATCTTTCTCTATTTATGTCTAGACCTTCTAATAAGTAGATGAATGAGTCGAGGTACATGTTTAATCCTAATCATTCCAACATAAATTTTTTACAGGATATGTAAGTTGAATAGATGTGGTTGTTTCCCAAAAATTATATTTTACTCATATTTATCTGTGATCAGGGATTGCTATAGTGTTTTTCCACAAATATAATTTTTTCTACCCTACACATATCTATTATTTTTGTCATTATGTTGATTTTTCATTTTATTAAGATGGTTCTGGGTAGATAATATTTTTTGTGAAATTAAATGTGTCTAGTTTTTCCTCAATGAAATGGGAAAAATATTTATGTTTCCTTGTGATTGAATTTTTGATTACTAACAATCCATCATTACAGAATTCAATGACTTGTTTATGTATGAGGATGCTCTTGTGGTGAAAACTGGAGATGGAATAACCAAAATACCTATTACCTATGATATGGAAGGATAATGTAGGAATTTTTTTATGATTGTGTATGACATACATTTCTAGGGGAATGGTGTATTCATAACCTTATGGTACCATGATGTCTATATTTTATCTCTTATTATAGAAGTATTCATTATCAATCGTTATAGATATCTCATTGTGCATATGCGTGAGATGACCAATCCATCCTTAAGATCTAATTATTCGATCTACCCGAAGATGAGTTCTACCTTGATAATGGCCAACGGCCTTGTATGTGAGGATTAAGAGTCTCATTATGAATATGGTTGTTTCTATCAAACAAGTGTTACATGTTTAGGAAGGTAAATTAGTTGTTACCCTTGGAAAAGATAGTGGGATAAGGAATCTGAGAAGTTATATACTGACTCTAATATAGTAGATCATCTAAATAGACCAAATGATGATGTTCATCTAGGCATGGATCCTAATGAAGTAATTAAATTACATGATGATGAAAAATGAGAATCTATTAATAAGTATTAAGAAAAATACATATACATTGATAGAGGGAGTGATCCAGACTTATCTCTGAAAGATTCTCCCATTATATAGGGAGCTCTTAGTCCAGCCAGGAGGTATCCAAAAAGATAAAAGTAAGTAAACTGTGATAAAGAAGGGACTAGTGTATCTATAGAGGAGCAGTATAAATGATCCAAATACATAGAAGTTGATGGAAAATATAATGATTAAGAAGGAAAAGATGAAAATGGTGAAAATGGGAATACAAATAAATATGGAAGTGAAAGTGATGATGATGATGATCCTCTCTTGGGACAATACTTCGCGAGCGATGGATGCCTTTAAATTTATATTATTTCAGTAGTACTTATATTTCCATCTGATGCATTATTTTCTATTTACATCACTCTAGATTTCACATCTCTGTTTTCCATTACCTTTACAGAATCTGGAAATTCTTTTGTTAATCAGAAATATGTTAGGTCGCTACCTCAGTTCGGATGCCCTCACTAGCACCGTCTGCCATCTAGTATCCACGAGTATTTTCATGGAAGTTGATTTTTAAGGGAACGTTGGACTCCATATTCATTGATATTGAATTATATATCTAATGGAATATAAATTATTGTTTCGACTCTTGGGTTCCATTCTGATTTGGTTGTCGTCGTCTGGGCCATGACACCTTCAGATTCTGTCAAATCTACTCAAGTGGCTTGGCTGGTGTGTGCTATGTCAACAAGTCGGATCATCTGGGGAGCGTAGGGTATGTAAACCCTTCGAATTGATATAATTATGTGAACACTTTCAATCTAAATGTTAGTGCAGTGATAGAGCCTAGCATTCCAGGTTTCTGTAAGTCTGTTCTTCTATAGGACCGATGCATAGCTACCGATCAGAGATGCAATGACCATGGGGGTACTCCTAGTGAAAATTGTAAAATTAAATTAGGAATGGGGCAAGTTCTATTGATTTTTGAGCCCAATATAGTAAGGAGAATGGAATTGATGTAGATAAACAGTGTTTTGATGGATCAATAAAGGAAAAAATAGTCAAAATATTACCTCCGGAACCCTGTGTAATAGAAATCATTAACAGGATGTGGAGTGATTTAGTGATTATTTGTAGAAGAAAATTATTTTCATATGATTCCCTAACTAGTTATGTGGTTTAAGAATCTTTATATATATACAATTATTAGTCTCAAGACCCAATGTGCTCTACTGGAGAAGCTACTCCAAATTTCAAATATGAAATTAGACATCATCCTAGTTTATATGGGGAGGTTGTGCGTGTTGGTGATAATAAAAAATATGACAGGGTGATACATTCTACTATCAAGGGATAGTCCAAGGATGAATAGGATTGGGAGAAGCATACCCATCATATAGGCAGGCCATTGATTACTAGTCAGAGAACCTACATAGAGCGAATTTTTCCAGCTTCAACTTAAACAACCAATTTGATAGTTTATGTTTTCATGGAGTGCTTGATGGAAAATCCAACTTTCACTATGAGTACTAGTCTAATATAGATGGAAAACAATCATATGACATTGTCTTCGCAAGGGTTAGTAATGTTCTACACAACAAAATACGGAAAAATGGGAATATAGAAAAATAGGGACACTGGGAGCTGTATTGTTTTTAAGAATCCAAAACCTATGGTTTGTAAGGACTACTCAAATCATCTAACACAAATGGAGACTCGATTTTCCAAATATGTGGGTAAACTCAAAGAGCACGAGATCCAATAATAAGTAGTAGGGGAGGATCCCACTAGACAACAATGTGTGGAACATTCTCCCGAGGGTTTTTAGTGCCAGAAATACAAGGATCTCAATGCTCTGATAGAACTACTCATGCACTATGGAGAAAAAATGAAGGAGGATGTTTTGGTGATAAAGGTGGAGAGGGAAGATATCGACCAAATGAAGGAAATATTTATCCATGTGGATGTTGCCATAGAGATAGCTAAATGAATTGACAAGAATGATTTCATATTAATTAGAGGCTTCCATATGGAGAATATCAAAAAAGTAGAATATATGAAAGATTTGGATTATCTAGCAAGGCACTATGGAAAAAAAATAAAAGAAGATCCAAACTTCTAGGTAAGTTCCCTCCCATAGAAACAATATAGGGAAGGATATTACTATCTCATAACATGTGGGTTGTATAGGATAATAGATTTATATGATGTTTGATCCTGTTTGTTTTTTCATGGGTTCTCACTATCCCCTTGAAATTGATAGAAAAAAAGTAATCTTGGATGGATAGAAGAGTATGTATCTGAAGATGGTAAAAATGATCTTATTGATGATGAAATTGGGAATGGATAGATAACTGTTTTAAAAATTTATATGGCTTTGGTAGATATGAATGATGATGGTGAATCCACAAATTTTGTTCAATAAATAGATGTTCAGAAGAAAGATGCACCTTCTATTGGTATACAGTTTGATACTATATCTACCAGTGTTGTTGCAGAAAGATCAAATGATCTAAAATAAAAATAAATACATTCATATGTTTGTACATTTTATAGGTTTATAGATTTTATATTCTCATAGAAGTATTGACACAACGATGGTTATCTCTTATTGTGTGTGACCTCATGCCAATGCATCTATATCAGTTATTTTTTAAGATGGTTGGTTTGATCTAATGTTTGAAGAATGGTGAAGATATTATAATTTTTAAAATAGTAGAATAATGAATTGTTGACCTCGGGTTCAAATTGATGGAAATTTAATGGGATCATTGATAAGTAATGTAGATTTTGTGGGGCATTTGGAATAACCTTCTTCTTTTAAAACTCATGCACCTGACCCTCCTCCAAAACTTTTTTCTATTTCAGTTGATGAAGTCACTAAAAGTGTCATGGTTGTTTGCGGTATGTTATTGATGTATGTTTTTTTCATTAATATTTATGAATGGACAACTTCAATAGAATATCAAATGTAATAAATTTTCATGATACATTATTGAGTTGTTAATTCAATATATTCAACCAATGGTGATGCATCACAGTTATGAGATAGAGATTGAGAATAAGGATTTAATTGGTTACCTATAATATCTTGAGTCATTGATTAATGAAATGAAATTTGATTTTTAATATTTCATTAATGGAATCCTAAAAATATTTTAGGGTAGATATTCACTTTATTCTATTGATGCGGATCCTCCACCAATTTTAGATGTTGATAAGTTGAGAATAGTTTTTAGAGATGAGATAAGAGCTACTTCAACCAATGATTCTATAAGTGTCAATAATGATCCCCTGGAGACATTGTTTATAATTCAGAAGGATTCATAACTTGTTATCAAGTTGACAATAACTTATTCACATGACATAAATGACAGTCAAGAAATAATTACCTAGGCCATTAGATAATATATATCTCTAATTTATACATAGCTTGCAATAGATTCCAGTTTCAAATTCTTGGATGAAAATTTTTGGTTTCCTCCTATGACTTAGGTATTCAATGAACATGTAATAATACTCAAGAATATGACTCCATTCTTTTACCATTTCATTTAAGAGAAGAAATATTTCATTAGAGAAATATAAAGTGTTGGAAAATCATATTTCAATTCATAAATCTTGAGAATTTTTTTCTTTGTGTTTATGGCTATGTAGTTTTTTCATAATAATGTATTCCAATTAGTACTTATTTGTCTCTCAAACCAAGAGTTTCTAATGAACCTTTAGCACAATTTCCTCCACAATTCAAGCCTTTTCTAATATATCCATCTCATGTTGTGGTACAACCCATGGAAGTTGTTATTGTGGAACATCATCCATAGACTATAGCTGGACTCTCCTCTGGTAGTCCATCTATCCTACCTTGGAATAATAATAATTATATGGATTAAGAGAATGATAAACCCAAGACTAAAGAAGAAAAAAACCAAATGACCCCTCTACAAAATCATGACCCTTATTTTTATTATCTTAGATAGTTTTTCATTTATGGGACTCTAGATGTAATAACTATTTGGTAATAAATTTTAATGCCTACGATATTTCTTATTATATTTTTTTTATCCCTAATTACATATTTCAAATCTTCACCTATTTGATTTTCCCTGGAAAGGGAGAAATCTTATGGACTATTCATAACATTTTGGAATCCCTATATTATTATAGTATTATTTCTATGTTATCATGAATCTCTTAATAATTACAGTTTAATTTCTTTAATTCGTTGATTTTATATTTTTTTTACTTATTCTAATCATGATACTTACTGTTGATACATACACTTTTCATATATTACTTTTATACAATATTCAATTATTAGAAATTCTATATTCTGATTTATACTCCATTGTATATCATGTTGAATATTTTTTACTACATTGATTTCATGATTTTTGATCATCAAAATAGGGGAGTTTATTGACATCATAGATATAATGATCACAAAATCCTGATTCAAATGATATTAATGAATTCCACATTTCCCTATAAGAAATCTGTATTCTGATCTTGGTGATTAAATTTTATAATGAAGAGGCACCATTGAGAGTGGCACCACCAACACGAGACACAACTTTCCATGACTTTGCACCATCATAAATGTAAAGACATGAATGTTCCATGTAATTTTTTTAAAATTTATATGGATTTTACGTGTCCACGAAAATCAAAGGTGTGTGAATATGATCTTGGAGTGCCATAAATGAATTTCTGATCATTATTTTAGGTACTTTTAGTAAACGTGCAAGAAGGTTTTTATTACTTTTGAACTTGTACTTGAAATAGAAATTTGAGGGCACCGTTGAACCCGTTGCACCGTTATTCACTTAAGGAGACTTTAATTCTGACGATAGTGGGCCAAGAGTGAAAGATAGTTTTTGGATTTTTCCTTTAAGAATAACATAAAAATAATAGTGTGTGACATTTTTATTTTTATTTCCAACACCCATGTTGGTGTTGGGGGGGGGGGGGGGGGTCCACTAGAACTAAACCTCCATGTTGAAGTTGGAAGTGGGGACCACCAGATCGTAACCTCCCATGAGAGGTTATGGTAGTGGGGACCACCTGAACCATAACCTCCCTTGAGAGGTTATGGCGATGGGGACAACCTGGGATTAATCCACATTAAACCCCCCCTTTCATTTAGAGAAACTCTCAACAATTCTCATTAATGTGGAGAGCCTCTTGACTTCCTCCACATTAATTGTGCCAACGCACATACATTTAATTGTGTCAACTGAGTTAATTAGCTTACCCCCCTTTTAAAATTAAATAATTGCATAATTGTAATTTAGGAAGGTTACTAATAAATAAACTTTCATAAATTCCCCAACCATTACCTACCTTCGCCCCTCTCTAATATATATGGATCTTGGGATGAAGATTTGCAATGTCTTCACCAAGAGATGAAGCACTAGTAAAGTGATTTGACGCAAAACACTTGGTAGTTTACGCTCTCCAATGACGAATGATTCCTCCATGATAAATGCTTCCTCCACGAAGAACGCCACCGAGGAACGTCTTTGTCTTCTTCCACGGAAGCACCTTGTAGAGGAAACTGATGTGGGACATCTTCGATGACCGACCTTCCCTCCTCATCATCGTAAACGAACAATACGAGTGAGGGATTATTTTTAAATTAGTGAATCTTCTTGACTAATAACGTCTTTTTTGATTCATGATTAAATTTTAGCCACTTGTTACCTCTCTAATGAGTAGAGTGCCGGCCAAACTAACATGGCTCGTCCTCTGCGTAACCCTTTTGTTGATTTGTGGATTTCTTTGAAATAGAGGAAGTCAATGAAGGCAATGAAGGCGATGAAGGCACTCACGCCGCACCCCGCGACCTCCACAACCCGTGCCACCCGTGCGGCATCCTGCGCTTTTCCGGCCGAACCGGATCTGGGACCCCTCATGGCACCCCAGCCGAACCAACACCTCGCCCCTGCTCGCACCCCCCATCGGTCGCGCCACCCTCCGTCTCGTGCCCCTGCCAGCTCTTGCCGCCTACAGGATCGCGCCTCCTATCGGCCCCACCACCCACAGGCTATGCCAACCGCCAACCATGCATCCCACTGGCCGCACCTCCCTTCGGCCGCCCTGCCCGCCTGCCAAATCGGCCATGCCCCTCGCGGCGCTCTTAGCCGAACCGGCACCGTACCCCTGGCCGAGCCTCCCTCATGGCACCCTCCTAGCCAAGGCACCCACACAGCGACCTCCAGGACGAACCGCCCTTGCACAGACCCGTGGCCAGTCCATGACCTCATGGATGGTCCGCACCCTCACAGCTCTTTGCGGCCCCTCCCAGCCAGCTGGGAGGCGCCAGCGGGCCGGGACTAACCCAACGGGCCGGCCTGCCCAGCAGGTTGGGCCAAACCCAATGGGTCCATCCTGGTCAACTCGAACCAGGTCTGCCCAGACTAGGTGGGGTCAGGTCTGTCCGACTAGGTCGGGTCATGTTGGTCTGACCGGGAGGAGCCGACCCGAGCCCACAATGACCACTTTATGGTCCTTCGGCCATATCTTTCGCACTTAACATCTGTTTGACGAATCGTCAGTGGCGCTATAAATCATGAAGCATGACAGTCCCATTGAGTATACCCCAACATTGTTTAGGGTATTGTTGAGATATGGTCAGTTTGGATCATGCTCGAATCAAACTGGGCCCCAAGGACAAAAAGGCTAACAACTCAATGTTTGGGTGTCTGATTGATGCGTTTTATGTTGTGTTGAAACCCCTATGACATGGCAGACCATTGAGATAATTATTTATGTGACTCCATGAATGTTTGAGTATAGACCAGAAGCTCGTGGAGAAGATCCTCCTGGAGACGAGCGAGCGTAGTGCGGAGACCTTGTAGTTAGCTGAGACCTGACGACTGCTGGCTATTTTTACATAGAGTGACTCTACTTTCCTATTGGGGAGCTCTTTAGTGTCTTGGAAGACTCACACTGGGGTTCACCTTGGTGTCGTGGTAGTCCCACAGTACTCGACAGGAGGATTTCCTCCACAGCCTATGAGGGGGAGTGTGCTTGGTGACGTGGCAGACCCACGGTGAGGAGCAAGCTTGGTGACATGGTAGATCCACGGTACTTGATTGGAGGAGTACTTCAGCAGTACATGGTTAGTGGGAAGTCTACTTGGGGTCACGGAAGGCCCACTATACTCGATAGAGGATGATTTCTCATGTTGTTGTGATTTCGAAAATCTGACTGGGGATGTTACATGATACTACCCCTAGAATAAAATCCTGGTTGACCTGAGTCATTTTTTCTGTGAATTCCTCATGATTGAGATGGATCACTTAATAAAATAGGTATATGTATGGGCATATACATATGTTAGGTTATTTGTTGGTTTCATAAATTGTGTTTTATCATTGTTGGATTTTTTGTGACCTTGAGGGTCTCTGGGTCCCTACTAAATATCCTTATACTCACCCCTACATGGGTTGTTCCCGCACCGTGTTGTGTTGGTTGCAGAGGACACACCGTGATAACTGAGGCTGAGAGTACCAGGACTGGACGGTGCCCGAAGGTGGACCATATGGCGTGTCGCTATGTGGAGTAGAAAGATGGACGTGGAGTGCTGATGTGGTCAGTTGTACCAACCCTTCAGGTAGGAATCCTGGAGGATGACCCAGTAGCTAATTTCATTTTCTTCTTCTGTTGTATTGTTTTTAGTTGTACTTGTACCTTTACTATTGGTCTTGTATTCTGGACCCTTTTCTTTCATCATTCATTTGGTTATACAATTTACCGGTGTTTGTATATTTTTTTGTGTGTTTACCGGTTATAAAAGCACTATCTTCCCAGTTTTAATGAATTGCGTATTTGGTACTAGTTTCCAGCCCCTGGAATATATAAGGCGGGCTTGGGGAAGTCACGTCACGGGCCCCAGGGGACGGTTTGTGACAAATTGGTATTAGAGGAGTCAGTTCTACAATAGAACACATGACTTTGATCCTTTATATGAAGTAATAGTGTTAAGTGTAGTGTGTGTGGTTTTCAGTTCATGGAGTCTAGTGTTGCTGCGGCGGCTGACGTATCTATACACCAGGACCCTAACTTATGATTTTTGACTCAGTGCATGAAAACACAGATTGCATGTGTGTTTTCAAATGTTTTCTTTAAGTCTGCAAACCTATTCATGTCAACATGTATAAATTTTAACTGCAGGACCCCTGTTTCTTTTCTGGATCCCTCCATGTAGATATCCGGCTAGAGTTCTAAGAGTTATATGCATAGATATCCCACCGAGCGATGAGGACTTAGTACATGGCCCTTTTCCAGTGGAGGCACTAGCGGTACCCCACCCAATTGGGCCACCAATGCCACCAATCATAGTAGCAGATGGTGCAAGCTGCTTGAGCTCATTGCATGAGTTCCAGTGCAAGAGGCCACTCATGTTCATGGGAGAGATAGACACACAGGAGGATGAGGAATGGATGGAGGTTGTGGTGAGAGTTTTCTGAATGGTATGGACACAAGTAGACCTCAGGGTGATTCATGCTGCCAGCCTTCTATAGGATACATCAGGAAGATGGTGGATCTTGATGGTCTAGGTCCATGATTTGGTGGTGCTTCTCTAGGTAGACTTCGAGAGCCTATTTCGGGTAGAGTTTGTTCCAGCGACTATTCACGCAGTGCACATTCAAGAGTTAGTTCATCTACTATAGGGATGAATGAATGTAGCTCAGTACTTAGTAAGGTTCACAGACCTCTCACAATACTCCCCCGATATGGTTTCATAACCATTATTCAGGGCTCAGACCTTTGAGCAAGGACTCAGGCGTGATAACAGGGCTTCAGGGATCTCACATAGTATCCTAACGCAGGCAGGGGTGTAAGAGAGACCCCTGTGGTGGAGAGTTTCCTTGCTGAGTATTCTCCAGCAGCGAGATTCCCCACGAGTCATCACATAGCGGATTCTTTTGCAGCTGGTAGAAGACAGATGTGACAGAAGTCCAAGAGGATCAGATATACAGGTGGACAACCTCATGACTCAGGATCGGTTGTGCAGATCACCCCCGGAGGAACCAGTCATTCCAGGAGTGGGTAGTGTTACGATTGCGACGAAAATGGTCACATGGCTCGTGACTATTCAACCTTCCATTCAGATGATCATAATACAGTCGAAATACCTCCAAGGAAACGACAGAGATTTGATCGAGGTGGATTGCAGGGGGAAGGAGGACATGGTAGAAGAGTTGGTCGTGTAGCTGGTGGTGGGAGACGATTAGAGATATTACCGGTACCACCACCAAGAGGTCCACCCTGACCACAAGGAGAAGGTGGAGAGGGGAGAGCTCATCTCTAGGAAGCTGAGGCCTATGACCACGACGCTCCAAAGATGATTTGAGGTATGATCTATGCCAATTCAACCATAGCTGCAGTAATTATAGTCACAGGTTCCAGTCATTATTTTATTTCCACTTCCCTCGTTCAAAGCTCAGATATTCTGACAGAGTCTTTGGCTCGATATTTATGGCTAGAGACTCCTACGGGAGCAGATTTGATGATTACTCACTGGTGATGGTAGTTTGAGCTTACTCATGGAGGCGAGAGCTTCGACTGGGATCTTCAAGTAGCATCATCGAGGCCTTACAAATTCAACTTAGGTATGGACTGGTTATATACATTACCTGCCTAGATTGACTATATTAGGATCAATGTGTTGTGTTTCCATATGTATAGGACCAGGTTTACCTTCACCAAAAATAAGGGATCCTTTTCAGCCCATGATGGACTTTCTCGGAGAATAGTGCAACCGATCACTCATCAGATGGCTAGCCTTACCCTCAGAGCTATTGATGTGGAGAGACTGAGTAATCCTGTAGTGTCTGCCTAGTACATAGATGATTTCCGTGATGATGTCCCAGATCTACCTCCTTGTAGATAGGTGGACTTTTACATTGATTTTTACACCAGGACGACACTGATATCTACACCATCATATCGGATGGCTCTCATGGAGATTTGCGAGCTGCGGGTATAGCTAGAGGACTTTCCGGGGAAGGGATTCATCTGGACCATAGTTTCTCCTTGGGAATCCTCGATTCTATTTGGAAAGATGGTGGATGGGAGCTTGAGGCTTTGTATTGACTATCGGCGCCTGAACCAGGTGACTGTGAAGAACAAGATACCACTCTAGAGGATTGACAACCTCTTTCATCATCCTATGGGAGAACAATGGATCTCAAAGATAGATCTCAATTCTGGTTATCACCGGATTAGAGTTCGAGTCAAGGATGTGCAGATGTCAGCATTCATATGTCAGTACGACCACCACGAGTTCTTGGTTATGCCATTTGGCGTAACCAACGCACCATCATTATTCATGGGACTCATGAACAGTGTCTCTCATCCATGCCTTAATCTCTTTGTAGTGGTCATTATCGACAATATTCTGATCTACTCGGCTATTGAGGAGGAGCATACCTATCATTTTAGAGTAGTAATGAAGACAATATGAGAGCACCAACTTTAAGGTAAGAACTCGAAGATCCAGTTCTAGATCCAAGAGGTTCACATTCTAGTTCATTTCATATAGGAGGCTAATGTTGCAATAGATCCAATGATGATTGAGGTAGAACTTTCTTGGGATCCACCAAAGAGTGTGACAGTGGTATGGAGTTTCCTAGGATTTACTGGATATTATTGGAGGTTTGTGCCATATTTCTACAGAGTTGTAGCACCACTATCATCCTTTTCAAAGAATGGTAAACCCTTTGCGTGGTCGGAGAGATGTCATCAGAGCGTTCAGGAGCTGATTCAGATGCTGACTAGTGCCCCCCCATCTTGATGCTTCCAGGGGAAGGCATAGGGTACTTAGTCTACTAGGATGCATCAAGGACCGGAATCTGATGTTTCCAGATGTAGGAGAATGTAGTGATCGCATATGGATCTCGACTTCTGAGACAAAATGAGACGAACTATGCTACCCATGACTTGGTTTTAGCAACAATGGTCTTCTCCATGAAGATGTGGCGACACTATTTGATGGGCGAGCATTTTACAGTATACTCTTATCACAAAAGTCTCGGATAAATCTTTTCTTAGAAGGACCTAAACCCGAGACATCGATGTTGGATAGATTTCCTCTAGTTCAACGACTTCAAAATTGTATATTATCCTAGGAAGGGGAACGTTGTTGTAGATGCACTCAGTAGGAGATCTGGTATACAGTAGCTAGGTGAGGTGAAGGAGAAGCTGGCCGCTTTGAAGATATCCCTCATAGTTAGAGATAGAAAAGTTTTTCTTCAGTCTCTAATATTTACTCCCCCACTTCTTCACCAAGTCAAGGAGGAACAATGTGGGGATTCTGACTTCTAGAAATAATGTGCTAAAATATCCACATTAGTGGCACCAGATGGATTTTCTGAAGGTGGGGAGCATGTCATCCTCTTGAGGGGACATACCATGATACTAGTGTCACATCTGGAAGAAGTTTTGAGGGAGTTACACACATCCCCTCTAGAAGTACATCCAGGAGTGGCGAAGATGTACCAGGATCCCAAATGATAGCACTGGTGGTCAGGAATGAAGAAAGCAGTAGCAGAGTTTGTATCACGATTCACCATTTGTCAGCAAGTGAAGACAGTGCATCAGGTACCAGCAGGCTTGGATCATCCTTTAGAGGTCATAGAGTGGAATTGGGAAGGTATATCCATTGACATAGTGACATTACATCCACGTGCATCAAGGGGACATGACATGATTTTGGTGATCATCGACCGACACACCAAGTCGGATCACTTCCTACCGATCAGAGAGTAGGGTTCAGTAGAGAGCTTGGGATGCCTCTATGTGATGGAGATTGTGAGGCTATATCGAGTACCCATGATGATTGTCTCCAATTGTGATAAATGTTTTAATTACCATCTAGGGAAGGTGTTTTATGAGGCTTTCCAGACACAACTTTGTTTGAGCACCGCCTTCCATCCTCAGAAGGATGGACAGACTGAGTGGATCATTCAGACCCTCAAATATATGCAGCGTGCTTGTGTCCCCAACTTCGGTCGCAACTGGGTGGATCAATTACCATTGGTCGAGTTTTCTTATAACAACTTCTATCACTCCACCATTGGGATGTCAACTTTTTAGGTGTTATACGGGTAACCTTGCAGATCACACTTGTGATGGACTAACCCAGGGTAGTTAGCACTAGTGGGACCAGAGATGTTACGGGCTACCACAGTGAAGGAGATGATCATCCAAGAGTAGATAAAGACTGCACAGAGCAGGCTGAAGATGTATGCTAATAAGAGACGAAGACCTATGGAGTTCGAGGATGGAGACCACGTATTTATATGGGTCTCACCTACATGAAGTTTGCAGAGACATGGCTGAGACGATATGTTATCTCTGAGATTCATCAGACATTTTCTGATCCTCAGAATAATTGGTGAGGTGGCATACCAGTTAGCTCTTCCACCTCAGTTTCACCTGGTGCACGATGTCTTCCACATATCCCAGATGATGAGATATGTGAACGGCCCTTCTCAAATCATCGACCATGGAGAGCTAGACATCAACGATGGAGAGAATTATACGGAGTTTATAGAAGATATTGAAGATCGACATGAGTGGGTCCTTCTTGGAAGGTCTATAACTCAAGTGCGTGTTCGTTGGCAGCACGAGAACCTCCAAGAGAGAACATGGGAGTGGGAGGCTCAAATGCGTGCTTAGTACCCTCACATATTCCTTACATTACGTTATGGATTACGGGGAAGTAATGCCTGAGGTGGGGAAATGTAATGACCCGAAATTTATATGTAATGATTATAAATATATGGGAATTTTTCGAGTCTGTGAAAATTGACGGCATGTGATTCTGAGGCCCAGAGTGCCCAGAATGAATTTATGACCATTATTTTAGGTACCTTCATTAAACATGTGAGCATGTTTTTCTAAAATTTGAAATGGTGCATGGAATTGAAATCTGAGGGCACCATTGAACATGAAGCACCGGTATTCACTTCATGTTATTTTCATCTCGATGGAAGTGGGTTGAGAGTGAAAGATAGTTTTTGTATTTTTCATGTAAGAATAAAATAAAAATAAAAGTTTGTGACATTTTTATTTTTCATTGAAATACCCTTGTGGGTGTTGGGAGATTGGTGTAAGAACCCGGTTTTTGATATAATAGTATTTGAAATGTTTTTTATTTTCTTCCCGAGATGCGCCTTCAAACAGGATGTGATTCTGATCCCTAGTGTGGATAGAATTAAATTTTTAAGTGTGTTCTCACTGGGACACCAAATAAATAGAATAAATATTAAATGTTGCTCTTAAAGGAAAATTGAGGCCACAGTTGAGTATGGAGAATGCCGTTTATCCTAGGAAGGGTGCAATTTTTGCAGGCGCGAGCCTTCTGTGAAAAAATTTCACATGGGGCGTTTTCATAATTTAGCGTCTTCGGGCATTAAATATTATATCTTTAGAACGGGTCCTCAGATTAAAATTTAGATACCACTATTGTGCTCGGGATGTGGTGTTTACATTAGGTTTGGCCTAACATCAACTATACTGGAGGATTCAGACATGGGCTTATTTAGGGAGGAGTTTCTTAATTAATACCTAAATTTAATTTAAGTTAATACCCTTCTCAATCTCCCCTAATTTCATCCCCCTCGAGAAACCTCCTCTAATCCTAAAGACCTCCTATCCCACATCCTCCTCCTCCTTCCACCGATCATGTTTCTTGCGGCGACGGCGAGGTTCGACGAGGGGTGAAGCATCAGGCTACACCCTTTATGGTAGGTGGTCATTGTTTTTAGTTTTTAAATACATAACCCCTCTTTGAATCCCTATTTTAGCGTTTTATGTTGTAAATTTTATGATCTAGGGTTGTAGATGCGTAGGGGATGATCATAGATTCCTTCCTCTATTTTCAGATTGAAAATTCGAGTCCCAGGGAGTCTAGGGTGGTCCGTTGATTCTTTCCAGTGGTTTTGGAGCTTTTCCGGCGGGATTTGGGGGTTCCGATGGCGGTCCAGTGAGCGGAAGACTGATCAGGCGGCGACCGCTCCTTTAGGTGGGTAGGTGGAGTGACAGTCAGCGCTAGGGCGGGGCTCCTCAGGCGGGCGAGCTGGAGGCGCCGGGCGAGCGGGATGCGGAGCACCGGGCGAGCGTGGCGGCTGGTCGAGATGGGGGAAATGTCTCAGAGGCACTAGCTACGGCACGCGGTGCGAACGACCCGCGGTCCACGTGACCCCAATCGGCAGACAAGACCTTCAATGGGTGGGTCATTGTGGAAGGAGAACCGGACTGGCTATGCCGATCATGGTGAGGCGGGCAGGTCCGTGCGGTGAACCGTTGGCCGGTTCAGTCGGGGTGGGCCTACCGAACCGGCCCGACCCACCTATTTTCGTCCATTTAATATTCAAAATGGAAATAAAAATTAGACGGTGTTTTTGATTCATGAGTCGTCTATGGAGATGAGTTCCTTCGATTGAGACAATATTTTTGAGATTGTCTCAGGGATTTTTAAATCTCGAGATGGGGGCTCGGTGGTGTGACACGTACGTTAAGTGGTTTAGCGTTTTTCCCGAGGTTCTTGTTTTGTGTAGCACGAACACATTCGATGTCCGTTTTGAACACCGTTAGCGGTGATGAAACCCTGGTGTCGATGAAGATTCTTCTAGTATGGTTTCGGGTGTTGAATGTTGTGTAGAGGCATGTTCCCCATGACCTATATTTTAAGCTATGAGCAGAGTTTGGTAAATATTTCCTTTGACGTCTATTCGGGGCATGTGAACAGTCGATTCTGTGTGTTTTTCCTAGGGCATTGAAATGGGACAATCTGCCCGCTTTAATTCTGCATAATGGTGCGGGCCCCACGAGGGACATTTTGGGACTTTGTGGTGATTTCCATCTTTATCAGCGGGTGTCTGTTCTGGAAAAATGATTAGTCAATCTCGTGTATTTTTTTCAATGAGGTTTACAATGGTACGATCCATTTGGATGTGAAGAGTCACATTAAAAGTGGAAGCATGAAAGGTGCTCATTTGATGGATATTCTTATTGTTTTTGGAAGGAATCCCTTGGTGTGTGATCACATTCACTCTCGTGTGAGTGATGTATATGATTAAAGTGATGTCTTTGTCCATGCTAAGGCCGCGGAGGAAGCAGGTTGGTGGAATTGTGTTTTTCCCTTCACGTTGACATTGGGTGCCATGTGCACAATAGCCTTTGGGCTGGAAATGTCGTACACTCTATGAGTATATGGGAATTCATGGAGTTACATATTGTATTTTTTACATGAGAAAATTTGGGTGCTATTTTTGGAGACGAGTTAAAGCTAAACATCGTGTGGGCCCCATGTGCATGTTGTGTTCTACATTACGTAACTTTGGCCTCTCATGACGGGGTCCTTCCATTAGCGACATTTAGACTATTAGGGTTGAGTGGGTCCCCATGGTCTTGTTTCTCGATGGTTTTACTGGAAGAGTTTTTTGGGTTTTCTTGTTTCTTCAGCTGTGAGGTGTTTCAATATAACATCCCTCCGTGTTCCCTGGTAATGTTTTTGAGGATACAGTGTGACCAATACATCATGTAGGCACCGATCCTCTACCCAGGAGGTTGTTTCTAGTAGGGATGTCTAGAGCAGTTCCAGGTTTACCCTCCAGTGAGGCTGGGCAGTGGGTTGCTCATCGACTTGTTGGGGTTTACCCTCCAAAAGAGACTGGGCAGTGGGTTACCCGACGACCTCTTAGGGTTTACCCTCCAACAGAGACTGGGAAGTGGGTTACCCAACGACCTCTTAGGTTTTACCCTCCAGTAGAGACTAGGAATTGTTTTACCCAATGAACTCTTAGGGTTTACCCATCAGTAGTGACCGGGCAGTGGGTTACTCGACGACCTCTTAGGGTTTAGCCTCCAGCAGAGACTAGGGGGTGGGTTACCCCACGACCCCATAAGGTTTACCCTTTAGGAGAGACTGGGCAGCGGGTTACACGACGACCTCTTAGGTTTTAACCTCCAGTAGAGACTGCGTAGTGGGTTACCCGACAACTTCATAGGGTTTACCCTCCAGCGGGGCTGGGCAGTGGGTTACCTGATGACTTCATTCAGACTCGGTCCTTTCTACTAGGCTAGTCTGTGGCTATTCTCCATGACTACCATAGTGGGACCCTTGGTTGTATGGGTCAGTGATGTGATAGCTTTTCCTTTGAGAAGACCTCTCGACTATGTGACAGTGACGAGGTGTTGTTTGACGTGACCACAGAACTCCCAAGTACGAGGGGCGCTTTCCCCACCCAGACGTGTACTTGTGACATGGACTAAAACAGTGTTGGTGAGTCAGTTCCACCCAAAGAGGGTAATGACTTGGTGCAGTGATTTGAGCCCCATGGCTTGTATTTTGGGGCAGATGGGTATGATGCTGGGCATCGATGGTGTTTACTTCTATGACTATTGGCAACCCACTTTCTTGGGTTGAGCTATGGGATGGAGATCGCCATACGATCTTGTTCATGCTACTTTTTTGAGTATATAGATATGTATATACCTTGTTCCAGTACCCACTTCTTGGGTTTTGGTTACTCTCCTTGTAGGATAGGCAATGACGCGCGGTGTATGCCACTTGATTTTCGTGTCTAGCTTCTCATGGTTGGATGATTCTACTCTCCGGCTATATGTAGAGAAGGCTCGAAGGGAAGTTCATCTTCTCAACATTTCAAGCTTGTTGTGTTAGGATGAGTCTACTTCCTTCCACTTGTACGTTTCAGTTGTACTCTTTATTACACTCTCTGTTGTACTCCTTTATTATTCCCTATTCTATCTACTACTCACTCTTCGGTACCTCCTTTGTCACTCCCTCGAGCCATCGGGGTATCCAACTGAGTATTTTTATACTCACCCCTTCTTAGTCTTTTCCCTCACATGGTGTGCCCTTGTAGACGATAGATAGGTTTCTCATGACTATAAAAGAGTTTGGGAGTTTGGGATCATGGACCGCGTGCCGTGGTCGTAGTCGGGTTGTAGGTGTGGGACTCTCCCAGTTGTTTTACTTTTTTTACATGTTGCCGGGTTGTGGCACTTTTCTGTTTGGAAGTGTGTTTTCCTTTTTCTTTTCAGCTTATCTTCAACACTCACTTTGTATTGTTTAGAGGATGATGCACCATTAGGGTTATTTTATAGTAGTTGGTAATCTAATTTTCCTTTTACTCTACACTTCTGTTTTGTGTGGGTTGCGTGTGTGTGTACAGGTACTCAGTCAAAGGCCTACCCGAGTGGTTTAGCCTTTGCCGCATGTCGCCAGCCCCTGGCCTTTGGCGGTAGGCTTCGGGTAGTTACGGATCGAGGCCGGGTAGGGTTGGGTTGTGACAAAGTGGTATCAAGGGTGGTTTTACCTTGGGACATTGAGAAGACATCCCTAAAAAAGAATTTTTTGGGATATAGGGAAACAATGTAGATGTGTCTCGAGAGAGGCTCTCAGTACAGGGAGTCCCGTGATGGTTCCGCAATCGACGAATCCATTCACTATGACCTTGATAACACACTTATCGACTTGGCATGATGAGACATTTGTTGCATGGAAAATTTTTGTGTGCATCACATAGGATTGAGTCTTTGACTATCCTTCGAGAGTCATCTTCCCATGGTTGAAATAGTTATATACATTTATACTCATCGGACCGCGACACTCCTTGATAATATTTAAGATGTTTCCGTGATGACAGTCAAACGGGATACTGGCTTCGGTTCGTGATGATGACCTTGTGAGCGATGAGGCCTTAGTCCAGGACCCATCATCCGAGTCCCTTTCTTCAGGTGGGACAGAAGCAGCAGCCCCACCTTGTGAGCAGCAACCAGTTCCAGCAGAGCAGACGGAGCCTGAGGGCAGGTTGAGCGTGATCTGTGAGTTCTAGCGACAGAGACCGCTGAGGATCAATGGTTAGCTAGACCCTCAGGCAGTACAGATTTGGATCAAGATAGTGGTTCGCCTTTTCAGGCTTGTAAAGATGCCAGCAGATCTTATGCTGGTTTTGGCAGCCAGCCATTTCCAATGAGCAGTAGGGCGTTGGTGGACTCTGGTGAGTCAGTTACTCGATGAGTCGTCGCTTTTGTGGGATGAATTTCAGCTGCGGTTTCATGATGAGTTTTACCCCTCCTGAATACCCTCCGTTTGGATCTAGGTGCTCTTGCAGTTTCAGCAGGGAGGGATTACGGTGACTAAGTATGCGACTAGGTTCGAGGACCGTGCACATTTTTACCCAGAATTAGTCCATGACGACAACTTCCGAGTGAGGAAGTTTGAGCAGGGACTCTGCAGAGATATTTGTGTTGTCATAGTACCCTTGGGAATTTCCACTTATGTCGAGGTGCTAGAGTAGGCGCTGGTGACAGAGAGCTTATCCTCGTGTTCTAAATTTGGTGGTGGCAGTAGGCTTGATAGAGCCGAGACGTTTGCCGCATCTAGCGGGCATCGGGTGATAGAACCTTTACGCAGGTCAATTCCCGATAACCGGACTCAGGGGTGTGGCCATACACCACAGGGGCGCCGGTGGGCACCATTGCAGCCCAGAGAGAGTGGATGTTATGCTTATGATGAGCGGGGTCACTTGGCATGGGACTGCCCGACCAAGAACTCTGAGAATATCGGGCAGGAAGCAGGTGCACCACCGCGGTAGAGGAAGCACCGAGATAGGATTGGTTCCTAAAGTGGTTGTGCTAGCAGAGGAGAGGGAGGAGCTGGTAGTGGGGGACGAAATTACAAGGACTTCCCATCACCACTATGCGATCCACATCAGGCTCCAGGAGCTGACAGTTGGGACCACAGACAACCGAAAGCTTTGGATGTATACGATCCTGTAGAGAATGACGTGACAAGAGGTATGCTTTACGACTCTTCTACTTTTTCATTAGAATTTTTAGACTCCGTGTGTGAAATGATTTTATCCCTGTTCTTTGGTTGATTTGTTAACAGGGTGATGCAAGGTGTCTGTGTAACCCTGTGTTAGTGGAATAGAATGCGCGTAACCTTCCTCTTTAGTCGATGGTGGAAAATCCTTTGCCATTCGAGCGTGTAAGAGAGTCTTGGTCATGCGACATCGACTGTGAAATCGTGCATGACCATCTATCTGTGGGTGTTTCACTATATGGATATTCTAATGGAGGGAATCATTGGGCTTTTTCCTAAGGCCAAGCAGTGACTCCAGTCGTGGTGTGCGGCGTAGAGGTTCGAACAAGGAGGTGAGGTACCCCTAAGGTCCTTCAGGCAGATTGTGTTTGTGTGAAGGGATGGAGAGGCTCCCTACTGCCGATCCCTAAATCCAACTGCTAGTTTGAGTTCATAGCATCTCAGACGTGACTCACCTGAGAAGAAGTGTGCATTCTCCTTTTCACATCAACGACAAGGGTAAAACTCGCGTGAATTGATCAATCATTGCTTTTTTGCGGTGACGTGGGACTGTGCAAGAGTTCTTCTCAGTACAGGAGAGCCAGGTTTGGGATTAGTACCCTGAGTTGTTCATTGGTTTTGATTTTTGGGGAGAAAATCTTGAAGGATGGAATGATGTAAGAACCTGGTATTTGATATAAAAGGATGTGGCATTTTCATGATGTTATTCCAGAGCAGCAACTTCACACGGCATGCGATTCTGCCCACCAATGTGGCTGGAATTAAATTTTTATGTGTGTTCGCACTGGGAATGACAAATAAATAGAATAAATCTTAAACGGTTGCTTAGATTTAAAAATCGTGGGCACCGTTGAGTCCGGATCATGCCTTTTACACTAGGAGGGATTTAATTTTCACGTGCGTGGGACTTCTGTGAAAAATGTCACCAGGGGCGTTTTCGTAATTTTGCGGCCTCGGGCGTCAAATTTTATAACTTTTGAATGGGTCCTAGGTTTAAAATTTCAAGACCACCATTGTGATCATGAGGTGGTATTTACTCTTGGTGCCGCCTAACCTAGACTGCGTTGGAGGTTTCAGACGCAGGCTTATTTTCGGAGGAGTTTCTTAATTAATTCTTAAATTTTATTTAAGTTAATACCCTTCACCCTCTCCCCTCATTTCCTCCCCCTGGAGAAGCCTCCTCTATTCCTCAAGCTCTCCTCTCCCACCTCCTCCTCCTCCTTCCTCTAATGAAGGTGCTTTCAACGACGGCGAAGCTCGACGAGTGGTGAAGCTTCGACCTATGCCCTGTAAGGTAGGCGGTAATTATTTTCAGTTTTTAAATATCGAACCCCTATTTGAATCCCAATTTTAGTGTTTTTATGAAATCAGTTTTCCGAGAGAGGATTTTAGAGGCATAGGGTCTGATATGAGATTCCCGGCACTATTTTCGGATCAAAAATTCGAGTCCCAGGGAGTCCGAGGTGATCCTTTGATGTTTTCTGGTGGTTTTGGAGCATTTCCAGCTAGATTAGGGGGTTCCGACGAGGGGTGGGAAGATCAGGCAGTGGCGGCTCCTTCAGGCTATTCGGCGGAGCAGCGGTCAGCACTGGCATGGGGCTCCTCAGGGGGGTGAGCTGGAGGCTCCAGACGAGCGGGCTGTGGAGGCGCAGGGCGAGCGCGGCGGCCCTTCGAGATAGGGGCGATGTCTTGGAGGTGCTAGCTAGGGCGCCTGACGCGAAGGACCCAGGGTCCTCGGGACCCCTGTCGGGAGACACGACCCGAAAGGGGTGGGTCTCCATGGAAGGATAACCATACTGGTTGAGCTGGTCCGGGCGAGGTGGGCTGGCCCACGTAGGGAACAACGGGCTGGTTCAGGCGGGGTGGGTCGGCCGATCCGGCCCGGCCCACCTATATTAGTTCATATAAAATTTAAAATGGCCATAAAATATCAGATCAGGTTTTGGATTCGCGATCCATCTACGGTGACATGTTACTTGGAATGAGACAATCTTTTTGAGATGGTCTCAGGGATATTTATATCCCAACACGGGGGCTCGGTGGTGTGACATGTACATCAACTGGTTTATCATTTTTCCCAAGGATCATGTTTTGTGCAGTGCAGACACATCCTGAGTCTGTTTGGAGCGTCGTCCACAGAGTTGAGACCCCTATGTTGAGGCAGTGTTTTCCAGTATGGTTTTGGGCGTTGAAACCAAAGTTCAGGTGTGGGCCCCACGACCCGTCTTTTAAGCTGCGAGCATCATTTTTCAATACTTTCATCTGACTTGCGTTCAGGGCGTGCAAGTAGTCGATTCTGAGTGTATTTATAATGGCATTACAATGGAACAATTTTCTCACTTTAATTCGGTACAATGGTGTTGGCTCTATGAGGTTCATTTGGGGAGTTGGTGGTGATTTCCATCTTTATCATCAGGTGTCCGTTCTGGACAAGTGATTTTTCAATCTTGTGTACTTGTCCAAGAGGATCCCAATGGTGCAATCCGTGTGATGCATTTCAGGACCATGATGTGGGTCCCATGTAGCATCGCTCCTGTGCGGTGCGGCGAAATTCATCTTTCTTCTCTGGATATCCGTTCCATGAAAGAAAGCAGTCAATTTGACTTGTTTTTCTAAGGGGATCACCATGGTGCGATACACCCAACTGTTTTAGGAGACGAGGCTCAGGACCACGGGACGTCGTTCGAGCATAAAGTAGTGTTGAACGACTTTTATATTGGATGTCTGTTAGAGGTGAATAAATAATTTATCTCGCATGTTTTTTCTGTGAGGATTATGACATTACGATCTGTTTGGATGTACGGAGTCTCATTCGAGATTTAATTAAAAGTGGAAGCATGAAAGGTTCTCTGGTGGCGGTTCTTCTTGCTGTGTCTCGAATCAAACCCTTGGAGTGTTATTTTGTTCAATCTCGTGTGAGTGAAGTAGATGTTTAAAGAGATGTGGATGGTCGTCCTAGGGTCGGGGAGGAAGCAGGTTTGCGAAATTGTATTTTCACCCTTCGCATTGATGTTGGGTGCGGTTTTCACAATAGCCTTTAGGATGGAAATGAGGTATAATCTGGGAGTATACGGGAATGCATGGAGTAACATGTTGTAGGTTGTACCTAAGTACATTTGTGCGCTTAGTTCGGGGATGATTTCGGTCTACACATCGTGTGGGCACCATGTGCGTGCTGTGTTCTACATTACATAACTTTGGCATCTCACGACGGGGTCCTTCCATTAGAGATGTTTAGACCAGAAGGGTTGAGTGGGTCCCCCTAGTCCAGTTTCTCAATGGTTTGACTGGAAGAGATGTTTTGGTTTTCATATTTCTTCAGCTATGAGGGCTTTTAGTATCACGTCCCTTCATGTTCCCTAGAAGAGTTTTTGAGGATTCGGTGTGACCAATACATCATGTGGGAATTGATCCTTTACCAAGGAGGTTGTTTCTAGTAGGGATGGCCAGATCAGTTCTGGGTTTTCCCTCGAGCGGGGCTGGGCTGTGGGTTTCTAATCGACTTTTTAGGGTTTACCCTCCAGTGGAGACTGGATAGTGGGTTACCAGATGACCTCTTAGGGTTTACCCTATAGCAGAGACTGGGCAGTGGGTTACCCTACGACCTCTTAGGGTTTACCCTCAATCAGAGACTGGGCAGTGGGTTACCCGATCCCCTATTAGGGTTTTCCCTCCAGAAAAGACTCGGCAGTGGGTTACCAGACAACCTCTTAGGATTATCCTCCAGTAGACACTAGGCAGTTGATTACCTGGAAACCTCTCTGGGTTTACCCTCCAGCGGGGCTGGGCAGTGGGTTACATGATTACTTCTTTTAGACTCAGTCCTTTCTACTAGGCTAGTCTGTGGCTTTTCTCCGTGACTACCAGAGTGGGACCCTAGGTTTTACGGGTCCATGATGTGACAAATTTTCCATTGAAAAGATCTCTTGACCGTGTGACAATGACAATGTGTGGTTTGACATGACCCCAGAACTCTGAAGTATGAGGAGTGATTTCCCCACCAAGATGTTTCCTTTTGAAACGACCTAAAACCGTGTGGGCGAGTAAGTGTCCCCCAAAGTGGATAGTGTCATGGTGCGGTGATTTGAGCCCCTTGACTTGCAGTTTGGGGCAGACGGGTAGGATGTCGGGCATCGATGGTGTTTATTTCTAAGACTATTGGCGATACACTTTCTTGGGATGAGCTATGAGATGGAGATCCCCTTAAGATATTATTCGGGCTTCAATTTTGAGCATATGGATATGTATATACCTTGTTCCAGTACCCACTTCTTGGGTTTTGTTTACTCTCCTTCCAGGAGAGGCATAGATGTGCGGGGTATGCCATAATATTTCCGTGTCTAGCTTCTCGTGGTTAGACGAGTCTACTCTCCGACAATATATAGCGAAGGATCGACGATAATTTCATATTCTCACCATTTCCTGCTCCTTGTGTTAGGACGAGTATACTTCCTTCCTCTTGTTGGGTTGTGCTATAATCTTTATTACACTCTCTATTGTACTCTTTTACTATTACCTGTTCGATCTACTGCTCACTCTTCGGTACCTCTTTTGTTTCTCCCTCGAGCCTTCGGGGTATCCTACTAAGTATTTTTATACTCACCCCTGCTTGAGATTTTCCCACACATGGTTTCCCCTTACAGACGACAAACAGGTTGCTCGTGACTACAGAGGAGTTTAGGATTTTGGGATCTCGGACTTCATTTGGTGGTCGTAGTCGGGTTCTAGGTGTGGGATTCTCCCAGCTATTTTACGTTTGTTTACATGTTGTCGGGATGTGGCACTTTTCTATTTTGGCACATGTTTTTCCCTTTTCTTTTCAGTTTACCTTCAACACTCACTTTGTACTGTTTAGAGGTCGATGCACCTTTGTGGTTAGTTTATAGAATCTATTACTCCATTTTTCCTTTTAATCTACACTTCTACACAGAGTGGGTAGCGTGTGTGTGTGTACAGGTACTCAGGAAAAGGCTTTATTGAGTTATTTAGCCTTCGGTGTTTCTCGCCCGCCCTTGGCCTATGAAGGGTGGGCTTGGGGTAGTTGTGGCTCGAGACTGGGTAGGGTTGGGTTGTGACAATGGGTTACACCAGAAATAAACCACTGTGTAGAAGATGGAATCATGGATCAGCAGACCATAACCTCCCATGAGTGGTTATGGTTGTGGTGACCACCCAAACCATACCAACCCATGAGAGTTTGTGGTCATGGTGACCACCTGGGATTAAATCCCCTAGAAACCCCCTTTAATTGAGAGAAACTCTCAACCCCCCTCATTAATGTGGTGGATCATCTTGACTTCCTCAACATTTATTGTGCCAACAAACATACCAATAATTCTGTCAACTGAGTTAATTATCTTACCACACTTTTTAAATTAAGTAATAGTATCTTTGGAATTTCAGAAAGTTCATAATAAATGAACCATTATAAATTCCTTTATCGTTACCTACCTTCCCCCCTATCCTATATATATGGATCTTGGGAGGAGGATTTGAGATGGCTTCACCAAGAAACTAAGTGCTGGTAAAGTGACATGATGCCCAACACTCGAAGGATTACACTTGACAAATGAAGAATGCTTCCACCATGAAGAACACTTCCTCCACGAAGAATGAAAATGAGGAACATCATCAACTTCTTCCTTGGAATCACCTTTTAAAGGAAACTGATGTGGGATGTCTTTGACGACTATCTTTCCCTCCTCATATTCATCAAAAATCAATATGAGGTAGGGATGGTTATTAAATTTGTGAATCTTCTCGATTAATATACTGGTTCTTGATTCATGATTAATGTTTAGCCACTTGTTATCGCTCTAATGCAGAGAGTGTGGGCTATACTAACATGGATGTTCCTCTCTATATCCTTTGTGTTGATTTGCAGAGTTCTTCAAAACGGAGGAATGAAACGACGGTGATGAAGGCGACGAAGGCAACAACGCCACCACCCACGTCCTCTGAAACCCATGCCGCCCCACGGCGTCCCGCACTGCCGTCGGCCGAACCGACCCCACGACCCTGATTGAGACCCCTATGATGTGGTGGACCATGAAATAATTTTTCATGGGAATTCGTGACAGAGGGAGTATCGACCAGTAGCTCATGGAACAGATCCTTGTAGAGACGAGTGAGCGTAGTGCGGAGAACTAGTAGCTGGTTGAGAGCTGATGACTGCGGACCGTTTTTACATGGAGTGACTCTACTAGCCTAGTCGGGAGCCCCATGGTGTCATGGAAGACCCATACTAGGGAGTGAATTGGTGTCGCGGTAAACTCACGTTACTCGACAGGATGAGTACCTCAGTAGGCTACAAGTGTGAGCACACTTGTTGACGCGGTAGACCAACGGTGGGGAGTGTGCTTGGTGATGCGGCAGATCCATGGTACTTGACAGGATGAGTACCTCAGCAGTCCAAGGTTAGTGGGACGTGTGCTTAGTGTCGCGGAAGGCCCATTGTACTCAATAGAGGAGGAGTTCTCCGGTAGTCGATGTTTAGAAAATTTGACTGGGGATGTTACTTGATACTACCCCTAGAATTAAATCCTGATTGACTAGAGTCAGTTTTTTATGTTTTCCTCATGATAGAGATGGATCACTTAATAACTTAGTTATATTTATATATGTATAAGTATGTAAGGTTATCTGTTGATTTCATAATTTTTGGTTTATCCTTCTTGGATTTTGTGAGACATTGAGGGTCTCACAGTCCCTACTGAGTATCGTTATACTAACCACTACAGGGGCTATTCCTGCACCTTGTTGTGTTGGTTGTAGACGACAGACAGTGCTGGCTGAGGCTGAGAGTACCAGGACTAGACAGTTCTCAGAGGTGGACCATACGGCGTGTCGCTACGTGGAGGAGACAAAAGAACACAGAGTGTTGAGGAGACTAGTTGTACCTACTATTCAGGTTGGAATCTCGGAGGACGGCCCAATGGCTACTTTTTATTTTTTTTCTTTAGTTATATTGTTTTCAGTTTTACATGTACCTTTACTATTGAGCTTGTATTGTGACCCCTTTGTCTTTCATCACTCTTTTGGTTATATAGTTTACTCGTATTCCTATCTAGTTGTGTGTGTTTATAGGTTATAAAGGCAATGCCTTTCCTGTTTTAGGGAATTATGCCTTTGATGCTACTCGCCAGCCCCTGGTCTATAGAAGTCGGGCTTGGGGTAGTCATGGAACATGCCCCGGGGTAGGGGTCGTGACAATAAAAATCTCACATTGTGTATGATACTACCAGAATATCACATTGTCGGGAATGTCATAAAGTTGGACTAAAAAATTGAAAAACATCAAGAAACCATCTTCCAATATACCATTATGATCTTAAACCGCCATAATTCACATTTTTCTAAGTATGAGATACTTCGAGATGTTTCACTGCCAATGTCATACAGCCAATGTAGAATTTTGGGTAATTATAACACCCTGTCACACCACACACTGCCATACCAGACCCCGCTGGTTGAGATTCCACCATCATAGTAGACATTGGGATATGTTTAATGCACTTCCAGTTTCATTCCACCAAAACAACATAACATAAGAATATGAAACAATCATACCTTGAAACACTCATAGTCTAAGGCAGCAACACTATTATTTTATAAAATTTTATTTTTTGTATCACTTTATTCTAATTGGTACTTTAATTAATAGTAACTCCATTTCACATTTTCATTATTTTCTTCTAGATGCTCGATAGAAAGAATTAAATATAATTTTAGGATGCATTGTATGAGAAAACAATTGATTTGGATATTCATGTTGTTGCTGCTGTTAATGGTGCATCACACACCCTCACGAAAACAAAAGTAAGGGATGTAATAGTAAATGAAGAGGATATATATAAAGATGGGAAATAGAATATACTGAACACACAAATATATGAACCTAATTGAAAAAATATATCTCACCTGCATAAAAAATTTGACCAAAATCCAAGCTACACATTCACATTTGGTGATTTCCTCCATTGAAATAACAAGAGTTTCTGACAGTTGGTTTTCCCTATGATTTCAAGAGAAACTGGCTACAGAATCATAGCTAAATTAAATCAAGAGTCACAAGATACATTGAAATAGAAATATAATTTCTACAATTTACTCTATTATATTTATCTATTATATTAACATCTATTAAATATTGAGTATTGTGTGTGCATACTCTGTTTTGTCACATGCACATTGTTTCCTATGATAAAATATATGATACTAAATGTCTTATCAAACTATTTAAATATTTGTTTCCCCCCGAGATAATAGTGGTAGAGGTCCCTGTGTGGCCTAATAGTTTATGCTACCATGAATAACTATGGAAGAGGTTGTGTGTGGCATGAACTGTTGTTAAATGTTGTAATATTTGATCTTAGTTGTGGAATGTCATTTTTATTTTATATAAACTGTTTACTGGTGAGTGATTAACAAGTGGAGAGGAATACATATCAATATGATACTAAACCACTTGTACTCATTTTTTTGTGGTTAAATATTGTTATACAATATTTATTCTTTAAAATTAAATATTATTTTATCTCTAAAAAATATATATATATTGATAGTTTATTTTAATTTCTGGTCATATTATATTTTGATCAATTAGACTGATTTCAATGGGTCTAATAATATTGAATATTATTAATTTAATACCTAATCAATATTTAGATAAATGTTTATAATGATTGATATCTATATCATAATAATTATTTGGATAACCATAGTTGTATTTAATCATTTAAGGGATTTCAAATAAAAAATATTTTAGACATAATTTTTTATTGTACTTAATCCACCCCCTATTGAGATACTCACACTCACCAATAATAATTGTTTCGAAGCCCCGAAGAATTATATTAAATACCACTCAATATAAACTCATCCATGGAAATCACAAACAGTAACGAAATAAAATGGGGGAATGAGGTCCAAACTTCCAACTTATGAGATTCCTATAAATAATCTATTTATGGCCCAAATGCTACCACACTACCTCACACAAACCTCAATCTAAATTTCCCTAACAATCATATACACCACAAATATATCTTCCACAAGGCCCAAACAAATTTTCACCACATATAAAATACAATAAGGAATCAATTACACAAATCAAGTAATTTATGAGGACCTGTGAATTTCATACATAAATATCAAATATTTTTAAATGAATATTTATTACATTTCATAGACACATTCCTATTAAACGTAACAATTTAGTTTCATTGGATTCTAGAAACACGTTCTTATTTCATGAATGATCATTAACATCTATCACAATGATATTATATAATTGTATACTTCATTTGAATACAGTACCAAAACCATTATTCATAACTGGGGGAAGGAAACATAAAAAAGAGTTTGTTGAGATTCTGAGTAGTTTTAACAATTTGAGATAATAATATATGATCAAATGTAACAATAACATAATAATAATAGTATTTGATCATCAAAATAAAATAAAAATTTCATATCCAACCTTTTATAGATCATAAACATGTTTCATGGAAAAAACATTATCACTTTAGAAAACATAGGCCATGTGAGTTGGAAGTCAAAATAAATCAATTACAAAGCATAATATCATTTAATAAAACAATGGAACAACATCAATATAAAAACCCTTTCATATTTTGAATTTAACTACCAGAACCATAAACATAGTGGATCAAGAATCATCAGATGTTTCCCATTATGGATCAAGACACACATTTTTTCCATAGTGGATCATGCCCTCTCACATTTTCCCATTATCGTCTTTTGAGATATAATTATTTCTCAAATGTAATATATGTAGATGTATACCCTACCCATATAATAATTAAAACCAAACATATGTGTTCCAAAATGTTGTAAGAAATAATTAATATCATTAAATAATAACCCTTAAAATGAAAATTGGTTTCCCTAATATTTTATCTTCTCATCATACATTAACTGATGAAAAATATATTGGTTACATTAACATTTCAACATCATTAACATTAGAAATAATTATAAAAAATAAGTATATTATTATTCAATATTATCCTTATAAATTCATAAGTAACATAAAATGATGTAATATTATAATATAAATCATATTAAAATATCACAAAGAAAATTTATTGGGGAAAATTCCCCTTCCATGTTAAAAAGCACATACTTATAAAAAAACAAAATTACATTAATTGAAATTAATCATTGAAACTTGTAATAGAATCATTAAAAAACAATTAATACATAACATGAGAAAAATAAACATTCTCAGAAAATTACTTCTAAAAACCAAAAATTCATAAAACATAATTTAGAAAAACTTTTCTTTGAAAATTAATATTTGAATCTTATAATGAATTATTTAAAAAAATTCATAATGGTGGAAATTAAATTCATGTTGTACATGTAAAAACAATTATTCCATTCCAATTTTTCAGGAAATGAAAATAGAATTTTTTTTGAAAAAAGCCAATAATATTCCTTTAAAAATGAATTAAAAAACATGGGTAAAAATGATATTTAAATATAAATTGGAAAATTAAAATAAAATTATATTTTAAAAAAATTTAACAAATTCATTTTTATGACCATAATTTTGATCCAAATACAGAATAATATTTGTTTTTTAAAAACAGTATTTTCTATTCTCAATAAAAAAATAGAGGAATGTAAAAGGGTGAAATGTATTATAATATATTAACCATATTAGATGAAAATTCATATTTTTTATGATATATGAATAATAATATTTCATCTTCATAATCATAAATATAAACAATCTTGATTAACATTGAGATTTTAACATCAAATGAATATAAGTTTGGCATATTTTGAATCATATGGAATGTTAAAAATAAAATAAACTTGAACATTTAATATCATGAAAATAATTAGGTTCATTATATTAAATATAAATGGAGAGTTATATACAATCACAGTGGCTGATAAGAGCATAATATTACAAATGATTCAAATACGGAAATGAATTTAATAATACCTTACTTATTTGATAACAGTTGAAGTGAAATCCCCATGAAAAAGAGATCCAATAATATTTATGTAAATCCCCATAAATTTTCTGAGAATCATAAAAAAATAAATTCTTGAGTTTTATAAACACCACATAAAATTAATAGGTGGTAAATATGTTATATGTTTCACATAAGTTAAACTTTATATAGAAATCCCTTACTATAAGTCTTGACATCCCTCCTAAAAGTTATAAACTCCATTTGAGAAAGGTAATTTTATTATAAATATATAAAATATCCACATATAGATATATAATATGATATATTATTTACTTAGGACCATTTATTATCTTTTTATTGACAATTCATTGTAAAAATCATGTTTTGTGTAATAACTGCTTTATTTATCATGAATGTATAGATTTGATATTCATGATGATTTTAATATGATCTTGTTTAAATAAGTTAAATAATTTCGAACATTATATAAATATGTTATATATTCATTATATATGTATATATACTATTCAAAAAAAGATATATATACAATATGAAATACATCATTCATGGTAATGATATATTGTACGTACACATAAATGTCGTTTACAATTTATCAATGGATGAAATGAAAGGTCAATAATATATTATAATAAAATAATAATTTTAACATAATATATATCTTATATAATAATTAATTTTAACCAAATTGTTTTCCATGAAAATTGTTAGTGAATGGAAAATCACATCGCTTTACATGGTGGTGGTTCGTCGTACCACTAAACGACGTTATCATATCAACAAGTGGAATTGAATGTTAGTAGGTATATATGTGATATCATAATAATTTAAGTTTAATTTATTTTCAAAAAAATTATCATATATATTCATTTAATATATCCTTATTAACATCCAGGTAAAAAATAAATTTAAAACACATCACTATGTTTTACGACGTGGTAGTCCACCAAACACATCAGAAAAAATATTGTTTTCCAATGGGTTGGTAGGTAAGAATGTAGTTATGGTATTTTAATTTTATAGGTATAATAAAATATTTAATATCATATATAAGAATTTTATAAAACATTATATCCAACTGTGAGAGGTGTTGTGGAAAATGAATAACATTTGTTTGCATGGAAATAGGTCATTGTACACATGAATTGTGATTTCATATACAATTTTATATATGTCGATATGAATAGATATTATTAAATTAAAATAATATAATATATTTATATATTATATAAAATAATTATAATTTTATCATATTTCTAATATAATTGGTTGATTTTGAATAATAAGTAGAACAAAAATTCACAGTTATTTATTTTACATCTTCTTTGGACAACATTATGTTTAACCTAAAGCCATACAAGATAGAATTTATGATCTCCCTGAGGCCTCTAGTATGTATTGATATATTTATGGATTCTATTTGGGTTGGTTTGGGCGGAACCAATTTATTATATATTTTTTAATAAAGGTGGAGTGTCGGTGGCCTTTTGTACATGAGTGGCGAACTTGTAACAGATTTAAATGAAAAATATTTAGTCATTTTTTCACATTGAAAAATGGCCCAAACAAGAAACTATAAAACTATATAATTTTTAATCTGTATATATAGATATTCAATTGGTTATGTACTAGTTTATATGTCATTTTAACACTTATCTGATTAGGTTAACCCCCAATAAACCCTTTTTTTCATTATCCAGGATAATTACTTTTTTACTAATTTTAATAATCATAATGTTCAAGATTTATGTTTACCATAATAGAAAGTTTAAATTATTATTAGTATAATTATAAAAATTTATATATATTCCAATCAAAAAATTGGAAAATTTAATTTATCATTAAACCCACAGACATGACGAGAAATCTGGTTTCCAAAGAGATAATGTTCAAATGATTAAAATGATTTTATAAATAATTTAATATGAAATAAATTAAAATGAACTAATTTTGATTAATATAGAGTTAATTGATTTTTTTAAATCCATATTAAATTAAAATTTATCTTTTAAATAATTTGAATGAAAATTCAGTTTTTATAACAAACCAGTATTTTTATCTATTCACTAAAATATTTTATCATTTTATAAATTATAAAAAATTACTAGGTATTTTTACATTATGATTTAAAATATGGACTGAAATTTTACAAATAAAGATTCTAAATGTTTAAAAAACAAATTTAAAATAACTGCACAAAATATAAGAAATCCACTTTTTATAAAAATATAGTTTTAATCATACAATTATAATAATTCATAATCCATGATTATAAAATTAATGTGATGAATTTTATGTTTTTTTAAATATATAATATATTAATTTTAATCAAATAATTCACAAAATGTACTATTTTAATTTACATAGGTAAAAGGAATTTTTCCAAGATAAATTATTCCTCACAAAATGATTTTCATTATTTTTAATTGGTTTTAATTTTCATTTTTAATTTCATTGTCAAAAACCAATTCGTTTCATATACATGTGTATAAAAATGTTTTCATTACTTATTAAATCCTACTGATACCCACTGTTCTGATAAATAATTGATAAATATGATATTATAAAAATAATATTTTATGTGTATGTCATGTTTTTTAAACTTAGTGTTGCACATAAAACATTATAAACATAGTGATCAATGAATCTAAATCTAAACAAGGTGTTTAATATAATGAAAATTATTTAAATGAGTATATTTATTTGAAAAAAAACAAAAAATATAATTGAGTTACATTATACCACACACAAAATTTATTTTCCATAAAACTCATCACATTGGAATAAATAACTGAGGGGAATTTTTCATCATTACATTAGTAAGTTCCTATACAACTTCCTCAAGATGGTAGTTTATATAAAAAAACATTAAATATGAGTGTTCTCTTATTTCATTGAACATTTTTTATATGATTTTTATTCCCTATGTGGTGTTTCTTATATAAAATTAATGATCCAAGGGTTTGAACTCTGAGTTTAGTAAATATGAATGTTATAATATGTAATTCCCCAATAGAGATACATGGAACACATTGGGGACTTTAGAGAGTTTTAGTGGAAGTGATAATTAATAGGTTTCCATATCTATACACTTAATAGTACTAAAGGGACCAATATACATATCGAATGGATTTCCATTATATGAAGTGAACCAATTCATCTATGGGTTTCTATATGATCATTTACCAATAAATATATAAAACCAAGGAAAGTAGTTGACTTTTATGCATGAATAACTAATGTATCAAAAGATTAATAATAAAATGATAATACATTCCTTCTATTAATAGTTTTTTTAAACAATATGGTTTGCACATGTTATCCCATATGCATAAATCATTATATGGTGAAATAAGACATTAATCTATAAAACCATATATAATGTTCAAATTATACCATTTCGTAAATGTTTCACCTTATGACCCATCAAAAGTTAAAAATTTATAAAGAAGTGGTCTAATTTTCAAAATATAAACAACACTTTAATCCCACAATCAACATAACGTAGCTCTTAATGTTTTGATATTATATATTTTAGTACATAGGTAATATAAATTATTTAAACATGGTAATATCCATAATTACCGTAAACACTTAATGAAAACATACATGCTTCCTCTTGGCTTGAATAGAACAATATATTATTGAATAAATACCATAAATCCAATAATTGGGTAAATTTCAACAATGATAACATAAATAACATTATCCATAATTCATTAATAAGTTTTAAGGTCAGAAATACTGTCTAATTTAATTTCATATATATCCATTATCTATTTATCCCAACATCATTATCTAAATATCCAGAACATATTGAGGATTATGTTTACATAATAATGTGTTTAATATAAATTTTACCATTCCATTAAATATTTTTTCTTGGTTTTCAGTTTTATTAATCATATTTTTTATAATCCATAAAAAAATACTTATACATAAAATTCCATATATATTTCATGACTAATATATCAAAATTACTGATTTCCAATACATAAAATGTTCCATCGTCCCACTTCATTCTAAAATAATTAAATAGGATTCATCATCTTATTTTTTAATATATATTTTCCACAATTTTTCAATATTTATATTTTCTTAGGATTTAGAAAATTAATGTTAATCATTTTTCTTATGCTTAACACACAAAATACTATTACAAAAACCCATAGCATTAATTTTTCTTTTGTTTCTTTTTTATCTTAAAAAATATTATTATTACTCGTACAACCATGTTTAATCTCTTTCTAATATTTCTTTCTAGGAAATCCGTTTTCATAATTCCAATAAATTCCAAATTTAAAACATTCTAACATTAATAATATATTAGGTAGAACAATATTACAATTCATCGTGCTAACTCAACGTTTCATTTTCACCCATAACATTATTACTCTATTCCATTTTTCCATAGATATAAAAATAATCTAATTCCTCTAAGTAATTACATTCATTTCATTTCCTCACATTCTTCATTTATATGAAACTATTTCATTTTCCCTCCATGGTCTCCACCACCCAATCTAATAGTAAACTTATACATTTCGTCATAAGTATATATGAAAATTGGTTAAGGTTAATATTATTAATCATATATAATGATGAATTATTCAATATAATCATAATATCATTCACTCTAGTAACCATCACATTTTTTCTCAAAAAAAATTTCAATCGCATTCATTGTTAATTCAGTTCTATTCAGTTCCCTCAATTGACTAAAAAGAAAAACTATCGTATGAGCAATAATTTTTATAGTGGAAACCACATAATCATGAAGATTCACTTTTAGGATGAATATATCACGAAAAAACATTTAAATTTATAACATTTTAGGATTAATGTACATCATTATTATTAATCCTATATTTATATCAACCCTAATGGCATATAAAATGCTTTTAAATTACGAAATCATATCCCCCAAGAGTGTCAAACTATGTGTGCAGAAAGGTTCAATGTCTTGTACCAGATGAAAATTGAGTCTAGATCAATGTTCCATGTTTATGGATATTAATCCTAGTTACCTTAATGTAAAATCCATATCCAACTGTGGAATATATAGAGCGATTTATTTTATTGTAAACAACTCATTCATTCATTTACCTATATTCCATGACATTTTTCTATAATTTGACTCATCCATAAACTTATAAATTGTCATATTCATAGATATATCATTATAAATATCCCTAGGTATCTCAATAATGTTTTCTTATTCTAGTTTCCAAGGGATAATAAAAAAATTCCACTAATACTATCTATGAGGACTTAGTCTTTTCGTACATCAATGTCATATCTTTTGAAATTACAATTAAATTTTTTTTTAAAAAACACATGCATGAGAACGAAAATTGTTTAGTTTAATTGAATAGTAGAATATAAGATATATTATTTCATGAAATGTATTCATCATATCCCACAATTACCTTCTCACACATTAATCCTCGTAGGCATACCCTGCCTATAAATTTATTCAAAACATGTGGAAGGAAAGATAATAATGGGTGAGCTAAAATTCACTATAATTTAAATATTAATAGATATCAACATACGATCACATAAAATAATAAGATAATAATAAGGGTATATGATTATGAAAAAATCATACAGAGTTCATACCTAACATTTCATATATCATAAACATGATTTAATTCCTAGAACATTATCAATTCAATAATCATGTCCCATAAGAGTGAGAAATCATCGTCAATCAACAATAAAACATAATATCATATCATTGAAGTGTGGAAACATCAAAAATATATAAAACTATATATTATATTCATGTTAATTACTAATATCATTAACATGGTGGATCCAGACTCATCACTAGATTCCATTTGTAAATAATGACACACCTATTTCTCATAGTTGATCAGGACTCACATTTTTTCCCATAGTTAATAAATCCTGATGACTTGTCTCCCATTATTATCATATTGGATATAAAGATTTACCCAATGAATCGGATAGATTTATTTCTCCCACCCATATCATAATTACAATTATACTAATGGGTCCCATGATATCAAAAAACATTCATCATATCCTATCGTTGTTACTAGTGTAATGAAAAAAAAATTTCATTAAAATTTGGTCAATTCATCAATTAAAAACCTATGAAAAATATTTTTGATTCATTATATAGTCCCAGCATATATTACACTAAACATATTCCCAATGTTAGATCTGCAAGATGTCTCAACTGCGCATCCACGTATTCTAGAGGCTAAAAACTAGTAACGAGGGCTTAGGGTGTGATAGTGAGGAGAATATACACACATATTAGAGTAATAAAATAGATTAGGTAACTAAATTTTATGCATGGATGTAAAAAATATTCACTCATTTTATATTATAATAAATGGAATTTAGTAAGGGTATGAATTCCTATGTCACACATAAAACATTGATCACTCACTAGGCCGACCATGCACATACATGACTAAATTAAAGAAGCATAAATATAATTAAAATTATCTAATTCTATCTCTGAACCTAACGATATACCTAATTTTCCCATATATATTTTGCCCATCATCCATGATCCTTCACACCCCATTTCCCATCCTATGCCTATAACCATGTATTTTTTTCCCAGGTTCCCAAGTTCAATGTTGGTCCGAGCAGGTTGTGACTTTAAAACATAGTAGGGAACCACCAATAAGGTATCTTACATAGAAACTAATATTAAATGAACACAAATTTTTATACTCATTAGGTTAATAATAATAATAATAATAATTTTTTTACATAATATGAAAGATATATTCATTGAAGAAATTGTCATGGATAGTTCTTATCCAAGCTAAAATATGGAAAAATGATTCATAATGTGTATATATTTATATGTTTATATATAAATTACCATAAATATATATATGATTAAGGGTACATGTAAAATCAATAAAATAAAAACCAATCCTTGGATTTTTAACTTCGACCATATGGACTTCAAATGAATAAATCATTGGGCACAATTTCATTCCACTCAAATTGTGTATAATTATTTAATAATAGGTTCTGTAATCCTAATCAAAAGTACCTTATTCAACCTGCCCTAGAAATTTCTAATACTAAGCTACATAACAGCATGAGGTTATATGTTCTAACACTATGTTGAACCATACTCACCTCTATTCACTATAATGTTGGATTCAAGGTAATAATTAGAAATTTATAAATGGTCACAGAGATTGATGTCATTGTACTCAAGAGATGTAACTGATATATGATTTTTGATATGTAGGTATCTATCTATAGAAATTCATGACATTGGATCGTGGATGAACCTTAGGTGGTATAAATGAAATTCTCACTAGAACCATGTACCTAATCGGTTTATATTCAAATAATGAGATCAGTATCCCATTTTAAGGAAGTGCATCTAGGAGATGTATTAATGGTGTTTCCACATGAACCAAGGGAGCATACATGGCATCAATTGATGAGAGGATAGTCCTTATTTCATTATATTTGAAATATATGGTGAGAGGAGGAATTTCTAACACCTTGATCAATTAACTGATCAGGGAGATCACATTCATCCTCACCAATTGTGTATCACAATCTTAGGGGCACCATCCCAAAACATCATAATCAAGGGGAATCCAAGACGTGTATCATAATCATTGGGATTCCATGCCCAAATATCATAATCATGGGGACTCCATGCTTTATTATCATAATAATTGGGACTCCATTCCAAAATATCATAATAAATAGGGCTCAAAATCATAATCTAAGGAAGTATATCTGATCATGAAATTAATAATATAACAAATTAAAAAGGATCACAAGCCAGATCCGATGAAGTATTTTCTCACATCCCAATAAAAAATGTCACATTAAATTAGAGCCCTTATCCAAAAATGAAGAATAACATTTAGTAATCATCATTGGATCAGTAATAAATAATTGGATGAAAAAACAAATGAGTGAGGGATCCCAAAGTCTTTACCCACCACTTCTACCACATCCTCATAACTTAAAGGTTTGGTATGGGTTCTATGGTGACATCATCTACCATCTCTACCCAAAACCATAATAAATAATAATTGGTTCGTTCAAGCATTGAGAAACTACTGGGTCCCCTAGATCCAAGAGCTATAGGGGCATCCAAGACAATATCATCATGGTCCATTGGATAATATATTCATCCCATTTGGGGTCCTATAAGATATTATGTAAGAAATCTATCACACATTAAATCCGAAATGGACTAAGTAGATGCATCCAAAAGTAGATCATCATCCATGGTCATATCTTTTAGTAATTGGATGATCTTAAAACACTAGAGTGGTTAGTGACCCCCGAAATACATCAAGTTCATCCAACCCATTTAATTTAATTAAAAATTACTCAGAATGTACATAAATGATTGGGGTTTCACCCATAGTGGAATGAAATAGAATCCATATAATACCATTACCATTTATAAATACTACAATTAAGTGGCATTAAACAATTTATAAATAGATCTCGCCATCTCTGTTCAAAATCGATAATGTTTGAAATGAGCTGCATTAGCTTCCAAGATATGACATACCTCTATAAAAGTCATTTATATCTCAAAACATCAGTCACATCGTTAAATAATTAATTATAAACCATATAATATGAAACAGAATAATAGGTGATATCTAACCAGATGCCTTTGTCTTTATAAATAGTTTAGGATACATGAGTAGAAGTTCTATCAAGGAACCAAACATGATTCATGAGAAAATCCCATAATAAGAGCATGAAAAATTATAAAAAAATTAATTTATCATTTAATGATTTATAAAAACACCACGGTGACATACCATAACCAATTAGAATGCAGTGACATGCATATGACATTCGGAGATGCCATTTTACATGGAAGAGTTGAATCCCCATCTAATATGGATGATTCTACCATGATCTGATGGAACAGATGAAGAACCCCAAATGGAAACACTGAAAACCTAGAAGGATGGGATAAATAAAATGTAGAAGGAATAATTAGGATGATCAAACATGATGACGTTGTCGAATCACACCCATGATCTCCTTGATCAGTAAATAATGGAGGGAGGTGTGTAATCCAATAGACTCCCTTCCACCCTCTTATATTTCGAATGAATTAAAATGGGCCAATCCCATATTTATGCTTTTAGATAATCCATTCATGAATGTTTCATGATGTGAACCAGATTCATGATGTGAACTATATAAACCTCATGAATTCCTCGAGGAAATCTTATGGGATTTCATGTCCAGTATCCCCTATGGCACACCCCATGATTCCCATTCAGGTCTAAAATGGGACTCAAGATGATAATGGATCATTATAGAAATTTTCAGCAACCCGAAATTTTATTAATACATGATTACATTACCACACCCTATGGTAATTCCATAGTTATATAGAAAACATCCAAAATAACCATTCATAGAAATTTAAAACACACGAAACATATTTCTGATTTCTACTTCACAAGATGACTCATCCACCAAAGGATAAATATTTAAATTCTCTTCTAATTTTCATCCGAATATAATCCATGAGTCCGGGAAATATCCCCATCATAAAACTTATTTTCCTAATGAAACCTTCGGTAATTAATTAAAATATGATAAATTCTACATTTGTTGTAAATTCCCACTCAGAGAGAAACATTACATCTATGAATTCCCTACATGCTATCTAGATCCCATTTTAATCATACACCACATGACCACCTAAACCTGAGACAATGCTCATATCTATGATTGAAAGATCATTATAACGGTTACATGAGACTGTATAACTCCTGATATGATCACACCACAATCTCTTCCATTAATCAGTGAATGATACACCCAAAAAAGGTTCTTCCTTTCAATAGCCAATTCCTTATCACAATACACCTAACATTGAAATGTTTTATAAAATAAGGTCCCTAGAATTCTATTAATGTGTTTATAATGTTTTGAAACCTATTATATCTAATCCCCGATGAGAATACTACACTTGGTCCTCAATTTGATTTAAATGATCGAATTCTAATTAACATAAATTTATCATGGTCATGCCAGATATTCCTTGGAAATAATTTTTTGACTCATATAATTCCCAAGTGGAATTTAGATGGTCTGGCTCATGTGTTTTCCCATAGATTACATCTATTTATAATAAATAAAACATATCAAACAACCTTTGGATGACTAATATAGAAGACGCCTACCTTCTGCAACTAACACATCTCTAAAACCTCATCCTAAATATTTTATCCCAAGTAACACCGATATTGTTCCAAGAATAATAATTGAAATTCGTAATCAACTCCCTATGAAATTTCATGAAAAATAATGATCCCTTTTCATAACTATTATTGTGCCTCTACTCGATCATCGATATGTTTCTAATCCAATACTAATGGATCATCATGAGCTATCCTAGGCTGATTTCTATACTCCGAATTTACTTGAGTCCATATTAGAACCTTTACCTGACACATCCCAATAAATTAAGGACTATATTGTTCCATTTACCCATGGAATCGTGAATTATAAAGAACCATCCAAAGATCAGTCTCACCCCACTCACCATGTTTGGAGAACCATTGCGATGGAACTAATGAAACAAATCCTCAATAATTAAAACCATTGATTATACACTACCTAAAAAACAACATATATGGTCAAAAACACAAGCCTTAAAGAAGAAATCACATCTACCATCTTCATAATACATGTAAACTATACCCACAGAAAATGATGAATTTCAAAAACACAAGGCGGGTCACAAACCATTTTTGACCAATGGATTACTAAACATTGTATGGTTAAATTCTTATCATTCCGTAGGAAAAAATCTAAAGGTGTCTTTATATAAAACATGAAAATCACTTGATATAGCTTTTCACATAACCAACAATCCCTATATTTTCTGAAGTTGACCCCAATATATATGAAATGTTTTAGTACATACTATGTGTAAGATATGATTCCTTGAATATGAGTGTATATCATTATCCAATTCATACTCAAATTAAGAATATATGTACCTACCTTTGACCAACAACTAATACCATGTTTCCGAAAAATGCATGTCCTACTCCAAGGAAGGGTCAACTATCTCATGACACTCGATTTTTCGTTGATATCTCTTCTACCATAGAAGGACATTTCCCATTTCATAACAAATCCATTGAAACCATTCCTGCACTATTTATTAAAACCATGTGTCATCAAATACCATGATTACACTAAGTTAATAATGTTACAAACCACACAACGCAAAATAGACAGGTTCTTTTATCACTTGAATCAATCTCCCATGAATCATCTACTAGAATGCCAAGATAATCATTTAATAAATCATTTCAATTTTATTAATCTCGGATATCCCTTGGAACTCTACATAAAAATCAACCATCTCTTATGTTCCCTGATTATTTCCATGAACACACATCACATGGTGTCATTTTAAGAGATTTAAGCATCAATGTGGAACCACTTTTAAATAGGTCTACTAATATAAATAGTCTTATCATTCAATGATAGTAACAAAAAACAATAACCCTTGGTGCTTACTCAAAAACAAAAGGTACCATCTTGCGTATATCATAAAAAAGATCCTCTCATTCTCCAACATTAGAACATGATAACAATTAGGATCATTGCCAAAAATGGTATCCAAAAAATCAATCTAACCCATGTTTTTTGATTCCATCAATAAAAAAACACTAACCTACCAGGGCCTGTGTCATAACTAATGTTTTCTTGGTTTCCCACATATCTTTATCAATGAAGTATCAAAACAAGGTTACTAGGCATGTCAACCATTCCATAAAATAAGCCCTCTCTAAAGTCACATGTCATTGTGTCTCATCCACACACCCATCACAAAGAATGGTTTCTAACATGCTTGAAAAAATTATAATGGAGTAAAAGAGAACATTGACCTACGATGGTAAAAAAGTGAGACCATCATCATAGATATGCCCTGATCCTATCTGAAAATCCCCATAAACAATATTACCAAGATTACATGATATGATATTTTATAGGAAAACTAACTATCACTAACTATGAATCATCTTATGGAAATACTTCTTCAATGTCCAGTCCACTATAAAATTTTATTATTTACCGGCATCATACATTGTGACCCCGCTATGTCACCATAAATAATGCCATAAACTACTAAGGTTAACCTATAAGGTCTAATTGAACGGGAACATTATAATCTCAATGATATGGGTCTTATATTACAATCATAATTTAGTTATGTATAATTAAATTTAATAATACTTTCGATAATAAGGCATTGATTCTTACTAACATTTTAAAAAACCAAACATAACAATAAACACACTATAAGGGGTCTGGAACATGGGAATCATATGCACAATTGGCCAACTAGTGTCATTGAACTACTCATGAATGATGATTGAGTCATTAGCCTCACCATCAAACGTCTAACTATAGATCCACACAGACTACAAACAGAATGAGGTATATATGATTCAGTTTAACTTAGTATAATAACACAATGAAATTGTATGGGGAAACACCATTTATATTTTTCTTTACACTCTAAACAGATATCCTCTTCCATCTGTAATGACCACACACAAGGAGGCCTATTACATGTAAATCCTAAATGCTATATATGATGCATGAGATGCATGTCACCTTTGTTATTCAAGATTTGAAACCAATCACCAGTGTCATGCTAACAGTTCAAGAGCCGAAAAATTCTATAATATTTCATTAACAATAAAAAATAGTTTTCTCACTAGAAGATAAAATCATATACAACTCAAAAATAACATATCGAGACCAATTGTCTCATATCACTAGAAATGTGGACTACATACTTGAACATGCGTTCTTGATAAACTAATCTGATATCCCTCATAATATTCGACACATTCCTAATACTCTTATATACAAAATCACAACTCATAAGATTCTAAGAAAAGATCATTCTTAGATACGACATTATAAAATCATATCCCAGGTGACACAAAACTATTTCCCCAATCCAGTTCATCACGAGGCCTCATGAGTAACATCCCATACACCATAGCCTACCTGCATGCAATGAGTGCATAGGGTGTGATATTTGGAGACTCTGAAACCATATCAGAGTAATAAAACATTATATGTATGTAAATATAATTAATTTTAGTATGTGAATAAAAACATGTGAATTAAATAATAATTAATGGAATCCTTTATGTTCCAAAATTACCATGTCATACAACAACACTGATCACCCACTTGGAAGAATATACTCATACATGAGAAAATAAAATAAACAGAAATAAGATTACAATGCTATAACGATATCTTCATGTTAAACCACATAAATGTTCTCCACATATATATTTGTTCCATATTTATTAATTAGTACTTATCCTTGACCATGCTCATGACTCCATCCAATTGGACATATTATTAGGTACCCCATTGCAATGGTATCCTCTATTGAGTTGTGTACAAAACAAAGTAGGGAACCGTCAACACAGTCTAGTGAATAGAAAGTAATATTAAAATTCTGTAAAACTGATATAATCATCAAGATAATAATAATAAGAATAATAATAATAATAATAATAATTTATTTAAATATGAGGGAAGAAAAATTCATACATGGAATGCTCATGGATAGTGATCAACCTCGCTGAGACACAATTGGAAAATGATGTCATCATATGAATATATTTAGATGTGTATGTACATATTCCCATATATATATATATGATTAAAGAGACAAGTAACAAAAATAAAATTACATCCAATCCATGGGTTTCTAACATTGATCACCTAGACATCCTCTGAATAAGGCATTGAGATGGACGTTGTACAAATCATGTTGTTTATAATTACCAAATCCTTGGACCCATAATCCTGGTCAACTATAACTGCTTCTGAAAGTTCCAAAAATGCCTCTTACATGTCTACTTTACCAAAGGGGGATATATTTGATAACATTATATTCACTTGTACGCACCTCCAATAACTATAATAATTAATTCCATCTAATAACCAGACATCATGTAAATGGTATCCATCTAGAACATCATTCAACTCAAGCCATGTAAATATAGTCCAAAATATGATCCCTATATCCCAATCCATACGTCGTGATGACAGTGAATCTTAAAAAACATTAAGGGTGATTACCCTTAGGTGATCTTAATGGAATGCTCACTAGATCCAAGTACATGATCAATATCCATTCAAATAAATTGATTAACTTCCCCATCCCCATGATGTACATCTTGTTGATGTATTAATGGTATAGAAACCCAACCATAGTGATAATCATAGGAGTTTGATGATGATATTATAATGATTCATCATGTATATAAACAATATATAGTGATGATCATCATATCCAACAACACCTTCAAGTAATCAATTAGGTAACGAAAAATAATACCCATCATATGAGTATCACAATGAATTGGGATTCCATGATATAAACTTATAATCATAGGGATGAATTTATTTAGTATCAAAATCATAGGGGTTCCAAACCTGAATATCATAATAATAGGGACTCCATGCCCGAGTGTCATAATCATATGGATTCCATGCCTAAATATCATATTCAATAAGTCTCAAAATCTCGAACCAAGGATGTACATTTGATCTCCCTAATAATAATAAAACTATCAATAAAAATGCTCCAATGATGGATCCCAGTAATTAAATACATGAATCCCAATATGAATTTCACATCACATCAGGATCATCTGCCAAGAACCAATCAGAACCTTTTTTTAATAATCAATACATCACTAATAAACATGTGAATACATAAACAAAAGAGAGAGGGTGGTCGAACACCTACCCACCACTGTATACATAGCCTCATAAATTCAAAGTTCAGAATGATTTCCAAGGAAACACTTGCTACTATCTATACCCAACCCATTTACTCACGGAGTCATGGTCATTCATACACTGGGAAACCACTAGTTCCCCTAGGCCAAAATCCTAGTGTGGATTCCTACACGGGTTCCTAAAGGTCCATTGTTAAATAGAGTAATCCCTCTTGGGGTTCCCTTATTAATTATATAAGCAGAGAATCACACATGGTATCTTTAAAAGAATAATTTGTGGCATCCCACAATTGACCCTTAGACATGGCCATTGCCTCAAGTATTAGGATAAAGCAAGCACATTGGAAAGGTTAGTGACCCAAAGAATTCATACATTGTAATATATCCCTTTTATTTAATTAAAATGTCATAATAATTAAATAATATATGGGAATATCCTTTTGGGGAAAGCACAATCAACTATATAATACCAACACAATGAATAAATTATAAAGGGAAGGTATGATAGACCACCTAAATTTATAAAGCATTAAAACATTAATAAATAACTCTCAGAACCTCCATCCAAGCTTGATGGTGTCCAAGACAGGACACACCGTATTTTAAGCCCCTTACTACAATAGTACAACTTACGTATTTTCATAAACATTAGTTACATAAATAATGTTTTTAGTATAAAAATGAACTATCCAAAAAATGAATAATATGTCACATCTCACCAGATGTGTGTGGCTTGTTGAAAATCTATTAAACCTCAAGTTGAAGGTCTACCAGGGATTTACAACACTATTCTCAGGAAAATACCAAACCAATAGAAGAAAAAAACTACTCAACTATAATAATTTTTGATTTAGATCTTTATAAAATAATACTTTTCAAAACCCTACACCAATTAGCATGTGGAAAAGAATAGGATGGTTGTTGGTAATTTATAAGTTTGGTTAGTGGCACACATGTAATTTTTTTAAACAAAAGTTGTACCAATATTTTTCACACACCACATGCCTGAAAAAAGGATTATTATCAAAACATAATGGTTTTAATGTAATAATATGTCCATTTAATGTGTGTTGGTCAAGTTTATATGTCATTTTTACCAATTATCATTTTAGCTTATCCCCAAATAAACTCATTTCCACCTTATCCACAGTAATTAAATTTTACTAAATTTACATTTTAGAATGATAAAAAATTATGATGATCTTATTATAAAATATAAATTATTATGATTCAAAAAAATAAAATCCATTATTTAAAATTCCATAAATTATTGGGACAAATTAAAACTTATCACTAAACAAATTGAAATGATGAAAAAGCAGTTTTCCAATGAAAAAAATGTTCGATGTTTTCAAAAAATGTATATCAATATTCAATATGAAAATGATTCCAATAATTTATATTGTATTAAAATGATAAATAATTTAACTAATGGTAATATTATTAAATTATATTAAATAACTTTTTTCCCATAAAATATTTGGATGAAAATTCATTTTTTTCAAAAAAATTAAATTATTTATCCCTATTCCATGAAAAATTAGTCTTTTCATAAAGATATCAAATAAACACTTCCAGAGAAATTTTACAACTTATTAATAAAATTATTTTCGTTTTTTCAAATAAATTTTGTAAAACTGGAAAAATGGTAATTTTAATATATGGGCACAAAATGTGAAAAAACAGTTTTTAGAACAATACAGTTTTTATTTATAAAGTTTGATTTCTTCTAATATCCTGACTTGAAGACTCATATATTGATTGTTAAATATTATATGCTATATATAATATGTAAATTTAACTAAAATAAATCACTATAATGGATTTTTTTAATTTATTTATGTTAAATGTGTTTGAATATTGAAAAATATTTGTTTTAGAAGAAAATTATTATTTTTCAAATGGATCTTATGTCTATTTATATTTAATTATTCAGTGAATAATTAATTTTATATATTTATGTAAGCCACATAATTATATAATTTATTTAATAATATGTGTACCCTATATTCCAAAGGCTAGGTGATAACTATCATATTAAATATTTATATTTTAATCACATTTCACATTTTGTTTAAACTATGTATTTCATGTAAACCATGATAAACATAGAGTTTAATATATTTCTTGATTAACTTGGTGTTACATGTTTCAAAAGATAAAAATGATGTTTTTAGGTAAAAAATATATATAAATTATTACTTTTACATGGAAAATAAAATTTATCAAAATCTACTGGTTTTATATAAATACTCTCCCCATAAAAAGATATTTTCTAATTTCAGAGGCACTGAATTTCCCATAAGGTTTTAAAACATATAAAAGTATAAAATGTATTGACATTGAAATTGATATAATCTACTCATTTTTACAATGATATAATCAAACAAAATAAAATCTTTATGAGAAAATCACATCTCATAACATTACAAGATTAAAATATCTCATCATGAAAGAAAAAATCATTGAAAAACTAAAAAATTTCTCATATACTGGGCACACATCTGCATATCATTCTCTAAATTACTCAGCTATAAATAAAATTTCATGAAAAAAATATTAACCAAAAGTAAGGTCCATCCACATTTCACCCTCCTCCAATGATTATAGTACCCTTCTAGATACTATAAAAATGTTGTGTCATCATTGATATCTATATATGATTTATCAATGTCATTGGTTCATCATGACAATACAAATTGATATGAAATACGAGGAAGACATTGTGGATCTTGCCTATCATTTTTAGAAGTTATAACTAAAAATCCACCTCCCTAACAAAGTCTAACAACTGAAAAGTTTCAAAAAACAGGTGCAAGAGATTACTCCCCTTTAAAAATAACTAATATCCACAATGTGGAGAAACCATTAAGAACACATGGTCTGAAACCATGAATTTCTAGGGTCTCCACCTTAAATTTGAAAAAAAATTCTGTTGGTCTTACACTACAAACATCATAAATAAATCTAAACCTCCTATGTCATTATCTATAACACATCGATATCTAGAACTGGTTACTCCCTATCCTATACATAACATAATGAAGAACAATGTGATTGCCTATAAAATGACCCAAATGAGGACGTGATAAAGGTTGTGAGGTATCTATTTTCATAATAAAATAAATAAACCAAAGTAAATAGTCTTTACAATGATCCTTTGATGTAAAATATGAACACAGAAAACATATAATCTTATATCCAGATATCCCACCCCATATGCCCATCCATCGAAGGGTGGAATGCAGTGTATATTCCTATCATTGTGAAAAAATAACTAAATAATCCTCCTCTTAATTGAAATGTAATATGAATATCCCGACATGAGATATTGGATCACAAGACTCTATGTATCCATACTACCACATTCATGTACCTCCATTCAAAGAGAACTATGTAGGATGACTCATTCATCAGTAAGAAGTGTGATGATTTTTTTTACTAATCCACGATCAACCAGATTTAATCACATACTCCATTGTTCTTGGGGTAATAGAATAATAAATTCCATCAATATTTTAACCCACTACCACTCAGGAATAACAAGGGAGTCCAACAGAAAAAATTTAAATATTCTTCATTTCCTAAATCTATTTAAAGAAGGCCTTCATCCATGAACTCTACCACTTCAAATTTCAACCAGGATACTAAAAAATGTTCCCCAAACCCAGGTACATCATAGAAACTCATATATAACCCAGAAAATTTGATATTTGAAACTAATGAGGAACTCCCGAATCCATGCCAACCAAAAAAAAACCTCCCATGGAACAACATCCAGTTTTGACCATCTAGCAACCACCCCTATAGAGAATCACTAGATCCGAATGGGATTTACATCACCTCTACCTCTATGACACTCTATTAAGACTCTTTTAACTATTCCATAAGAGAATACTAAACTTTCATTTGAAACATGCCACTTATGCCATCATTGGAACTCGCATACAATTGTATGACTTCCAACCCCACTATTGCTTTTCACGAATATTTGAAACAATAAACAACATCCAATCATGACTTCCTTCTCAAAGAACCAGATGTGAACTAGCTACCCTCTGGTGTCATATATTATTAGTCCCATAATCGATTAATTCTTTCATAATAATAGAGACACATCCCAATCCCATATTGGAATCCTCACAGAACCCCTCAAAAAACACCAGCTTAAATAGATATCAAATAAAATGGGAATTTATTAGTCTTATATTGGGTAATCAAATTATTATTGATACTAATAAATCCACATAATCTCATGGAATTTCATATTCACATCCATTGATGGGGCTGTAATCCATGGAAAATGGTTATAGACCCTTGATAATAGCTTATGAGACTAAGTAAACAATGAATCGCTTCCAAATTCTAGGGAACTACCTAATAATGGACTTCATCAATCATTGGTGGGTTCATGGACACACTCTTCTAAAATAAACATATCCCCATAAAAATGAACATCCTAGTTCTAAATCATACAGTTGAAAAAAATACTCATAGAGTTGGTGGTGTTGAATGACCATTAAGACACCTAAGAATAGAATGACACCCACATAATATAAATTATACTATATGAAGATGTTATCAATGAATACTACAAGGAAATTTTATATCAAATCATGGAACAAAAATTTCATGATCCCCATAAAAACATTTGTTTCTCTCCTAAAATTGAATGATATTTCCATGAATTAGAACATCACACAACTACATCTGAAGGAGGTCTTCCAAACATACTCCTCATTGACCCTTAATTTGTGATTCTCATAACATAGATTGATCTTAAAAAACCAACAAGCTCGTCTATACTGTTTGAATATTTTATAAATCATTGTATGTTGGTGGTGATTCATGTTTATCACCTGGCTCAATATCTGGTAGTAAATAGAAAACCAATGAACACCATCTTCCTTCATGGAGAACAACACAATAGAACTGTACAGTGGCACCCTTGGATAGACGAAACATTATTTAATCAGATTATCAATATCAAGAATCAAATGAATCAACTCATAGGTTTCCATCAAATATGAATCCACTGAATTCATATAATCCCATAGCCATAAATATTTCAAAAATCGCAACATCATGTTGAATGGGTGGCATCAAATCCTAATCATTAAAGACATATAGAAAATCCCAGCTAATCCAGGGATAATACATCTTTGAAATATATATTGATTCAATTGAAGTATCATTAATTAATGAAAAAAATAATCTACATGTATACTCTCTGAAATCAACCCCATTTTATAATAAATAATCATGTTGTCCATCTACATCTAAAAATAACAACATCCTCTAAATGTAGTTGACAAAAACACATGGTATATAATCAACCAACAATGAGGGTAAAATCATACTACCATATCTAGAATAATAAAAGACCCCCCCTTGACTAATAAATACACATCATCAATACAAATCCAAGGAACACAAAAAACATTTATTTCAGGACTCCCACTGGTGTAGCCAATAACAAGGGTATATGAATCCTCTCTACATCTACTCTCAGAGCATAAACTCAACAGGGTAAAATAATGTAGTGGAAATATCTGGATTAGAAAAATGAACGATGTGGGTATATGAAAATATTATTGTGCCTTTAAATATATCATACCCATATGGTGCTAAAACCTCCACATTTTTGAACTATCCATACCTGAATCACATGAAACACTATTGACAATCACCTTTATAACCAAGATTGGATTGAGATCCTGCAATATGTGAATCATTATGAGTTCAACCTATTCTTACTCTATATCCCCTAAGGGTTGAATAATAATAGTGACCCTACTACTTAAACAACCTTGCTGGAAGCTATGGTGGATGTTAATGTATAACGGGAACACCTCCACCGTACAGAGCTCCATGAACCATAGGGAACTACTTCTAATGATTAACATGTTCCCATATGCATAAAACACTGGACCAAGGACCCATGAAAAGCATAAAAATAAATGATAATATATGTATATAAAGATACTCTTGAGGTCAACTATCTAAATGTGGAATCCTCGATAATCGTGGCCCCTATGATCTACAACTAGAATCACTTCTCATTGAAGAACCCTTCTTGGACACCGCTCACGAAAAAACATTTTATGAGTGCATACACTCGATAAAATACTCCATTTTAGAATATTTTAGTACCTTAATAATGAAAAATGTGTAACCACATACTAGATAGAAGGGTGATGTGACTCTTCAAGACACCACATATGAGACCCTATATTAGAAAAATTATCAATTGAAAAGTGAATAAGATCCTTGAAATTGATCCCATTATCCTAGACATACATTCCCCCTTACTAAAATAGATTGAATCTCCTACATATTTATATCCTTATAGATTTATAATAGGAATAGTTAGAGAAACACCTTCTGGGCATCTCACCAAAACATATCATCCTCCCCACAGTCAGTAACATACAAGTTCCACCACTACCATAATGATCCTCACATCTAAATAACACCAAAAGGGACCCATTACTCTTCTCATGCCTCTATATAACAGATGTTGATATAAATATCTTCAAACCATGATTTTTATCCAAATAAAATACATTTCCCTCATACATTGGCAAATCCTACTTCTAGAAGGATCTTAATGTATTATGCTACTGATAATCATCCTCAACTAGATCGACCATCTAGTAATCAAATGAGTCAAGATACTAGACCTCACTAGACAGGACCACACAAAAATGGTGTCTAAAATCCATAAGTTAATGTTATTATAGGATTTCTAATTCCATGTAGTGTTGAATTTTGTTATAATGCATTAAATTAATTTATTTTAAATTCCATAAACTACACCACTCAGATAAAAACCCAACAAATAATGAGTGAAGTACCATTACTTGGTCTCTAGAATTAATGATCTATCAAATTACATTTTTATTAGGTATGCTCAGATTTCATGTATCAGACCATGGGATACCTAAAATTACATTCCTTAGCTATACATCATTGGACTAAATCACACACAAAAATGAACTGACATTGATTCCATATCACCCCCTGTAAACCTTATAGTTCATAACTAAAAACATAATCCTATCACTCCAAAATTAATTAATAACACAATATTTGGCCCCCCTCTCTAATGGTACCCCTCTTGGGAGGATAATAAATGATGATAGATAATGACCACCCGATTCATGCCTTCGATTTTCCCTAGAATGGAAAAAACTATTATGTGTATTAAAATATAACATAAATATGAATTATTCCACTCTATAAAATAGTATATGAATATTAGGTAAATCAACAACATGAAATCCCCGAAATATAACAAATGTAAACCAACACCATCCAATAATTCCTATATAATTAAAATAGATTAAAAAAACACAAAAATATACTAAAATTTTTGTGACAAAAGAACGACTCCAAGAACAAGATATAAATATCTAGAAAGATACCTGAATACCTCATAGAAAACTGAATAATTGATTATAGACACTTGGTGAGTATACATGTTTACTCAATAGGATCACACCCAAAGACAATATTGCACATTTTAAAATATAATACAAATGCACCTCTGAGAAAATAGTTTAACCAACAACCACTAAATAGGTAAAATAAGAAACCTATCAATGATAAGGCATGATCACATAAAATGATGTATATCAATAGATTTCTTTATTGAACCACTACCCTACTGATTTCCCACTCTACACCCAGAATTCATTAATCCAAGAACTACCTTATATTTCCTATAATATCCTTATAAAAAATATATTCCATGATATCAAATGTCATCTAAAAAAACCTTTCCCATCAAATAAATCTTCCTTTAAGGCACTAAGGACAACACATAACATCTCACCACTACCATAGCCATAATATTAGTGTTTCATGAAAAATATGGAAAAAATCACCATTCCCTCCTCCAACCATGATTCACACCTATATAATCCAAAAGATCATACTCATAAAATTGAATCAAAATGACCAGATATCAGTTGTATATCATAGCCTTTTAATAAAAAAATCTACTGGAACTAATTATGGGAAAAATGATGTAGGAATATATCCATCTACACCACCTGGATATTGGAAAAAATACCCCAAAAAACATAGTAATCAGAATATAGATCTTGAAAAAAGTGTAGTTCATATAAAAATCACATTGGAAATAAATGATATATAGCAGCCTCAACACATGTTCCAGTACTAATAGTTCAAAATACGTGTTTTATCAAAACTCTCATTATTTCCATTAGCCTATAATCATTCATCACTTCTAATACAACATTAAAATACAAGGCATCACACTAGGAATCAATAAAAAAAATGAATTCCAACATTCATTGCATGTTTTTCCAATTTACATATTTCAACATTACAAATCAATTTCATATTCAATCCCATTCAATTAATATTTGAACAAAAACTATTTAAAAAACACCATGTTTAAAAATAAATTTTCATAAATGATTTCAACACATTATACAAACCATCCCAATTTCTAACCCTTCCCATACTATTTCAAATTCATTATTAATTAGCTATTCGAAAACTATCATGAAACTAAAATAACACCATAGAACACAATATCAAACCACCATTCTTATGATGATAATCCACACAAATCCTTCAATTCACAAAAAAACAACTTTCTATCACATAAACCACAAAGTATATCCATATCTCATCACAATCACAACATCACACCCCAATGACACATCAAAAACATACATCACTACAAAACATCACAACTTAATTTTACATATTTCATTTGTGATTTACAATGTGTATATTTATCACTTTTTGTTATCAGTGACATCATCAGAAAAAGGATAATTTTCCATTAAAAATTAATTCACTATCCATGTGTAAGTAATTATCCATTTTAATCAAGGTGATAAAAATAATGAAACAAAAAAGGTTTCCACAAGAATAACAATATAAAACACACAAATTATTCCAATATCAATGATTTTCATTAATGTTTCAATATCCATAAACTCAATAAATATTTAATAAAAACAGTTAAAACATACAATTTACCATCACTTCCACATACATTTCAATTAACACATCTCTATATCTTTATTAATGTAGGAGAAAAAATCCTCCTAATGGAAAAAATCATAACCCCCTGCATGATATAGCTAAAGGAGAGAAAATGTGCCCCTAAGATAGATCTTTTTTATCAAGGTAGATCTCTCTCTCTCATGTTCTCTATATTTTCCTCATCTCCAAGCTCATAAATCCCTTTCCCCCTATTCTTTTGTGGTTTCCTCCAATATCACTCTCCCTTACATGCATCCCATGGAATCTTTGTTCCTTCAATCTGAATCCCCTTGATTTAGCCTTCACAGAGCATTACTATCCTTTTTATTCTTTATTTTTGTTTGGTTTCTTTTCGATTTTGGGTTTTTTCTTTTCATTTGTTTTGGTTCAACTTCACATTGTGGTTCTATGATCATCGAGAGTTCAAAGTCAATTTTTGTTCCTTGAATGTTACTTCCATGCTCTTATTTCCTAAACCTTCATGCCCAACCCCAAATTATTAACTAATGTAACAATATTGGTTTGGGATTAATTAATATCTATGTTATGTGGCTCTCTTATTGGAAATATTTCCCACCTATACTCTTTCATTCACTCCAATTATTTTGGAATCCATCTAAGTGTGGTATGATATTCTTTGTGGCAGTTTTTGGATAGTGTTGTTGGATGCATTCAACATTAAGGGAATATCTCAATAGTTTGGATCAGGTTCCTAGTGTAAGAATTTATGAATCATGTTGGTTCTCATTAATTTTTCTGTTTCAATTTTATTCAATGGTTGTGATTTCGGCCTTCTATGTTTAATGGTGGTCCTTTGATCATGGTGGGGAGGTTCGGTCTTGAATTTTTATTTTTCATTATGATGTTTTGGATTGGAAAGTGGTGGATATTCTAGCAACTTTCTCGTATCATATTTTTTTTTTCAGGATGGTGTGGTTTGGTGGTTTTTCATTTTCATCCTCTCGGTATCATAAACATTTGGTGATTTTTTTCTACTTGAATTCAATAAAGTATTGGTTTTTTATAGTTCAAATTCTAATGGATGAATTATTTTTTGGTGATAATAAATATGGTAGAATCATTAATGGATCCATTTGTGGTTCTTCTCGATGACATCGATGGATTTCATAGGGTTTTGGATTTTTTGGGTTCTCTGGTGTGGTTTTTTTCATGCATGGTTATAGAGGTTTATACAATGAGGAAGGGAAGGTTTTTGGCAGGCAGTTCTCACCAGTTCTATGGATGATGATTGGAGATTTTTTGTGGCAGGGTTGGCTGCTCGAGGAAAGTGAGATAATTGATTAGGGGCCGACGTAGTGTTATTATATATTTTGATTGAAATTTTAATTTTGTGGGGGTACCATACTGTATGAATGTTGTTTTTGATGAAATTTGGAAGTTTTTGGGTGGTGATTTGAAATTAGTATTTGGAGCATGGGTGGTTCCCGCTAATCCAAAAAGTATATTATAGAAAATAAAAAAATATATTTTAGGAGAGACAATGTATCCCTTATAGTTAACATAGATTTATTAATTATTGAGAAATTTTAGGGCCTGAGGGATAAAATGAACAAGCCCTATTGAAAATGAATACACTAGGATGAACAGAAAAAAATAAAAAACTATAATATCATCCTAAAAAACTATTAGAAATGAAAATGGTTTTTAATATCTTCATTATTCATTAAAAGAAAGTGAGAGAGAGAGAGAAAATAGGGATGAGGGATGAATGAACCTTCCTCAGAAGCAAAAAATATTTATCTCCAGCTAATGGTGTTTAAACTAATGACATGGGAAAAAATTACATTTTGGGATGCATATGGGTTTCCCAAAAACATGGGAAAATATTAAATAATTTTATGGTTCAAATGGTTTTTGGGTTATTATAATAATTCTAATAAACTTATGTCCATGTTGCTCTAAATTCCACCACAACATTGAATTTAAAAAAAAGGGACTGTGGAATAAGGTGAGAGACCACAATATAACCTGGTTGATCAATTTCAAGCATGAGAATCAGTATTATTTCCACACTAAATATCTGATTACATTGAATAATACCCTATAAAATCAAAAACAACCATTCTATAGAACTGAATCTCAATGAGAAAGGCTACATATTATCCCTACTCCATGACATGTGTCACGTCCTGACCCATATTCCACTAAACCTCTGATTTGATTTGATGGGTTATAAGGCCTCAAGTGTCACTCCCTATATCCATAAAATATTTTCCTTGAAGTAAGGTCCTAGGGTGTGATACTGGGGAGACTATTAACTAATATCAGCGTGAAAAAATTGGTAAAATAGTGTTGTATCATACAAATCAGTAAAAAAACATAGTCTTGAAGAAATAAAAAAAAAATAGAAAATTTTGTAATAAAATAATAAATTATAAAAATGATCGAATAGATATGTCATAAATACAACACTGGATAACCACAAGGATGACCACAAAAATGAAAAATAAACTAAAATAAAATTATACACCTCTTCTACTAACTCTAAGCCAAAAGCTGTATAACTAATAAAGCCTTATAAGAAGAACTCACATGACCGGCTTTGCTTGAACATGCGACTCTAGGACATATCCCTATGAACCATGTAATTGTGCTCAACCTGAAAATATTACGTGAGGCATACACATATTCTATGGTGTATTTTTATGTGTGATATATAATCTCAGTAGGCCACCCCAATATGGAACCAATAAAATATGCTACTATATGTACATTGAAATTCAAGGTACTCAGCCTAGATGAGATAACATTGAAAAGACATTAAAAAACAAAATGTGAACCCAATGTCGAACACTGGGTCTGTAATCCAGATCAACTTTCTAGTTTCACCATGGAAGACTATATCTATAGATGTATACATGTATAGTCCAAAACCTATTTAGGTATACATAAATATTAATATCCATGAGTAATTGGAAGAAATATTAGAAAACCAAACATTAGTTGATCATTTGGTCCATATTACTTATCGCATGGACATCCTGTGAAAGGGAGTTGATCTCGATGTCATACCACTCAAACCATGTATCATTATGTTGATTTATGTCCCTCTAATCCCAATATATATGTATCTACATTGTCCAATGACAAAAATGTCTTTGACCAAGCTACATTACCAAAGGGAGATACTCATCCTACACTTGGGTTCACCTATACTCTCTTTTAAAAAATATTCACAAGGATACCTTATACTAATGATAAATCTTATAAATTTAGCTGTAACCATTAATAGCCAATAACAAGTAATCATCTGTCCAAACCGAAGGATTAAATCGATTCTATATATACATAAAAAATCCTCATCTACCTACATTGTGTAATTACATGTATAACATTCATTCTGGCCACATCATATAATGATGTGTCAGACCCCGAACGACATGATCCAATGTATAAAACCAAGGAATCATCATCGGCCTCTGCTGTGTAATCACAATTTTAATTACCATCATGTCTGTGCCATATAAAGAAGTGTCAGACAATGAAGTTACTAATCCACATTACATATAACCAAGGGATCCTCATAGAGTCCTAGGAGAATCTTAATGGAGACTCAATAAATAAATCGGTGGGTTCCAAGGATTATGTTAATAGAACAAGTCAAAGAGAGAATATGAATGGTGGATTGAAGGGGTTGCAAGGCCCAAGTCATCCTATTGAATCATGACCCAAGGAATAAACTCATCCAAGAAATTGACTACCATAATGAAGATAAATTGGAAACACATAAATGGAATCCTATCAAATTGGGATCCAAGGAGCTCATCCATGGTATTTATTACAAAAATAAACTAGCCTATGACTATTTCCATGGAATTCATATAATGGATAATCCATGTAACACTCCTAGAATACATGTCATCAGGCCTATGATTCCATACAATGAATTCCTATAATATTAATACTAGTATCAGTCATAGTATGCAAGTCACCAGTCCTATGAGTCTGTCCAATGCATTACTTCTTTTAAAATCCATTTATCACTAAATGAATGCATTTTTTTAGGATCCAAGGAGTTATAAATTTCCAAGTAATACCATATAAATTATGTAAGGCTGAACAACTGGATTCCAAGAACAGATCAGGAAATCTCCAACTATCATGCTCAGTTGAAAGATCACAAGAAGCACCTATGGGAATCCATGTAAAACTATGCATACCATAAAGCTCATCAGCTACCAACCAGGAAGAACCTATGGATAACAACACTATATCAATAATAAATAAGTGAAACATAATAAAATAGAGAGAGTGGGAAAAAAACATAACATTACTACCACATTCCACCAGGATTGCAATCTAATCATAGGTTCCAAGGTTTCACCAACTATCATCTCTAACCAAACACCGCGTACTGTGCATGCTCGGTCAAACAGTGGGAACCCCTTAGTTCGATCAAGTAAAACACTAAAGATTAATCCTAATTGGGATCCTCGAAGTCCAAATATAAGATAAGGAATACTATGTGGAATCATTATTTATAATATTAAAGGTGGAATCATACATGACATCTTCAAATAGTAAGGCAATAGAGGAATCCAATAAGGGAATCTCAAAATAGTACTTTTGAAAATGTATCATACATGAGACACTCAAGGTAGAATAAGAATCTGAAGCATCCAATAATGGATCCTATGAATGGTATATAGGTTAAGAAATCCTATAAGGTACTCCCCAAATTAGGTCGTACACATAGGAATCCCTCAAGAGATCCTCGATAACCATTAAGAAGATAGATTCATCTTACATGGGATCCTCTAGGTTGAAATGTAATTAGAGGAATCCTATATGAGATCCTCCATAACATCTAGTCTCTGTGTCTCTTAGGCATGTAGGGAATACATCACAAGGGATATATTCTAAAATAAGTTCCATGAAGGTATCATTATTTATAGATGGCTCATGGATTATCTCATATCAATTCTCACTCACAAAAGACACTAGATACACTTACCAGAGGAAGAACCTCATCACTCAGAAAAACATAGAAAATCCAACATGGATTCCTCTAAGACAATGATGTGTATTAAAATTGCGATCAAAGAGAAATGTTACATAGAATATACTACTCATGTATACAATTATGGATCTTGGGAAAAAAGATACAACAAACCCTTAAAGGGTTACAAGGGGGAAGTACACAACGTGTCTCCATGAGTACATGACAAGTACTCCCAAATCCCCACATTGTCGTGTAGTACAGTTAACCTATGTGTGTAAATGACCCAGGTAACCTACGTGTAAAATACATCGAGTGTGCTGAACACGTGGTAAATTCACATTTCTCAAAATAAGGCTTTCAATGTAATTAATGATTCAATGTAATTTTACATGGTGTGTGGTCTACACGTGGTCGGGCCATGTACTATATATAGCCATATACCCCTACACAAGTTTCCAGAATGTGTACTTGGAAACATGGATGAGACCTAGTAGAAAGCGTTTACACTATAGTACATGAATCCTACTTAGAAAACATCATCTTCCCCAAACTGGAAGAACACATGGCGTGTCACTTTGAACCACATGCAATGTAGCCTAGATTTCATGAACATAAAACCTCCCACCTGAAAGACCCATTTTTTATCCCAAAACAACAAATCGGTCCTCAAGATTACATAAGAAGTAATAATTGAGATATAAATCAAAAAATGGAAATTCAATACGATTATACGGTGAACAGATAAAATGATATACCTTTGGGTGGAAACCACCAATGATTTTCTCAAATTTACTGTCAGTGTTTTACACATGATGATCCAGTGCATCGATTGACCCACTAGGGTACCTATCTTCCTCACTCAATAACATTATCTCTCCATATACCCATTCATTATTATGACACATGAAGGATGAGATGATAGGGAATGTCCTTCAGTCCAGAGGGAAAAAATGAAATAAAGGAAAATAAAAATAGGAAAAAAAATGAAAAAAATGAAAAAATGAAAAATTTAGTTTTGCACCCGTCTCGTGTTTATTCCCCACCATGGAAACACCCTCTATTATAAATTCAATGGTGGATTTGTTAACACTATTTAATGATATTTCATGATAGTATCTAACATGTGTACACTAAGATTCAACAAAAAGGGTACGAAAATCACTTTCTGAGCCATGCTCTCATCCTATAAAAACCTAACATAGATATAGAAACTAAAAAACTATATTATAGTACCCAATATATTCCATATCTCACCTCTACCACTGAGGAACATTAGTTATTCAAACACCAATGCCCATAAAACCAATACCTTGAAATTTCTTGAAATCAACGTTCCTTGACTCATACCCGACTACTCAATTCATTGCAACATAATGATGCTACATGAAACCAGAATATCGCATTATCACCAAAAGCATACTCTCGATAGTCAAATTTCACATGAATAAGCTGACATTACTACACAAGAATGACTTTTTTCCAAGCTAGAAGCTCCCATGGAACTCCTCAACAAAATTTGGTACCTCACATTTGACATGAATAGTTCCATGACCGTATTTAACCCATAGTCATCCTCGTCACGAGATTCTACCTAAACACTAACAAAATTAGGACCATTGGATGCACAAGACGATCTGGCCTGGAACCTAAATTGTCCATCTTGTCAAAGCCAGTCTTGAAAAACAAAAACACCGAATGTCCTGGTCAAATAATAGGGCCCCAACATACCTATAATGCAAAACTCTACCAAATACCATTCATCAATATCAAATTGAGTGTAAAACCAAGATCATTACATATAATTTCATTTAAAAACATAGTTCATCCTCTCCCACATAGGTTTCCTTTGATAAAATATACCTCGACCTATAAGGATCTAAGTCAGACTAAGGGACTATATTTCCCTGACCAATCTATACAGAATTTTTCTGACAACCAGGTCACAATTCCCAACCCCCATTACAAAAAGATCAAACCTTTCAATGAAGGTAATGATAACACCAAACTACGAATGTAAAAACTACAAACATGGCTTAAAAGGTCATTCTATACAATGAGCATTATCATTAAGATCTTATCCATAGTAGTTATGATACCAACAAAAAAGAGAAACTAAAATGGCACTCACCAGGAAATGAATTCTAAAAATACACTCGTGAAGCCCAGTTAAAAAATATTTCCTAGTACCAATCATAATCATAATCAGAAATATGATTTGGAAACTAGGAACATATAAACAAAACCACACAAGGGGTGCAATATATTGTAATCACAAGCTATATCATCTTATTGGGTCACTCCACCTCCCATGCATGAGGAATGAGTCGTCATACTCACACCAATTCTTCAATGTAGTTCCACGTAACATGCCATCAGAAATATATATATATATATATCTCTCTCTGTGTGTGTGTGTGTGTAATTAGGCCCAATGGAATAAGATTAATTCATATGTAAAAAAATCGTACATTAGAATGCCTATATGACGTGAATACTAATTCCCAAATATCATTATTTAGATACAAAATTCCTTTTCCATAAAATAGTAAAAATCCACCTCTGTCCTCCTATAAATGTACAAGAGCAAGATATCCACAATTAATCATCAAATCCAAATAACATGTGCATCACTCAAGGTAAAAATCATATAGAAATATAACATCACATATCATAATAATAAACCCATACACTAGAAACTAGGAATTATTACCAGAACATGTATTGTCGACATGGTAGTTTGATATCCATCATTGGGACTAACATATTCCTAATACTCAGATCTACCATATCCTAAATAGTAAATACCATGAAAATAATAGCTCTTACACCAATTTGTAATGTCCCAACCAAAATTACAAAAAACCAGTGCACAAATATTATGGGATTCATGGCGTAAAGCATTCCCCCATTCTTTCATAAGTCCTATGACTAGTATTGAGGGCCTAGGGTGTGATATTTGGGAGACTATGCTCTATTATAATAGTGATAATTTACTGAAAATTGTTATGTATCATACAAAGTAGTACAAAAATAGAGTGTGGAAGAAAATTAAACTGAAATATTACATATTTTACTAAAAATTTATAATATTATAAAGGTTAGAATAGATATTTCATACATAAAAAACTAGTCACACACTAGTTTGAAAATTTATATAAAAAAATAAATTGAAATAAAAGTATAGTTTTTTCAGTAGTAACTCTGATCCAAACCACGTACCGAGTCTCCAAACACAGTTGAAATGTAGCCACATTCTCAAAAGAACCTAAACAAGAAACACTTCCAAAAATGAAACTTTTGGCACCATCCATATACACCATGAAACTATTCTCAACCACAAAATCATACATGAGGTGTATGTTTACACCAAGGATCACATATAGGGTAAGAAAAATATTAGTAGGCCACCCAAATGAGAAACACATTTAATAAGATTCTATAATTGTATGAAAAATCAAGGTTCTCATCCAGGCTATGACACAACTAAAAATATAAGTAAAACTAAAACAGGAATACACATTCGAACATCAGGTCTATAATCCTGGATAACTATAAAGTGAAACCACAAATATCCATATCTATATATTTGTACATGTATAGTCCTATACCTATACATATATACATAAATATGAATATTCCTGATTAACTGAATTAAATAACATAATGTTATACATCAGTCTATCATTGGTTCCATAATCTCGATTTTCTGGGTATCCTATAAAAGGGAACTGGGAGGGATGTCATACCACTCAAGTTGTGTGTTAGTAAGCTGATATCTGGGTCAATAATCCCAATTGATTTGTACCTAGTTATGTCAATGTCAAAAATATATTAATGAAACCTACATCACCATAGGGGATAATCATCCTACACATGGGATCACCCATACTCACCCTAAATCATAGTAAATAAGTATACCATATATCGATGGTAAATCGTGTAAATTTCACTACAAATATCAATGACCTATGTGGAGTAATCACGTGTCAAACCCCAAGTGTTGGATCCATTGTATAAGGACACAAGATTTCTCATATACCTACACCACGTAATCACATGTATAACATCAATTATGGCTAATAAATATTGAAAATATTCATAACATCAAGGGTCATATCTAAGGTATGATAACCAAGGCATTCTCATCTTCAAATGTCTTGTAATGACATGTATAAAAACCATAATAGTTGAGTTGTTTAAAAAAGTTTCTGAGAATGAAGGGTTTGATCCAAGGTATTGAATACCAAGGCATCCCCATCGAGTCAAAAGAGAATATTGATGGAAACATGATAATGACATGGGTGGGGTGTAATGATGACGTCAACTTATTAGGTCCAGACGGGCCCATGAAATCATGATCCAAGGTGTCGCAGGGCCCAAAAAATAACACAGATTCATAGCCCATAGAGAAAACTTATCCGAGGAATCCACTAATATAATCAAGATCCATGGGGAAAATTAATGGGCAATCAAAGGGAATTAAGATCCAATGAAATCATCTAAGGAATCCATTACCAAACTCAAATTTCCTATTAGTCATTCCATGGAATGGTTACAATTGGGAATACATGTATCAAAATTGTTATAGAAGTCACTATGAATATGAGTCTATATAATGCATTCCAACAATGGGAATCCAGGTGTCACCAAAGTTTTAAAATTCACCAGGTCTATCAGTCCCTCTAGGTATTCATAGAATTTGATTCTATGTATCCACAAATTCTTACAATCATCGGGATATAAGGTGACAAAAATATAATAGACATACATATAAATAATGTAAGGCCCTAGAGTGTGATTCTAGGAACACATCATGAAATCCAAAACAATCATAATTAGATGATAGATTGCATGAGGAACAACATTGAATCCCTGTCAAAAAGGTCATCTCATTTGGATAATCATCCATCTACCAGGAATCACCTCTATCGAACATCGTTACATTATAAATAAACAATTGTAATGTAGAAAAAATTAGTGATGGTGGCCAAATTACAAAACCCAAAAATAATAACATAGACCCATGAGATAATATTCTCATTATATGTTATAAGGTGATACCCTCTATCATCTCTAACGAAACACAACATTCATCGTAGGGTTGGTTAAAAAATTGGCACCCATGGGGTCCCTCAAGTCAATCCCAGAAGGGATATACTAAATGGAATACAAAATGTCTAAAAAAGTAAAGGAATCCACCATGGTATCCTTATATGTGAAGGTAGATATTAATACTATACATGATCCACAAACTGTCATAAAATAGAGGTATTCGACAAGGCATCACGAAAATGGTTCTTAGGAAAAGGCATCCAAAATAGGACCCTAAAGTCTACATAATAATCAAAGGAATTCTAAAAGGGATACTTGAAATGGTATATAAGTAAACTGATACTAAAAGGGACTCCCTATATTCCTTAAAAAAATCTTAGGGGATCCTCGATAACCAATAAAATGATAGAGTCATCATACATGGGATCCTCAATGTCGAAACCAAAATAGAGGAATCCTATAGGGGTTCCTCAATGACATCTAATCTCTCAAACTCTAAGGCCATAAGGGAGTATATAAAAAGGGAGATACCCTAAATTGAAATCCATGAAGTCTCTAATAATGAATGATAACTCATAGATCATTTCAGATCTGGTCTCACTCTTAAAAGACACTGTATAGACATACCAAATTAAAAAACATCTCTATTGATGAAATATCTGAAACAACACCATGAATTACTCAAAAATACACTGGTCTCACCATTGTGATCAATGAAAAAATAAAATCAAAATAATCTACTAATGAGTTAAATTTGGACTCCAAGGTGAAACCATATGAAAACCCAAAAAGGGTTTCAAGGGGGGAGTATATGGAATGTATCCATGATTACACAACATGTAATCCCAATGCCCCACATGCGCATGTACTCCCGCATGATTGGGAATGTAAACACCCTAGTTACATGGTATATGAAATGGGTAAATGGTGTGTACCCAACATGGGTTAACTCCCCATGTCCCTCTATCGGCCTAGCCATGAACTTGCCCAGGTTGTGTACTTTAACAATATTTGTGACCCACACGGGTTCTGGCCATGTACTATACACGACCATGTACCCCTACATGGGGATCTCGATAGGGTACTCTTCTACATGGCCAACACCTAGTACACATTCTGTACATCCTATTAATGGGTGTGTACTTTGAAAACATCATATTCCACAAATATTACGAACACATGGTCTGTAACCCTGAACAACATGTCATGTAGCTTCCTTTTCCTGAACAAAAACCTCTCGATCACCCCAACCCCCATTTCTACCCCCAAATCAATAGATTAGGCAAAAAAGGTACCTAAGAAAAGATAACACAGAATCCAATTTATAAAATGGGAAATATAGGGGATTATAAAGAGAAATCATAAAATGTTATACCTTTGGATTGAAACCACAAATGTTTCAATCAAATCCACAGTCGACGATTATCGTACATCAATCTAGTGCATCAAGATCTCTGAAACAGTACCTCTATTCCTCTCAATATATCTATTTATCACTACCTCTCCACATTATCTCTTTGGTCATGAAAATGGGAAGGTCACAAGATGTGCAAGAGAGGTTAGAGGGAAGAAATAAAAGAAAAATAGTAAAAAGAACGGGAAAAGAAATGAAAAGAAAAGGGGGCCCGGTCGGCCATACATACCATCTTGAGTAAATAACCCACCTTGAATAAAGTTCCCATTTTGGACTCAATGGATGAGATGGATTCTCAATGTTGACACTCCATTGAAATGATTTCTCTAAATGTACATGTGTAGAAAATTTAATATTTAATTTATTAAATATTAAAAATTATTTATTCAACTAAAATTGGATAAACTCAGAATTCCAAAACATGCATATCATTGGGTAAAAACCATATGTCGAGACCAATAGATTACTGTAAAAAATTATCCAAAATCATATTCGTGGTGAAAACGACCATTTTATCCCATTCAAAAATCTAAATGAAATTATTTAAATTTCTTATCAAAATTGTAGTATAGAAGAATGTAGTTTCTCACAATATAGACTGAAAAAAACACAATCTTTAATATCACCCCTTTGTGGTAGCTCTCTATATCCATAATTCTATTCCATAACTATGAAGATAACAGAATAGGCAACGAAACTCGATGACATGACTCCACACCCCTGCTTCTATCTTCACATGGAATCTATTTCAATTTTTCTAAAACCTTGAAAACCCAACCCTGAGAAACAAAATTTCATCAATGCTATCCACACCATAGTTGATGAACTACACAAAACATCCAAATACATTATCCCTTAGAACTATTATTATATGATTTTCAAAGCTATAACTCTAACACATACTCTCTAACTCTATCATGAATCCAACAAATAATTTCAACCACTATATTTTCCATAAATTAATGGTCCAAAATTACTATAACATTACAATTTTTACATAATTGTACACTTTTCCAAGAAAACTAGTTATTATGTGTCACATTTCCTAACATTAAAATTAGTTTCTCATAAAAATTTATATATTATTATATTAAAAGGATTTAAATTTTTTAATTATACGGTTTAATTTATGTAATAAATAAAATGATATTTCAATGAAAAGAAATTTAATTTCATAGGTAAAAATTCATTACAATAGTAAAAATTTAATATGGTTAACATTAATAATCTAAGACGAATAAAATTAAATATATGATTAAAAATTTAATTTAGATGAATTTTTGTGGTATCATCAGCATCACTGTATCCACTAATCCATTACAATTCACATTGCATTCACATTCCAGGTGAAATAATTTCACCCTATATAGTAAACATTATTTTAAAAATAAATTAATTTCACCTATAAGAAGATCCCTCCTCAAACCGATTTCTCCAATAATTATAAAGCATTATATATAAAAAATTTAGACATGGAATCTAGAAAAAACTCTCTCAATTTCTGTAAGCCTATTTCATTTCCAAAATATAGAACCGATGAGCATAAATTGTTACCAATCTGAGAACCTCAAAAGGGATATGTAAAGTTCTTATACTTGATTACCAAATTATTTTATACTTCTTCTCCATAAAAAACTAAATTACCAATGTTTATATCAAAATATTAGTATTATGAATAGGATGGATGTTTTATTCTATTAATGGAATATCTATTTTATAAATGTCTAAAAACTAATAAAAATATTGGTTTCATTATGAATACATAAAGGAAAATGTCTCTATTAGTGATGTGTCTTTTATTTCATCAAAAAATTACATGGATGGAGATAATCATATATTAAATTAATTAAAAGTATATTTTTAATATTTTAATTATTATAAAATTATAATCATTTCCCTCTCATACTATTTATCTTTGTAAAAAAATATTTCTCTCACGAGGATGTACAAACTATCACCTCCATGAAACTTATATATTTCATTTTAACCCATATTTTTTCTATATTATCAAGACCTATTCAAATATTAATAAACATCTAACTAAAAATTATATAATACCATTATTATTATATAAAACTATTTTATGCCAACCAAATACATTTTATACCATACTCAGCCCTATATTATTGGTTGATTTATTATTTTTAAGTTTATCACCCTAAATGAAAAATTAATTATATCTCTATTGTATAAGAAAATGTATATATAAATAATTATGTTATAAGAAGATAATGAGTAAAAATATTTTTTTTATTGTCCAATAATTTTTATATTAATACATAAATTATTCATGTTGTAGCACCCATTTAATAGTGAGATGTTAATGAAAAATGATCATCACAATCACTCTCATAAATAATCATAAATTAGGTTCTTATGAAATGAAATTTTATCATTATAGTAAAAATATATAAAAATATATCCCAAAATTATCAACATTTTATCTATATTCAAGGATCCACACATTCATTATGAAACCAATTATATGGATATAATGAACACTAATATAATCCAACAGATAAATTAAAACATTACAAATTCATATATTTCTAATTATAGGATCAATATAAAGTTGATAAATAGTTATATGTATAAATAATGTTCCCAAATAGGTTATTAAGTTAATTAATTTTTATATAGTATGTTAGACCAGGTTTGGAAGAGGGATGTAGATGGTAGGGGTATTTAACCCCAAATTCATTTCATTGATTTTTACGTTTTTCACATAAGATCACTTAAATAAATTGTATATGTATCACCCTGGTTTAATGCAATTAAATCATAATTTATTCTTTTTATGTATTTAAATATTTATGTTAAATTGGGGGGTTATAAGAAGTTTGGAATGCTTTGGTGATTTTTTATAGTGTATGTATAGTACAAGGTCATTGGATACCATGTTACATCCCTCAGAAATCATGCACAATGAGACAAAGGGAAATGGGCTGGCCCATCGATAAGGAGCATGGTTTGTCCAAACCGTGTGGCCACAACGTAAAAACTGTGAAAAGAACAACATTGATATTGTGCATGTTTGGAAAATGGTTTCTAAATATTATGATACACCCATTCAATAGTATTTCCTGATGAATTATATGGAACATTGTTAGTGTAGGGTTTTCCAAGATGTGTGATTCACCGTTTTCTATTTAAAAACTAGATCCAACAAATGGAACCAAGATAGGATTAATAATTGAACTATAATTTGTTCCCCAAACACACAATATGATAATATTTTTTCCACCTATATGTGTTAGAGGATTCTACAATAAATCCAGATGTGATCGGAAGGCTTATCTCAGGGTGTTTAAGCTAGATTCTTGCGATAAGTCATCGTTTATGGTGGTTATGATTGGTTTTTATGAGATATAATTCTCCCTCTCTCTCAGTTTCATATAAATATGTCTTATGTGGATATATATAAGTTATTTAATTTAATAAATGGTTATATTTTGATTTTTTTTATGTTATGAGAATAGATCTAAGGTTGGTTTCTTAAGATTTGACCCATTTTTTGGGATGTTTTCATGCCATTATCGTCTGTTGAATAATCTATCGTGGTAGGTGGATACAATATCAACTAATATATTTATAATATGATATATTAGTAAAAGATTAATTATTTTTTTCGAAATTGTTGTGATATTGATGTGAATTTCTTCTTCGAAACCCTCATTGGTGATGGTTTATATAATAATGGAAAATTTTCATTTTTATGGAATTTGAAATTGGTAAATAGATTTTAAAATAATGAATTTAAAATTATTTTTTTCTATGATGTATTAATAATGGTTATCAATAAATTTTTTTTATTGAAATGGTGTTTTTTAATGGTTTTCAATAAAAGAAAAGTTTTATTGTAGTTGTTGAAATTGTTTAAATTGCTTTTTTGGCATTGGTTTTTGGAATAATGGGTGTGTGTGTTCATTTGAATTTAAGATCAATAAGGTTAATGAGTCTCCCACATCATTAGTGGGATGGATTAGGGTTATTAATCTCCCTCATCAAATGGTTCATTTTTTTGATTACTCAGTGAATGGATGCCTCACCACTCATGAGTATACAAGGGTCTATGTTATATTCATAGTTGGATTTGTGGTTATGTGGAAAGGATTGGGATATGAAAAAATGATATTTTTGGAATGGTCATAGATCAATTTTTGGTTTCATTCTTTGGAACATTCTATTTTTCTATGAAAAATTCTTGGTTATGCAACTTTTATATTTTTTTATATAAACTATTGATAAATTTTTTATATTAATAATTTTATATAAATTTTCAAAAATGTTAAATCCTGAAAAACATTGTAGGTTGGTTATTTGGGGAAAACCTATTGAGTTTCATTACACACCACTTATTAGGAACATTGGTTATTTTTTAGATATCATTTAATAAGACATGGTTAAAGGTACTGTTTCACTTTTCTCTAGTAGAGAATACTGATACATGGGTGGTTTGTGGAGTTGGATTTTGGAGATGTTTGATATATGGAGTTTTGTTTAGGGTCATTAAGCATTATTGGTTTTGTAGTCATCTACTGTGCACTTGGTTGTTTTTTAGTCTTCTGATATGGTACTCTGGTGTAGTTTTATATTGATATAAATGGTTTTCCTTGGGTAATCGTTCATTTATATAATTCATCATGTAGTGGTATATTTGGTTATTGTATGTTTGGTTGGCTGTTTTTTTCATAGGGAATATCACCCCCAAATAGAAAATGAATCCCTTTGCATTTATTTACTGCCTTTATTATCCTAGTGATGTGACGTAATGCCAAGTAACAACATATGGACTTCTAAATGGAATGATAAGAAGATGTATGTTGCAAGTTGTAACTTTTTGGACCTTCTAAATATCATTATTGAAAAAATGATATTTAGTTCTATCTATCTCAGAGATGATATTCATTATAGTCTATTAATTGTGTTATATTGGTAGAATAGAGTCGGAATTTTAGGATTTGATATTAAGATCATAAAAATATGAACCTGAACATTTTTATGTGGAATATAATGTTACTTTGATGTTGGGTACAGAAGTTTTTTTGAGACACTTATATGTTTTGAAATCGTATTATCATTGTATTTGCCAATGAAATGAGCATGACATGCATTATAGAAATGACTTCCCATTTATTGTGCGTATCTCATGTTGAATAAATATTTGATGAAATTCATTGATTTTTTTAAAATGATATATTTTTTTCTAAATGAAATATTTTGAAAATATCTTTAATTTTTTATTTTGAATGTGGTTTGATTTTCTAAAGAAAATAATGATTATTATAAAATGGTTAAACATGGAATGTGGTTGATTTTAGGAAGAACTTTTGTGAATGTTTGATGTAGTATAATTTAATATTCTAGACCTTTATATGATAATGAATGAGACCTATGTTTTTTGTTCTATTTCTAAATAATGGAATGTCATAGGCGATTAATTAACCAACCAGAGGAAGCTGTTGATAATGTGGTTTCACCTAAACCACAAGAGAACCAATAACTGCTTTAGAATATTTTCCATGTGTTTAAATCTATGGGCAGTGGGAACATGAGGGATGAGCTAACGAATGTGGATCATTTCGATAAAATTATGGAACTACCATGCACCCATATTTCATTGAGATTCAAAAATATAAATGACATTAGTATGGATGGATATGATGAATCATATATTTCAATTCATCGACAAACTAGTAGATATGAATTTAAATATGGTGCCTTATATTATAGATTGTATTAAATTCTTGTGGTGGGATTTTATTGTTGTAAATAAATTATACAATGACATTACATGGTACGATTTTGAAGAATTGTTTACCAAAAAATTATATATCCATGCTTTCATAATACAATGTAGTATGGACTTCTTCATATTGTTTTTGGAAAATAATTTGGCCATGGAGTACATAGCTAAATTCATGATTTTAATAAAATTTTCACCTGAAGTAACTACGAGTGAATCCTTGTAGGCACACATCATTGAATCGGGGATGAGTAATGAGTTTTTATTGAAAATTATTTTTCTCTATATAATATATTATAGGGATATGGTCTATAGATAATGAGTTTTTTAAATGGATATATAGAGAGATATTGAAGGAGGAATCCCGTTGATACCTATGGGAAATGTTAGGCACTCTAATGATGAGAGCATGAGAAACATGGGATCCTTTTTCCAATGTGGGAGTGTTGTTCAGAATCATATGTCTAGATTAGTCAATATTCCTCCAAAACCAAAGATACAAAAAGAATGATTTCATTTTTTTCAACCACATTAAGTGGATGTGTATACCACCACATAGACTATTCAATCATTACAATCTGAAGGGTAATCATCAGTTATATTATAATTTTCTCTAAGGTCATGTGTTCTTGACACTTCCCATGGGTTTTAGGCATTGTATGCATGGATTGGGAAACACAATTATAGAAACTCGCATATTTACTAGAGTTATCTAGAGGGATTACAGGAATACCATGACTCCTGAAATTGTGCAATCGAAATAGGAAAATATAGAATGATGTGCAGTGAGCATGAAATTATATTGAGCTGAGTATGCTGTTGTGGACGGTAAGTCTAAACCATCTATGGTGGGAAGATTGATCATTTTATATTCAAAACATATGCAATATTTTATTGATATTGGGGCATCCATTTCATATATTTATTCTCTTGTTAACGATTTTTTGATTTTAAAATATGATATGATTACTTCCTTGTTAAAACATCAAACTCAACTTTATCTTAGTGAATGTAAAGCATGTATGTCTATATCTTGTTCTATAATTTTTTATGGACCTTTGTTGAAATGGTATTTTTCTATTCCTGGTATAGATGACTATGATTTAATCCTGGGTATGGATTTGTTTACATTGTTTAAGGCTCACATTGGCTATTATCTATGGAAGGTAAATTTCTCAACTAAATTTGGAGTCAACTATATATTTCATGGAATACAGAATGTAAATGAAGGTGAAATAGGTTTTTTGGTCTTAATAGATGGAATGATATTGTACTAGTTGGTATTATTTTATTTTTAAGTCATGGTAAATACTGGCACAATTATTTTTCTGATAGTATTTTATTAGTTTCAGGATGTGTATCCCAAAAATTTATATTGGTTTGCACCTATGAGGGAAGTGGAATTTTTGATTGATCTCCTTCTAAAAGGCTAATGTTATTTCTCATTCATCTTATTATATGGGACCAATTGATTTAAGAGAGTTTAAATTTAAAGTTGAGGAGATGGAAAGAAAAGTGTTTATTTTAATGAGATGATATTTACGTCAAACAAAAGTCTTATTTGTTTAAAATTCAGTTGGTACTCTTCGGTTATGTTTGGGTTATCATAAGCTTTATCAATTTACTATAACAAATAGGTATCCACATCCATTCATTTATGAACAATTAAATCAATTGAGGGGAGGAAAATGGTTCTCTAAAATTGACATGCAATCAGCATATCACCGAATGTGCGTTTGGTAGGAGGATATTCCAGTGAAATCTTTGGGGAGTATATTTGGGCGTTTCTAATATGTGGTGATACCTTTCATTATTATAAATGAAGATGTTGTATTATTTAATTGATGAATTATATATTTCACCAATATTTTTATTTATTTGTTGTGGTTTGATGTATTACATATTGGAATATTCAGGTAAAAGGTATGAGCCTGAGAAACACATGGATACAATGTTTTAAATTTTGAGGGATCATTATTCATATGACAAATTATCAAAGTGTACTTTTTCTATATAAAATTACATTTCCTTTTCCATATATTTTTTTTGAAAAAAAGTGATTATATGGATCTAGAAAAGACAGATGTAATTATATCCTAGAAAATTCTGAAGAATTTCTTTATGATACCGAGCTTCCTTGGTCTAGATATTTTTTACCGATACTTTTTTCATGACATATCTTGACTGGATTCACCTATGATAGAATTGAAAAAGTATAATTTTATATTCCAATGTAATAAATAATTAAATAATTATTTTCAGGAGGATAATTTTCTCTTTAAATGACAACCAATATTGATTTTTCCAGAATCAGTACAAAGGTATGTGTGGTACTGTGATTATTCAGGATCTGATTTAGTATGTGTTGTCATGTAAGGAGATATTATTACTTATTATAAGTCAATGAAACATTGACTGTATGGGATTAACTATACACCACTTTATTTGGAGCTATATGTTATTGTACATACATTGAAGACTTGAATCATTTTACATTTGGTGTGATATCTACAATGTTCATGGATCATAAGAGTTTGAAGCATATTTTCTCATAACATGATTTGAATCTGATACATAAGGTATATATAGAGTATCTAAAAATATTTTTCATTTTCATTATGTATACATAAAAAATTGAATTTGGTGGTAAATTAATAATGAAAATTTTTGGTGTTTAGTTGAAAAAAAGATTCATCAGATGAATGGAAACATCAGTCCAAGACATCAAGCCCTTGGAATGAGAAGGTAAGGGTAAAGTTGTGTACTTATTTATATTTTTGTTTGTTCCAAATTTTGTGGATATAGTTATAGGTGAACAATCATATGATTTTGAATGTGTGGTAATGTGGTCAAAATTCAATGTCGGGGAGACCATTAAGGGATGGAAGGTTGATAGAAGATCAATGTTGTGGTACATAAATTAGATTTTCATATATATTACATGTCAACAATAACTTCTCCATGTTTGCAAACATTCAATATGGGGTTTCTATCTTGGAAAATAGAATATGTATAATGTGTTGAATGAATATTTTGTATGGTTAGGAATGAAAAGTAACATGGATGATTTTGTTTCATGATTCCTATCAGGCACTCTATTGATGGACAAACATCAATGACCACTGTGTATGTTGCGGTATTACCTATTCTATTGTAGAAATGTGAGTATTATCAATGGATGTTATAATATTTTTCTCATGAATGGTTCATAAATATTATTTAATATGGGTGATAGTGGGTCAATTCATAGATTCGTCTCATTTCATTCAGATTTCTTAATCTCATATGTTACTGCACTTGTCAAAAATCAATATCTGAGAATTTTTAATGTGGCACATAATAATAGTTTCAATAGTTTCATATAGGGAACTGAGTTATGTGTACCATTTCTATAAATCCTTATAAGAATCCTTTGGATCTCATTTTAATGAGATTATGGAATATCATCCTCCGATTGATGGGAAATATGAAAGGATGTTACAAACTAAGGAAGAGATGATGCATGATTGTGTAATGTATTTTGGTGGATCATGGGAAGCGTACGTGTTATTAGTTGAGTTATCATATAACAATAGTAATCAATACTCAATAAATATGGATCCATTTGATTAAATTTATGGGATTCCTTGTCATTTACCCATTTTTTGGTAGAAATATTCATGACATCACAAGTTGGGTAGATACATGTCCATGAAAAAAAGAGAAGATTTTGATGACTATAAAATGGATAGAGACAACATAGAGTCATATAAAATAATATTCGGATCATCTTTGATGGTCGTCGTCATACGAGGTGACTGGTCATGTGTTCTTATGTATCTCTCCAAGGCTTGAACATCAGTGTTTTGGGATGCATTTGGTGTAATAACCTAAATACAAAAGACCTTTTGAGATACATTAATGGGTTTGGGAAGTAGAATATCAGATGGAATTTCACCCATGGTTTAGTTTGGTTAATAATTTGTTTCATGTGTCTCAGTTAAAGAAGTATCGACTTATTCCTAACCATGTGATTCTATGGGATTGTATTGAACTAGAGATGGATGCTTTCTTGGTGCAGATTCTAGTGTGGGTTTGGATATGAAATATAATGCCTTTTTAGAACAAGCATTGTTCTAGTGTAGGTTTTATGGAAACATGTCATGATTTAAGAACAAACATGTGAACGTGAGAAGTAAAAGAATGAAATTAAGAAAAATATTTAATTAAAATTATGATTATCTAATTTTTAGGGGTGGAATGGACAATGGTGGGGAGAATTTAGCACCCCTGGTTTCAAGTAAGAAAGCCTTATTTTATGATTTTTATGTGTATAAACGATCAGGGTGAAAAATTGGAGTGGGTGTTCATGAGGTTTGGAATTTTTTTGTGGATCTTCTAAAGGTACACCTTTTTTACCATGTTAGTGGACAAAATGACACACCCTAGGAAAATATACATGGAGAGATATGTGGATCTGGGTAGATTCACGGTTAATGAACACAGTTTGTCCGAACCATGTTTCCACCAAGTAGAAACCCTGTAAAGAAGGAAAACCAGATTAGGAAATGTTGGCACATAGTTTGGAAACTGTGTGATCAAAGTGTGTGAGGTTTCTACTTAAGGCAGCAACTGGTGAATGGTATGTGCATGGTTTTTCGAACTATGTGACAAACCATGGATAGTTTAAAAACTAGATTTACAAAATGTGAATCATGGATTGGATTAGGATTTGACCCCTCATTTCCCCCCAAAATAACCCTAACTTGATATTTGATCCTCCCAAAGGTATTATAGACTTCTCCCATTGATGTTTATGAAATTTTAGGGCTTTTAATTGTCCATTGAAGCTATATTCTTTTGGTAAGTCATCGTTATTATTGTTTATGTCCATTTCCTTAGATTTAATTATTTATCTCTCTCAATTTTATTAATAGATCAATGTCCATTGTGGGATGATCTAAGGTATTTTATTCCAAATATGATTATTGTATACCCTATTTATTGATGGTCTATAGAATTGTGGATACTGGGCATTTTTTGGAATGTGAAATTGGTAAAATTATTTTAAAATGATAATTTTTAAATGATTGTTTGTTTTTAGGAATGAAAAATGTTTTTTAATAAAATTTTGGTTATATTTAAATATTCTGTTTGAATGGTTTTCAATAATTGAAATGTATTATTGAAATTAATGAAATCGATATTTTGTCATTGGTATTAGGCATAATGGCTGTGTGGGTTCATGTGAATTCAGGATAGGTAAGGGTAACGAGTCTTTTCCATTATAAGTGGGATTGGTAAGTGTCAGGTCTCTCCTTCATTAAATGGTTTATTAAGTGAAAAATAAGTGAAAGTATCACCCATCACACATGAGTATATGGAGGTCCATGTTTCATGCATGGTTGGATGTTTACTTATGTGGAAAATATTGGGTTATGCCAAAATAGAATTTGTTGATTGGATATATAGTATTATTTGATTTTTCTCCTTAGAACATGATATTTTTTTATGAAAAAAAATGGTTATAAAACATGTTTATTTTTTGATTTAAAATATTTTGAAATTGTTTTATAAAAAATGTTTTATATAAATGTTATAACATTTTCTATCCTAGTGGTGTATGTATAGAATTAATTTGGGGAAATCCTATTAGGTTTCATCACTCATCCATACATTATAACTTTGGTGATTTTGAAGATATCATTTTCCGGGATATATTTAAAGGTATTATAACACATTTTAAACTGATTCATAGTGATAATATGGTAGTTTTTGGAGTTGGAGGATGTCTCTATCAGTGAATATGTGTTTTATTTAGGGTCATTGAGCCTTATGGTTTTCTACACATCCTCGGTGTACTTGGTATCTTTGATGTCTTACATTGTGGTACTCTTGTGTAGTTTGATTTTGATATTAATGGTAAAATAAGAGTCTTATTATATTTATATCTTGCAACAGGTAGTGGTTTATTTGGTAATGGTATATTTGGTTAGTTGATATATTTTCAATGGAAAAAATCATCCCACAATTATATATGAAACTTTTGGAATTTATTTCTATCCTTTGACATCGTGGGGATGTCACGTAATCCCAAGTAACATCATTCCACCTTTATAAACCAATGAGAAAGATATGTATGTTATTGTATAGTTCATATTGGTTATATCATATCACGAATTATATTTTATTAATTTTATTTAATGTGTAATTTCAATATATCTCTTTTTTGTGGGTATTTTTTTAAAAACATCCATAATATTAAATACAATTTTCCTAAAAAATATTTTTTCTCAAGTCATATTGATATTTTTTATTTTTTTATAAGTTAATTTATTTTATTCATCTATTATAATAAAATTTCATTTGAACGTAATTTATATAGAACTATATTGGAGAAATTATATCATCATAGTAGTTAATGATGTTAAAAATAATTATCCACCACTATAAATATGTTTTCTCTATATCATGTGCATGTTTTCAATTCCAACCAATTCCATCCATTACATTTGGAAACCAAATTATGTGTTATTTCATTTGACATTCACGTTTCCCTAATACAAATTTTAAAAGGGAGTTTCATTATACAATTTTATAATATTGGATTTAAATATTGGTCATTTAAAATATTAAAATAGTTTTATTTACATGATTTTTTTGGACTTAATTCCTAAATTTTCTTAAGATAATATTTTGGTATTTTTCCTGGATCTATTATTGATGTTTCATGTTTAAAATAAAAATTTAACATTAATTTTTTTTAAAATAACACTCTTATGTGAATTCTAACTTCATCTTTTTTATAATAATTTTTATATTATATTTAATCATCTTTTAATGTAGATTAGAATCATAATAAAATCGGATATTATTTCTTTTTTTAATGATGATATCACCAATGATTTTGAGATGGAGTTTATTTCATCTATAATATCATAAAAAATTAACATTGTGTTACATATGGGATATGTTATTATAAAAAAATCCAAATTATTATTTTATATGTATTATGAAATGTTCTTTGAATGTTTAAATGATACTAATTTATTTTCAAAATTATAATTATAAAATGATATAACTATTATTTATTTCTTGTTCTCTTGGAACAAAATATTATAAATAAATATTATTTTGGGGGTTTCCAATATATTCCTTTAATGTATTGTTTATTTTTTTATATAATGATATAAAGAGGTTATATAGGTTGTTTCCCAAGGTTATAAGGGTACTCGAGAGGAAGACAATGACCATGGTGTACATGTGTTGTTTCCCACATCCCATAAGGTTGATGGTTTGTAATCCCAAACACATGATGTTATATAGGTTGTAATACCATGCCCAAAATATTATTTAAAAAATGTAAGGGTGACCCATAAATGGGTTAAATTTTACTATACATTTTCATATTCCAAATTTCTAGGTAATATTCTTAAGTTGTGCTACAATGGATCTTTTTATTGATTATGGAATCAACAATTTAAAATAGCGTATACGTTTCATTATTTGATATAATATTTCATAATTTTATATCATGTGGGAAATAAATAATGATTAATGTTATTTTTAATAAGATACTTCTTCCATTATATTAATGTATCATATTCCAATCATTTATCAGTTGATGAAATTTTTTTGAGTTATTTTTCACTTACTGAGCATTTGGTATCACATATTTCTTATGCTTACACTCCCCATTTTCCAAGTATGTGTATATCATATAAGATGTATATAAGAAGAACTAATTTGGGTTTATAATGGATTAAAGTTAATGAGTATCACTAAATTAAATTTTTATAAAGTCGATCCATAAATACATTAATCCTTCTATTCATTAATGTGTGTGATTATTTGTGGGAGTTAATTTCAATCATGAGGAAATGATGTAAAATAATGAAATATTCATCTCGCTTTGTATCAATGATAGTGTTTAGATAACATTTATTTATCCTATTCTCTATGAGTGCAGGTTCAGGGAACCTAAATTGGTATAATAGTAGGGTATTATTATGTTTTAGGATCATATTAGTAGTTATATTTAGGTTGGTATAGTTTTTTTAAGGATTATGGATGTGGAACATTAGTGAACACTATAGCGATGATTCTAAGTATAGGTTAACATAATGAAATTTTGGTAATGATTTAAGTGTGTTAATTTCCTATAAATTAAATCAAAATCTTGATTCTACGTGTTTTTTGTCAATGAGGAATATATTCACATGTGTGTGATCACTATGAAATGGGGTAATTGAGTATCAACTCGATTATCACCAAGTGCATGATTAATGTGTTTTTGATAAATCACATTTATAGTAATTCCCAGGGGATATGATTTATATAATTAACATTCTACTTACAAAAAATTATAATGGCATTAACAGAATTTGATCACGTAATATAACATGGTTTTGTTGTAGGACCTAATTTGAAAATGTATAGAGATAATCGAGGTTAAAAAAAAGTGATTTATTAGTTGATCTAATTATATCATATTTAAATTTAAGGTATTAAGTTTTTTGATAAATGCTTTATTTGATAATACATCCTTGTAAAAATTTTCACATGATTATTCCCTTAATTTTATTGGATAATTTCCTAACCGTCTTGTATTTCATATTTTGTTAGTAATAGGGTCAACAAAAATAATTTTTTAATGGTATGTATCTTAAAAATCCAAAATAAATTTTTAATGGTTCATAGTCATACCACAGATAGTAATGTCAGCATCTCATTAGAAATCATATCCCAATTCATTTTTATCTTATAAATATCCTTAAAATTTTCATTAGTGAGTTGTAATTGAAACATCAAAGATGAAATTTATTTATTGGAGAGAATATAACACATGGGAGTTTCGAATATATTTTAAAATGAAAAAAATATGATATATGATATCTTACACCATTCGTAGCAACAAATTATATTATATGTGAATAATTAATTGAATATTTTTTAAAAAAATCTAATATTATTTTAATATTTATAGACTAAATACATAGCACCCAATTAATATTTCTTACCATTAGTGGAGAAAGAATTATTGTGATTTGATAATAAAATGGATTATTTTCATTCAAAATAATTTTTTAATGATTATATATTTATCATATTATATATATATAATGGAACAGTATATAAATATTATTTTATATAATAAATAATATATAAATAATAATTTATTTATAAATTGATACCATATATGATCTACAAATTTTAAAAACTATAAAAATAAAATATAATTTTATTTCCATTATATTATATATGATTATATGAAATATAACTCTATATACTTTATGTTTTTGTTTTAAAAAATGAAAATTTTTTATCCAATCATGCCAAAATAATCTTATGTTGAATTTTTGGTATTTTTCTAAAATTATTGACATTTTTAAGAGTAGTTAAAAATATTAGTTTTACTAAAAACATATCATTTATGACTATATAATTATATAAATATAGTATTTTAACATATATAACAATAGTTTATGGTAAAAAATTATTTATTTATTGAAATATTGTTTTCAAATATACTATGATGTACTTAGAAGACTTATTATCATTTATTTAAATTGAGAAATATTTTCCTGATAAAGGTTTTTGGGTTTCTCATTAAGTTATGAATTCACAAGATGAAATTATGTTATAGAAATATTTTAACGCAAAATATATATCATTTTGTAATGATAATCCATTTTATTTCATTCAATTAAAAATAATTTAAAATTCTGTTATAAATATATTATTTATGCCAAAAAACACTATTTAAGAATCTTATTTTTGCACATTGCATGTTTTTATTTTAAAATTAATTTATATTAAATGTATAAATTTTATTTATTATATTGTTTTCATATTTTGTGTTAATATTTCCAAAATATAAAATATGTCCCTCATTATTTTTATGAAAAGGGTAAAAGTGTAAAATAGAGTAGTAAAAGACTTTTTGGGTATCAATTGCACTTTTAGTTCTAGAAAATCATATGTCCCTTGGTGACGAGTCTCCCAAAGAGGGTGAATTTTTAAATTTTAAGAATTCACCATAGGATTCATTTTCTTCTTATTTTTTTGACTTCCTTATCATACGTAATTTTAATTATATGGTTTCTGTATACCACAAAAGATCACTTGATACCTAAAGAATATCATTAAGGAAGGGGTTCCTTAAAGGGTTCCTCATCTAATGATATGTGTCCTCCATCTACTTTATGGGTTGTCCCACCATCCATGATAGGTATGTTTAAGGGGGTTTCTGAGGATATGGTACATAATTCTTTCTAGATTCATTATGAGATTAATCATACCAACTAAGATGGCCTATAGAGGTAATCATTATAGAATTGGGTTTCATTGTTGGATGTTATGGATAAAAAAATGAATGATCGTATCCTGAATTTCCCTTTGAAAAGTGTTTTTTCAGACTAAATGATTGTAAAACCTTGCATGTCACACATCAAGATTTTTTTAATATATAGTATATCAAAAGTGTGTGTGGATATTTCAGCTCACCATATCTCTAAAAATATATTTATAATTGTTATGAACTACTTTCCTCTTTTTAATTGAAAATGATATCTCTCAAGTATATTGGGATGATACGATCATCTCTCTCGCTTCTAGCCACAGTGCTTAGCATGGTTCATTAAGGGTAATTCCAAAACCAAAAATAGGGTATAATAGAAAAAAATTATGGGTTATGTTTTCCAAAATATATATAGAGTATTTTAGAGATTTTATGTCCCATAAAAGCTATATTGAAATTGGATTCACAAGTATCATGTTTACCTGGCTCAATAACCAAAATGGAAGAATGAGAATTTAGAGAAGACTCGATTGGTGTGTTAACAATTCCCATTGTATAGACACCATCAAATAATCTCTTTTTACGCAAATATCAGAGACACTATCATATCATTCTATTCATGTAATCCAATTTATTAAGTAATGTATGTGGAGAATTTTATTCTTCTACTCCAATATCTTGATCATGATCAATGGTTTCATACAAGGGGTTTGTAGATCATGGGAATAACCAATAAGTGGTTCCTCATGAATGTGGATAAATAATCATCATCAGTGTCTGAATAAGGATATACAATAGTGGTATTCAATTATAGATAGCAGTGACATAAATATGTAGCAGAAAATAGAAGATTGAGTGATAGGAAGAGAGTCCTTAGGAGAGTTGGGATGATGATTCTTTTGATAAAATAGTCCCCAAAGAAAATATTCTAGAGGATAAATTACATAAGATTAAGAGGCTATAATGATAATGATCAAGGGATACATGGATCAAAGAAGGAGATAGGAAAAAACATATTTCTAGTCATTGGTGAGGGAGAGGAATGTGAAATGAATAACTAAATTGAAACTAGAAGACAGTTTATATACAGGGGATGTAGACATGGAAGGCTGATAGTGAATCACATTGACTTTTTTTGAGAATGAATTTATTTTTCCAATGGAGTGTGGCATAAAGAATATTACCAGGTAGATATTTTCCTTCACAGAATTTCTATTCCTATAGACGGTATGGAAAATGATGATTCGGAGGTTATTTTAGTAGAGAAGGAGATGAAGGTTTCCTTGACAATCATGATCACAAAATGTGCAGAATGAAATGATTGGTTTACTAGTTTATCATACATTACTTCATGGGATGTTATCAATGTTCATAATTTTTAAATTGAGTAAGAATATTTTAATGGAATTGTTGTCACTAGGGTATTGAGTTCTACCATATTGGTTCCCATACCAATGGTAAAGGATCACAATTTACTAATTCATTATATACCTATATGTATTTTTTACATTCCCTATAAGTTATATACACACTTTATGAATAGAAGGCTCAAAAAGATTATTCATTGACTTATCATTGAAGAATAAGATGGAATTATTCATCACAAGAGAACCAATGGAGAATTGAGAATTACTAAAGTGATTCTAAAAGATACTAAAAATGATTCATTTATCAAAAATAATTATCAATGTTGATATGGAGAAGGATTATAATTAGATATAATTTAGTTTCATTATGTATGTCATGATAGAATTTGGGAAAAATAATGATACTATGACTTATTCATCAAATGTTATTTTTAATTATCGATCTCTATATATATTATGGGGATGTGGTTTAGTTTCTTCAAAATATTTCATGGTTTATGGTAGGGTGACCTATTTTTCCCTAGACATTTCATCATGGATTAAGATTTATATACCAATAACACAAACCACAGTCTAATGGAAGGAAAGATCCATCCATAAAAGACATGGTCTAGGGATGGCTTTGTGTATGATCTTATATTTTCTAAAGAAATTCTATTTTTATTGATGGAACATGAAGATCTATTTAGTGGTTTAATAAAATTTTGGATTCCTATTGAAACTGGTGTGTATAATTCATAAAATGGTGGATATGAAATGATTTCAATATAATATATTTCTCAAATAAGCATCAAAGATGTATTCACATGAAACATGATATATAGAGGTGTCACCTCAAGATACAACATCATAGTTATCCTATCATGGATGGGAGAGTATGAAATGTTTTATTTTAGGGAACCATTAATCATTTCACCTTTAGTGATAGAAACTAGATTAATCACTTTCTTCCATTTGGGGGAAGGATTAAAATATTAATAATATCTTTACATCCAGACCATTCCATATATTTTCGATCATCAATAAAAATATGTAGACCATGAATAAGTTTTGAAAAATAATGAATAATTTCATCTGGGATGAAAACTATGGTGTTTTATGTCACTTGGATTCTTATAGGATAATATAGAATCTTCTCGAGGAAGGTGGTATCAACATAAGAAGGGTTGTGGGAGTCAAGAAAAGCATACTGTCTAACATCTACTGTAAAATTTTCAAAGGAAATATTTTATGGTGGATAATAATTGTGAATACATAAATTGAAAATAAGTGGGTTTATATGGAAAGAAAAATATGAACATAAATCTTCATGAGGTTTCCAATGAAATAGATATAATTTATATAGAATGATTTATCATGGGTTTTGGGTGATGCCAATATCAGTTTCTAGAATGATAATTGGATCAGAGCTCCCCTCATCGTCATAGGGCACCTTGTACAAGAAATCTCATTTTGAGAGGCTAACATGTTATGTTGCATCATCAACATAGTATACAATGATTATAATACGTTTTTCTATGGGAAAACCTTCCTAATAAATAAACCTAATAGTTGTGTCTTCTTAAAATCAACATCTGGGAGTTTTGGTATTTATGACATTCAGAAATTGATATAGGAAGGTCCCAAGAAATATGAGTAGGAATGTTAGTTATAGTGAATGAATATCCCAACAAATAAAAAATTCATGGGTGTATATTTTTGGTACCATAAAATACCCACATATGACAATTTGAAAAAGAAGGGAATTCTTATAGCATCGCACTGCAAGTGCTGTGAATCTCTATGAACAGAATATGTGTGTAACCTCTTCTTCAAAAGTGAATTGGAGTTTAAAATATTGTTTTTATAAGAAAAATCATGGGTATTTTAGTTATGGGAATCTTTTTTTTCATCCTATACTGGTTACAGGGTGTTTCACAGAAAGATAAATAAGTTTACAATTATAGCATGTTATTTTCAATGGTGTGAATGGTGTTTTGTAAGTCCAGGAATAAATGGAGAAAAGGCACCTGGCTCTACCATTTATATATTTAGGTTTTTGTGAAGTCTCTGGTGGAATATATTTGTTCCCTCATCATAGGTGGGGGCCCTCGATTTCATTAAGGGGAATTCTTCAGATAGAATCCATGCCAATGGTGTCTAAGGAACAATAGAATCAGAGGTAGTGGGTTAAATGGATTCAACCCATTATATGGCTGATGTTTAATATTGATGTTCACTGTGTGTAGTGGAACATGAGAGATGGGGATCATGTGGTAAATAAGGGGTCAACAAGTTTTGCATTCAAAACGTTTTATGCCCCAAGTAACTCCAATGTGGGAAAAGGGGACATGATTAGTAAATTTAGGTTGTGTAGGCATTATAAAATTTGAATATCAGATGATTAATTGATCTCCATTTTAGGTGTTTCGTTTCTCTGATACAATGTTAGTGAACCATGTGGGATATCCTATCCTATCATGAAATATAGAATTTATATAGTGAAATGAAATAAATTCTATCCTATGATGAGGAAATTAAATTTCATAGTTCATCCATTGGTCATCGAAGGGATTTCCAGTGAAGGATTCATTTTAAATCATCTTACTAGTTCATTATTTCATAATTGTATTATAAATATTTGTAGATATTCCCTTGATCTTCACTTCAATCGTCTACCTTGATTAGGGTCCCTTTTTAATAGAAATTTAATTTCATGTGAATGTGTAAAAGACATAGTAACATGTTAAACACATGAAAAAAAGAAAATACTTTCATGAAAGACAAAAAAGTGTTGGAGGTTCCCTCTTGGAACATGGAGACGACGATTCTGCAAGATCTTCATTTTCCATTTTTTTGCAAGCATAGATTCATTTAATCATGATTGGGAGTTTTCTTTTAATGGCGATAATACCTTATAAGCACAAGGAATGTTATCTTCTAATCGGGATCTATCGTCTTCGCGGATTAAGGGTGTCTTCTTCACTAAGGATTTATATGGTTTTTTATATCTAATATAGGAGGTTTCTTATAGACCCTCTAACATCCAAAGATTAGAAAATGGTGTATTCTTGGTGGTGGCCGATCTAGAATCACAACAGCTACATGCTAACCACTGCATGTATTCAATATTGGGTTGCGTTAATTACTCAAATGGGGACATGCCTTGGTCTTATGTTGTCTTAAGAGATGTTTCTGTCACTACAGGGGTTTTAGAAATTTGAGGATTATTCATATCAGGAGAGGGTTCTACAATATTATTCTATAATCCAGGGAAGATTTAAACAAGGCTTGTGGTAATGGAAATAATCAACTCAAGCTTGGAATTTTTAGGCTTTCATAATGGGATCTTACTTTCAATCCAATTAATCTGAAGAAAACCAATGCTCAAATTTGGGTCAGGCTTCACAGTTTGAATTGGATGTACTAGTATCCAAATATCATTAATGATCTTGACTCTTGTATTGGTATCCCTATCAAATTGGATCAAAGGTCTTTTGATGGGGATCTTGGTTTCCTTGATAGAATGCGGATTGATGTCGATCTTGAATCCAAACATCCATATAGAATTATGTTTATTACTAATAGAAAAAAGATTGATGTCAGAGTTGAATATAAACGAGTGCCACCTTTTTTTGAGGAATATATGATTTTTGGTCACTCGGTTGTCAACTGTAAAATGATTTAGAAAAAGATGAATTAATCACCCAAGACATTTGAGTGGTAGGAAGTCAATCAAAATAGAAAAAAAATAATGGTTTTTTATGTTGAAAAGGGGGGATTGGGTCATGTTGGTCCTTCTAGTTCTATTCCTCCTAATAAATCATGGGCTGATATTTGAGAGGAAAAAGATAAAGGGAATCATTCCCTGTCCAGCCTACCTATCAAAGCTGGATATGTGGATATCAACTGTATTGGTATGCCCTCTCAACAGATTAGAACCTAAATTATACCATTTAGAAGGAATTCATTGAGTTAGTCTATAGTATTTAGGCGGAAATATATGATCTTAACATGATATAGTAGTTGTCCCAAAACATTAGTTTCTTTTTTCTTTAACTTTATGGATCTGAGAATTTATCTGATCCCATGAAGACCTCATATGGTGATCCCAACTCTGTCAGCGATGCCTCTGGCTCTCCTACTCTAGTTGGACCTCAGACCCCTGATGTTCTGGCCTCCTCTCCTTTTCTGTATCCCGATTCCATGTGTCCTATAGGGGATACATTTATCAATGCACTATTGTTTGTCCACTAGAATTTGTAAAACTGAATGCTGCTGCCCTCCCATCTCAGAATATTGTGCCCATTTCAGATGCCGAAACATCCGGTTATGGAATTATTCCCCTCTATTCTAAAGGTTTAGAAAATAAAAATGATCACTATGTCCATCCAAGTGATACATTGAATTGTAACCCTATTACTGAATTCACGATTTTGGCTTCCACTGCTAAGGCCCCATCACCTATCATATTTTCTCTATCCGAATTAGATCCTTTGGTTTCCGGTAATCAGGATGAGATTACAGGTCCAGAAACTGACTCCTCTACTCCTAGTATTGCAAATGCAGCATACATTGAATCTGATTCTAGTGTTAATGATATGCAATTCAATCAGGATACTGTAACTCCACCTCTCACTAATAGTGCCAATACTACATGTCTAGAAAGGGGGAAATCAGATACTAAAGATCTTATTCAAAGTATCACCATCAATAAAAGAAAAGTAGGGAGACCTCCAAAATCAATTAAAAAGAAGGTAATGGAAAATAATAAAGGGGTTTCCAACCATGGATTCAAGTTTAAATAAAGGTTTTATTGTGGAATTGTCATGTTTTGGCCAACTGACGCACAAATAGGTCGTTATTCCACCTTACTAAGACACATAGTCCTATTCTTAAAGGTTTTTATGAACCTAAAAGACTTTTCTCCTCTAGCATTTCCAGCCTAGAGTTCTTGGGTTTTCATCTTATTGAAACCAATAGATTCTCTTCTAAAATTATGATCCTTTGGGTCATGGATCACTCTTCCTTGTCCAGTATTTCATTGGTTTCCTCCAGTGAATAGCACATCACTTGTGACATTAATTTTCTTGGTATTCATCACAAATGATCCTTCATTTATGCCTTTAATAGGTACCCAGACAATAGATTCTTATGGATGGATATAAGTTCTCTCAATTATGCTATCCTTGGCCCATGGATTTTACTAGGATATTTCAATTATATTTTGCATCCGGATGCGAGGATGGTATATGTAACAGCCCGAGATTTTATGAAAAATATTCTTTTTTATTTCACTAATGTCTTGTGTTGTACGCTACACCAAAAGGAGCTTGCACAACACGCATCCTTGACTTGCCTTGCATTACACGCAATCACGACCTTCCTCGATAGCGTGTGTAATACGCAATACCGAGTTTCACTAAACAACGATATGCTATTAAAATATTATTAAAACTAGTCGTTATGAATAGTAATAACCACTTTTTAAAACTCTGTAAATCTTATTTTTCAAAATGAACATCATTTTTGGATTCGGAGTATCGAATTTAGCCTAAGGTGAAATTTTGGTACTTTTCGGATAACTTTCATATTCTGATGAATAGTGAAAATTACTAAATTATAATTAAAAACAACTTTTTTAATCGAAATAATTAATAGTGATAAATTATTAATTTGAGTGGTTTTAAAGTATATTTAGAATATATTTTTACAATTTAATATAATGTTGGTCATTGGATGTAATTTCACATTTAAACCAGACATAATCAAGTGTCAATCTTTTGATAGATATTGTTTCTTAAAAACACGCTATTTGTTTTAACAGCGAGATTTAATTATAAAATTAATTAATGCAAATTCTATGATATGAATTTGGTAAAATAGACTTCATTTTTGAATTCGGAATATGTAATATAGCTTAGGATGAAATTTTGGCATTGTTCTGAAAAACATCAATTTTTGATGAATAGTGAAACTACTAAGTGGTAGTTAAAAAAAAATATTAATTTCTTCATAAATCTTAATTTTACCGCTTCTGTGAATGGAATTTCAAAAAATCCGAGAGACACGGTTAATATCAAGGACTAAAATGTGGTTCAATGAGATGAAAATAATTTTTTGGTGAATAGTAACTTTTTACTTTTTTTACCGCGGTTAATAGTAAATTGGGTAACTAAGGGTAAATATGATATTAATATTACCCTAACACATGTCCTAATTCTATTGGACAAGTGTAATTCGACCAAAAACAAACTGAGAAATAAAATATGACCATTTAGGTCCACTTGGATTAGATTAGGACATTTATTATTAATTTATTTAAAGAAGGGTTAAAATAGTTAAAATCAATGTTTAATAAGTAAATCATTTTTAATATTGTGTTATACATAAGATAAATTCGACTATAAATATTCATTAGAAAGCTAAAAAGATTTCCTAAATGATGGTATTTTATTTGTAAATTTTAGACATCAAATAATTTAATTAATTTATGACACAAAGATGATGCAGTAATTATCTTATTTATGAAATATTGACATAATTGATGTTATAAACACCAAAATAAATGTAATTTGAGAATTTTTATGAATTCCACTAATTTTATAGGTTACTATGAAATATTAATGTTGATTTAATCAACTTGGTTCGAACATTTAATTCTGTTATGACTTTCACAAAAATCATATATCAAATAGTGTCAAAATTGACACAAAATAGTCTTTAAATCAAATATTATATTATTAATTGTTATTTTATTCATAAAAATCTAAGGTTCGGCCAAATGACTTAGATAAGGATATATATATTAATAATAAACAATTTGGGGTTCTTTTGGTATGTTATAGTAAGTGTATTAACCATATAGTGAAAGAAAACAAAAAGACATGGTAAAAGTCAAATTATTTAACTTAGAGTTAAATCTAATTGATAAGGTTTAAAATAAGATCCAAACATGTCTAAATTTGATTGGTTGATTAGATTACAACCCTATCTCATCTAAGCTTCGAATATGAGTCATTTTTGGAGGTTTTTAAGTGGGGTTAGATTTATTATAAATTAATATTTTCAAGAATTCCTAAGGTGCCCCTCTCCTCCCCTATAAAAGGACACCTCCTCCCCCTCCTCCTCACCCCAATTTGAGCACTCAAGCTCGGCCAACCCCTGCCAAAATCTCTTCTCCACTTCCCTAGAAACATCCTAGAGGTTCTGGTCTTACTCAAAGACCAATTTTAGTTCCCTAAGAGGAGGTCTCCAAAAGGCGCTTCAAAGAAGAGGTAATTACCGTTACCAATTCTTTCATCTTTATTTCTTCTTCCACTTCTTCTTCTTAGGTTGTTTCATTATGAAGTAATAACATCAGTATCACTAATATACTGATATGTTATTATAAGTATGAAACAAACCTATTTCACCATCTATCCATCCTACGGAAAAAGAAATCACTGCGCGTGCGTACGTACGGAATACCGTCTCCACGCCGTGGTGTAATCTATTTTCCACCACCACCTTACACGGATGGGTATAATGGTGTAAAGAATAACTATACATAGTTATTACAACATCATATTGATTCTGATATATTGTATAATCCACTCCAATTCAGTTCAATATTTATGGAAATGATATCATCGCTCGTGCGTACGTACGGACTACCGTCTCCACGACGCGATAAGATTCATTCTCCATGTTAACCATTTAAGAATGATTATAAAGTATATATAAGAAATAATAATGAAATATATGACATTATAAAGCTACTGGATTTATGTATATATATATGTATGTCATCTACTTACTTCCATTTCAAGACAATAAGGAAAGTAAAACAGCGTTCATGCGTACGTACGGACTACCGTCTCCATGAACGGTGTTTTTCATTTTATTTATCTATCTATTATATATATATATATACTGAATATATATGATATATAAATCATATTTTATATTCTGGAAGTAAGTAAATCATGATATAAGTAATAGTGATGTCAAGAACAACAAGTCAAAACACCTAAGATAAATGAAACGATTTTACCCAAAACGCTTCTTTAACATGGAATTTACAAAAGAACGGGTAATATAATGTCATAAGTGAACCATATATGATATCATAACAATGAATATGATTCTGGAATAAGTCAATAACATGATTTAAATCATTATACAGGAGGTTTGGACACTTACAAAGCAAGTCGGACATAAGGTAAGGGAAATATCACAATCTCATTTTTATCCGAGATTGTTTATTCGTAAGTATTTACTGGGGTGTATTTTATCATCCACATCCATGTTCCCTCAATATGTAATATTGTTTTCATCCACTTGCAATAGTTTAAATCCAATTTTACCCTTAGGTGAGTTTTTATTAAAGAATATGAAAGGAATCTTTTGTCGTTTTTCCGTACGAGGTACTTTTTGACTTTTCCGACAAAAGTACGAAGAATGATTTTTTTAACTTATACGGCATGAACAGATTTATCCTATTTTATAAAGCCTTATTTTCATGAAGCTTCCTCTAAAAGATTTCATGACTATTTTCAATAAAATATATTTCTTTTAAAATTGCATGATGTTTTGAGAAAAGAAATTGATTTTGAAGAAGAAAGGATATTTTCCTCAAGAATTCAATTCAAGTGTTTTATCAAAATTATTTTCCATATAAGATAATAAAGGGTTCTGTTTCTATCCATATTTTTACATTGATTTGACTATGTTGTGATGGAATTATGTTTATGAATTCCTTTATCTTATATGAATGGTTTTATGATGTCATGTTTTTTAAGAATCCCATTTTTATTACATGGGTTATGCAATGATGTATGATTTATGATTTTGTGGCACACATAAGAAAGGATTCATTAAGAGATGGGTGGGACCTATATCTCCCTCCAATTCATTGGGTAAAGATTTCATATCTCATGAGATAGACATGGCTGGAATGGTAGGTTATACCGGTTCAGTGAAACAGGACTGAAACGAGGATTACTCGATTCAGAAAGGGACTTTGTCCACTAAGATAGTCTTGGCAATGAGTCTTGACTAACAAGAAATGATTCTCTATGATTATGTGTGTATGCCACAATGAGTAATGTTTTATGTTATGATTTCATTTCACTACTATGATTTATCCCATGTTATGGAATTATGCTCTCTTTTGCAGGTTAAGATTTCCAAAAATGTTATGTTCTTATGAAAATTATGTGATTGATATTTCCTTTGTTTACCCTTACTGAGCATTTGAGCTCACCCTTTTATGTTTTCTTTTCCCCAGGATATAAAGAAAGGTTTTAGGTAAAAAAAGGAAGATCTTTATGGGAGATGTTGAAGATCTTTCCCCACGATTAGAAAATTATACTCCGAGTTTCCAAAGACACTAAACTATTACGGTCCTTGTGTGTGTGTTTTTGTTATGTACTAAGTATTCCGCAAAAGTAATGTAAAGTCTATGTACGTCAGGCTTCGGGTCTCTACAGTTGGTATCAGAGGCAAAGGAGGTAGGAATGTATCTGATCCTTGGGAACTCTCACATGTGAGCGTTGGACGAAGCATGGTTCTCCGCCCAAGGGCTTCATGAGGAAATGGTTGCCACTGGGGATGGTGGTGTGTCCCGCCCAGGGGGTGTAGCCGCCCATGGAGTGCCCTGATAGGTATCAATTGTAGTCCACTGGAAGTAATTCTAGACCGCTACAGTTGGTATCAGAGGAAAGGTTTAGTCAACCTTTGGAAACTAGGATGCGAAAACGTTAGTGAGATCCCTATAGATATTTCTAAGGTATGTCTAGGGATGTCCCTAGGGATAAGTATACGTATAGGTTATAGTAATAGAATTACGCTAACGATCATAGAATTAAACCTAAGATGTTGGATATTGAAGTTACTCCCCCTTTATTATGTTGTTTTCCCTAGCATGATATTTGCCTCTCACACTATTCTTTTTGGGTTTTAGACGATGGCTGGAACCCGAAGGAACCGTGTTGATCAATGCAATGGACAATGCAATGATTGTCCTCCTGAACAAACAAATGTTATGGGAGATGGAGTGCAAAATCTTATTGCTATACTTACACAAGCTATGAAACATTCTGGACTTCCAAATGAGCAGATAAGGGAACAATATTCTATTGAGTCCTTCATGAGGCAACGTCCACCTTCTTTCAGTGGGTCTTCTGATCCACTTGTTGCTGAACAATGGATCAGTACCACTGAAAAGATATTTTCAGTTCTTCAATGTTCTGAACATGATAAAGTCATCTTATCAGTATATCGTTTGGAAGGTGAAGCTGATCAATGATGGAATCTTATCAAGAATACCAGGCAAAGAGATGAAATTGAGTCCATGGAATGGGACGAGTTCAAGAACTTATTTTTCAATAAGTACTTCCCTCGTATTCTTCGAACAAATATGGAGAAGGAGTTTCTTGAACTAAAGCAAAAGGATGATGAATCTGTTGGTATATATGAAGCGAATTTTACAAGACTTGCAAGGTATGCATCTGGCATTATCATCCAACCTGAAAGTAAAGTTGATCGATTTTTCATTGGCTTAAAACCAAGTCTTCGAAGGGCATTAGCTATAAGAGACTTCAGTAGCTATGAAGAAATTGTGCGTTGTGCTATCAAGGTAGAAATGGAAGTTGGTGTTACATATCCATCTTATGGTTTTGACAAGAAACGAAAGATGGAGTTCAAGGAGAAATCTCGGAATAATGGTGAAAAGAAGATGAATGTTTCCTTATGCACAAAGTGTGGAAAGAAGCATGGTGGAGATTGTCTAAAAGGGACTAGAAAATGTTTTAAGTGTGGAAAAGAAGGTCATCGAGCAGCTGAGTGTTAAAGTAATGGAAAAAGGGTTTCTAATGATAAAGCAAACACTGCAGAGAACGCACCGCCAACACTTCAATGCTTCAAGTGAAAGGAAATGGGGCATTATGCTAATAATTGCCCTAATCCAAGGGTTATTGATGATCAACATGAGCAACCACTGAAGGCAAAGGACAAAGGGAAGCCACATGTGATCACTATTGGTAATGTTGAATATGACAACGATGTGGTGGAATGATTAAGTGTTTATGTGATGGGATTCCAAAATAATATTGCAATATTTATTGATGTGGTATTCAAAGTGATTGAGATATTTTTTTTGGAAATAAGATGATATGCGCATAATAAAGGGAAAACGAGAAAATGAAATGTTTAATAGTATTCATGAGCTCATGATTGATATAAGGACTAAGTGATATCATGGTTTGAGTATATAGAATTTTGAGGATTTTGGTATGTGGAAAGTGTTAACTTTTAACTGCACTCATGTTTTCACTAAGGTATTCAAGAGAATACACCATTAAGGACTTTGAATGTTTGGAATGTGACCAACAAGACATATCTTATGATATGTGGGGATCAACGATGGTATTAAATCTCTGGTAATCGTTTTCACTATGTTATGAGAGTGGACTACAGTATTATGGGTAAGCCTAAAGATTAGACTGGATTATGTTGGACATAAGTTAGTATTGTTTAAGGATAGAAGATTTTTGATATTATTGATGGGATGTTATAGTAACGTAGTTTTAGAAAAAGGGACAACCTGCAGGATGGGCGACATCCCATCGCTTCGGACAAGGCTGTAGGAATCGAACCCACAACCGAAGTGCAACTGGCCTTTATCGCCTACCACTAGCCTACAGGAAGTCCCTGTTTAGTAGAAACTAGTTTTATTATATTAAGCAGTATGATATATGAAGTATAAGTCCATTTTAGGAACCATATGTGATTAATCTCACTATAGAATGACTTATGTATATTTAATAACTTTTTCTAACCTTTTGTTTGAGACAGATGGAATGACCCATCATTCTATCACATAATCTGCTAACACTTCACAAATAACAAATTCAACTTCATTTATTTAAGAGATGAAGTAGAAATTGTTCAAGGCACGAACAAAAGTGAGATTGTACCAAAATAAAGTAAGTATTTATTTTAAGCAAATTTTCAACTTTAGGGAAATGATCTTGAAAACCAAAAATGTTGTCCTAGTGATCTTATACCTGATGAATCAGATGGTACCTTATATCATCACAAATCTATGGATTTGTGATTACTGGCTTTTCCATAGCCATGTTCTCTACCACTCTCCATCAGAACATGATGGTTAGATTTCTCTTCCATATCCATATTTTCACCTATGTGGAAACCCAGTGATTAGTTTATTTGGGTAATCGTTACATTTCATACTTTAGTTTTTAAAGCCAAGTTTTGGTATTCCCTTTTACGATGTGGGTTTCTATTAAAGAAACTTTCGAATAGTAAACCATTTATAACCCCGACGAATTTCGAGGGCGAAATTCATTTTAAGGGGGGTAGAATGTAACAGCCCGAGATTTTATGAAAAATATTCTTTTTTATTTCACTAATGTCTTCTGTTGTACGCTACACCAAAAGGAGCTTGCACAACACGCATCCTTGACTTTCCTTGCATTACACGCAATCACGACCTTCCTCGATAGCGTGTGTAATACGCAATACCGAGTTTCACTAAACAACGATATGCTATTAAAATATTATTAAAACTAGCCGTTATGAATAGTAATAACCACTTTTTAAAACTCTGTAAATCTTATTTTTCAAAATGAACATCATTTTTGGATTCGGAGTATCGAATTTAGCCTAAGGTGAAATTTTGGTACTTTTCGGATAACTTTCATATTCTGATGAATAGTGAAAATTACTAAATTATAATTAAAAACAACTTTTTTAATCGAAATAATTAATAGTGATAAATTATTAATTTGAGTGGTTTTAAAGTATATTTAGAATATATTTTTACAATTTAATACAATGTTGGTCATTGGATGTAATTTCACATTTAAACCAGACATAATCAAGTGTCAATCTTTTGATAGATATTGTTTCTTAAAAACACGCTATTTGTTTTAACAGCGGGATTTAATTATAAAATTAATTAATGAAAATTATATGATATGAATTTGGTAAAATAGACTTCATTTTTGAATTCGGAATATGAAATATATCTTAGGATGAAATTTTGGCATTGTTCTGAAAAACATCAATTTTTGATGAATAGTGAAACTACTAAGTGGTAGTTAAAAAAAAATTAATTTCTTCATAAATCTTAATTTTACCGCTTCTGTGAATGGAATTTCAAAAAATCCGAGAGACACGGTTAATATCAAGGACTAAAATGTGGTTCAATGAGATGAAATTAATTTTTTGGTGAATAGTAACTTTTTACTTTTTTTACCGCGGTAATAGTAAATTGGGTAACTAAGGGTAAATATGATATTAATATTACCCTAACAGATGTCCTAATTCTATTGGACAAGTGTAATTCGACCGAAAACAAACTCAGGAATAAAATATGACCATTTAGGTCCACTTGGATTAGATTAGGACATTTATTATTAATTTATTTAAAGAAGGGTTAAAATAGTTAAAATCAATGTTTAATAAGTAAATCATTTTTAATATGGGGTTATACATAAGATAAATTCGACTATAAATATTCATTAGAAATCTAAAAAGATTTCCTAAATGGTGGTTTTTTATTTGTAAATTTTAGACATCAAATAATTTAATTAATTTATGACACAAAGATGATGCAGTAATTATCTTATTTATGAAATTTTGACATAATTGATGTTATAAACACGAAAATAAATGTAATTTGAGAATTTTTATGAATTCCACTAATTTTATAGGTTACTATGATATATTAATGTGGATTTAATCAACTTGGTTCGAACATTTAATTCTGTTATGACTTTCACAAAAATCATATATCAAATAGTGTCAAAATTGACACAAAATAGTTTTTAAATCAAATATTATATTATTAATTGTTATTTTATTCCTAAAAATCTAAGGTTCGGCCAAATTACTTATATAAGGATATATATATTAATAATAAACAATTTGGGGTTCGTTTGGTATGTTATAGTAAGTGTATTAACCATATAGTGAAAGAAAACAAAAAGACACGGTAAAAGTCAAATTATTTAACTTAGAGTTAAATCTAATTGATAAGGTTTAAAATAATATCCAAACATGTCTAAATTTGATTGGTTGATGAGTTTACAACCCTATATCATCTAAGCTTCGAAAATGAGTCATTTTTGGAGGTTTTTAAGTGGGGTTAGATTTATTATAAATTAATATTTTTAAGAATTCCTAAGGTTCCCCTCTCCTCCCCTATAAAAGGACACCTCCTCCCCCTCCTCCTCACACCAATTTGAGCACTCAAGCTCGGCCAACCCCTGCCAAAATCTCTTCTCCACTTCCCTAGAAACATCCTAGAGGTTCTGGTCTTACTCAAAGACCAATTTTAGTTCCCTAATAGGAGGTCTCCAAAAGGCGCTTCAAAGAAGAGGTAATTACCGTTACCAATTCTTTCATCTTTATTTCTTCTTCCACTTCTTCTTCTTAGGTTGTTTCATTATGAAGTAATAACATCAGTATCACTCATATACTGATATGTTATTATAAGTATGAAACAAACCTATTTCACCATCTATCCATCCTACGGAAAAAGAAATCACTGCTCGTGCGTACGTACGGAATACCGTCTCCACGCCGTGGTGTAATCTATTTTCCACCACCACCTTACACGGATGGGTATAATGGTGTAAAGAATAACCATACATAGTTATTACAACATCATATTGATTCTGATATATTGTATAATCCACTCCAATTCAGTTCAATATATATGGAAATGATATCATCGCTCGTGCGTACGTACGGACTACCGTCTCCACGACGCGATGAGATTCATTCTCCATGTTAACCATTTAAGAATGATTATAAAGTATATATAAGAAATAATAATGAAATATATGACATTATAAAGCTACTGGATTTATGTATATATATATGTATGTCATCTACTTACTTCCATTTCAAGACAATAAGGAAAGTAAAACAGCGTTCATGCGTACGTACGGACTACCGTCTCCATGAACTGTGTTTTTCATTTTATTTATCTATCTATTATATATATATATACTGAATATATATGATATATAAATCATATTTTATATTCTGGAAGTAAGTAAATCATGATATAAGTAATAGCGATGTCAAGAACAACAAGTCAAAACACCTAAGATAAATGAAACGACTTTACCCAAAACGCTTCTTTAACATGGAATTTACAAAAGAACGGGTAATATAATGTCATAAGTGAACCATATATGATATCATAACAATTAATATGATTCTGGAATAAGTCAATAACATGATTTAAATCATTATAAAGGAGGTTTGGACACTTACAAAGCAAGTCGGACATAAGGTAAGGGAAATATCACAATCTCATTTTTATCCGAGATTGTTTATTCGTAAGTATTTACTAGGGTGTATTTTATCATCCACATCCATGTTCCCTCAATATGTAATATTGTTTTCATCCACTTGCAATAGTTTAAATCCAATTTTACCCTTAGGTGAGTTTTTAGTAAAGAATATGAAAGGAATCTTTTGTCGTTTTTCCGTACGAGGTACTTTTTGACTTTTCCGACAAAAGTACGAAGAATGTTTTTTTAACTTATACGGCATGAACGGATTTATACTGTTTTATAAAGCCTTATTTTCATGAAGCTTCCTATAAAAGATTTCATGACTATTTTCAATAAAATCTCTTTCTTTTAAAATTGCATGATGTTTTGAGAAAAGAAATTGATTTTGAAGAAGAAAGGATATTTTCCTCAAGAATTCAATTCAAGTGTTTTATCAAAATTATTTTCCATATAAGATAATAAAGGGTTCTGTTTCTATCCATATTTTTACATTGATTTGACTATGTTGTGATGGAATTATGTTTATGAATTCCTTTATCTTATATGAATGGTTTTATGATGTCATGTTTTTTAAGAATCCCATTTTTATTACATGCGTTATGCAATGAAGTATGATTTATGATTTTGTGGCACACATAAGAAAGGATTCATTAAGAGATGGGTGGGACCTATATCTCCCTCCAATGCATTGGGTAAAGATTTCATATCTCATGAGATAGACATGGCTGGAATGGAAGGTTATACCGGTTCAGTGAAACAGGACTGAAACGAGGATTACTCGATTCAGAAAGGGACTTTGTCCACTAAGATAGTCTTGGCAATGAGTCTTGACTAACAAGAAATGATTCTCTATGATTATGTGTGTATTCCACAATGAGTAATGTTTTATGTTATGATTTCATTTCACTACTATGATTTATCCCATGTTATGGAATTATGCTCTCTTTTGCAGGTTAAGATTTCCAAAAATGTTATGTTCTTATGAAAATTATGTGATTGATATTTCCTTTGTTTACCCTTACTGAGCATTTGAGCTCACCCTTTTATGATTTCTTTTCCCCAGGATATAAAGAAAGGTTTTAGGTAAAAAAAAGGAAGATCTTTATGGGAGATGTTGAAGATCTTTCCCCACGATTAGAAGATTATACTCCAAGTTTCCAAAGACACTAAACTATTACGGTCCTTGTGTGTGTGTTTTTGTTATGTACTAAGTATTCCGCAAAAGTAATGTAAAGTCTATGTACGTCAGGCTTCGGGTCTCTACAGTATCCATGACTAACTCTATCTCTTATTGGGAATTTAAAAATGATGTTGAATGTAATGAAATGATTGAGGTTCTACATGTTGGAGTAAAGTATACATGGTACATGAGATATTTAAATAGTTTTGTTGCTAGCAGAATCTACAGAACTATTGTAAATGAATTCTTTTTGAATTTTTGGGATTCTATTTTATGCACAACTCTTCCCAGCCTTAATTTGGACCATTATCTTATCTTGGTTGATCTTGTTGGTTGAGATTCTCTTCCCCCTCTTCCCTTTAGGTTTAATAAAGAGCGGGAATCTCACAATGGCTATATGTATTTGGTTTAATGAGTATGGGATTTGGTTAACTTCCAAGATGAAGCCTAGGATTGTGTTTTCAAACTCAAAATACCCACGAAGCACTTGAAAATAAGGAGAAAACTATTTTAGCTCTATTGACTCTGATATTTCCTCCCTTCAAACCTTTATTCATTATGATCAAGAGTTCAACACTCAAAACAATTTCTTTGATAATCTCATGGTTGAAGCTGAGATGACATCAAAGCTAAATAACCTCATGAACCTCAATGATTCATTACAAAGGGATGCTTTTAAGGATATGTGGTTGAAGGAAGATGATAGAAATTCCAAATTCATTAACTCCCATTAGAAAATTAGTAAGGTCTATTGGCCTATTTATTTCATTATGGATGGTGATCAATTCATTAATAACATGAAGGACCTCTCAGTACATGTTGTTTCCTATTTTAAGAAACTTTATAATGTAACATCCTCTACTTTTTCTCTGGAGGAGAGTAGTATTCTGAGGATTGTTCATCAAGATGAAAAATAAACTCTCACTTCCATCTCCTTGTGTTTTGAAATCAAGGAGGCTATTTTTATGCTCAAATATAAAAGCTCTCTTGGATCAGATTATTTTGTAAATTATTTTTCCCGGCTTATTTGGATATCATTCATGTTGATGTTTTCATATTGATATTTCATTTCATCAATGGGGGATCTCTTCTTCAAGGTTTGAATCCATAGGTCATTTACCTTATTCCCAAAGTGGAGAATTCTAATGAGATTCATTAATAATGGTAGGTTGTCCTGGGTTACACCATTTTCATGATTATTATCAATATTCCTTCTAACATGCTTTCTCATATTGCATGAAAAATTGTGTCTCTTAATCGGTTTGGATTCATTAAAGGAAGATCATTTCATGAATGAATTTTCACTGCATAAGAATGTGTCAAACATATTAAAAAACCCACTAGGGGTGATAGTATTTCACTCAAACATGATGTCTAGAATGATTTTGATATGATGAATTGGCTATTAATTTGCAGGGTTATTTCTTTATTTTTATTTTATATTGTTTTCATTACCTAGGTTAAAGCCATTTTATGTTCTGATCACATTTCTATTCTCCTTAATTGTTCTCCGGAAAGATAATTTGATTTCTCTAGAGTGTTTATACAAGGTGACCCTCTATCTGTAATTATTTTCTCCACCACTAAAGACTATCTTAGTATGCTCTTCTACATCAGGGTTGAAAATTGAAAAATGAGATCAATTTCTTCTGGTAGGGATCTTCTGGCTCCCACACATTTGATGTATGTTAATGATATTATTATTTTTACTAAAGGGGACAAAAGGAACATAAGAAACTTCAAGAGAGAACTATTTCATTATGAAAAGGTCTCTTGTCAAGTGATCAATTGGGAAAAATATTTTGTCTATTTTGGAGGAAATATGTCTAACTACAGTTAGCTTGTCATTATTAGGTATTTGGGAATTCAAGAGGGATTTATTCCCTTTATCTATATTGGGGTTCCATTCTTTGGGGGATTATAGAAGGCCTATTACTTTTAGGACATCATTATAAATATCCGAATGAAACTCTCTTCAATATATACATTTATCATTTGTCAAACATTATTCATATATTATTAAACACCATAAGAAACTAAATAATATCATTATTATTAAGTAATGATTATATTATTCATTTCCTTGTTTGTAAACAATTTTTTTATTTTAATAAATGGTTGGGGGCTTGCCACTTACTGATTTTATGCGTACTATAATATAATCACATCATTAACTATAATTAAATTTATATTAAAAATTTTCATGTTTGGGTCGTATTACCTGTGTGAATATAAAATGAAATAAGTCAATATCGTGGATTTATGGGGAACTAAACAAGAATTGTCAGTATAAATTAATTATAAAATAAATTTTGGTTTATTACCATTTAATACTTAATTCAGTAAGTAATTTTTATTATTGTACCGAGATTTTGTTAAATAATAATTACTAAATAAATCTCATCAAAAAATTGGTAGTCATGAATCTTATTTATAATGCATCTAAGTAATTAATAGAACATTATAAATCAATGTATAAAATATATATAAATACAAATAATTATCTAAAAATGATGAATTTTGAATCTATTAAAAATAGACAATTCCATTACCAGACTATTGTTAAACAAACAATATAACATAATAACAGCCAATGTTGAAAATAAAATATATATAACCTTTTAATTTGTAAAAAAATATTATAAATAAATTTTATAAAATTGTGTATGTCTAAATACGTTTCATAATTATGTTATTAAGTTAGTTAATTTTATTATACAAGATTTTAGAGCACATTCGGCTAAATGCCAATAATGAAAATGTTGGTTCATCTCAATTTCCTTTTATAGATAATTGTTATTTTAGGGACATAATATTAGTTAAATTTTTGTGTATAATTCCTATTGGATATATAATATCATGCTATATATTTCATTCATGATATTCAAAGATAAATTTAATTTCATCTTTTTTAATGGGTTCTATTGAATTATATATTATTCCGTAATTGGTTTTCCATGACTCTACTTATTCTAATGTTCCATAAATAAATGGCCTAGAACTCTTATAAAAAGCATCAAAATCTCAATTAATTTTTTTCTGGAGTGTTATCATAATGGGATGAAATATTTGCACTATTTCATGGAACTCTTGCTGAATGTATGATGATTCTGGGTGCATAGGCATTAAGAATAATGGGAAAATTAATGACTCTTTGTAGGCGTCTTTTTTGGAAAAGTTCATGAATATTAATTATGAACCTCTTTGGTTTCTTCGGGCTAGATTTATACATAATCTAAAAACATGAAATAGAAACTACTTTTTCTCCTCGATGTAGCCTACATTAATGTTTTTTTTCATCCATAGAATCTGACTATATATGGTGTGTTTTTAGGGACTCTTCTCTCTTGTTTTGGAAAAGGGAATCATACTGGTACTCCCCTAATTAATTTTGTTGTGGGTGATGACACTAATCTGTATATGGAAATTTCTATAAAATATCAGCTCTCTATTATGGAGAAGTTGTCGGATCACAATTTTTTCACTGTCTAGATTTATAGTTTCCCACCCATATATGTTTATTGGGCTTGGGAACCCTTTTTCAATGAATTCCTCACATACAAAACGTTTTATAGGCATTCTAAGAGTAACTATCCTAGCTTGAAGTTTCTTGGTAATATGAATGAGAATTTTTTCAAGACCTCTTTCTCCATTCTTCTATGGATACTAGAGAATGGGAAGCTTCCCACTGACTACTCTCTGCAAGAATGTAAAATTATGTTGGGTTCTCGATGTTCTCTTTGTCATCAACACAGAGATGACATTAACCATCTCTTATTAAACTATTACACTAAATCTTCAAGGTGGAATGTCATTGATGATATTTTTGATGGAGTCTCTTTAAGGAATCTTCAATCCATGAGCTACTAGTGAGCTATCATGGGATTGTGAAAAAACCCATTCTCAAAGATCTGTTCCAGGTTCCAGTGGAAGAACTAATTCATTTCATAGGGTTCCCCTAAAGTAAGGTGCTTCCTGACAATTTTCCCTTCATAGCATGGGCTTCTCTCTTTGCAATACTTGCAGCTGTTCGGGTATCCCTCCATCCATTGAAGCACTATTCCTCAATCTCAGTCCATGATTTTACATTCCTCAATAGGATTGGTGTTAGGGTGAGATTTCTTCCACCCAGGATATGTTTGAGTTCTATAGGTAGGACCCCTTTTTGGAATTTATTAATGTCAATTCTGATGGTCACTCAATATGTAATCCAAGACCCTCAGTCTATGGTGCCATTTTTAGAGATCACAAGGGGAAATTCTTGGTTGTTTATATGGTTCATATGGCCTTGTTTCCTCTCACAAATATGAAATGATTGGTATTATGTTAGTGGTGGGGAAAGCTTATTACTATGGCTGGAACAATATCTGGCTTGAATGTGATTCCACCATCATAGTCCTTTATATTAGGACCGGTTCTTATCATCTATCTTGGAATCTTGCTAATCGGTGGACCAAATGCATAGATTATCTTTCATCTATGAATTATTTCATCACTCATGTTTACAGGGAGGTGAACTCTATGTTGAATGTTCTTAAAAATAAGGGAATCAATGGAATTGACATATTATGGTATGATGTGATCTCTGATTCCCTACATTATTTTATTCAAATGGATCAATGTAAAATACCTATATCCAGATTCTTGTAAGGTTGCATTTATTTTTTGATAACAAATGAGCCTTGTCCTTTTTGGGAATGTTCTCATCTTAAAACTAAAAGAAACATGATAAAAATTATTTTTTGAGGGATGAATGGTATTAATTTAATCATCAGTGCATTATTTAGCATAGTTGATTCAATTTCCATGTGATACAGGTACTCTATATATATTAATTTTTTTAAATGAAATTCCCATCACTTATAATAGGACCTCACATGGACACTAGTTCATCACTAATTGTAAATATTTTTTTCGGAAAAAAATAGCATCCTCTCTCATTAAATTTTTCCTCTCATATAAAATTCCTTATCCATTAAAAACATTCAATGCATAGAAAAAATTACTTTCTACCAAAATGAAATATCAAACCAGATTGGAAATGTTCTTAACCAGGAAATCATAATTAATTCATCTTTATTCCCAATATAACCTATTCAATTATTTATATAATGATACAATAAATATTAAAAATATTCTCAAGTATTAATATATTATTAAAATATCCATTTTCAATATTATTCAATAAAAATTTGAATAATTATGACGTTATCATGCATACAAGGTGTCTACCACCTCCATGAATGAATTACATTATATTTCATCACTGAAATACATAGATGGTTATAAATTTTCATTTGATTGAATAATATTATTATTAAAATATTAATGTGATTTATAAATTAACAATGATTCCATGTCTTCCTCTCATTCTATTGAAAATAAATGTTTCACCCGTGCATATAGGTGGACTATCGTCTCAATGAAATTGATATATTTCTATTTTTCACTATATCCATTGATCATTTATCAAACATTATTCAAATATGATTAAACACCATAAGAAACTAAATAATATCATTATTATTAAGTAATGATTATATTATTCATTTGATTGTTTCTAAACATTTTTTTTATTTTAGTCAATGGTTGGAGGCTTCCCTCTGACTGATTTTACGGGTATTATAATATAATCACATTCTTAACTATAATTAATGTTATTTCAAAAAAATTCATGTTTGGGTCGTTTTACCTGTGAGAATATAAAATTAAATAAGTCAATATCTTGGATTAATGGAGAACTAAATAAGAATTGTCATTTAAAAGATAATTACATAATAAATATTGGTTTATTACCATTTAATGCTTATTTCAATAGGTAATTTTTTATTATTGTATCGAGATTTTGTTAAATAATAATTACCAAATAATTCTCATCAAAAAATTGGTAGTCATGAATCTTATTTATAATGCATATAAATAATTAATAGAAAATTATAAATCAATATATAAAATATATTTAAATACAAATAATTATCTAAAAATGATGAATTTTGAATCTATAAAAAATTAGACAATTCCATTACCAGACTGTTATTAAAAAAACAATATAACCTAATAACAGTCAATGTTGAAAATAAAATATATCTAAACTTTTAATTTGTTTAAAAAATATTATAAATGAATTTTATAAAATTATGTATGTCTAAATATGTTTCATAAATATGTGATTATGTTAGTTATTTTTATTATACAAGATTTTAGAGCACATTCGGCTAAGTGCCAATAAGGAAAATGGTGGTTCATCTCAATTTCCTTTCATAGAGAAATGTTATTTTATGGAAAAAATATTAGTTAAATTTTTTTGTATAATTCTTATTGTATATATAATATCATGTGATATATTTCATTCATGGTATTCAAAGATAAATTTAATTTCATCTCTTTTAATGGGTTCTATTGAATCATTTATTATGCCGTAATTGGTTTTCCATGACTCTACTTCTTCTAATGTTCCCTAATGATTCTTCCACAAAAATTTTTTACCCAAAATTTTTCTACTATTTTATAATGAAACTATAATTATATCCAAAATTACATTCTAGGGTACTAAATATATGGTTTTATTAGTCCATAAAATATGATGATATTATGAAAAATCCTCATACTCTATACCTATTTTTTTCTCTACATAAAAATTTTCTCTTCTATCTATTGTTCTCTATTATATATGGAAACACAATTTATTCATTATATCACATGTCCATAATATTTCAATTCTTATCATTTTATATGGGATTATTATTACTAATTTTGAAAATATTTCATTTCAATAATGTTATTTTAAAATAATAAATAGTTTATCCTTCATTTATTTTTTGTGTTATCAACCACTCCGTATTTCATTTAGATTGTTGTTATATTCTTTTGAATGATGTTTACAATATGTTAACATAAAATTTATTGAAATAACTTTCTAGGTAATCTATAACATCCAATTTTGAAATAATTATTTAATTTTTTTCAATTAAATTTGTTTTCTACATGATGTTATTATTTTACTATTATGATCACTCTACTCAATAAAGATAACATTGAAATTTTAAATTTTTTATGTTATTTCTAGTAATAATGATTTGGAGACGACAATAAAATATTATTTTTTTACGTTAAATATTTATATAAAAATTAATTACTAACCAATAAAAAATTTATTTATGGGAATTTATTTAAATAATTATGTCCTACATGTTTGTATTATATAGAAACTATAATTTTGGAATTTATATTTTTTTCAAAAAAATAATTTTTTTTAAAAACAATATTTATTTTTAAAATTTAAAATTTGGAAATTATTTATCATGATCAAATAATATAGTTCTAAATAAATAATATTTAATATGGATTTAAATATTTACTAAAAATAATAATTATTCTTATTTTTTCAATTTCATTTCACTAATTATCTTGGGATGGTATTTTTTATCATTAAGAACATCGTTAAGGCCTCTTATGTCGCATTATTAAAATGATCATATACCACCATACCACATATTTTTGTATATGTATTATGATATATTTTGTGTTTGTTTTCATGAAACACATCTCTATTTTATGAGTAAATAGATAAATAAAATTTTAATTTTTTTGTATTCATTTTGTATTTAAATGTATGGATAATTATTAATGAATTGTGGGGTCCAATATCAAACCCCTATAGTTCTGTTGAAATTTTATATATAATGTGATAAAAGAGCGTACCTGGGTATTTAGACAAACCCTAGAGGGTTCAATAGTAGTACCCCATGACCAAGAGGGTACGTGGGTTTTCAAACCCATCCCAGGACGTTACGTTGGTTGTTAACCATGAAACAAATATTTATGAGATTTTTTTTTGGAATTCCAGCTGCAATAGGATGTGATTTCCAATTATTTCATATATTAAACCATTATATATTATATATATATGTTATACAACCATTGAACTTGTTTATTTTCCTTTGTTTATACACTTTGATGATAATATATATGATTGATTATTTACGAATGGTGGATTTTTTTGCCTTGTGGGAAATTATTATTATTCTATTAAATTTTCAATATGATATTTATACAATTCTCATAAAATCTATTAATCATATTATATAACATTTAATTATTTTTCGGGTTTTTCCCTAACAAGGTATTTATGCTCCCCATGTTCTCATATTTCCATTCCCCAACATATAAAGATGATTAAAACTTATAAAATATCTAGAAATTTGTCAACTAGAGTTTGATTATGTAAAATTATTCATTAGTATCAAAAAATATGTTTAATATATAGTTGATACTAGGAGAAAATGATTTTTTTCAATTAATTGTTAAATTATTTGTTTCATGTCATATTTAACATACGGAAACTATGAAAAATAATGCAGGGTTTGTTACACTTTTTATAAAAAATAGTGATTAATGAATATGTATGTAGAACTAGTTATAGAATTTTGAATCTCAGGCTCCTCTAGAGTGACAATTAGGTGAAGAAATTTGGGCAGTGAATCAATAAAAAATGAAATAATTTATTTTTACTTGGTTGGGAAGGTGTCCTTTTATAGATAAAAATAAAAAATATTTCACTGGAAACATGAGATTACTGATTGGTAGACACGAAATTAATTGAGAGTTAGTTGAGTAAGGTAAAAAATAATGGTTATAATTGTATTATTGACACTTATACAATTTTAAAATATAATTTAATAATTAAATTTCAATTTATTAATTCAAAATTGATGATGTGTAATTTTACCTCATTTATCGTTATATATTATTTAATTATTTACCATTCATACTATTTTTTGAATAATAAAATATATATCCACTTTATAAATGTAAATTGTATTGTAAAAAAATTTGACTCATTATAATAAAATTACAAATAAAATTGAATTAAAATTTTCTTTTAACTAAAATATGTAATATCGAGGGAAAATATTTGTTTGGAAAATATTTTTTTCATCAAAAAATGAGATTATTAATACTTACTTCCAATTATTGACCATCAAATGAATGTAAATTATATATATTTTTATTATAAATAAATATCATTAAAATTTTACTATATATTTCAATAATTTTTATACCTTACATGAAATGATATTTTTTAATAATAGCATAGTTAAAATTAAATAATAATTACCGTATTTTTTCAAATTATTTATTTATCAACTAAGCGTACATTAAGTTTTTTCATTCCATTTTTGTTTAAATAATTAGATTAATATTTGAAATTCATTGTAAAGTTACATAATTTGTTAAATTTAATAATGTATAAAAATAATCATAATACAAAAAATATATATTTTAAAATATAATTTTTAAATTAATAATTATATGTTGTTATCATGTTAACAACTATAAAAAATAAACATGGTGAACTCTGTATTAGAACTAAGGGTTAGTTATGAAATAATAGTACTCATGGTCGGTTATTCTTCTAGAATGTATATCGTAGATATTTCCAATAGATTTAACATCAATAGTAGATGATTATACTCATGTCATACTAATTGATGTTTATCGTGGAACTGGTGGACATAAAATCATATAGATTCTACATATAATTCATGCTATTAAATGTTTTCCAGGATAGGTATAATATATTAAATTATTCATTTTGTTTTTCACTCCATTAAATTTTTTAATATGGATACCCTTATTTAAAATCAATAATTAAATATCTATATAAAGGCAATCACATATTAAATTAGAATAAATGGGTATTTTTGAAAACCATATAATTTATGTGTTTAATCCAAATTTTATTTAATAATAGAAAATAATCAATGAATATATATTATAAATACATGAATTCCTAATAAAAATACATTACAATGGACTATAAATACCTAATGGAGATATAACAACCATATTTCTATTAAACATTACTATATATTGTTTTATGTATTTTTAACAAAAATATATCATGTTATCATTTTTATTTATGAATATTGTCCTCATATTTATAATTATTTTAATTTATTTTACATTTACGACCGATCGTATGATCTCCATTCGTAATTACAATGTTTAATATATATATCTTGATTAATTTTTATTCACTATTTTATTATTCATTTTCTATTTTTATTAATTTTATTTAATTTTAATATTGTGTAATTATAATTGCATTATAAATTTTATCCCTAATGAAATATGGATTATTTCACTATTTTTTACATATAATTTATGTTGTGTAAAACATGAAATTAATTTTAAGATAATCAAAAACATAAAATTTCATATTTAATAAAACCTTATCTTAGTGAATTTTCGACTATTCAATATCATTTTTGAAGCATTAGATCTATTTTAAGAGATTTAAATATTTAAATATTGTATATATAGTATCAGAATATTAATTTTATTATTTTAAATTATATCATGTCATCCTAATTTATTCCATAATTTACATTATATTTATAAAACAATGATTTTTTAGTGTTTAAGGATTAAAAAATAATTATATATTATATAACTCTAATAAATAATTTACTAAATGATTTGTATAAAAATATTTTTAAATGGGATGGAATGTATAAGTAACATCCACCTATGAATCCACTTACATAGGAGTAGAGGATGCTAAATCCTCTATTATTGAATATTAATTATAGGGGTTTACTTAAACTGAATCGTTAAAAAACCTTCTTAAATTGAAAAGTACACATTATTATTCTAACAAACATTGAATTTAAAACCATCTATAATAATTCCATTGGATTACTTTTATGTTGTGTCTAAAATAATTTATCATACAATAATATTCCCCCCACAAAATTATTCTCGACATGTATATTAGATTGTAATTATCCATTTTAAATTTCTAATTCGAGTAATGTTTATCGTTTAGTTATTTATTCAATGTGATGGTATTATTATTATTATTTCCCATAGTAGATGTTTTTAAATCATATAAGGAACTATAATTAATTATTTTAGGATAGTTTATAATCCGATAATTTCATTATATTAGTTTTTAATTATTATCCTTGTTGATGAAATTTTTTATGAGAAACTTTTTGTGATTACTGGAAAATTAATGGTTCCAATATTATTAAATATATAAATATATAAATATTTAAAAACAAAAAAAAATTATTCCAATATTTGTTTCAAATATAATGATTCCCAGTCCATACATGATAGAAATTTGTATCATTTTTCAGGTATTTGTTTAAACCGACACTGTAAGAATGTGCATCAATATATGTGTAAGTATGGCTATATATGTGATTCTTTTTTTATAATATCACTATCAAAAATTACTAATGATTTTATTTAGATGATAATATTGTTGTCAAATTAAGTTGGATAATTTATGAAGAAAGTACATGAAAATGATGTAGTCATATATAAATAAATCAAATTTTATTATAGTTGGTGAGTTTTAGGTAAATTGTTTTGCAGTGGTGAGTTGTTGATAATATCATATACCGAATGACACAAAAAACCATTCAAAAACCAAATTTTAGGATAATTGACATATCTATTTTTAAAACCATTTTTATAATTATATTTGAATAATGGTGAAAAAAATTATATATTTCATTCATGGAGGTTGTAGTCTGCACATATGCTTGAGTTGTGTTTCTATTTTATTAATTTAATGATATGGAAATAAATAATATAATTAAAGAAATATAATAAAATTTAAATATATTATCTAAACCCATTTAATTTAATATCCAAGGAAAATTTTGTTTTGGGGAGGGTGGATAATAAGGATGATTAATGTTTATGTGATTATTATATTGATAATTTGGATTTTTAATTGATGTAATTGATGGAAATAAATAACATGAGCTACATTATTGATTCTAGAAGAAGAAAAACATATATATGGGCCGTCAAAGAATTAAATTCAGTATAATTTTATGATAATTTAGAATTATGGGGGAGGATGTGTTAATGATGATAATAGTCTCCATTTATAGGTGAAAAAGGGACAAATCATGGGATAATAAATTTAAGTATGGGATAATAATGAAATTATATATGAGTTTAGTATACTATGTACTGTAATTTATGTGAGAAATATAGTTTTGTATTTTCAACGTATATTATTTTATAAATATGGTCAAAATATGAAATTGATTAACAAAAAATGGAGCCAAAAGAGATTATGAATTTACACATTTATTTATATTTATTAAATATAATCATTGTTATTATTTTTTCTGTAAAAATAAAATACAACACTGATAAAAAATATTGAAAAGATGAACCCTAATTCTAACTCAATGTGACATAATTCAAATTTTCTATATGTGAAAGTTTTTTATTGTATCAAAACTTATATTGTGTTGAAAACTGTAAAAAATGAGCCTTTTAATAATAAAGTGTCATCAATATCATTTAATATTGAAAAAAATTAAAGAACAGTTTGTAAATTTTTATATATGACAAATCATCATATTATTTTATAAATTTAAAATATAACAATTTATTAATAGAAAATAGAATATTTAGAAAAGTATCATTCTTTGAGAAATATCCATTCTATAATAGTGACTATTATTTACCTTTGTAATTTTATTCCTAAAAATTGAATTGACCATATTTAATAATTTCAAAATTATGATTAAAAATATTCAAATAATTTTATTTTATTTTATTACGTAAGTTAAAAAATCTTTTTTAATATGAAGACACATACTTTTGTTTAAGAAAAAAATATATTTTATTTATTAAATAGACGTTGTTTTAATTTATCTTTTCATATAGTTTGTATAATGTTGTTACATTAATTGATATAGAAACATTTAATGTTTTTTTAATATAATGGTTATGTTAAATGGTTTTATTAAAGTAACACGGTTTCCCATTTAGTTCTTTTTTTATTGAAAGAAATGTTACTCATACTATGTTTAATTTGAGAAATTAATTTATTAAAAAAGTGGCCATTAAAATATCTAATGTTTTTATTTCAATATGTATTTGGAAAACCAATATTTTTTGTAGTGTAATATGGAATTACAACTTTTTGGGATGGTAAAGGATGTTACTACTTCTAATCTATTGGGCCAACATTATTCAATGACTCATAAATGTTTTATGGAAAATAATCAAGTGATGCATTCAATAAATAAAACTATAAAATATGTACCTATGAAATAAGGTGGCCAACACAAGATGGTGGTAATTTTTACTCATCCATCACCTTCAATAGGTATGGATGTACATTTTTTCGGAATATTAAAAATCATCACAATGAGATAAATAGGGGAACAAAGGATGTGTCCCAATCAATATATATAACTATCAATATTATGGTTCTATGGAATGTTAATGAATCTCTATGTAGGAAAACTAGATTGAAAACAAATATTACAAAAACACATATAATATTGAATCTTTTAAGGAATTCAAGGTGAAACGTCATTTTTTTACGGTTCTAGTAAATTTGATGGTATTGACTTGATATCATGTTTTATTGTGTATTTTTTTTTTCATAATCATTTGTATGTGCTAACACAAATTAATTTTAACTGGAAAATATAATGTATTATACTTTTGATAAGGATTACATTTCTTTTATAGATTTTTTGACAGTTGGTCACTAATCCATCAAAATAAGGAAAATGTTATTCCATTTTCAGAATGTTTTGATGAGTCTAATTATCTTTTATAACCTTTTAATGTTAGGTTATGTTATTTTATTATCTCTATATGTTCCAATGGGAGAAATAAAATTTTTGATTATAAAGTTTATACAGTTCATCAATAAAATACAATTTATTTTTCAACAAAGGGTAAGCAAAAACTAATTGATTGAGTGGGATAATCTATTCCAAAACTGGAAAAACTTTTCTAGATGGATGGTTTTTTAATGCTGAAAAACCATTTTCCACAGGCTATTTGGTTAAACTATCCCATGAAGAATATTAGTCAATTTTAATAAACTCTTAATAATTTGAAAACGTGATATATGACCCTTTTGGGATAAATTTTTTGATATAATATCTTATTTTGAATATAAAAATCTTCATTTAATGGTATATTTTATCCTTTAAATATCTATATAAGTTGAATAATATGTATAATTTATTAGATACATGATTGATAGAATGTAATTTCATAAATAATGCACAGTTTAATTTGAACTATTTGACAAACATATGTGTTGTATTTTTACCCAAAAGGAATTTTCGTTAAAAATCATATTATTGAATAGATTAAATTAGATCATGGATTTTAGGTATAAAATTAGCATCGTTAAATATCTAAAGAACCCTTTTTATAAAATCTATATCTAATAAATAGATATTTATAATAGGAATTGATGAATTTATATAATAATAAAAAATTCTACAATGAGAAAAAATGGATTTTCATTGTGGGAGGGATCATCGGTTATTTTAATTTAGCAATTATATCATTCTTGAGCATTTCCATGTTGTAATATGTTTTCATTGCACCATATGTTAGAGGGTTAGGTTATGTTTTCTTATTTTTATTTTTTAAAATATAATATTATAATAATTTCCCAAAAATATATAGAAAACTTCGCGATAAAATGTAATAATATAGAACACACTAATAAGAAGTGATATATCACAATGTTCTTAGTCATACATGTGATTCAATGAAATTAAATATATATATTTAAATCAAAATAATTAATATTCCAACATGTGGGTACATATATTTTAATTTATAAATTTATCTAATGTATTAATAATATTTATGATTAGTAACCATCTAAAGTTATTTTTATAGAACGCAATAATCCATTGGATAATATATGACAAACAATCTCATAAATATTAATAATTTTTATACAAAAAATAATCCATATATAAATAGCCTATATCATTGAATATGGTTGAGATTGTTGTACAAAAAAATTATTTTGAATCATAGAATCCAACCTGTTAATGAATAATATTCATTATGAAAATTTAAAAACTACTATTTATACATAAAGATAATTATTATATCAATTAGGATCTTGTACATATATATAATGATTTAAAATATATACTTATATAATTATTACAATATCTCTTAAATAATCTATATATAAAACATCATTATTACAATATTAAATTGAACATGTCAATATGAATTACTATGAATTTTCAATAAAGATTCTGTATTTTTGAATTTCAAAGATAAATTAATATATCCAATTTTTTTAATTTATATGGATGATTATTTGGCATATCACAGCACTAGGTATGTCCAAACATGTGTGAATATTTACTCACTCAATGGAATATATGTAAAACCATTAACATAAATGAAAAAATTACATCCTAGTTATCTATAACACATTACATGACTGAAAATTTACCTAAACACCCCTTGAATAGAATAGTGTTAATGTGTTATTAATTATTAATATTATTGTATAAATTTTCAAATATGTAAAATTAGATTATGATTGGGTGTTAGTGATTGTTATGAGACAATCATCCAATGTTTACTAGAGATGATATGTATTAACATCTATGTGGTATACAATAGAAATTTTTTACTAAAAACATGTCACCCCTTTCTCTAAATGGATCACTCTGTACCTGTAATATAGAACCTAATCAATGTTATATTAGCATATCATAAAAACGTAGTTCCGTGATTATGGATAATTATGGATAACATTAATTAATTTCATCAATAGGTTACTTTTCCTTTCACTACCATGCATATTTTATTTTAATATTCACCATTATAAGAGTCCTAAAAATAAATATATACATATTATATTATCAAGGATATGAATACAAACATACTATAGGGAAACATTAATTTCCCCTAATGACATACTCATTTACACGACCTCTAATGTAACATGAGTCTAAAATGTTTTCTTGATATTGATAATTTATTTTATTCCATATAATCAATATATAATATTATATAGTGTATATAATCATATTTTAACCTTTATCCCATTATTTTATAAATTCAAATATAACATTTCTAGAATTTCATCATGCAGATAATAAACATTTATGAAAGAAATACAAATAATATTATTTTTTTGAGAATATTATTATTTATCAATTTATAAAATATTTATCCATTAATATAATTTATACCAACAATTCATAACTTAAAAATATCACAAATTATAAAACATGAAATTTACAATCATTGTATTATACATTTTATATTTTGATTCTTTATAATGTATATTTTTAAAATAATCGAATGAATTGAAAATAAAAAATTAGAATATGTTGTGTCTATTAATATTGTAAATCCCTTTGAATAAAATTGTTAATTAGTTTTAAATTATATCAAATAAAATTCACGATGGACATTTTTTGGTGTTTGGGGTGGTGACTATGTCCCAATGACATTATTTTTCGATGTAGTTTTTTTTAGGGATGAAATTGTCTTTTGGGGTAGTCAAGGAATATTTAAGGATGTTAGTGTGTAGTGTCTTGGATCTAGAATGGTTCATGAAACAAACATTATTTTTTCACCATGAATACAATATTATGAAAAACATTATCATACATGAAAAATTTTCTTAAAATAATAATGGCATTTTGATCCTTAATATACCTTTTGGGGGGAAGTGGTTGCGTTGGTTTCAAAATAATCTAGATGGGTGTTCCCCAAAAGTCTCCCAAAGATATCAAGACCCCTCATATTTTATTGGATATTACATAGTGTTGTTATGGGTTGGGAATAATGTGATCAATGTTGGATGCATTTCCCTATGATAGGAACCCTCATTAAATAACCTTACTTAAAGGTATGCTTTTTAATAATTTTTTAAAATTTATTAATAATGGGAGTGTATTTATTAATTACCACATATTCATCCTCCCCTAACCATTGCATATAAAACATGAATTTGGTGCCACATTTGAAACTTCTATATTCCCTTTTATAAAATTTCAGTTCTAATTGATGTTTCATTAATCAAAATCATCTTATTTTTTCATGATTAATGTTTTGGAGGCACTATATTTTTTTGGTACCATCAGTTCACCATATATTAATTCAAATTCATATTTCTAAATATTTTTGGTCGATTTTAGGGATTTGATTTTTTAGGATGGAATGAAATATCTCATATTTTCATGTTTTATTTTGGAATCATTATTTAAGAATATTATACATTGTTATGAAAATTATATATATATATATATATATATATATATATTTTGGTGAGTGAGTTCTCATGATAAATCTTATAATTTTGAATATATTTGGTCAAGTTGAGTATATAAGGATGTAACTAATCCATTATTTTATACAGATGGTTAATATGCCATGGGACTACTAGAGTACCATTGTTTTCTATGTTGTGAGGATGGGGTGTCAAATTTTCTATTATGTTTTTTATGATTTTTTACCCTCATTTAACACTTTGGAAAGCCCTTTTCAGAGCTTGTGGTTATGGGAGATATAATCTATCAATTATAAATGATTTAGTTTTATTTGGATGTTATCAATTTATGACATTGAGGGGTCATATTTTTAGAATAATATTGGACATAATGTTTCATAATGGGACAAATTAGTTTTTAAACACATCCTATGATAAGTGATAAATTATTTAATGGTATTTCTGACCACATTATATGTCAATGTATTGTTGACCATGATAGGATATTTTAACCACATTATTTGTGATAAGGATTTCTCTTGTGATGTTTTTTCATGATTATGAGTTTTAGGGGGACACTTTTTTGGAGGTTTAAGAACTAGGATGATTACATGTAAACATTCTTAAAATAGATGTATTTGTATGGGGCTCAATGTCTGATATGATTTGACATTGTTTCTTATGTGTGAATGTTTGAGTATTCTTCTATGATGTACCAAAGGAATGATTTGACTAAACACTATAGATTTTATTGGATTTGGATATTTATATTTATTTTTTAATTATGTTATATGAATGATAAACGAATTGGATATATGATTTCTGATTTTTTATATAATTTATTGAAAAAAATCATATATATCTACTATAGTTGTTCTAAGGATGTGTTTCTGGAGATGCTCTTGGTTTTATACTCACATCATGAACATTAAACATTGTACATGTAATTATTATTTTGTCAAGTACCCATCCAATGAATTTGAATTAATATTAGGTTACTATGTTGGTGGAGTTGGACAATAAGAGTGGTTATGTCATGTTATACTGGTATCATTTTACCAATTTTTTTTATTTTTTTTTATTTTTATATATCTTGTATTGATCTAAACATTATGGGTATATATGATCGAAAAATACATTATATACTTATATATAAAAATTTTATATCATGGTATGTTATTTAAATTGACCTTTGATGTAGGATTTTAGGAAATATACTTATTGATCATTTATTTATAATAATGATGACTTGTGAATTGTTACTCTTACTAAAGGAATATTCTCAACATTTTATATTTGGTCTCTCCTTGTTACTGGTAATCCATTTTTTGTAAATGGATTTATAAATGATTTATTGTGGTTAATTGATATAAACATGGTGTTTAATGACTGAAAAATAAATTTTTTATAAGTTAACCATTATTTTAAATCAATATTTTAGTCTTATTAATTTGGAAAATTGATATTTAGGAATTAGGTGGGTGGAATGGTTGTGTTTGGTCAACACCATTATATTATACCATTGAGTACTTGTTCGAAATTATTTTTATATTATTGATTATGAAATTATGGATTCATGATGTTCAAAAATTTTATTATGATTTCATATTTTATGGTATTTTCTTATTTTTACTGTGGATAGAGTGCATGGATTAATACAACATTATTTGATATGTTGGTTCTCATATCATAAAATTATTCTCATCTCCTTGAAATTGGATAACATACATTAGATGTTATAAATTATATATTTAGTATTATATTTAATAAAATATTTATTATATACAATTAATTGTAAATATACTTTTATTTATTCATGTTAAATATGACTATTAATTATGTATATATAATGGGGGTAATTACATAGGCCAGGAAAAGGATGGGATTCATTGTTCATCAATATCATGAAGTTTGATCATTGAGTAGTATATCAGGTGGTTTTAGTAGGCATATTTCCATATTAAATATATATATATATATATATAATTTATGATAACAAAAATTATTTTTGGGTATTGTTTTTGAAAATTTTAAAATTATTCATTAATTTTGTCTTGTGGAAGCACCAATGTAATGGATCGATGACGTACCCGAGTATATGATTTTCGATGTTATACTTATAAATGTTTATGTTGTTGAGGACAAAATTGATCATAAGGATAGTCAAATGGGTTAGCTAGTAGAGACACATAATCCAATAGATATTCACATTATACTAATGGGATATAAAGGGTTATATTAGGCTATACTATCCAAGATTGATTTATATCAATAATCTAGATAAATAATCCATTAAATATTCTAGTATGTGTGGTCATCAGGATGTTTATTATAGAATTTGTTTTTTAAAGGGTGTATTAAGGCAACTAGAATCACTTAATTAGTATGTGAATATGGTGAACTATATACATTAGTGATGATCTATGAAATGGTAAAGAGTTAATTTTCATTATTGTGATAATTTATATTTGAAAAAAAATTCCCTCAAGGAGATATTATTCAGGATGTTATTCAATAATTTTTAATGCTTGAGTGGTTGTTAGTATAAGGACCTGGCCTTAAGCATTACATTATATTGAATTAAATGAATAATTCACATTGAGGATCTTTTCAGGTTTATAGTTTTATAGAAATAAGACATAACTATTACATCTCAAAAGATTACAAGTTATAAATATCTACATAGTTTCCATTCTTTTCATAATATAAAAACTCTTGAAAAAAAGAGTCATGTCTAGTTCAATGTTGTAGACAACATGACTTTACCTTGATCCCATCATTGACCTTATTCATCTTTAAGTCATGTGAAAACATTTCAAAACTTGGGATGAGCATAAAAAGCTCAGAAAGGGTTATAAAACAAATAATGAATACATTAGTTCATAAATACATACAAAACATGAACACTTTTACTTACCTAATGAAATCATAAGATTTATGAAAGACAAATAGAAATCATAAATTATAAATGTTACTTGTGGCATTCATATCATACTTACATTGTAACTATCACAGCTATATAGGGAGTTACTTTGGAATACCCATCATAGTATATTCCCTAAATCTCTTAGAGGAAACATTCATGTTTACCTCTGTCATGTTACCCAATGCATTGGAGAGCTATCTCATGCTCACCCTCCCTAGGTTTATCACGAAACCACCCGTATACGTAAATAATTCCCAAGAACCATATCCTGATCTTATCACATAACATAAGCATAAAAGAAAGATAAAATTTCCACATTGCAATAATAAAATATCATTTCAAGATATTGAAATAATAAATCAATTCTCAAAATCATTTTTAATAACAAAAATATGTAAAAATAGTATATGGTATTTATTTTTCCTTTTAAAAAACATTCTGGCTTGTTAAGGAAGCCAAAGATCAAATAATAATCGCGGTGGAAAAAAGGTCGTTGTCACCGCTTACATTTAAAAAAACATCCCTTTTTGTCGTTTAGTAAAAATCCGCGTATAAAATGATTCCCTTTGAGTAAAATGAAAAGTCAATGGGTTTTATACACCTTATAAAATAAATTCGTGTATAAAACTAAAATTGCAATAATGAAAGGATATTGACACGAAGTCCCATACCTCACTTCCGACATGACTCTATCATTATTTAATATCTTGAATAATAAACATATGTTAATTTATAATTTTATAAGAAACTTTTTACAAGTTTATTATTCCCTTTATTTAACTTATTACCATGTTATAAACATTATGCAATCATTTAAGTTGATAACGTTCATTTTTTTGATATTTGGTACTTGAGTCAAAATGAACAACATATATTTACAAGTTGTCCATGTGGTCAAAGGTTAATTATATCCAGAATGATGTTAATTATTTGTATATCATTTATATCATATATATCTTGTATATACATGTTTTTATAATAGTACATAACATTTAGAGGTAAGAAATGAAATGCACTGTTCATGGAGACGGTAAGTCGTACGTACGCATGAACGCTACTTTCATTACTATTTCTTATTTTAATGGAAATAAAACATAATTATACATAGGTATATTATAATTACATTAAAATATCATATATAATATCCTTAATTCTATCCATTATACATCCTATATAAGGCATTAATAAGTCACATCACTTTAAGGGGGTGGTAGTCTGCACTTCCTCAAATTAGATTATCGTAATTACCCATTATGGAAACCATAAAGTCATGATATAATTGGGAAGTACAGAAGCATAAGGAAATAATAAAAATAATATATATCATATAAAAATACAGTTCCATCATAATGTCCCCCATGAGAGGTGGTAAGATGTAATTGAACAATCATCGTTTTGTGAGGCGTTAGTTTTCCATCCACAGAAACAATAAGTTCTTCATCCATTAGATGGATTTTTGTGTAAGTGTAGTTCAAATATTTCTCATAAAAACATACTAGTATACTGAGGATTCCGGTTTTGTTAGAAAATAAAGGAAATAAAAAGAGTTTAGGGGTTGGAGAAGTAAAATAAAATAAAATAATTTAAGAGAAATTGTTACCTTTAATTTGGGTAAATTCCTTTGGATTGAACCCAAATGACTTCTTGAAGGGCCTTATACATAATTTAAGGCTTCTAAGAATAGGAGAGGGATGTAGGGTGTGTAATATGTTAATGTTTGGATGAGCCAAAAGGCCTGAGAGTTGTGAGGAATTTGTTAGAAGTGGTCTCCTTTTATAAGGGAGAGGAAGGGTTCTTTAGGAAAGTCTGAAAATATTATTTTATAATATAATGATATTTGGTTTCTAATGGTCAAAAAATCATTAAGGTCTAAGATAAGAAGACTATTATTAGAAATAAAATCATCCAACTAGAATTGGACATGTTTTGGATAATAATTTAATCATTATAGTCTTATTTATTTAAATCATTTATCAATGAGGTAAATACTATGTCATTATTGTGTCATAAATAATTTAATTTATTTGAAGTCTAAAATTTAAAAAAAAACTACCATGATGTAATAAATCATTTTACCTTTACAAATAATATTTATAGTCGAAAATAGGATTTATATAACTCCATATAAAAATTAATTACTAAACTATGTTTGTTTATGTCTATTTTTTCCTTTACTTTAAATAAATTGATCTAAATTGTCATTTTCACTACCAAGTGGATAAATGGTGTCCCAAAAAAGATCCATAGATGACCATGGTCGTTAATGACTCAACCAATAAGTATAGGAATAGTTTTAAGGTAATTTTGAACTATTATAATATTATTTTAACCATGAATTACCTTATTTACCTTTAACCGCGGTAAATAAATGTCAAAAGATACTATTCACCAAAAATTATTTTCATCTTAATGAACCAAATTTTACTTATTGATAACAACCATGTATGTCAGATCTTTGAAATTAAATTCGCAGAAGTGGTAAAATTTCCTTTAAATGAAAAATTCAGTTTTTTTAACTACCACTAAGTGGTGTCACTATTCATCAAAAATTGATGTTTTACTAAAAAATACCAAAAATTCATCCTAATAATTATTTGATATTCATAATTCAAAAATGATATCTATTTTTAAAAATTAAAAACATATAAGTGGCATTAATTAATTTTAAAATTAGTTCATGTTGTTAAAACAAATAGCCTGTTTTAATGAACAATAACTATCAAAATAGTGATACTTGCTTATGTCCAATTTCAAAGTGAAATTACTTAGAATGACCAACATTGGATCAAATGGTAAAAATATATTTTAATTTTACTTTAAAACCAATTAAAAGATAATTTATCCATATAAATAAAATAGATTAAAAGGCACTTTGGAATTAAAATACAATATTTTTCACTATTCATTAAAAAATGAACTTATCAGACAAATTCCCAAGAAAATTACCCAAAGTAAAATTTGATGTCCCCATTCTAAAGAAAGATTATATATGGTCAATTAAAGGATATAAAGATGACCAAAACTTGATTTAATGTGGGTTTTCACTTAAAAGGTGCTAAATCAGCCATTTAATGAAAATTATGCTTAAAATTAGATTCATTCACATTTTAAGCCTCTAACTTTTATGAGATAAAAATAAATACATCTAAAAAACATTTATAATAGTATTGTATTTTCATTCATTCATTATTTCCACTATAATGTCTAGGAGTTAAATACCATTTAAAATAATAATATTATATTATTAGTGTGCAACGTAAGATTCCAAAGAAACTCGTTGTTGCGTATCGGGTACGCTATCAAACATAGAAACCCTTTTAATGTAAAATTAATATTTAATTCACAAATATTAATAAATATGAAATATGTCTTATTCTTTATTTACATGAGATGTTACATCCTTCCACCCTTTTCAGAATTGCTTCCTCGCAATTGTTAATCACTTATCAAAATAAGTGGGGGTATTTATCCCTCATAGATATTTCAAATTCAAACGTTGCCTCTTTAATCATATGGTTTTTCCACAAAACCATTACCTGGTCAATTACCTTATTCCGAAAAAATTTCTCCCAGTGGTCAAGAATTTGGACTGGTTGTTCTTCATAAGAGAGGTTCTCTTCCAACTGAACTGCCTCTAGGCTCAAAACATGAGATGGATCTAGAAAATACATTATCAATATCGAAACATGAAAAACATTTTGTACCCGGGATAAACATGGAGGTACAACCACTCTATACACAACTGATCCAACATTCTCCAAAATTTCATATGTTCCAATGAACCTCGGACTCAACTTTACCTTCTTACCAACACTCATCACACTTTTCCATGGAGAAACTTTAAGAAATACATGATCACCTGCCTCAAAGGAAAGATCCTTCCTACGGTTATCTGCAAAGCTTTTCTCTCTGCTCTGAGCTGTTCTCATGTGCTTCTGAATCAACTAAAATTTCTCTGATGTCTCTTCTAAAATTTTTGGTCCCATCAGTTTCCTTTCACCTACTTCGTCCCAAAAATATAGAGTTCGACAATACTTTCCATATAATGCCCCAAATGGAGCCATCTGTATACTAGAATGAAAAATATTATTATATGAAAATTTAACCAAAGAAATGTGTTGGTCCCAACTTCCCTGATAATCCATCGAGAAAGAACGTACCATATCCTCCGAGGGATGAATTGTTCATTCTGACTTCCAATCTTATTGAGGCTGAAAAGCTATAGTAAAGTTTAATTCAGTACCCAATGACTCCTGAAGGCCTTTCCAAAAGTTAGAAGTGAACCTGGTATCATGATCATATACAATTGAGAGGGGAAATCCATGAAACCTGACTATCTCTTTAATATACAACCGATCAAGTTGATCTAGAGACAAAATATCTCTAATAGGAAGGAAATGAGAAGATTTATTCAATCGATCAACTATAACCCAGATTGCATTATTACCTTGAGATGTGTTTGGTAATCCCATAACAAATTCCATGGATTAATTTTCCCATTTCCACTCTAACACCGGTAGAGTATGAAGCATTCATTTCGGTAACTATCACTCTACTTTAACCTAATAACAAGTCAAACAATTCATAGTAAAATCAGAAATATCTATTTTCATTCCATCCCACCAGTAATACTCCAGAAGATCTATGTACATCTTAGTACTACCAGGATGAACTGAAAACGGAGAACTATAAACTTCACGTAACAACTCATTCTTCAACTATGAATCACAGGGTACACATAATCTCTTCCCAAATATCAAAACACAATAATAATCATTGTTAAATTCAGGAAACTAACCCTTCTGAACCAACTCTACCTTTTTCTGCAACTCACTATCTTCTTTCTGTTCTTCCTTCATTCTTCCTGATAGAGATGATTTTACTGACACCTGAAACAAAACAGAATAATTTCCTGCAACAACAACTTCTATTCCAAAGTTCATCAAATCAAAAAACAAAGGATCTCGTTCCAAATGTAGCATGGCTAATGAGACATTAATTTTTAGACTCAATACATCAGCCACTTTATTTACTTTTCCCATATGGTAATGGATCGTGAAATCTTAATCCTTGATTAATTCCAACCATCTCCTCTGTCACATTTTCAATTTTTTCAGAGTGAATATATACATCAAACTTTTGTGATCAGTATATATTTAACACTTCACTCTATACAAATGATGCCTCCAAATTTTTAAAGCTAAAACAACTGCAGCTAATTCCAAATCAGGTGTAGGGTAATTTAACTCATGTGGATTCAACTAACGTCAAGCATAAGCAATTAACTGATCATTTTTTATTAGGACACAACCAAGTCCTTTCAACGAAGGATCACTATAGATAAGAAACTCACCATTTCTGGAAGGTAGTGCCAAAAATGAAACATTCACCAATCTTCTTTTCAATTCATAAAAACAATCATCACATTATTTTGTCTAGATGAATAGAACACCTTTTCGAGTTAACATAATCTTTCGACTAGATAACCATGAAACATTGTCAACAAACATCCGGTAATAACTTTTCAAACCAAGAAAACTACATATCTCTGTTATATTTGTGGGTTTGGCCATTCATCAACAACTTTTGTTTTAGCAGGATCAACAGTTATGCCATTTTTTGAAACAATGTGACTATGGAAAGAGATTTGGTGTAACCAAAACTCACACTTCCTGAATTTCCCATAAAGTTTCTTTTCTTTTAAGGTTTTCAATACAACCCTTAAATGAAGTTCATGTTCGACTTTACTTTTGGAAAAAAAAATATCATCAATGAACACAACCACAAACTTATCAAACAACTCACAAAAAATTCTATTCATAAGAACCATGAATACGACAAGTGAATTGGTTAACCCAAAAGGCATAACTAAAAATTCATAATGGTTGTATCTAGTAAAAACCCCCGTCTTTGGAATGTCATATTCCTTTACATTCAACCGATTGTACCCCAACCTCAAGTCAATCTTCGAAAAATACTGAGCTCCCTGGATCTGATCAAACAAATCATCAATATGAGGAAAAGGATACTTATTCTTAACAGTGATGTTATTCAATGCACTATAATCAATGAAAAGTCTCATTGAACCATATTTCTTTTTAACAAACAAGACAAGAGAACACCATGGTGACATGCTAGGTCGAATGAACCCTTTATCTCCAATAATTGCTTCTTTAACTCTAAAAGTTCAATTTGAGCCATTCGATAAGGGGTTTTTGAAATTGGCTTTGCATCAGGAACTATGTCAACAATAAATTAAACTTCCTGATTAGGAATAATACAATGCTACTCATCAGGAAAAACATCAAGGTACTCGTTTATGACTGGCACATCATTAATCTGAACAGTTCCTTTGTTTTCAAAAATATGTTCAAGGTAAAATTCATTTCCATATTTTACTAGTCTCTTAGCTTCCTGATATGTTATCAACAACAAGGGTTTATTTTTGTATACAAACTGAAAATTATTCTGAAATGAAACCTCTTTAGCTATGCAATAAATTTTAGCATGATAAACAGAAATCCAATCCATGCCCATAATAACATCGAACACTACTAGAGGGAAAAAATTAGGTTTGCAGGTACAATCATTCAACACACAAGGACAAGAATGTTATTTTTTTTCTTTTTGTCTCAACATTTACTCCATGTGTTTTTACTATAAGATCAATATTAATATCATGATATGTAATTACCAATTTACTAAAAAACATCTCTGAAATGGAAGAATGTGTAGACCCTGAATCAAACAACACATTGGCATAATCTGAACAAACAAACAATGTACCTGATACTACTTCGTTTGATGGACCAACAACTGCTGAAGTAATTGAAAAGGATTTCTCCACCCCTTTCTTCTTGTACTCCAGATTCTTGCCTTCGTTTGAGTTCATTGTTGGACACTCATTTGCATAATGACACATTTCATTTCTCTTAAAACATTTTACTGACTGTAAATCAGATTTCATCATACCATTACCCTGATCTTTTTCAGTGCAATTACGAGCCTTATGTCCCAATTTACCACATCGATAGCACATACCATAATTCAAAATACATTCCCCATCATTCTTTTTACCATAATTTCCACAATCTTTAAACTTAAGTTTCTTACCATCAGACGTTTTTGAAGAGTTCTTCCCTTTCGCCTGCCACCTAGACCTCTTATTCTGTTGTTTGTCAAAGAATACCTGATCATCAAACTCCATTTACATCTTCTCCACACAACAAATAAGTTTTTAATAACTTTTGAACTCACGAGAAGTTAAAGCCATTCGATAGGTTGGATTTAATCCTTAGTAAAAATGTTTGATTTTACTCTCAATATATCATATGAAATTTGGAGAAAACCTTGCCAGTGGAGTGAAGTTTCCTTCATAAGTAGCCACTGAGTCATCATCCTGCCTCAATTCCAGGAATTTTTTTCCATCCTAAGATGAACCACCGTAGGAAAATATTTCTCAGGAAACATACCTTTTAATTCATCCCAATAGAGAGAATCAATCTCCTCACTATCCCTGATATTTTTCACCATCGACCACCACTGATCAGATTCACCTTCATAACTATAAACTGCAAGACTAACCTTTTGATGTTCTGAAAATCCAATGACATAAAAAATATTCTCTAGTTCTTCAATCCATATTTCAGAAAGAATAGGGTTAGTTGATCCTCTGAATGATGGGGGATGTTGCCTAATGAAATGCCCCACTACTGACATGTTCCTCTGTGGTTGATCTGGCTGATCTCGTACATGGATACCACCACTGTTTGTTGCCTGACTCAACTGTGCCATCACTGCAAGAAACTGTTCAGTTACAATTCTGACCATCTCAAGTTTCTAATTTGGAGGGTTTTCTTCCTCATGATGTCATCCCAACATAGCTTCCCTATTTCGTCTGCGGAAAACCATTCTGAACAAAGATATATCTTAGGTGAAGAAACATGGTAATCTATAAATTCTATATGATTTAAATATTAACATAAATTACATTATGGACATTCATTTAAAGACACCCTAACTCCTGAAGTTATCTAAACCAACCTCTGATATCAACTATAAGGACCCGGCCATAAACATTACATAATATTGAGTTAAATGAAAAATTCACATTGAGGATCCTTTTAGGTTTAGAGTTTTAGATAATTAGGACATAACTATTACAACTCAAAAGAGTACAAGGTATACATATGTACATTGTTTCCATTTTATTCATAAAATAAAAAATCATGAAAAAAAAGAGTCATGTCTAGTTCCATGTTTTAGACAGCATGACTTTTCCTTGATCCCATCCTTGACTTTATTCATCTTCAAGTCATGTGAAACCATTTCAAAACATGGGATGAGCATAAAAAGCTCAGTAAGGGTTATAAACCAATGAATGAAAACATTTGTTCATAAATACATACAAAACATGAACTCTTTTACTTACCTCATGAAATCATATGATTTATGAAAGACAAATAGAAATCATAAATCAAAAAGGTAACTTGTGTCATCTATATCATACTTACATTGTAACTATCATAACTACATAGGGACTTACTTTGGAATACACATCACAATATATTCAGTAAATATCATAGGAGAAACATTCACGTTTACCTCCGTCATGTTACCCATTAAATTGGAGTGCTATCTCGGGCTCACCCGCCCTAGGTTTTTCGCGGAACCACCTGTATATATAAATAATTCTCAAGAACCATATCATGATCATAACACATAACATAAGCATAAAGGAAATATAACATTTCCACATTGCAATAATAACATATCATTTCAAGATATTGAAATAATAAATCGATTCTCAAAATCATTTTCTGTACCAAAATATGTAAAAAGAGTATATGGCATTTATTATTCCTTTTAAAAAACATTATGGCTTGTTAAGGAATCCAAAGATCCAATAATACTCTCGGCGGCGGAAAGGTCATTGTCACCGCTTACATTAAAAAAACATTCCTTTTTTCCGTTCATTAAAACGCTTCGTATAAAAATATTCCCTTTGAATAAAATGAAATCTCAAAGGTTTTTATACACCATATAAAATAAATTCGTGTATAAAATAAAAAATGCCTCAATGAAAGGAGATTGAGACGAAGTCCCTTACCTCACGTCTGACTTGACTCGATCGTTCTTTAATCTCCTGAATAATAAACTAAAGATAATTTATACTTGTTTAAGAACCTTTACAGGGTTATTATTCCTTTTATATCACTTATTAACATGTTATAAACATTATTCAATCATTTAAGTTTATAACGTTCATTTTGTCGATATTTGGTACTTGAGTAAAAATAAACAACTTATATTTACAAGTTTCCCATGTGGTCAAAGGTTAATTATATCCAGAATGATATTCATGATTTTGATATCATATAAATCATATATATCCAGTATATACATGTTTTTATAATAGTACATAACATTTAGAGGTATGAAATGAAATGCACCGTTCATGGAGACGGTAAGCCGTACGTACGCGTGAACGCTACTTTCATTTATATTTCTTATTTTAATGGAAATAAAACATAATTATACATAGTTATATTTTAAATACAGTAAAATATCATGAAAAATATCATTAATTATATCCATTATAAATCCCACATAAGGAATTAACGAGTCACAACACTTTGAGGGGGCGATAGTCCGTACTTTCAAAAATGAGATTATTGTAATTACCCACTATGGAAACCATAACGGCATGATATAATTGGGAAGTAAAGAATAATAAGGAAATAATAAACATTATATATATCATATATAAATATAGTGTCATCATAATGGACACCATGAGATGTGGTAAGATGTAATTGAACAATCATCATTTTTTGAGGCGTTAGTTTTCCATCCACAGTAACATTGTGTTCTTAATCCATTAGATGGATTTGTGTGTAAGTGTAGTTCTAATAATTCTCATAAAAACATCCTAGTATATTTAGGATACCGGTTATGTTACAAAATAAATGTAATAAAAATATTTTAGGGGTTGTAGAAGTAAAATAAAAGAAACCAATTTAAGAGAAAATGTTTCCTTTAATTTGGGTAACTTCCATTGGTTTGAACCAAAAGGACTTCTTGAGGGGCCTTCTACTTAAGGTAAGGTTTCTAGGAAGATGAGAGAGATGTAGGGAGTGTATGTTTTCAGAGTTTGATGAGCCTAATGGCTTGATAGGTGTGAGGAATTGGTTAGAAGTGGTCTCCTTTTATAAGTGAGTGGAGGGGCTCTTTAAGAAAGTGTGATAATATTATTTTATAATATAATTATATTCAGTTTATAATGGTCCGAATATCATGAAGTTAGAATATAAGATGACTCATATTCAAAATAAAATCATCTAATATGAATTGGACGTGTTTTGGATAATAATTTAATCATTATAATCTTATTTATTTAAATCATTTATTAATGAGGTAAATACTACATCATTATTGTGTCAAAAATAATTTAATTTATGTGATGACTAAAAATTATAAAAAAACTACCATGATGTAGGAAATATTTTTATTTTTTAAAATAATATTTATAGTCGAAAATATGACTTATATAACACCATATAAAAATTAATTACTAAACGATTTTTGTTTATCTTTATTTTTCCTTTACATTAAATTAATTGATCTAAATTGTCATTTTCACTCCCAAGTAGATCAATGGGGTTCCAAAATAAACAAAAAGATTCACAAGGTCATTAATGACTCAACCAATAAGGTTAGGACTGGTGTTAAGATAATTTTAAATTATTATAATATTCTTTTAACCATGAATTACCTTATTTACCGTTAACCGCGGTAAATAAAAGTCAAAAGTTACTGTTCACAAAAAATTATTTTCATCTTAATGGACCACATTTTTCTTCATGAAAAATACCACGTATGTCGGATTTTTGAAATTCAATTCACATAAGTTGTAAAATTTCATTTAAATGAAAAATTCAGTTTTTTAACTACCACTAAGTTGTGTCAATATTCATCAAAAATTGATGTTTTTCGGAAAAATACCAATAATTCAGCCTAAGCATTATTTGATATTACGAATTCAAAATTGATGTCTATTTTTTAAAATTCAAAACATATAATATTCATTAATTAATTTTAAAATTAATTCCCTTTGTTAAAACAAATAGCGTATTTTTAAGAAACATTAACTATCAAAAGATTAATACTTGTTTATGTCTAATTTCAAAGTGAAATTACTTATAATGACAAAAATTGGATCAAATGGTAAAAATATATTTTAATTTTACTTTAAAACAAATTAAAAGATAATCTAACCATATAAATAAATTATATTAAAATGCCCTTTTGAATTAAAATACAATATTTTTCACTATTCATTAAAAATGAACTTTATCGAAAAAATTCCAAAAAAAATTACCCAATTTAAAATTTGATGTCCCCATTCTAAATAAGGATTATATTTGGTCAATTAGAAAATATAAAGATGTTAAAAACTTTATTTAATGAGGGTTCTTCATTAAAAGGCGGTAAATTGGCCTTTTATTTTAAATTATGCTTAAAATTAGATTCATTCACATTTTAAGACTATAACATTGATTAGATAAAAGTAAATACAACTAAAAAACAAGTATAATCATATTTTAGTTAGTTTCGTTCATTCCGTCCACTACTATGGCTAGGAGTTAACTACCATTTAAAATAATTATTTTATTTTATTAGTGTGCAACTTATGATTCCAAAGAAACTCGTTGTTGCGTATCAGGTACGCTATCGAACGTAGAAACCCTTTTAAAATAAAATTAATATTTAATTCAAAAGTATTAATAAATATAAAATATGTCTTATTCTTCATTTACTTTGGATGTTATAGTTTGATTTTACATAGATGATGTAATAGATAATGTTTCTGATGATATACAAAAAACATGTTATCATGATTTTATGTATTTCTCTATTTTGAGGAATATTGAATCCAATAATGATTGTAATGACCCTGACATAGCCCTGAGCTGATGCCTTTCATAATTACATTAGAATATATTCGTTATTAAAATCACAAAGGACAAAACAATTTAGAATTCTTGTAATACCAAATTTTAGGCATGATACACATTTTACATTAAGAATAAAAAAATAAAACATATTACATAACAAAACAAATATAGTGCATCCTTGAATATCCTTCCAGGTGTTTGTATTCATATCCTTGGGAATGGATGGAAAATTAGGGTGAGCACAAATTCTCAGTAAGGGTTGAGTACAGTATAAGATATGATGAATCAATAAGCATAATAAATATATAGATGTAAAAAACTAAACACGCATTCCACTTAAATAAATAAAAATGAAATTAACAATATTTCATTGTAAACATTTGTAAACACAATATATTTAAACAATTGACTAAAAATGAAATTCATAGATAGATTTTATCATAGTGAAAATCTCATGGGTAATAGTAACTAAAATAATAAATAATGAATATGAAATATTTTTTGATATAATGTCTGAGTCACATGAAAACTGATACCTATCCGGACCCGTCCCCCAGGGCCTATGTCTTGACAACCCCAAACCCACCATCCACAGGCCAGGGGCTGGAATCTTGCACAAAAAATGCATATCCCTAATATGGGAACGAATTTCCTTTTTACCGTACATACACACAGTTCAAGAACACAACAAGAATAAACTACACAGGATAGAATGCAACTAGATATAACTACAAAGTGAACTGTTTCAGTAAAAAGAGTTTTGAATGTAATGGGGATGAGATACAATCCCATATTAAAATGTACAAGTAAAAATAAAAAAGTAAAAATACAACAGAAAGGTACAAAACAGCTCGTGGATCACCACCAAAGATCCTACCTGATGGGTAGGTACAGCTCATGTCCAATAGTCCATGCGTCGCGTCAGACCAAATGGTCAAGCTCAAAAAACCATCTAGTCCTAGCTCCAAGCACTGTCCAGTCCTAGCTCCCTGAACCTTGATCAACATTGTACATTATCTGCACAAGTCATAATAAGGTGTGGGTGATGCCTATGCGGGATTGAGTGTAACGATACTCAGAAGGGACCCAGAGAACCACATAGGTCTCCTAGAGTTGCACAAAGGAAAAACCAAATATCACGAAGCAATAGAAATCAACTCTAATTTGGTATTTTCCAATACATATACCTAATTTATCAAGATATAAAAATTTTACCCAAGTGGGAAGAAACCCAAAATAGGTAACACCCCGAAGGTAGAAGTACCACATAGGTAACACCACAAAGGTATAAGTTCTGCACCAGTAACACCACGACGATAGTAGTACAACACAGGTAATTCCACGAAGATAGAAGTACCACACAACTAATACCAATAAGATACCACCAAAAAGGTTGATGTACCACACTGGTAACACCATGAATGTAAAATTACCACACAAGTAACACCACAAAGATTGCTTACCACATGGGTATAGTACCACGTAACGTAACCTCAATCAAAAGGACAAAGTAAGGATATATCACAAAGAGTATCATCTCAAACCATATATCAGTGAATTATTGAAGTACATATGAGTAGTCGTGAAGCTAGACCATCTTATTAAATCAAGAGCCATAGCTTTTAACCATAAGGAGTTTGACCCACACAGGATCGATAAGTACTAACCCTCGCAATAATCCACACAGTATCCGACCCACCCAGATTCGATAGGTAACAAACCCCCACTAACCCACACAGGATCTAACCCACATAAGATTGGTATGGTCAGTCCAGCACAATATCGATGAGTGTTGACCCATACAATATATGATCTACTTAGGATCTATATGCGTTGAATGACATAGGATTACTAAGCACTAACACACATATGATCTGACCCGTATAAGATTGCTGAGGGCTGAACTCCACATGATCTACCTCCAACCACCGCCTCATGGCCAGCCACTAGATTCCTTGAACCTGGTGCATTTGAGTTCCATAGAATTTAAACTCGAGCTATCAGATGTACCTCGACCATAAATAAGCTCCACAAAGAATTAACCCAATAGACCGCCATGTCGTAAAGGATCCAACACGAAAGAAAGCGCGTCAATCAGATGCTTGGTCTGTGAGTTATAAGTTATTTAGCTCCAGGGGCTCGGTTGGATTTGGGTTGATTCAACACAGTAGTACTCAAACTATCTCCAAAAATCAATAGGTGTAAACCAAAAGTACAGTCTCGATCCAAGGATCCCAACACTGCAGATGGCTTGTCAAACAGACGTCTGGTTCTCATGATATGGCCCTTTAGGTAATTCTGGGCCTTGTGGGGACCAGGTTTGTTACCACTCGGTCGGACTGACCTTGCCCAACCAGGTCGGGGCTCGGCCATGGCTGACTCAGCCCAGTAGGGCCGAGGTCTGGCCAGAGACACAATGGGGGCTGCCCAACCAGAATTTGGCAGCCCACAAAGGGGAAATGGCCCATCGAGGCTCGGGCCCGGTTCGAGGGCGGTGGCCCATTCGACGACGGAGGCCCAGTTGAGGGTGGCTGACTGGTCAAGGGAAGACCCTATCCGAGGGAATCATCCCAGTCAACGTAGGTGGCCCGGTCGACGGTGGAGGCCTGTTTGAGGGCGGCGTATGGGGGAGTGCGGCAGCCAGACGAGGGGGCGACAGGACCGAGGGTAGCGACTTGGTTGGCAGCATAGATTGGTCTGATAAGGGGGGGGGGGGGGGGGGGTTGTAAACCACCCCCCAGTCTCTAAGAGTTCATTCAGTTGGAGATGTGGTGGCGCCGCGATGGTACCACTCGAACGCTACGGATCCCACTGGAGGCCAGTTTGACCTCCGCCTCAGCTTCGTCCATAGCTTTCATTCACCATCAGTATAGCGGTCACAGTGCCTCCCTTCCCATGGTTGTCCGTCATGCCAACCGCCTCCTCCATTCCCTGTGGCCGACAAGCTGCGACCCATCTACTGCATCTCGCAATGAATTGCTCATGGTCTTCAATGTGGCACATGAAAAGCATGATAGAAGAGCTTTTGGTCTGGGTTTAATAGGAATACGCCCTCCACATTATCTCTTAATATGAAGGATGTTAAGGGAGTTAAATAAAAATTTTAATTGAACCCATGAATAACCCCAAAAAGATACCCGACATCAACCTCCCACAAAGACGAATGAATCGTGAGTCAACCAATCAGTAAGTTGACCCATGTACTTCATGTAATTTGATGACTAGGGAAGGAGATTAAAAAAATACTCAAACAAACTAACCACTACCTCAACATGTTGTATAACTGTCCGCGCTTGATGGGGTATCGTGTTGTTCGATCATGCTACCATCTCCCAAAGATGCCACTCACATATCGACCCACTGTTTCGGTGTCGTCTGTCACCTCCCGCAAGGTGGGATTAATTTTCCTAGGGTTCAGTATTGTGGTGTTCTTTTATCACTTCCCAGCTTGGTGAAGCAATGCTCACACCTCTCACCAATCTCCATATAAATAAGAGTGGGTGATGGTGTGAAACATTCTTGGTATTAATGGATTCCCATTAATTAGGAACCTTCCAAATTCCCCAATGGTGTAGTTACATAGAATTGAAAGTTCAAACCATTTATTGGCTTGACAGGTCACTGGTCCCACGTTGTCTCTTGTCCGTAGGAGGAAAGGAATGAAAATAAAATAAAAAATTTATATTATTTATTTCTTTTAAAAATTCCCAAAACATAAATTTTTCCCTAGACCTAGTGTTGTCAAATTGAACTCTTCCTTATGAGAATACTTGTGTTGTATATTCAACAATGTCCTCGAATTTTTAATCTGAGAACCGATTCAAAAGTTATAAAACGCCACTCATTCTTTACTAAACGTACCCGAAAAAATGTTCAAAAAATTATTAACAGCCACCCTCGACCCATGAATTTTGAGGATATGCTCTACCTAAGTGAAACATGCCCTAACAAACTCAACAGTACTCATAGAATTCCAAACTGAGTAACCGTTTCACTATTATTGATTTTACAATAAAATAATTTCCACTTAATTATTTTATTTAGATAAAAAATAACTTTAAATGGTGTCCCGCACAAGTCAATGTTATTATCTAACTAAAGAGATAATTCCATCATGAGTTTAGCCGTGGTCTCATATTTTTAATCTGAGTTAACATTCGTGAGTGATTAGAAATTTGAAAAATAAAATAATTTTATGTAACTATTTTATTTACTGTTATTCCATATTTGGGTTTTCTCACAGCAGGCCTACACCGACTAATCATAAGTTGTGCCAAGGTTAATCCCGCCATCTTGAGCACAATTATGCAATCAGATTTTTTATCCGATCAAGCGTTTAAGAGTTATTCCAATTTCCTAGGAAAATAGTTTAAACATGCTAATTAACAATTATCCAAATTTTTACTGATCATTATGGGAACTCTGAACCTTGGAATCATGCTCCATTAGATTTCGCTGTCTCAAAATATTTACATATAATTAAGAAAATTAATACAGAATTTCTGGGACATTATATTCTCCCCACCTTAGGGATTTAGGTCCCCGATATCCACCACATAAACTAAGGAATCAAATGGGGGTATTGAGCAGGGATCAGAGCCTCCCACTCCCATGTTCTCTCTTAGAGGTTCCTGGGATACCAGTGAATGCGCACTAGAGGTATCCACCACCCACAAAGGACCCACTCCTATCGATCCTAAATCAATACAGGAACCTCCATAAATGTCACCCCATAGTCTATGTCCAGCTCTCCATGGTCAATTACTTGATAATGTTCATTAAGGTATCTACTCAATTGGGATACATGGAAGACATCATGTACCCACTCCAACTGTGGTGGTAGTGCCAAATATATGCCACCTCACCAATCCAATGATTTATCAAAAATAGTCTGATTAATCTCGGGGATAACATGGTACCTCAGCCTAATCATCGTAATATCCATAGAGGAGAGACTCACAAGAATATTTAGTCCCCCTCCTAGAACACCAAGTGTCACTGTATCCTGTCGATATAAGACTTCTGCCAACTCTATGCAGTCTTCACTTGCTATCAAGTGAGAAATCATGATACAAATATTTCCACTGCTTTCAGTATTCCTGACCACCAGTACTGACACCGGAGGTCTTGGAACATATTCACCACACTAGGATATACATCTAGAGGGGATGTATGTAACTCCTTCAACACCTCCTCTCAAAGCACCATGGGTACCATGGTACATCCTCTAAACTGGATGATGTTCTCCCATCCTTCAGAAAAATCCATCAGGTGTCTGCCTTGAGGATATCTAAGCATGTCGAGCCTCACAACCATTGCCCTCAGCCTGTGTGTCCCTGACTTGCTGAAGTAGTGGGGGAGTAACTGTCATACAATAGAGGTAATAAGATTCATCTCTATCATTGATTGACATCTGTAGCACAACTAGCTACTCTGACGCCTCACTCCGCAGCTATAGACCAAACCTCCAGATGAGTGTGTCGGCTACCACGTTCCCCTTCCTAGAAGTATATACTATCTCAAAGTCATATTCATAGGGAACCCTATACACTCCTGTTGGTAACTAAAAAATAAAAACTCCTGGTTCCACGAGGGTAAGGCTGGCCGAATCATGAGTTATCGGCTGCACCATCCTATACATTAGTTTTTCCTGTGCCGCAAGGGTTTCCTTTTTTAACACCTACTAAGTTAAACCCCATCCCATCATTATAGATAAACCAATATCATTTTTTCTAATAACATCCATCTATGTATGAACTGTGGATGTCCCACCGTACCCATACTATCATCGTAAGTCCTTGATGCTGTCACCCAGAGGTTACAACGGAAACTCTCACCTCAATGGTCAGATCACACAGTCGGCATAAGTGTGATTATCAAGACTCCTCCCAATGGTATCTCTAGATGTGTGGGTTAGTTCAACGACATTACCAGAAACTGTAGGTCTTAATCAAAATCAGTGGAAATAAGGAATGACTAATTTCTATGACTATTAATACGGCAGTTGTAGTAGACACAGACTGTGCCAATAACTATTCCTGGAGCCCTTGGGTCACACTCCTTGACCACATGTAACTACTCCCTTCCCCTATCCTCCATCACCCTGAGCCTGGTGGGGAAAAAATTGAGGTGGGGGTTGTAACATGTCAAAAAGTACACCACCTCATGCTTCTCTCCTTTCTCCACTCCAACATCTTCAACCTTGTATATTTTTTTTTGTCCCTATCATATCCAATTCCTGAAATGTTTTACATGACCAAGTCTCCGAGATAGGCACTAGTTTCCTGCTTCCCCACTTGTAGAATTCACTGGTTGTACCCACTAATCCCAAGGAAATTCAACCACAAAGGTTCACTCTAGCACCATAACATTGGTAGGAATTCATAGAGGAATTGTGCTGGCTCGGATGTCCCTAAAGACACCTCACATGGATGCTTGAGACCTAAATCACTGAGCTATGGACATGTCATTCTACTAATGTTGTAGGCGCTATAGGGAACTCTCAACCACCTCCTCAAGCCAGGCCTTAGCCAACTACATGTCAGCGATGCCTCGAAACATGAGGGGTATCTGATGCTAAAATACTTATAAGTCCCTAAGCCTACATGTGTCCTCTACAGGTACTACTGGTTGTAACTAATGACCAATGGGTAGTGATATTGCTGGGACACTACCCGAAGGTACCATATTGGGAAACAGTCCATATACTGAAGCCTCATTATCCTGAGGACCATCCTCATGGACACGTACTGTAAAAGACTAGTAACTAGGATCACAATTGGCTCTACTGTTGGATCAATTATGTGGTAAAATCCAGCCAGAGCCTCTATCCAACTGTCATCTGCATGGGAATCTGACTCACCTAAAAACCCTAGAGGCCTTTTTCACAAGAACTTGTGCAACATGCTCAGTTGGCGTGCGTCCTCTACTGGTGGGGCTGGGTTCAATGCTCATCCAATGGGTAGTGGTGTTCATGCTACCCCCCTAACGGAGTTAACGTCATAATAGGGCTTGCCAGCGAGGCCTCATCACGCGGTGGGCCATTATCGTAAAGTCTGTTGGGAAACCTAGCTAGTTGTCTACATTGTCGAATACTAATAAGGAACAGGAGTGCCACATTCAATAATTTTTACCCAGTGAGCTAACTCCAAATAAATCAAATGAAAAAACTTTTAAAAAATACACACAATTAGTTTTTTCATGTTATGAGATTGAAATATGAATTCAGGGTCCTAGTGAATGTATATGTCAGCCACCATACCAGCACAGGAATCTCCAAACTAAAAACCACACTCATAACACCTAACACTATTTCTTCACAAGAAGGAACGAAGTCTTAGTTATTTGGTAGTACCGAACTCCCCAGATACCACTTGTCACGACCCATCCACCAGTGCCCCTGCCGGGACTACCCTAATCCCACCTCCCATAGGCTAGGGGCTAGCGACTAGCACTAGAAAGGTGTATCCCTAATATGGGAAGGCATCTGCTTTTTACTGTATAGACAAACAATTCAAGAACAAAATAAGATGAAACTACACATACTAGAACCCAACTTTATATAACCACAAAGTAAACTGCTATAGTAAAAAAGAGTGATGAATGTAAAGCAATCGAAATACAGGCCCAGATAAAACTGTCAAAGTACAACTGAAATGTAAATATACAATTGAATGGTAAAAAATACCACCTGGATCATCCACCAAGGAACCTCCCTGAAGGGTAGGTACACCTCACAATTAGAAGAACATGTGTCACATCTCAACAAAAGGTCTAGCTCCAAGAACCGTATAGTCCTAGCTTTAAGAACTATCGATTCCCAGCTCCCATAGCCTTGATCAATATTTTATGTCATCTCCACAATACACAACAAGTTGTGGGAGAATCTCGTGTAGGGGTAGCTATAACGATACTCATTAGGGACCACGGGACCATCATAGGTCTAGTAGAGTTCCTCAAAGTAAAAAATCACAAAACAAGAAGCAATAGACATCAACTCTACTATGTTATATTCCCATACATATAACGATGTTATCAAGATATATACATCACACACAAGAGGGAACATAACCATAGTGGTAAAACCCCAACGGAAGAAGTACCACATAAGTAACACCCTAAAGGTAGAAGTACCACACTTATAACACCATGAGCCGGGTTTTTAGTTAAGTATTGAAGTAATTATGATTGTTCGTGAAGCTATATCATCTTCTTTTTTCAATAGGCATTTCTTCTGACCAAACGGATTTTAACCCACATAGGATAGATAGGTATTAACCCATGTAATGAACCACATAGGATCAGACTGACCCATGTCGATAGTTAACTAACCCCCACTGACCCACACAAGATTTGACCCACACAGGATCGGTATGCGCTGACCCACACAGGATCGCTGGCTATCGTCCCACACAGGATATGACCCACACAAAATCGGTATGTGCTGATTCACATAGGATATCTTAGCACTATCCCACATAGGATCTAGACCACATAGGATCGGTATGCACTGACCCACACAGGATCGCAGAGCGTTGTCCCACACATGATCTATCACTAACTTCTACCTCACCGTCAGCCATTGGATTCCTCGCACCTGGTGTGCTCGAGTTTCGTACAAACTGCCCTCAAGATATTGTCCATAACTCAACTGTGTATATGCTCCACAAATAAGAAACCCAAGGGACTACCTTTTTCATAAGGGTTGTAAAGCGATATATGGTGCATCAATCAGATGCACGGTCCATGTGTTATAATCGTTTTAGCTTTGGGGGCTCGGTTCGATTGGGGTTTGATAAAACCGGATTTTACTCCAAATGTCCCCAAAACTCAATAATATTGGACAAAAGGACCATCTCTATCCAAGGATCCCAACAATGTAGATGGTTCATAAAATAGACATCTGGTTCTCTTGATATGGCTCATTATGTGATTCTGGGCACGGTGGGGCCCGACCAAAATAAGGTGGCCAAAAAGGGGCGACCCGCCCACATGGGGAGGTTGCCCACTAGGGTAGCGTCCAGGTCTATGGGAGACGGCTCTCTTGAGCATCAACGCAGTCTGAGGGTGGAGACCCTCTGCTTGGGTGGTGGCCCGGTCGAGGGTGTTGTCCCGGTCGAGGGCGGAGACCCGGTGAGGGTGGCATCCCGGCAAGGGCGGTGGCTTGGCTAAGGGCGTCGAACAGGTCAATGGTGGGGGGCCGAAGAGGGTGGCGGCTGGGTGAGAGAGGTGGTCTGGCCGAGGGCAGTGGCTCGACGAGTGTGGAGGTCCTGTTTAGGGGGCGGCCCGGTCGGGGGCGGCCCAGTCAGGGGCGACAGTACGACTCAATGTGGCAGTCCGGGCGAGGGCGGCAGCTCGAGCAAGGGCGGCGGCCCAGACGAGGGAGGAATCCCAGTTCTGTCTTCCACGGGGGGTTGTAAACCCCCCCGGTCTCCATGATTCCTGAAAGTCCTGGAAGCCTTTCGTTTGGTGAAGTGGTGGCATCGCAAGGGTTCTTCTCGCTCACTGTAAAACCTGCCGGAGGTGGGTTCAGCCTCTTCCATGGCTTCATCCACAATATCCGATCACTGATGGTGTGGCAGTCACACCTCCTGCCTTCCTACGGTCGACCATAATGTTGGTCACCTCCTCAGTTTGCCGCGGATGACGAGCCGCAATCATCCTCCTTTGGCGTGCATCGACTTCCTCGCGGTCTTCCATGGTGGTGTAAGGAAAGAAAGATAGTCGAGTGTTCAATACGGGTTCATTAAGCCCATGCCCTCCGTGTTACCTCGTAATATGGAGGATGTTATAGGAGATCAATAATCAACTGAATTGAACACAATGTTAACCCCGAAATTATATCCCGCATTATATTTCCACAAAGAAGAATGTATCACAGGTCAACACATTAGTCGGTTGGTCCGTGTTCTTCATGTAATATCATGAAAGGCTAAGAGGGAATTTGAAAAATTCTCAAAAAAATAACCCCTCCCTAAAAATGTCAAAGAATCATCTGTGATTGAAGGGGAATCGAGTTCTTCATTCCCATGACTGGCTCCCAAAGATTACACTCGCACATCACCCCTTTGGATCGGTGTCATCCATCACCTCCCGCTGGGTCGACTTCATATTCCATTGGTACGACATCATGGTGTTCCTTCAGCACATCCCTACTTGGAGAAGCAGGGACGACACCTCTCCCCTTGCTTCATATAAATAGGAGAGGGGGAAGGTGTGCAACGTTGATGGGATTAATGTAGTCCAATTAATTTGAAACCTACCAAATTCCCCAATTGTGTAGTTACTTAAAATTGAATACTCAAGCAATTTATTGGCTTGACGTGTCACTGGTCCCATGTTGCTTTTTTTCCGTTGGAGGAAAGTAGTGAAAATAAAAATAATATTTATTTTATTGCTTTCTTTTAAAAAGTCCCAAAACATAACATTTAATACAGACCTTCTGTGGTCCATGTGAAGTCTCCCTTATGTGAATCATTGCATTGTGGATTCAATGATGTCCTCGGATTCTTAATCCTAGCACTGGTAAAAATGTTAGAAAACGCCGCTCAGGCGTTTACTGAACATACCAGAAGAAAAGCTGAAAATTTATTAATAGACTCCTCCAACCCATACTGGTCAAGGTTAGGCTCTACCTAAGTGAAACACACCCTAACAAACCCAAAATTACTCTCAAATTTCCAATATGAGTTACCTTTTAAAAGTTAAGGATTTTTTAATAAAATAATTTCCACTTAATTGTTTTTTATGGCCAAAAACTAACTTTTATTGGTGGCCCATGCGAGGTAATGTTAGTATCTTCCTAACGAGAGTATGCCCTCATGAGTTCAGTGGTGGTCCTGGATTTTTAATCCAAGTAACCCTTAATGAGTTATAAAAAATTTGAAATATAAAATAATGTTATATAATTATTTTATTTATGATTATGCGATTTTTGGGTTTTCTCATATGAGGTCCCCGCTGACTAAACCAATGTCGTGCCTAGGGTAAACCTACCATCTTGAGTGTAACAGTTCCCTTGTATTTCTGTTCTGAGCTACCGTTTAATATTTATTCCAGACTTTCACGAAAACATATTACACTATGTAATTAAAGCTTAAACAACATCGATGGATCATTACGGGCACACGAGGCCTCAAAATCACGCGTTGTCAGATTATTTAGTCTCGAAATAATTCTAAATAAATAAAAATATTATATTTAATTTACGGGACATTATAACACCATCAAGACAATTCAAAAAAGGTTTAAAACAACATGTATAATCCCATATAATTTTCAGAAATGATTTCCTTCATGAGAACATATCGATGCATTAAAGGACCATATAGTTTATAGGCCACACCCATCACTTACAATCTAAGTCATTCCAATAATATCAAGTAATTCATTTAATTGATAAACAATATTCCTTATCAAATACCCATATTGAGTAAAGAATCTATATTTATCAATATTTCTTGAGATAATCAAATAAATTTCAAAGTAAACATTGTACGAATAAAGGGTAAAACATTTTGGAAATAAAAATATCTGTCACCCAAGAATATTAATATTTAATGGAAGGTAAATTTAAAAAAAAACTAAAAATAATAAAGTTATTTTTTCAATAGAATATTAGAAATCACAAAATAATGTGGGATTTTACAATAAAATTCTTAACTTGGTAATTATCAAATCCAATACCCTTGGAAAATTAATTCTGAAATTAAGTAAAATAACATGAATAATGAATTAATCATTATATTACATCTCAATGGAGATGTATATAGACCACATAAAAGTGAATCCGTATATAACAACAATTAATTCTCAATGGAATTTAAATTCACATGAAATCCCTTACCTTACACATTATATTGATTCAATTTTCATTGAACAAATATATAATGGTTTTACGAATGTTATTACTTATACCAGAAACATAATAATTTTTATAATATCAAATATGACATTAGAATAATATCTTATAATCCATTTGTTAATAATCATTCATTGTTTCAAATATTTCGGGTGTTAATTACCATGTTTTTCATGTATGTTTTTACATATTATTTTTTATTCCTCTTACTTTGATAATGATTTAATCATCCATAGAATTTAAATACTAATATAAATGCAATATATATTTAATATATTTTTATTTATTGTAATATATAAATTTTTTTGATAGGAAATGAAATGCACCTTTCATGGATATGCTAGGCAGTATGTCTGAATGAACATTATTTCCATTTTCATTTCATATTAAATGAATGAAAAGTAATAGACATAAACACACACACATATATATATATATATTAATTCTATTATCATTTGTATTTCATATACATTTAATATTTTAGTAAATATCTCATGAATATAGTCCATGTAAAACATGAATGAATGACATTAATTTGAGGAGGCGGTTGTTCATTTGTCCACAAATAATGTTATCAAATTCCCAAAAAAGCAATTCAGAATGTTATGTGATGTATAAAAATTTCATAACTATAAATATATCAATAATATCATATATATATATATTATATATAAACTATATATCAATCATTATACTCATCCTTAAATGGTTGTTATGGAAGAAAGAACAACATCATTTTGCAAGGAGGTAGTTCGTCAACACATGAACGATGATTATGAATCCCATTAAATAGATATGTATGAAGTGGTACGTAAGAATAATATAAAATAATATCTCAGTATATTAAAGATACTAAAATTAATATCTAAACATTATATATGATTAATTTACAGTGTAGAGAAATGAATAAAACAAAAGGGTGAATTGAATAATGTTACCTCTACATTGGGTTACTCCTTTTTGTTTATAGAAAACATATTCTCTGGTTGGCTTTATGTCTAATGTGAGGCTTCCAGGACAAGGTTAGAGAATAATAGAGCTTATTTGGGTATGGTTGGGATGATACAAATTGTTTTATGAGTTTTAATATATGAGGTGGTTGAGTTCTATTTTTTAGTTGAGGAGGAGTGAAAATCATGTAAATATAAAATGATAAACACTTTTGGGAGAAATCCCTCATATAATGTTCCTCCAATAATGAAAATAACTATATAAAAGAGATTACATTGTCTAAATATATCCTTTCAATGGATTTTGGAAAATATTTTAGGTCATTTGGCCCCTTATGATTAAAGATTAACCAATAAGTAAACTTACTTTCATCGTAATCATTGTAATTATTTTTAATTGTATTATATAATATTTTTTAACAAAACTATGATGGTATTAATAGACAATATAAATTATGATAATTTATAGCATAGAATCCATTTTACTAAATTAGAATCACATAAAAGGAAGAAAATAGTATAAAATTAATCATTCATGGGGGATGGGAAATCTGGTTTTTAAAATGAATATGTTTAAATGATCAGTAAGTATTTATATTTAATTCAATATAAAATTGATTAAAATGACCTAAATTGATTTAAAATGAAGAATAGATCTAATTATTCTATAAAATATATTAAAAATATAATTTAACACTATAAATTATTTTGACAAATAACCTGTTTTTAATTAAGATGCAGTATTTTTTTAATATGAATCAAAAAATGAAACTTCACAAAAAAATACCAACTAATCAGCATAAGATAATTTTTACATTAAAATATAAATAATGAAGTTTAATTTTTCATATAAAATTTATACATTTTACAAGATTAAGTTTTAAAATAGGCACACCATTAAAAAGTAACAAAAAATGACATCAAAAAAGTATTAATTTTATGAATAAAAATAGTTTTCTTATTATCATATAACTATCAAACTAATTAGATGAATGTAAAAAAAATAATATATTGTATGAAGAATATTAATAGTACTTGGTAAATATCAATATTACTTGTTACATAATCCCATATAGTATTGTGTTTAGCATCAGCTTAAAATATTATTTCATATAAACAATGAAAGAAAAAAATATACTTATTCTAAAATAAATATACAATGTAATTTCATGGAGTGTTATAATATTCCATCATAAAAAATTTCATCCAGGAAATTTCATTGATATTACCTTCAAAATATACATGGATTGTTCTTATTCATAATATCATCTTTTTCTATTGTTCCTTCTTCCAATTTTTGATTCCTCCATAGTACCTTTTCCAGCTGATTCATATAATTCTTCAATACATGCTCTCTAGTATCAAGGATATGAAAAATTTATTAACAATATGATAGATCTAGTTCAAACTCTATTTTATCATAGGTGGGAACAAACATAGTATCAGGCGTGTAATTATTTAGAAAAAATATATGGTACACATCATGCACTTTTGATAGGTTTAGTCGTTTTGAAAAAATGATAAGGAATAACTTCAATTATTTAAATAATTTAAATGGGTATAATGTACTTGGGGATCTGTTTCCCTTTCTTACTGATCCTTATAAAACCCTTATTTGTAGACACTTTCATGAAAACATGATCTACCACTGGGAATTAAAAATATTTAATTAAATTATCAGCTCAACTCATTTTACCACTTTAATTTGAATCAATAGGAATGTGAATAGACTTTAACTTCATCATTTTCTCCATAACAAGTTTTATAACTATAATTTTATTTTCACCAAATTTATCCCAAAATATTGAAGTGCAACATCACATTCATATAATGCTTAATATGAAAAAAATTGAGTACTTGAATGGAAAATATTACTATAGGTAACCTCTACTAAAGGTAAATACTAATCCCACATACCTTGAAATAAATTTGAGCATGACCTCATCATGTATTCCATTATAGTAATCATTCTATTATATTGTCCATCAGTTTGAGGATGGTTGGAAATGGTCAAATGAAGCTTAGTATCAAGGTCCTTTCGAAGACACTTCCAGATTTTTTATGTAATATAGGGGCATCACTAAGAAAAAATTGACATAGGTTCTCATCAATGTCTCATGACTTCATTAATATAGAACCTTACGAGTTTATCAAATGGAAAATATTCTCTAATAGCGAGGAATTTTGCATATTTGGTTAGGTGGTCAACAATAAAACAAATTTCATAATTAATTCTAGGATTATTTGATAGTCTAATAAGACAATCTATAGTAATATCATCCCAATAAAACATCGAAATAGGAATCAGTTGCAGGACTCCTCTATGATGATGTTTCATAGCTTTATCTTTTTGAAAAACCAAAAATCTTGACAAATAATCATCCATTCCCCAGATCATGTTATTCGAAAAAAAAAATGTTCCCCCTATTACCTATACATATTTTTACTACCAAGGTGTATAGAGAAATTTCATATATGTGAATCATCAAATAATTACATTTTTAGATTAGGTATATATGTAAGTCATAATATATTTACAAATTTCATAACACTATCTTCCAAAATGATGTCTGATAATTTTCCATCATTCACACCTATAATTTTCTTTTGAATGTTCTCATCATCATATTGATAATTATTTATCTACTCTAAAAAATATAGGCTTGCAATATTTTGAAAAATGATTGATGTCCCCTTTCCTTTATAACTAATATATCAATAATTTATAGATACCCTCTTAATCATCATTTGAACCAAAAATCCATGATCATTCTTAGCCAATGCATCATCTACCTTAATTTTTATTCTTGGGTGGCTGTGTATTGATCAGTAATAAAAATTTAGTAGGTCGAGTCATTCTTTTGTATTATATTGTGAAATTTTGGTGAAAATATTTATTTTAGGTTTTGTTTATCTGTGTATATCTTACATACTTAACCCTAGAGATAATATCTCTATTTCATTATAGAAAATAACACAATAGCCAACATAATATCATGGTTTGGGTATTTATATTCTTGAATAATTAATTTTCTAAATGATTATTCAAAAACATTATAATTTTATTTTACGTAACAACCAGGAACCATCTTTGATGCATCATTATATATCACAAACCCAACACATCTAGATAATAGTTTTGAAATAGGATCATTGAAATAATATCCTAATTAGTTCACCAAAACATTCTTCAAATTCATTCATCAAATCAAACAGAACCCCTTTATGTGTGATCTGGGTTAAAGGGATAGCTAACCACACAAAAATCAGAAATAATATCCTATAATAAACTATATAACTAAGGAAACTACATAACTAGTTAAAGTAAATTGGTGAATACCATCCCATGAATACCTTTTTCTTGGTAGGATCAACTGAGATTCCAGTTTTTAGACAACATGGCCAAGAAATGAATTTTCCTAAAGCTTGAAAACAGTCTTACAAAATTTCCCAAATAACACTTTTCTTCTAATACTATTTTGAATGATCCCAAATTGGTACTCATAGTCCTCATAGATTTTAAAATGCATAATAATATCATCAATGGATAACACAACATAACCATAAAGATATTCATTGAATACTCTATTCATCATATCCACAAAAATAGAGGGTGCATTATTCAATCCAAATGGAATTACTATAAACACATAATTTCTATACCATGTCAAAAATATTGTGTATAGAATGTCTACTTTTTTTCCTCACAATTGGTGATAGCCATAATGAAGATAAATCATTAGAAAATATTGTTCCCCGTTATTTTTATCAAATAAGACATAAATGAAAGGTATGGGGTACTGTTTTATTATATTAGTAGCATTGATTTCCCTATAATAAATGCATGGCCTCATGGATCTATCTTTCTTCTTAATGAATAGAATAAGGGGTCCCCATGGGGATGCACTAGGGAGAATAAATCCATTATTACATAAATCCACTATTTTTTTCATTAAATCCACTAAATATACAATGAAAATTCTATATGGAATCTTTGATATTTCCTTTACATATAGGGTTAAATAAATGGAAAATTCAACTTCATATTATGGGGGATGTATTGGACATTCCTTCGGAAATACATCAAAATATTCATTTAAAATATGTACATCTTAAAGATGATGATTCCCCTCATCATCCTTAGATGATTTCTATTATTCATACCAAAGAATTAAATTCCGTATAAATATGGGTGGTGGATCTAGATAAGAATCTTATGATGATATTCCATCTCAAAAAATGGAATTATATGCCTTCCTCATATATCATAATTTCATTCTTTATGCAATAATTTTCTATATAAATTTTTTAAATTTAGTCCATACTGGGGATTATATAAAAGTCAAATGTAGCTATGACAATAAGGAAAACAAATAAAGCATGTTTTTCTGTCATAATGGGGACTTCCTAACCCATATTTGTTGCAATGATACTTCCCTAAAGAATATTGACAGAAAATTACCATATTAAATCAAATGGAAAATATATAAATATAAAGATAAATATATATTTTAGAAAATATTTATGATATAAAAGAGAACAATGATCTATAATCCAATAAATAATTTTATAAAATTGAAGACAAAAAATATATACCCACCACAACATCATTAGGTACTTCAACCTCATCTTTAATAGTTTTTAAATCATATCTTTTTCCCATAATATTATTCTATTATGGACTACCTTGATTCCTTGGCAATTATTTTTCATAGTTCTGCATCTCCGTGTAGTTATATCACTGAACATCATTGATTTGTTTCTCCCCAATTAACTAATGAGCCTTGTGAACACTATATTTGTACATATAAAAAACTTCCAATCCATTCAACCATTTATCAAGGTTCTTCTTACCACATTTTTTAAAAGGTGAAATTTTATGTCTTTTCTTATTATTCTATAACTAATTCCCTTTTCATGGAGCTTAGATGACCTATTTTTATCCTTTTTTCCACTTATTATGTATTATTTAGATAATTTATTTTCTAATTTGATAGCACATAATATTATTTAATTGAATTAATAAGAAAATTAGAAAAAAAACCCTTTAAAGAATTTTCATGATCCATTCAAATAAGTGGTCAATATTAAACTCAATGTGACATATCTAATTCGTAACATACCTAAACTACCTTATAAAGGTAGATTCATAATTCACAATACATTAATAGTTAATTTTCTATAATACAAGTAAAAATCTCATCATATCAATTTATTTATCAAGAGGGAGATATTTATCAAAAAATATCTCATTAAAATCATTCCATTCATTGAGTTCTATTTCCTCATCCTATCAAATATTCTAGAACAATTACCAACATTGATCTACATCACAATTGAGAAAATACAACAAATTTTTAACCCATTACTTTTCACAACATTCTAAGGATATATATATAGAATTTCAAAAGTCTTAATCCATTTCTCTTCCATAATTGGATTTGAATTCATACTAAACTATGTGAGCTTCTACCTTAAAAAGTGATCCAAGATAAGAAAATATTATTGTGGAATGGGTTTCTCTATATTTTGAAGGTTGATTTTCATGAACTGATTTGGATTCCCAAATATATCTATAAATTTCTCTTCTCTAATACCAACTGTATTGGTTTCCTCATCTGGAAAATCTATACATTTTCAATGAGCAGTGATACAATTCATCCTTCTAAGTACTTTTTCTCAATAATTGAATATGCTGGATTAGTTCATAAAATTATGAATCATAATTTATATTTCCCAATATGTTGTAACTATAAGTGCCTAGCTTTATAAATTACATATTCATGATTTTAATGAATGATTAACGTTGATGATCTTTTTTGGTTCATTGTTTTAGAGAACTACACCACCCCTATTACATAACAACTCAAAAATTTAAAACTAAAAACATCTACCCAGTGTCAATTTACTAGAAAAATGTAACTATTTAAAATAAAACATAATTTATTTTTCATGATAAAAATCTTGATAACATTCATCTTGACTTATTCCGTTATTTTATTCATTCTTTGCCCGTGGGAAAATCATTTTTAAAACATGGGACGAGCACGAAAAGATCCATAAGATATATAAAATAACGAAATAATATCTTATTAAATGAATATTAATATACCCAAAAATAATATGAATCCTAAAAAACATCATAGAAATAATAAATCATAATGGTAACTTTTGGAATATATTTCAAACATACATTTTTTCTTTTATAGGTATAGAGGATGTAACCATCATTGTTAATTTTGGGATACCCATCATTGTAAATTCCCCAAATATCATAGTAAAAACATTATCCTTAATCTTTGTGTCATAACCCAATGAAACAGAGAGCTATGATGGGCTCACACACCCTCAGTTTTTCACAGAACCACCCGTATACATAAGCAATTCACAAATAACATAAAATTATCATAACACATTAAAAATAATAAAGGAAACATTACATTTCCACATTGCAATCACAAGATATAATTTCATGATATTGAAATAATAAATCTATTATCAAAACCATTTTCAATACAAAAATATTTGAAAAATTAATAATGAATTTATTTTTCCTTTTAAAAACAATATGGATTATCGAGGAAGCAAAATTTCAAATAATGGTCACAGTGGAAGATAAGTTTTTTTTGTCGAAAACATTAAAAACCATTCCTGTACTATTTTACTAAAATGATTCATATAAAAATATTTCTTTTGAAAACCTTTGAATGATATTAATAGTCAAAATGTTTGATTTTAAATTGTATTAAATGACGGTGTTGTATGACATCAAAAAACGCATCAATGGAAGGGACTTAAAATGATTCCCTCATAGAGATTCAAACACATCATGTACAATTGTTATCTTCATGTATTATAAAGATAGGTTAATTTATACATTCATTATAACTTTTTACAAGTTTATTTTCTTTTTATTCACTTATTACGGTGATATAAATCATACATAAATATTTAAGTTCAAACAATTTATTAAGTCAATATTCAGTACATGAGTAAAAAATGAACTTGTTTTGATGTAAATTGTTCATTTTTTCATATTTACATCAAATAAAAAATATTATTCCAGAAATAATCATCACTTTTTTACAATAATCAGTCTTTTTAAATCAATCAATTATATAAGGGTATGAAAAATGAACAATGTTATAATCACTAAGATGGTAGGTCATGCGTACGGATGAGTATCATTTTAAACATTCATTGATCGTTATAGGAATAAGGTAATTATTAATTTATCTTTTCAGAATTATAATAATAGTATTAAATTCATAACAATAATTGAAATATAATTTTGTATATCATACAAGTGATGTGGTGAAAAAAAATGATTCACATCACTTTTTGGAGGTGATATTTCACATGTACACACGAAGGTCGTTATCAATTTTAAGTGAATGGAAGGTAAGAAAATAATTGAAATATTATTTTTTAAAATGATAAATACTTCACAAATAACATATATATATATATATATTACATAATTATAAAAATTCTTGATAAATATTAACAGAAAATGATCTATGTCAGTTTGTATGGAAGTAGTTCATCGTACACATAAACGGAATGTTCATTTACTATTTTACGACATTAGAGATGGATTTAGATGGTGGTATTAGGATACTGGATTTATTATTTCATCTTATGAAATGAAAATATAAAGTGTGTGGATGAAGAAATAAAATAGAATCATTTAAAAAATGATATATCTTCATCGAATGATCACGTTTGAAGAATAACTTAACTACTCTATGAAGGGTTTCATGCCTAAAATAAGGACTGAATAATGTGGTAAGGAATTATAGGATGTTTATTGGGAAGATATTGGCTGAACCAAATGGTTATTTATGTGTGAGAATTAGAGAAGAGTGCGTACCTTTTTTTAAGCGAGGAGAGTGGCACCCAAGGAATCTCAAAAATATTAAATTAATATAAATTAATTATTTAATCCAAATGAATCCAAAATGAGATATGTCTAATATAAGATGAGTATATCTCTAAATACTCTCATACAATAAATTTTAAACTTGAATTGTTTTTTATTTAAAACATTATATTTTCTATTAAACCTCAATTATACTCTTTTAATTTTAATTATGTTATCAACATTTTAAATATTAAGTGGCTATAAATTTAACGTAAATGTAGTATATTTCCTATAATTTGACACAAAATTAACTTACAAAACATAAAATAGTCACTCTGTGATTTTAAAATATTTTTATGAAATTTAAATAATTTACAAAATTATTATTTATATAAAATATCAATTAGGTTAATTTTTACAATATTCATTTCATTGAATCTAAATAGAATCTCGATGGAGCGATAACATTGAAAAAACAATTTAATTGACTTATAAAATATCATAGTAACCTAGAAAATTCTTTTATGACCAAAATTCTGGAAAATAATGTTTACATAAGTATTTATAGTATAATATATTTGATTCATTAAAAAATAATGAAATCACTACATCATCATTGTGACATAGGTAAATTTAATTATTTAATTTCTAAAAATTATAAATAAAAGACCATGATTTATGTAATCTATTTATATTTCAAATTAAGACTTATGTTCCAAGATATTTCTCACATAACATAATATTATAATTTTTTTAGTAATAGGAGGCATGTTTATGATATTTTTTTCTTTACATGAAATTAAATTTTATAAATGTCTTTATCACACCCAATTTGCATCCAATGACCAAAATATAGCCCCAATAACTTTCATGGTTATTAATAAATCTTAAAATAAGGTTACAATAACTGATAGGGTAGTTTATTATTGTTATAATATTAATTTAACCCTTATTTAACTAATTGACACTTTAACCGCAGTAAATAAAATAATAAAGTTATTATTCATGAGAAAATATTTTTATCCTATTAGATCAAAATTTTCATATATATTATATCCATGTACGTAATTTTTTTTAATTACATTCAAAAGAGTAAATAAAATTAAATTAATGGTAATCCTATTATTGGATTGAGGAAATAGGTATTTAAAAAGTAAAAACCATCAAAAGATTAACATGAGATTATACTTAAGTTAAATGTGTAATAAAATCCAATGTAAAAAATAGATTAAATATTAAAAACATCATCTAATTATTCCTTACAACCAAGTTAAAGGATAATTTAGTAATATAATTAAATTAGATGAAAATGTAGAATTGAATTAAAAACAAGTATTTTTCACTATTCATTAAAAAGATTTTTATTATTTAAAAAAATTAACCAATGTGAATATTGATGTCCCAACTATTAAGAAAAAGATTAATTTGTCATATAAATCATATAATAGTGGAGAAAATGATATTTAAAATGTTTCTCCCTCTAAAGGTAGTAAAACCACCCTGTAAAAATATTAGAGTATTTTATAGTTAAAATTTTATTTATTCTCAATTTATTTTTCTAAAATTTATTTGAAGAATGTACAAAATATTTAATAAACATGTTTAATCATATTATAGTATATTCATTTCATTCCCACTAATACAATGTCTAGTTGATAAGTACCATTTTAAAATTTAATATTAGTAATTTATTATTTTTGGGTATATCTATATATTGTGTGGGACATAAGATTTTATAGAAATCCATTTTTTTGCATATTAGGTATGCTATTAGACATAGAATCACATTTTATGTATAATTATTATATAATTCATAAATATCAAAATATATAATAATTCATTATTATATAATTAGATTGTATGTCATATCCTTCACCCCTAATAGAAATTGTGTCCTTGAAATTTAATTTACATATCAAATAAGTGGGGGTATTTATCCCTCATTGAATTTTCAGATTCCCATGTTTCCACTTCAACTATATGGAAATGTTTGATATGTTTTGGTTTAAAAGTGAAGATAAATCCATCTTAACTTATTCTGGAATATCTTTTACCAATTATTGTCTCATCGACATCCTTTCCCAAACATCATCCCGAAAAGTAGGAGATCGAAACCGCTTTCTGTATAATGCCTCAAATGGTTCATCTATATGAAGGTATTTAAATTGTTTTTATAAGAAAACTCAACCAAATAAATATGTTGGTCACAAATTCCCAGGAAATCCATTGATCATGCACATAGAATATACTCTAACATCATAATACTTTGTTATTTTTACCCATCTGATTGAGAATGAAATGTATTACAAAAATTAAATTCAGTACCCAATGACCTCTCATGGTCTTTTTAGAAGGTAGAAGTGATGTTGTGATCACGATCAGATACAATGGATATATGAACTACATGAAACATTACTATATCATTAAGATACAACCAAGACTGTTGATTAATAGACAATTAATATTGAATGGGATAAAAAATAGAAGATTTAGTCAATATATTAATAATAACACCGGTCAAATTATTGCCTTGAAATGTCTTTGTTATTACCACTATAAAATCCACGGATATATTTTCCCATTTACACTCTAGTACATGAAATGGCTAAAGTATCCCCTTTGGTAACTGTTGCTCTGATTTAACCTATTGAAAAGTAAAACACTACATAGTAATGTATGAAATATATCGTTTTATTTTATCCCACCAGTAATACTCTGAAAACTCTCAAAACATCTTTTCACTTCTAGTATGAAATAAAAATGGAGAACTATGAGCTTTATATAAAAACACTTTCTTCAATTGTGAATCCCTAGGCACACATAACCTCTTCCAAAATCTCAAAACAAACTCTTTTTCAACATCAAATTTAGGTAACGTACCCATTTTAACATACTATACCTTTTTATAGAACTCATTGACTACTTTCTGCACTTTCTTAATTTTGTCTAATAGCAATGATTTCCCCGAAACCTAGAAAAAATTTGACGTTCATGTACATACAACTTCCATGTAAATGTTTATAAAATAATTAATCAAAGAATCTTGTTCCCAACATAACCTAGTTAATGTTGAATTAATACTCACACTTAAAGAATCATCGACATTTTTTTTCTTTTTCTAGATGGTAATTATTCGAGAAATAAAAATCCTTTATTTGTTCGAACAATATTTTATGTATTGTGTCTAATTATTTTGGAGTGAATATATACATAATATTTTTTTATCAATATATATTTCACATTTTTCTCCGTACAGATGATACCGCTAAATTTATAATGGTAAAACAATAGCATCTTATTCCAAATCATATGATCTTTAATTTAACTCATTAGTTTTAAAATTACGTAAAGCATAATAAATTACTTGATCATTCTGCATTTAGGCTCAACCAAATCCTTTCAATGAAACATCATTGTATATAATAAATTCACCATTTCTAGAAGGTAATAATATAGGATTAACCAATATTGTTTTCAATTCCCCAAAAATATTTATCACATTCTCCTGTCTAGATGAACATAGAACCTTATTGAGTTAACCTAGTGATTAGGATAGATAATTGTGCAATATATTCGAAAAAATATAAGTAATTTCCAACTATACCATGAAAATTGTGAATCTTGATTATATTTTTACTTCCTAGAAATTATTCAATGAAATTGTTTTCAGGATCAATGGGTATTCCATTGTTAGAAACGATGTGAAAAAATAATGATGTTTTTTGTCACCAAAACTCAAATTTTCTAAATTTCATATACAATTTCTTTTTATTTTATGGTTTACAAAACTGCCCTAAAATGAAATTCATGATCCTCATTACATTTTGAATTTAATAATATATCCTCAATAAAGAAAACCAAAAACATATACAATAATTCATGGAATATTCTATTCATAAGATCAATGAATACAAAATGTTCATTAGTTAACCAAAATTGATTATCTACACATTCATTATGGAAATATCTAGAACAAAATATGGTCTTTCGAATATCTTCTTCAATTATATTCAACTGATTGTATCCTGACCTCATGTCAACCTTCCGAATATATTATGCATCGTTGAGCTAATAAAACAAATCATTGATATGAGGTAAAGGTTACATGATCATAACAGTGATGTTATTCAATGCTATAAAATAAATAAAAATTATCATTTAACCAAATTTCATTTTAATAGGCATGATAGGATCACCCCCATGGGGATATGGTAGGTTGTATGGAAGCTTTATCAAAAGAATTTGGTAGTTTCTTATTTAACTCTAACAGTTCAATTTTAGTTACTCTGTAAGGGGGTTTTGAAAATGTATTAGAATTAGGAACTAAGTCAATAGTATTTTAAACTTTCTGATTAGGTATAATATTAAGAATCTCATCAGGAAAACCAACAATATGTTTGTTTACAAATCTCACATCCTTAATATGATCAATTAATTTTTAAAAATTTTGTGGAAGTTAACATTCATTTATATGATTATACAGTTTCTCTTTATCCTTCTATGTTATAAATGCTAAATATTAATTCATATGTACAAACTGAATGTCTTTTCAAAAGAATCTTTTTTTCAGTCAATCAAAGAATAGTAAATATAAATCCAATCCATAACCTGAATAACATCAAACTCTACTAGATGACAAAAAAATTATAGGCAGATGATTTCCACATAAAATGAAAGGAAGATTCTTATAAGTTCCCTTTTCCTCTACATTTCCCTCTAGGTGGCTTTACCAAATTGTTCGGATTTATTTCTTAATGTGGAATTTGCAATTTTCTAGATAAATTATCTGAAATGAATAAATGTATTATCCCTGAATTAAACAAAACCTATTGTTTACAATAATGTAATTTTTCAGATTATTGATGTGTGAGTGGTAAATGAGTATATTTATTTTTTTTCTAATGATTTTCCAAGAATTATGCATGATCAATATGTTTAATTAATGGATTAATTAGTTCTTGATTGAAAGAAAATTTCAAAACCCTCGTACTGAATGTCTCAATCTGAACATTAAGAGTTAAATAATAAACTACATGAGTTTTTAGATAATGGTTTTATTCGACCTAGATCATCACCATGGGGTTCTCCTTTCAATTTTCTTAAAAATAATGCTTGTTCAATGAAACTTTTCCTTGATTATAGAGCCTTGAATAACTTCACTATAAATAAATATTAAAATTTTCCTTATATCGATGATTCTTTTATCATCTATAGGAATCATAATATTTTTCTTTAGAAACTCATTAGTATAATAAAATATCCCTTCAAACATAATACATTTTACTAACTATAAGTCTTATTTTTTTCTACTAATACCTTTATCTTTTTAAGTGAAATTATGAGACATATTTCCCATATTACATATCTTAAGCACATAACTGAATTTTGAAGGCATTATCTAGTGTGTTTTTTAACAAAATTTTAACAAACTGTAATCTTAATTTTCATATGATCACACTTTTCATAAGAATTATTCATTTTTTCCTACCAACTTAAAATCTTATTCTGGTATTTTTCCAAGAACACATGATCATCAGAAAACTCCATTTTCACCGACTTCGCACATTTAAAAATTTGTTTCTTGCTTTTTTACTCATAAGAATGAAATTAACTTTGATTCATTGGATTTAATCCCAAGGAAAAATGACTGATTTTAATATCAATATCCCTGATGAAATTTGGAGCAATTCTATTATAGTAGAGGGAATTTTTCTTCAATTACAACCCTATTGTAATCCTCCAGTCACAATTTATTGAATTTTTTTTCATCTTAAGATGAATAAACATAGGAAAATATTTCTCAAAAATAATACCATTGAATTCATATCAATCAAGAGAATCAATATCCCCATTATCCCTGATATTCATTACTATAAACTACCATTTATTTGCTTCACCTTGAAAATGGTAAACAACAATACTAACCTTTTGATTGTCTGAACAACAAATTACATTTAATATATATATTAGTTCTGAAATCCACCAATCACCTATAATGGAGTTAGACTATCGTCTAAATTATGGAGGATTTACCCTCATGAGATGTTCCACCACCGACATGTTCCTATGTGGATGATATGTCAGACCTCAAGCATTGATACCAACCCAATTTATATCTTTAGTCAACTAAGCCATCACTGTAAAAAAATATTAAATTCTAATTCTAACCATATTAGGTTTCTGAATTGGATTTTTTCCTCATGATGTCATCTAAACATAGCTTCCATGTTTCCTCTATAAAAAATAATTTTTAATAAACATATATTTGACAATAATCTACATGAATCTTCAAACTTTATATAATATTAATTTTACAATAATGTAAAATAATTTATGGATATTCTATTGACAATATCCAAACACTTATGGTTATCTAAACAATCCTATGATACCATATATAAGGCCGCATCCATATAAATTACATATTCATGAGTAAAATAATGAATTCACATCAAGTATAATGACTCAATAATGATGAAAATAGACAATGCATTTCATTTGGGGAATAGTCAATATTTTACAAAATTATACACCAAAATACTGTATTAGTTTAGTGTCTTCAAAAAATGGAATATAATTTTAGAACATGGTGAATGGAAATTAAAATATCCCACAAAGATTATCCCCTTTTTCTTTCCTACCTAAAACCTCTCTTTATATCCTAGGGAAAAGAAAAAATAAAAAGGGTGAGCTCAAATTCTCAGGATGGGTAAACAAGGAGAACATAAAATGAATAATAAACATAAACATGTAAAAATATTAAAATATTCTTTTAAATATCCTAATAACATTTCATTAAATAATTAATTTTTGTATGTAAGGAATTGATAATAGTGGAACAAGAACCATGATAAAATATAATTGGCATAATACATTCAATTGTGGGAAAACATATGCACAAAATATCATTTCAATAGTAGCCAAGGTATTTCTACTTACACAATCATAGTTGAAATATTTTATTATTAAATGGGATTTACTTTCCATTCTAGTCCGGTATTAAAGAATTATATTTACATGTTTTTCTAGTTCTTTATTACTGAACAAGATTTATTTTTCGTTCGAGCCATGTATTACTTAACAATATTTACTAGTCGTTCGAGCCCTCTATTACTAAACTAGATTTACGTGATGTTGTATTCATGGATTTCTAATGATATATAATTAATTAACCAATGAATTTATGGTATATACAGGTCTCACATATCTCATAATTAATCCATTCTTATATGTTCCACAAAACCAAAAATCATTCATCATAGCATAACCCTTGAAAAAATTAGTTTCTTAAACGTCATTCCATCATAACAGAATCCCTCTAAAATAATATTTTAATAGAAATAATTTCATCATAAAAATAACACCATTAATATAATAATATGTATAGAATCATAACCAAATTTCATCTTATATTGAATATTTTGTTTGATAAAATACTTGAGCTAAATTCCTAAGAAAAATATCCCTTCGTCTTCTAAAAAACATTTTCTTTTCACTAAATGACACACTATTTAAATAAAATGAATTTAGTTAGAAATAAAATATAAATAGTGTCTATAATTCTTCAAAGAAATAAGTCATTATGAATATGTACAAATCCATTCATGTATTATAATTTTAAAAACATATTCTTTTAGTACTTTTCTAGAAAAGTCAAAATATACCCTGTATGGAAAACAAATGAAATATCCCTTTAATAAAATTTAATAAAAAATAAAAATTGGGTGAAATTGACTTTTTAAAAATGTATAATAAGAAAAAATAATATTATAAATTTTTGATACCTGGATTTGGATGATAAGTATACACCAATAAATACGTACATATAATCAATCTTAGAAAATAATAAGATTGTGGAACTATCCCTCACCACAGGTCTAATTTATTCTGTATGTGTACAAAACATATATATAGTAGGTTTGAAAATATTATTAACTTGTAATTGAAAATAATAATATCTATGCTATCACATATTATTTTCTTATAATTTTATATTACCCATTTATTTATCCATTTCATGTTAAAGAAACGTTTTGGGTAATAACCGATTTATTTATCATAGGTGTTTTGATTTATTATTCCCAATATAATTACTTAGAGGATGATTTAAATTCATACAGAATTTAAAAAATGATTTAAATATCACAAATAATCATTATAGAGATATATATAATATATATATATTATATTTAATAAACCGTTCATGGAGACGGTAGGTCATACGTTCGCATGAACATTGTTTCTATGACCATATTGAATTTAATGGATGAAATTAAATGATATATATATATACATATACATAAATCTAGAAGAATTGTTATGTCATTTATTTAATTATTATTTATTATATACACATTATAATCATTGTTGAATCGTTAACGTTGAGAATGAATCTCATCGCGTCAGGGAGACAGTAGGTCGTATGTACGCACGAACAATAATATCATTCACTTAATGATTAAATGGAATGGTATTTGACAATATATTAAATATAAATAATATGAATTTTGTTACATTAATTATTTAAATATATTATACACATAATTATACCAATCCAAATTAATTGTTTTTGAATAACAAATTACACCACGGCATCGAGACTATAAGCCGTACACACACACACATGGTGATATTGTTATTTGTTGGATGTAATATTTTATGTATAAGGTTTTCCAATAATTATAATAACATCCCAAAATTTATAATATACTGTACTTTTTTACCTTAGTAAAGGAATAACATAATAAGATAAATTATAAGAAGAATATAATTTTGAAAGAGGTGAAAAAACAATTACTTTTCTTCGAGTAAATGATTTTGGTTTACACAAAAGGTCTCCATAGAATGGATTTATTACCAAATTGTGGAAAATATGTTGAATTTATGGATGTTTGGAGGGTCAATATGTGTGTTTTGGACTAAAAATGGCACTAGTGGTGTGATTAAAAGTGCAGAAATTCCTATTTATAAAATATGTTAAGAGAATATTAGGAAATTATTTAATTATTAAATCATTATAAATTTATTTTTGGTTTATAATAGACCCAATTTTTTATCGAAGATAAGTTGATTATGGGTTGAAATTATTGCATCCAATAGGTTTAAGACAAGTTTATGTCACAAAACTAACCATATTTGTTTTGCTTTAACCCGTAGATAAAAACATTAACTCCTACCATTTCATCTGATATTATCAGTATAGACGTTTACAATAATTATAATAAAATGCAAATATAACCTCAAGTGGATCATTAATGACATTTTTTAAATTATAAATGTCAATTTTATGTATCTTATATTTTTATATCTATTATATCATTTAATAAAATAGTATTTTTAAAAACTCATTATTGTCAATTTTGAGACTATTTAGTTATTGAATTTTTTAAGGTCATAAAGACCTGATTCTTTTAAACCAAACTGATTAAATAATAACTTACATGTTAATATAATCCCAAAATATCAAGTATTTTATTAAGAGTTTCATATTATTTTTTAGTATTTCTAATATCATTTATTTGAATATTTCATTAATAAGGTAATCACTGCATCATCATTTTTTCATAAATAAACATATTTATTTAATATATATATAATATAAGTAAAATAAGATGATGCAGGAAATGTATTTCTATTTATAATTACTTTTTATATTTGAATATATCTTTTACATAAAAATGAATAATTGTTTTTGTAAAAATTATACATGTTAATGTTATCTTTCTGTTTACTTTAAATTAAATATTATAACCCTTCATTTTCAGACCCAAGTGGTTCTCAAATTACAATATTTTGGATTAAGCATTTTGGTGTCTCTTTTGACTCATATAATTAGATTTGGATGAGTTTTATGATATTTTTATATTGTTATAATATTATTTTGTTACACTTATTTACATGATTTACCTTTTAACCATGTTACTTAAAAATAATTTCTAAAGTTACTATTTATAATGTCCAGAAATAATAGTTAACGTTTTACAAAATATGGACATTATTATAATAAATATGTAATGACTTTTTATAAATTAAAATTATATAATTGGTAGAAATTAATTTAAAATTTACTTCTGTTGTCGAAACCGAAAAGCAGTTTTTTAAGAAGTAAAAACTATCAATTGATTGACATGGGATTATGTAAAATTTAAATTTGAAATTACATAAAAGTTAAAAAAATTTATTAAATAATTAAAACATAATCCAATTACAATTTAAAACCAATTAAAATATAATATCAACAAATTATATTAAAATGCAGTTTTGAATTAAATGGTTGTATTTATCACTATTCATTAATATATGAATTTTATAAGAAAAATACTAAAACATAAACCAATGTAAATTTTGATGTCCCACATCCAAATAATAAGTTTATTTTTCAAAATAGAATATATAAATATGTTAATAAATTTATTTTAAATGAGTTTTCCATCAAAAGGCGGCAAATATGATTTTTTATGAAATACATCTTTTATCTGAAAAATTGAATTTGTTCTTATATCATATATAGAAAATATAAAATTTGAATTTGAATGTTATAGAATTAAAATTTTGGATAATACAATTTATTAATTTAATTTTATATCCCATTAAAAAATAATATTTTAATAATATATCTTTATTTATTGAAACATTGTATTGCATACAATGTAAGCTATCAAGGAATGTTTCACTTCATGCAACACAAGCAATGTTAGTGTTGTGTGTAATGAAAACATCTTTTGGTTTTTTGTATAACATAATCCAACCATTGTTATTGAATTCATTTGAAAAATATATACTCATTGTTGCATGTATTTCACACTAACTCGATGTTACGTGTATATCAGTTTAGTGTGGAAGGAATATTTGACTTAATGAATTTCAAGATATAAATGATAATTTTAATTTATTCTATATAATGGTCAGTAAAAAATTATATTTTTAAATTATGCTCCCATTAAAATTAATTTCACCCACTAAATTCATCAGGGTTATAAATTGTTTACTACATGAATGTTTATTTTCATATAAACCCACATCATAAAAAGAAATACTATAAATTCATTTTTTAAAAAGAATGTTAGAAACATAATAATCTCCCAATGTAACTAATCCATTGGTTTCCACATAGGATAAAATATGTGAGAATTGAAAAAATGGATATGGATGAAAAATCTATCCATAATTTTCAGATTTATTGTGATAGAGAACCGGTTTTGAGGAACGTTAAAAACTAGAAACCTATAAATTTTTGATGATTTAAGGGATAATCTAATTCATCTGATTTGAAGGTACTAAGACAATTTTTTTTGTTTTAAATATCCTTTCAACAAATTCAATGAACCTGAGAAGAAATACTTACATTATTTTAGTATAATATCATCGTTGGTATTGCCTTGAACAATTTTCACTTCATCTCGTATTCAACGAAATGATGTTAAATTTTAGATTCCTAAAGTGTTGGAAGATCATTTTATCCATAAATATAATGACAGGTCATTCTATTTGTCTGAAAAAAATGTTATAATAGGTTATCAATTTTATAGAATTCCACCTACAGTGAGATAATACATTAATCTAACAAACATAAAATTGATTATATCTTATGTTATCGACAAATGGATAACCTTACAATCCATCAAAAATATGAAAATCTGGATCCTTAGAAAGAGGATAATTATGTCAGTTTAACATTTTTCTCTCATATCCTTAAATGATGTTCTTGGTTGTCACATTATAAACATGGGAATAACTTAATAACGTATTATCTTGAGTCTTGGTAATAGCCGGAATTATCATATAATATTATTGAAAACATTCATGTTTCCATGATAAAATACATAGTGGATTATTCTTTATGTCCCAAATTTTTTTACACTTCATCCATAAAAGTATAATCCTCTTGTCAAAAACTCCATAATTAGTTCCCAAGAAACAAGAATCACCAAATATAATTATTCATATAAATATTATCTTTATCCAAACATCATAATATTATATTAATTGACATACTAAGGTTTATATTTCCATTAATCAGGTGTTCACAAAGTATATCACATTAACCTTAAATTACATTCTATATCTTTTTCACTATTCAATATGTCATTTAAAATTGATAATGAAAAACATATACTAATAACACATTTATATATCATGATTTATATAACATAATAATTGAATTTTGAAACATATACACATCAATCATCCAAATTTTTCTTAAAACATTACTCGGGATCCATCATCATTATCATTCCAAAAATATAATTCTTGTCTTATGGTTTCACAACTGCAAGCATCATAGGTTTAATGTAATCAATACTAGAAGAAAATAATATTCCATTCACATATCATTTAGAATATCATTATCTTAAATAGTATGAAAAATAATTGTACTATCATCATGATTATCTTCATGATGATTGGACCTAAGAAATCGATATTCCAAATTCCCATTCATTTCACATCTGAAACATTTAATGGTTAACTATTTTCAATGTAGTTCTGGATATTGACTAAGACTAGAATATAATGTGTTATAAAAATATATGAGAGATTAGAAACACATATGTAAGGTAAATTAATTATAATATTTTAATCTATTATATCTTTAGTTTAACCTTAGGTTTTCCATCATTAGCATAGAAAACCTTCGATTGTAAAAAATACATTATTTATCCTTAGAAAAACCATATACATAACCTTAAAAATATCTATAGGGATCTCTATAATGTTACAAAATCCTAGTTTTCAATGGTTGACTAAACCTTCACTCCAATACCAACTCTAACAACCCGAAGTTGATGTACTTGGACATTACATTTCATTTATAGAATACATAGTACATTACACAAATATAAACCAAAAGATTGTATTAGTTTAGTGACTTTGGAAACATGGAACATAATCATCATAACACTGTGAAAGATCTTCAACAACTCCCACAAATCTCTTTACCTTTTTATTTTATACAGAAACCCATTGTTTATATAGTGGGGAAAATAAAACATAAAAAGGGTGTCCTCAAATGCTCGGTAAGTTTCAACAATGACAATATGAAATTTACCATCAACATATCAATATAAAAACCTGAACATAATTTATAAATATATAAATATTTAGTCATTAAATAAATCATTGAATTACACAAGGAATAGATCACAATGGAAACATATTCAGGATTAAATAAATTTTGTGGAAAACATGGAATTATGGAAATACAATAAGAACATAATATGATATCCATAGTAGATAATGAATTGATACCATGACCATCATATTAGAAAAATTCCATTACTGAAGCAGTCTAACTTATCATTACAACCATTTATTTCTGAACCAGATTAACTTTCCATTCCATCCATGTTTTACTGATCCATATTTACTTTCCATTCTATCCATGTATTTCTGAATCTAACTTACATTCTCTTCTAGCCTTTTATTACTGAACCAGATTAATATGTCTTTATAGTCATGAATATATGATTATATATAAATCATTAACTAATGATTTGGAGGGATATATAGGACCTTCCCAAATAATAGTTAAATCATTATTACATGTTCCAAAAAACATAAATCATTCATCATAGCATAACCCATTATATAAAATGGATTTCGTAGTCATCATTCCATCGTTACAAAATACATATAATATAAATGGATTTAATAAAAGTAATTCCTTCATAACAAAAATAAAATCAAATTAATAATTGGGATTGTAACATAAACCTATGAAATCATATATGGAAAATAATTTTGATGAAACACTTGAGCTTAATTCTTGAGGAAAGTATCATTTCTTCGTAATAAACATTTTCTTTTCTGAAAATGATACAAAATTATGAAAGAAAAGTTTTTTTAAAAAATAAACATGAATTAATGTAAAGGATACTTCATGGAAATAATGAATTATTAATACCTAATAATCCATTCATTCTATATAAGTTATAAAATGACATTTTTCTCGTACTCTTTCTAGAGAAGTCAAAAAGAAAATCATATAGAAAACAAAAGAAATATTCTTTCAATACCATTTAATAAAAATTCACCATTTGTTAAAATTGCATTTAAGGCATATTATAAGAATATAAATAATGTTATATATTTAGGATATATGGATTTCAATGATAAATATACCCATGTAAATACTCACGTATAAACGATATCATAAAATAATAACATTGTGAAATTATCCCTTACCTTCTGTCTAATTTCTTCTTTAGGTGTCTAAAACACATGTATAATATGTTTAAACATATTATTAACATGTAGAAGAACCATAATAATATCTATAATATCATATATGATCCACTTTTGACTATATATTATATGTTTTTATATCAATGACATGTTAATGCAACGTTTAGGGTAATAATCATTTTATTTGTCATATGTTTCCTGACATGCTATTCATGATCATATTACATATATCATTATTTAAATAATTATAGAATGTAAACCATGTTTTATAAATCATAATTTTATTTTTAGAAATATACATAATAGATAGATAAATTAATTGTGTTACACCATTCATGGAGACAATAAGTCATACGTACGCATTAGTGCTGTTTCTGATTCAATATTGATTTGAATGGAAGCAAGTAAATGAAATATATATCGATACATTAATATGGTAGAATTATTAGGTCAAATGTTTAATTCATATTTATTATATATACTTTAAAATCATTATTTAATGATTAATGTGGATAATGAATATCATCGTGTTGTGGAGATAGTAGTCTGTAATATGCATGTGGGATTATATAATTCACATAATGGTTAAATGGTATAGAATTTCATTGTATATTAATTATATAGCATAATTATCATTTTTGTTAATTATTTAAATCCATTATACTCATCATTATAACCATCGAAATTATATATTTTTGAATAACAAATAACACCACAGTGTGGAGAAAAAAAGACGTACGTTGCACACATGGTGATATAGTAATTTAGAGGATGGTAAAAAAAGTTATAAAGTTGTACAATAATTATAACAACATCTCATAATGTAAAATATAAGGGATTTATATATTTTTTTTGGTAAAATCATAAGGAAGGGAATTATAAGAAGAAATGAATTTTAAAAGGGGTGATAAAACAATTATCTCTTTTTCGAGTTTCTCAATTTGATTTTCAATAAAGATATCCCAATGATGTCTTTGTACCCAATGTGTAGCCTATAGGTTGAATTAGTTGAATTTGGGTGATTAAATGGGTAGGTTTTGGTCGATTAAAAGGGATTTATATGTGTCATTAAAATAGAAGGATATGTTTCCATTTATTGGAGAGGTCAAAAGCACTTTAAGAAAGCCTTTATATATTAATTTATTAAAAATTGATTTTATGTTTTTGATAGTCCCAAACTCCTTTATTTCAAAGAAAATTTTATTATTTTTCTAAATACATTCAAAAAATAGGTTTTAAAAATGATTAGGTCACGAAATTAACCTTTCCATTTATATTTATCCCTTAGTTAAAAACATCTACTCTTACCATGTCTTCTTTTATTTTCATAATATATGGTTACACTAGTTAGTATAAAATGACATGAAAAGATCATGTGGATAGTTAATTAAATTTGTAACATTATATATTCTAGTTGGATGAATAATATATTTTTAGTAGTATTATATCATTTAATAAAACATTATTTGTTTTAAATACTAACTTATGTTAATTTAAAAACTATTTAGTATTTGATTTTTATTAAAGACATAATAAATTTATTACTTCGAAAAAAGGAAATAACTCATCCATAAAATGTCACTTTCATACAAAAAATTATTGGACGACATCAAAATTTTCAAATTAAATTATTTATAATATTTATAATATCATTTGTTTCAACATTTTACTAATGAGGTAATCACTCCATCATTTTTTTGTCATAAATAAATTTATTAATTTACTGTCTAAAAAATATAAATAAAAATACATGATGTATGAAATAATTTTATATTTATAACTATTATTTATAGTATAATATATCATTTATATAAATTAAAATAATATTTTTTTATTAAATATATACATGTTTAATTTATTTTCCCCTTTACATTAAATTAATTTTTATAACCTGTCATTTCCTCAACTAAGTGGTTCCAAAATTCCCAAATTTTGGACTAAGGATTGTTTTTGTATCCCATTATTCATCCATTAATATTAGGACAAATTTTATGTAGTTTTATATTATTATAATAATATTTTTTACCCTTACTTAATATACACTTTAAACATGGTAAATAAAAATAACTATTGAAATTAATATTCATTATTTCCAAAATTAAAATGTATATATTTACCCAAATTGGACCTCATTACTCCCAATATGGAATCCATGTTTCTAAATTGAAAACATATAATTGGATGAAATTAATATAATATTAATTCTAGTTGTCAAATCCAGAAAGTGGGTTTTAAAGAAGTAAAAACTTTGAAAAGATTGAAATGTATTTATGTCCAATTTAAATTTTAAATTACATCCAATAATAAAAATTGTACTAAAATATAAAAAAATAATCCAATTAAACAATAAACCTTATTATTAAATAATTTATTTATATAAATATATTATATGAAAATGTAGTTTTGAATTAAACTGTAGCGTTTTTCACAATTCATTAAAATATGAATTTTATTAGAAAAATAACAAAAAATCAATGTAAGATAATTTTGATGTCACTATTATATAGAAGATTTTTATTTTGTAAAATATAATATAAAAACATGTCAAAAACTAGATTAAAAATTGGTGCGCCCTAAAAAGGTGGCAGAACATCATTTTCTCAAAACTACTTATTTTATATAAGAAATTGATTTTGTTGTTATATCATTTATAGAAAATACATAAAATGAATGTGGTTGTTTTAAAATTAAAATTTTGGTTAACTATATTCATAAAATCATGTTTATATTAAATTAAATAGTAATATTTTATTAATATATCGTTGTTTAGTTAAACCCGGTAATGCGTACAACGCAGGCTTTCGGGGAAGGTCACTCATGTATGTAACACAGACCGTGTCATTGATGCATGTAGTATAAGAATCCTTTGGTTATTCGTATAACATAATCCAAACATAGTTCATTTATACATTTTACAAAATCCATAATCAGTGTTTCCTGTATCGTACGTGAACTCAGTGTTGTGTGTAAGTCAGTTTAGTGTGAAAGGAATGTTTAACATAGTTCATTGCTAGATATTAATGAAAATTCTAATTACATCAAATAAAAATTTTTCAATAAAAACTCAAGGTGTTATAATGAATATATCTTCATCTTTATATTTTTAAATAATTATACCATAACTGTTACATAACAGATCAATAATTACAAATTAGATACATCTACTCTATCCTTTTTTTTCAAAAAATGAAACACTTTAAATAAAAAATGATTTATTTTTCATGATAATAATCTTTATAAAATTCAATTTTCACCACTTAATATATTTTAACCATACCTATAAACTATAAAAAATATTTTTAAAACATGGTATGAGAACAAATAGCTCAGTAAGGGATATAAAATGAGGATAGAAAAAGATACACAATGAATATTTATATACCCTTGACTTCATAAGATTCTTGAAAAACATCATTGAAATCATAAATCATAAAAATAACTAGTGGAATCCATATGATTAATGAATTTTTGATTTTAAATCTACATATGGTGTAACATTCATGGTTGCGTTTAGAATACCCATCACAATATATTCCATAAATCAATTTGGATAAACCATATTATTAAATTGTATCTCATTACCCAATTCATTGGATGGCTATCATGGGATCACCCTTATTTAGGTTTATCATGGAACCACCCATATATATAAGAAAATTCCATGAATGATAACATAAACATAACACATTAACAACAATAAAGGAAAATATCAAATTTCCACATTGCAATAATAAGATATAATTTCAAGATATTAACATAGTCAATCCCTTCACAAAACCATTTTAAATAAAAATATAAATGAAAATTGAATAGGGAATTTATTTTCCTTTTAAAAACAATAACGATTATGAAGTAAGAAAAATATAGAATTATGGTCACTATGGTAGAAATGATGTTATCAGAATGTACATTAAAAAATTCCTTATGACATTTAGTAAAATAATTCATATAAAATGATTCATTTTTAATACCTTTTAATGAATTTTAATAGACCAAAAGGGTTGATCACACATCATATAAAACAAAGGTGGTGTATAATATCAACATGTGCCACAATGAAAGAATATTGAGACAAAGACCTTTAACATGAGTCTGAATCGTCATGCACAATCATTATATACATTAATATTAAACATAGGTTAAAATATACATTCTTGAGAATCATTTCAAGTTTATTTTTCTTTTAGTATCACTTCTTACAATTTTATAAATCATACATTTTTAGTTACGAACATATCATAGATTTTATCAATATTTGGTCCTTGTGTCCAAAATAACATTGTTATGATGTAAATTGACGATGTGGTTAAAATTCAATAAACATAAAAATATTTTTCATGACATAATGGAAATATGGTAATTATTACATTATCATTCCATAATGATTATAATATTATTATTATCATAGTAATAATTTAAATATACTTTTATATATCATACATGTGAAGTTGTGAATAATAACGATTCACATCGCTTTTGTGGATGTGATAGTTGACATGCACACAATAACAACATTATCATTTATATATGCATTTATGGAATGAAAATAAATGAAATATTATTATTTTAAAGTGATAAACATTTCATGATGATGATATTTAAACCTTAATTGCTTCATTGTAACATGTCTTGATCGACGAAAATGAAAAATGAACTATATCGGTTATTGAGGTTGTACTCTTCCAAACACCCGAACAAAATCATTACTTCCCAATTGATAAATTGCAAATGGATTTAGATACTGATATTAACATAATAAAATGACATTGTATTTACAACACAATATTTATTATTTCAACTTATAATATAGAGACTTAAAGTAAGTGGATGAATGAATAGAACAGAAAACCCTAAAATCGATACCTCTTCATTAGTTGATCTCCTTTTAAGAAAACATTAGAACCTCTATGAAGTGTGTTCTATCTAAACTGGGGACTCAATAATATGGGGAGGGGTTATAGAAATGTTCTTGAATCTGGATTATTATAGAAGAGTGGGTAGCCTTTTATTGGAGAGGGGAGAGTCACCCTTGGAAACTGCTAAAATATTAAATTAAATTAAATTAATTTTTTAATCTAATGACTCTAGCATGAGATTTGTCAATGATAAGACACATATTGATCAAAATCCAATCATCTAATAAATATTAAAAATGTACTATTTTTTAAACCTAGACTTTTCATTTTACCCATAATTATTCTCTTTGATTTTTCATTGTGGTAACAACATTTTAAATATTAAGAGACTATAGATATTACTTATATGCAGTAAATTTTCAATAATTGGAAACATAATTAACTTTTCAAAATTATAATAATTATTTTTTGATTTTAAAATATTTTTAGCATGTTTAAATAATTTAATAAATTATTATTTTTATAAAATTTCTATTCTGTAAATTTTTACACTATTAGTTTAATAGAATTTAAATAAAATACAAACAGAGATATAACATTAAAAAACATTTTATAAAATTATAACATTTCATTGTAACCTAGAAAATTCTTGTATGATATAAATTATGTTAAATATTATTTATTTTAATATTTATAATATCATTTTATCGATTCATTCATTAATAAATCAATCACTACATCATCATTGGATCATAAATAAATTTAATTTAATGTGAAAAAATTATAAATAAAATACCATAATTCAGGTAATATTATTATTTTTATAATTACTATTTATATTGGAAAAGGTCAAATATATAACCTCATAGTGAATTATTTTAGTAATAAGTGACATGTTTATGTTATTTTTCCCATTACATTAAAATAAATTTTATAAATCTCTTAATCACACCAAAGTTGCATCGAAAAGAAAAAAGTTCAGCCTAAGGATTTTGTAAGTTGGCCATAAATAATCCAATAAGGTTATGATAATTGTTATCATAGTTTTTTATTATTATAATATTACTTTAACAATTATTCACCTAATTTACACTTTTACCATGGTATATAAAATAAAAAAATTTATCTTCACTAAAAAATTATTTTGATCCAATTAGATAATAATTTCATTCTAATTACAATCATGTATGTCTATTTTATAATATTTTATTCACAAAAGTGACTAAAATTAATTTAATGTTATTCTCTTTTATTTGTTGAAGAAACATGTTTTTAAAAATAAAAAACCATCAATAAATTGAAATATGTTTATATCAAATTTAACTGTGAAATTACATTAAATTTAAGATATTTTATTAAATGTTAAATATTCATATAATTATACCCTATAACAATGTAATAGGATAATCTGAAAATATAACTAAATTAGATGAAAATGTGTTCTTGAATTGTTATTCAATATTTTTATGTATTCTTTAAAAGATGAATTTTATTAGAAAAATACCAACAATTCAACCAATGTGAATTTTGATTCCAATCATCAAACGAAGAAGTTTATTTGCAAAAATAAAACAAATAAATGTAATAAAAAGTAGATTTAAAAAAGGTTCTCCATCAAAATCCAGTAAAACTATATTTTATAAATATTAGAATATATTATGCTTTAAATTTATTTTTTCTCATTTTAATCCTCTAAATTTTATTAGATGAAAATAAAATAATCTAATAAACATGTGTAAAAATAATATATTTAGTTCAATTCATTCCTTCCAATACAATGTCTAGTAGATAACAACCATTTAAAATATTAATTTTAATAATTTCCTACATGTTGGTATATCATAATCTTGTGTGCAACATAAGATTTTAGATAAACTAGTTTAATAAAAAAAATGAGTATCTAACGACAATTTACTAATCTTTAGCTAATTTTTTTATAAAAATTATCATCATTTATTATAATCCCCCACCATATAATTATTATTTTTAAACAATCAACAATCTCCCCAATCCCTGAAACCCCAGAACACCATCAATGCATCTCCCCAAATACCTAGCCTCCCTCTCCTCAGTCATATTCACCAATCATCATCGTGCAAGCCTCATCATCACCCCTCGCCTCACCTCACTATTCTCTAGAGACCCTCACTGCCCCTCAGCTCACGGTCCATCACCACACCTCGCTCTACTAGTTATTTTTCATGGATATCGAAATATGGTTTTTTATATTACAAATATTTGGATATTAATAAGTATGAATACACCATATCCCCCTCAATATTTTTGAATATATTTTATTTTGTGGGAATTCTTAGGTTGTGTTGGATTAACATATAGTTTATGGAGTCACATGACTCGTAATTGATGGTGGTTATATTTAGGAGATTCATTGATGGAGAGGAGTGGATGAATGACTGTGTTTTTTATAGGTTATGTTTGTAGGATATATCTCTTAATACATATTGTTCAAATTATTTTGTTTTTGATCAATAGGTTACGGTATTTACCATATCATTTAGTGGTTAAATGTTTTTCCATCACCCAATCACGTGATCGGTAACTCACATGGTTTTCTATGGATCAATTATGCGATAAAAAATAGATCAAAGTCAAATGAGGGGGTCAAATAAATTGGTTCATGTGAATGGATTTGATGACAAATACCATAGGAATGTGTATATCTAATGTTGGTATCATGAAGGAGAAATATTACTAGGGTCTCACACATAGGCACTTGCATGGAGGGTTATGCTTTATTAGTCATGTACATGAGTTAAAATATAATGGTTATATTTCAAAAGGTTTTTTTAAAATTATATTTCACAAAAATTTATTCAAATATACTAGTACTCAAATAGGTAATTATTAGTGAAAACAAGTTGTATTGAACTTATAAATTCATTGACTTTTAAAATATTTTATAGTCCTTTGTCATTGTCTAAGAATTATTTTGGAAAACATTTATTATTTCAGTTCATTATGACATTAAATTCATTTATTGGAATTTCATTTTTATTTATGTATATATTTGATTAGTGTCATATCATATTATCACTTGTTCATTTTATTTTACAATAAATTAGTAAATGACTTCCATTTAATATTTTATACCCACAGTCTATGTTTATATCCAATGTTTATATCCTTTGGTCTTATCCCTCTTTTAAATGTTGAAAATTCCTATCAAGGGTGAATAAATGCAGTTTAACATATTCATATATTGATATTGGTTGGTGTTATCATACATTTACATATATTTTTTTAGTTTTTATATTAGGTTTTTTTGATCCATATTACACACTTTCCCCGCATTTATCCTAAAATAGATTAACCCCAAAATTAATTACTATAATTCTTTTCTAGACATGATATGAGAACTTGATTTATGATTGGAGGTTGATTAACCCAACCAAAACGCCACATGGTTCTGTTTCACTACATTCCTTAATGAATTATGTTTCCTTTGTTACCTAAGAAACACTAAGTCGTTTTAGGATTTGTTTTAGCTAGTGAACATTGATAAAGTGATTTAATAAAATTATATAGTGAAATATATTATACACTATGTACCCTTATATAATTTAGAAACTATATGGAATAAATTATTAAATTAATTGAATAATTAATTTACTGTTGGTTTTTATACATGAATTTATTTTGGAAGATATGTGATTACATTCGTATTAACCTCTATAATGTACATAAAATTACTTACTGTTATTATTAATTTATGGAAATGACATTCATTAAAATTCATGTGGAATATAGTGACATGATGTCCCTTATTTATAATTTTATTTAACAAAAATGATTCTTTATATTATTTATTTGGAGTCTTTACACATGACTTTCCACTATGATAGTCATATTTAATGGTCATGATGTCCCATATTCACAGAAACTAATTAACGTACATGATGTTACATATTTTACATTTTCAAATCAATAGGAATGTAATCCTATTAACACACAACACAGCCACATTCACATAGAGATAATTGAAATTATATATCCACTAATGATCATATGACTATCCTATATAGTTTTACACCCATCATGAAATGTGGAAAATATGCCTTCAATATCACCCATAATATATAAATTTTTTTATTTATATTGTCAAACCTTATTTAGTATATTTATATCATTTAAAAGTGTATATAAAAATATTATAAACTATTCAATAATATTCATCTATTTTATTTTTTTTAATAATGTGTAGGCACATTGTCATATATATGTATAATGGTTGGATCACATTACTGAGGAAGACATCTCAGTATGATATGGTTTTGGAGAAGTTTTTCAATTTAACAAATTCCAGTCGATCCATTGATGGGAGAATAAAATATCAATTTCCTAAAGGTTATTTTGGAATATGGTTGGATAGAGATTATTTTTATGAACCCTTGAATTTAAAAAATATCCATACTCAATATTTGTAGTGGTTTTGGAACGTAGAATCAAACATTACTGAATGGTTGGCCACTGATGTCAATCCACAGTATGAGCTCCCAAATTCATCAAAAAAGTTAAATTAAATGTAATAAATTATAAAATATCCATTGGAAATTTTAAGTCACCACCAAAAACCCTAAAACCTATTAGAACAACTAGTTGAGGGTGATACTATTAGAAACATGAAAAGTGATGTTTTGGGAACTGTATACCAACTAGAAAAAGATTGTAACATATCATTGGATCCTCCTCTGGATTTTGTGGAGACTAATGTAAGAGGAAAGTTCATAAAAAATGTTATTCATGGTTTGGTTGAAGATGTAAATGGAGAGTTTTATTTTCGATGTTTGAAATATTCAAAACAACCTTTTATGCTGATGTTATACTATTTCAAATGCATATGTGGAATAAAAAATAAGTTAATTTCAATCATATTGGAATTGTTGTGTGATGGATTTCCTAAATCAAAATTCAAAAGTATTTTTATGATATGAAAATAAGTTTTTGACATGATTGGTCTGAATTATAAAAAAGTACATGTGTTTCCCAATGATTGTATGATTTTTTAGAGAGAGGATTCAAGCATACACAATTGAAAAAAATATTCTTCTTATAGACAGAACATAATGGGTGATGATGTAATTCTAAATCAACATACTACCATGAAGATGAATAAAAACGAACTCACCATCAAAGATTTTACATTACATTCCATTAAAGCGTTGATTGAAATGATTATTCATGTCATTGAAAACCACCGAACACATGAAATGGAAAATCTATAGATAATAACAACTATGGGTTAATACAAAATCCAAGATATTCAAAATAATGGAATAAAATTGATTTATCACATCCTAATTTCTCAAATGATCATAGGAATGATTTATTGGGATTTTTATCTTATGGATTCGAAAAATTTCGGACTTTTAGAACCAGCTATAGCATTTGCCCATTTTTTTGTTCCCTTTCAATATGACAGCATGGATGTGTATGAAAAAAATGGCATTTATCATTTCAATGATTATTACTAGAAAAAAATTCATATAAATGTTATTTATATCATTCATTATTTAATTGAGTAATTATAAGTATTATTGAAAAAATCATTTGAGACATATGATGATTCTTCTAAAAAATTATCCAAATGCATGCAGCTTTATTGTGGGCCATTACTGACATCCCTGTACATGTGAATTTATCTTGTTAGAACACTTACACACTTCTGGATTGGCCTATTTGTAACATTTATTTTCATCCCAAATGGCTACCTCATAGTAGAAAATTGTGATTCTTGTTCCATAAAAGATTTCTCAATCCGTATCATAGATTTTAGCTAAAAATGTCCAAATTCAATGGATTCATTGATCGTAGCCGACCTCCAAATATGTTAGCTAGTTCTAAAATATTAGAACAACATGGAAATTTGGAAACAGAATTTTGGAAGTTGAATCATTGGAACGACAGTGGGAAAAAAGTTCAAGGTTCATTTTCATGTGATATCGGAACACAACAATAGAAGAAAAGAAGCTTATTCTTCAAAATTCTATATTGGGAATTTAATTTTTTGGGATATAATCTTGCAGTGATGACTATTGAGATGATTTTTTTTGAAAAATTGATCTTTACATTGATTAATGAGCATGTATTGTTGAAGGATCATCTCAATTCTCTGAATGAATTACAAGAAATAAACATAAAGCATGATCACTCTCCATATGAGATTGAAAATTATGCATGGAAAAATATTAAAATGAAAAATACGGATAAAGAAACATTACATTGAAATTTAAAACACTTGAAGGTATCTGATGTGTATTCAAGTAACATCTCAAGGTGTGTTTACATAAAAATTCATATGTAATGTGGATTTAAATGTAACGATTCACTTATTTGGTTACAACTGTTACTACCACGGGCATTGCATAAATTATTACCTGAAAAGAGTACTTCTGTTGTAATCAAATTATAGGCATTTTTCATAAAACTATGTTAGAGATCTAAACATCAATTTGAGCATGACAACCTTTAGGATATATTTTTTTACACTTTGATAAATAGATATGACATTTCCACAATTGTTTTTTATATCATAACTTATTTTACAGTGCATTTGGTTCAGGATGCCAAATTAGGAGGCCCCGAAAATTATAAATGGATGCATCCAATTGAGATATACATTTTTTTTTTCAGTTATGTAAACAATTAATGGAAATTAATAAAATATATAATTATGTTTTTTATTTTATTTCACAGATATATTACACATTTGAAATAATATGTGACAAATAAACCTCAACCTGAAGGCTCAATTTCTGATTTTTATATGGAAGAGGTGTGTCTTACCTTTTTTTCTAGAAACATTATTTATATTGAGACATTATTTAATCAATTTTGAAGTTTTTATGAAAAATCAAATGAATCTAAAATACATGGGAAATCAAAAATATTTCATGCAATTGGCCAATCAGTTGGGAAGACCCCAAATGTTACACTTATAGAAAATGAATTATTACCAGCACAAAGATATGTGCTACTAAATAGTCAAATTGAATATCTATTTAATTGAAGATTTTAGAAAACAATAATACATATGAGTGTGAGGACAAACAATAAATGAGAATTATGTAACAAAATCTTTTAATAATGAAATTTTTGAATGGTTTTCACGATGTGTATGTTCATAAATATTGCAATAAATACGGATATTAGTTTGACACATATATATTTTAAAAATAATAATGTATATTTCTTTTTTAAGATCATTAATACTGATAATTGATCATATTTGTAAGAATATGTTATGTTTCCCGCTCTAGGTCTTATAAAACATTCTATAAATTATGGCACTTCGTGATTGGGATAGATTTCATAACATAGATTGAGAAGAGGGTTTGAAAATAATTAATAGAGTAAAATTTATAATTGCTAAAGTGGGATTCAATGAAATTTTTATTTTTATTATCAACTTAATGTAAAACATGCATTTTTCTAATGTTTTTCTCAAATTAAATTGGGTTAATATTATCAGTGTTGTTAAAAGATATTCCTTGTAATTTACTACTGTGTAATTATCTCACTTTATGGTTGTTGGTGACTGGGAATAACATGAAACGTATATCTTACTATATTAAGTTAAAATTGTATATTCTTTGGTTGATATTGTAGATGAAGGATGGAGTTTAGTTTATCACATAAAACAAAGATATTTGTATGATAGGGGTGATGAAGTGAACGATTTGACCTCTGACACTAAATATCATAAATATAAAAAAGTTGAATTATTTTTCCCTCATGAATTTGAAAATATTATTCTTGAAATAGTATGTGAAGTGCATCATGATATGGAGGATGAACATAGCATGATTAAAAGGGAAAATGATTGTATATACTGTTTTCCATTCAATTATTAGCCACTTATATCATTTGTGCAGTCATTCATGATCATTGATATCTATTATCTATTTTTTAGTATTGTGCATAAGTTATCATTTTTAATTAATTTCCTATATAATTTTTTTTAAATATATTTTCTAAACATAATTTTGTTTGATTAAGTGACAATAATTACATAGAGGAAGTGTCACATTGTTTTTTCGACCACACCAACAGATGTCGATCCATCTCTCACCCTCTCAATAGCATGTCATACACCATCCACATTATCCCCTATAAATTATATCATAACCATGTGAGTGTCTCATCATTATCCCAAGCAATGGGTTCCCTTTCTGGATCCTCAATAGTGAGACAGCGGGGAACCACACCTAGTTTTTCACAATGATACTAGAGTTTGATGGTAATAGGTACAAATTTTAATCTGATTAAATTTATCTCACTTTTTTATACTAAATATTTGTTTATAAAAGATGGAAACTATGGAAATATGGAAAAAATTAGGAAATATTTTGATGTGTGGTTTCTAACCAGAGAGAAGATGGATATCTGGTTAGATTCATATGGGGTCCCTAAGGATGATGCAACAGGAATACATGGCCAGATTCTGGGTCAGCTGGCCATGGATCAAGTTTCACTTGCTAATACTAATGATGATTGGATTCATAGGCCTTAATCATGGAAAAAAGTTGTACTTGATTTACATATAAAGTTTATTTTAAAACATTATGGAGTAATTCAATGTCATTGTGTTATTAAATTATAATATTTTCAAAATGATTTTATTTGTATAGATGTTTATCTACTTTATAGTTGCTGATGTGCTTACACAAAAGTGTATATTGAAAAATATAGCCCGAAAATAGAATGAAATTAATTGGAGATTGTGGGTGATTGTCAATGATACTTCATTAATCTTCCAAAAAAAGTATGACAAGGTACCCAATGGGTTTCCCAAAGAAAAATGTAATGTTTTTGTTTACAAACATAGTGATAAAAAGTAGATGGTATTTAAATATTTATTATAATATTAATCTCATTTTACATCTATACACGTATATTAATAAATGATTAAATTTAATAATTTACTATTTAATTAAATTTTATTTATTTAAGGAACATACAAGGAAAAATTCATCGAGCCATCATAAGAAAATCATCCTTCACACTGTGGGGTCAAAGAGTTTTTCTAGAATCCGATCAACTATGGTAATATATTCATTAGTTTAAATATTCACAATACAATATTATTTGGTTAATATATTATTTTTTTTATTTTTTTTATAATGAAGTCCTAGTGTTTAGGGCACCCAATATGTTGAACATAATGATCATAAAAAATCGAATGTAAGTTTTGTTAATTATTACACCAAAAAATTAGGGTTATATATTCATTTTTCATTATAAAAACCTATTTTCATTTTTCATTATGTTAATATAAATTTCCTATAATATGCTTAATATTTTATTTATAGGTAATAAATTAAAGAACTCTAGGATACCAATCCTGCATAGATCTACTCAGTCTCCCAAAATGACCTTGTTGATCAAGTGATTGGGAATGAGCATCCTGTTCAAGTGCACAAGATATGTTTAGGACCCATATCATTTGAGGTCTATGGAAGACCATCAGGGATTGATGTCACATATACTTCGGCTTTTAGTCACTCCCTATCCTGAAATTCTCAAAGAGACTTTGTTTCAATGCAATGAAAAATTGAGGATCTAGTGACCCAGAAATCCTCTTTTCAGAACTCATTGATTGATTTATATCAAAAGGACCCCCGATTTATCCATGTAATGTTGCACTGATGACGGGTTGTCGTGAGAAAGTAAATAAAAAAATCAGATTATTTTAGTTTCAAAACATTTATTGGTTTTAAGATTAAATAAAAATATACAACAATATCTAATTTTAAATATTATTTTTATAGGTCTCGATAGTATAATTAGAGATGGAGGTGGAGAGGATGATGAAAATTATTCATCATTGGAAAAATATTATTGTTTTTGTTGATATGTTTTAAAATTTTGGAAATAGTTTTTTTGTGTTTATATACTCACTGGCACAGAGTATTCAGGAAACATATTTTGTTTATTTATCATGTGTTACATAGAGTAGTAACCAAACATATTTTCATTTTATTTAAGTCCGGATGTGTAAATTAGTTTTAGAGACTATATATTATTGAATATTATTATATTTTTTAGTTTAATATATTATATAAATACTACAAAAGGTTTTTTCCCTGGTACTGGTACTAGGGTTGCATAACAAACATGACTTTTTTATTTGTAAATCTACATTTAGAGGCATTTTACACAACCTCTATGTAAATAAAAAAAATTTAGGTGCAGTATAAACCTTTGTAAAAATTTGGTTTCCTATTATTTGTGACGATTTAAATTATAGCAAAACAATTAAGTGCATGTATGTAAGAAGCAATTTTGCGGTTTCAGCAGCAGTTTGAGTAGGGAAAATAAGATTTTTTTTTGAAGCGGTTACAACCGCAGATAAAAAAGTTCAAATATTTTCCATTGAATCTTTTGTGAAAACCAAAAAAATCTACATCTACATTGATGTAACTATTGCATATTGGTTACAGATGCCCAGTTTAGTAATTGTTTTATGAAACTACAGCCTTATAAAAAACCAACACATTACAGTGATTTTCTTGTAGTGATTGTTCGATATTTGGTATGTTATTGGATACATCATCCACCTTTAAGTAGAATTATTAAATGATTCATAAATATTAATGGATATTAAAATTTTCTATTCTATAATTACCTGGAATGTTATAGAAACATATTATATAAATTAAAATGTTATATATTTTTAATTTACTAATCATAAACTATGGTGTCTTTGTCTGTATTTATATTTTCAAATATTTCATAATGATTTATAAATAAAATGGGAATTATCCTATTTTTATCCCGAGGTATCATCAAACTAGATTCATAGTAATGGTTATTGTCGTTTACTAGGTTATTCTCAAGTAATACCCAATACACTTATTCACAATTGTCACCACAAGGTACATTTGTTAAAGAATCATTTCCACTTATAGAATTTAGATAGAGTTTAATTTATTAGAAGTCCCACATAATCTAAACCTTACTAAAAATCTAGGATATTCTTATATTATTATCCCCAAGTTCTATCATAGGGTTATGTGACCCAATAAATGTTTTCCTAAATCTTGTTGCCAATGATTCTACTAAAATTTCTTTGATACAAAATTTAATCACCCGGACTGTTTTATTCGATATTATTTTCCTTTATTTTTTAAATTTTCATATATACAATATAAAAATACCAAAAAAAAGAATGGTTTCGTAGTTTTAGAAAAATCATATTATATACATGATACCCATTTTATGTTAACAATTGAAAATTAAACATAAATTATAACAAAAACTAATAAACTGTGTCCCTAAAACTCATTCTAGGAGATCATCTTCATATATAGGAATTGAAAACAGAATAAGGGTGATCTCAAATTCATTTTAATGGTTAATTACGGGATATGATATGAGAATTAATAAGAATACTAAATATACAGAGGTAAATAACTAAAAAAACAAGTTATTTATATAGCTAGATAGGGCATAAAATGTGAAAAGGTAAATAACGAAAATCACATTTCATTTAATTAATAAACTGGAACTAAAATGCGTACATAGATTTTGTCATAGTGAAGTATTTATGGAAAATCATAACTAAAAAAATGAATGAAGGAAATGATTTTTTATTGGAAATCATGTCTGAGGATCATAAAAACCTATAACTTCATGACCATCCATAAGAAGGTTTGAAAATACAGTAGATACCTATTTTATTTGTTAAACTTATTTTTATCTTGATAACCTATCAATTTATCTTGATAAAATTTAGTTTCACAAATTAAATTTCTTTTCACCAATTGTATTAAAACATTTTGGGAATGGCCTTGACAATCTAGTATTTCATGTACCTTAGAAATGACATCCCATAATAAATCACTACCATAATTCATTATTTTTTTTATTATAATACATGATATTTCCACTATGAAAAAATATATAGACGTATTTCATATTTATTATATTAATTATATGGTATGTGTATTTTGATATAAACCATATTATATTGTTTATTCCTCATCGATTTATTTTAATGGAATGTTTGTTTACTTATTTATCTTTTTATATTGATTATTCTTATTTATTCTTAATATATTCCATTATACATAACCCTTGCGGAGATTTTTAGCTCAGTCTTATATTTTTTCCTTTAGCTAGGTTTTTAAGGAGAACACTTTGAATGAGTTTCAAGAATATAGTTTTTTATTTTTTGTTATTTATACTTTTTTATTTTCTATTTCCACTATACAGTGAGAATCATGTATATAATATGGTTTTCCAAAACTAAAAATCCATTCATACATTTTAGAATTTAATCTTATATCTATACAAATGTAATAAATAGAATCACCTACTCTTATACACTAGAGTCGAGGTCATTAAATGATGATAGGTTGGAGAATTTACATTTACTATATATGATGAATTTGGTTAGGATGTTCAAAATAATTTCCAATATTTATGTATTCATTACGGATATTACCATTTATAATGAATTCATTGAGGAATGTTTTACGGTATATCTTCTTTAATTTAGTATCCCATGTGTTTAACTCTCTAATCAGGATTTTGGTGTGAGTTCATTACATTAGAAAAAGATATCTATTGAAATTTTTGTGGGGTTTGAGGACTTATCTAATAATGAATGGGCTCTATTACTTCATCCCATAATAGATGTTCCTCTAACATCTTATCATTGCGAGAGGATGAGTCTATTACATAAGATATGTACCTGTTCATTGAGAGAGTCTCGTGATTGTGGAAGGGTGGTCCCCATGAATCTATTATATTTGTTGATGAAACATTTTTTATATGGATTTTGTTAATGGAAATTGAATATATCTCACACTAGGCCAGTAGTATGTTAGGAAAACAATGATAATTTTTTTGTCTGTCAATCCCTGAAGTTTTGAATGGGACTCACGGGTAGTATAATATAAATATTACTCATAGGATTATTATATATGTGATTCAATGATATCAATGTTATATATACTTATCTGGAGAAAATAGTATATACAATTTGAACTCGGTTTTATCCAATAGTGTATAGGGTCCATGTATTATCATATATATATATATAGTTACTTCTATACTTTCTGTTTTTTTTAAGATGATAGTATTTTTCCTTTTTATCTTATTATGATTTATATATCTTATGTCAATATTTATTTTTGACTCATGTTTGTTCTTTCATGATATATCTATTGAAATGAGATTAAACAATAATAATATATTCTTATCATGCACTATATCATTTAGAGGTTATAGACATGTAACCAATTCCAAAATATTTATATGTTCAATCTAGAAGACCAAATTATGATGGGCTAGATGATTTTATTCTAAGAAAATTGTTATCTATTTTTGGAATTTTTATTATTTATATCTATAATTATAATTGGGTTTTTTTCAATAGAAAGTAAGAAATGGAGTCTGGTGGTGTAGGAAATGAATAGAGTCAAGTGAGGACCAATATAACATAGGTGGTGAGTATGGGTCTTTTAGTCTGCCAGGTTATGGTTCAACAAACTTTTACCATAAAATTTTACATTTTTTATAATTGTTTTTCTTATATAAGTGATTTATCCTAGGAGGGATTTAAAAATTCATGATTGTTCATTTTCATAGTGTGAAAATCTGACCGATACATTCTCATTGTATAAAAATGGTTTCGTTGATAGAGATAAAGGTTATTCTTGAGTAACATGTCTTGAATGGTTTTATTTATCTTCATAGTTCTATGTAGGGTGATTCTATTTTATTACCACAAAAGGATGATGATATCCAGATGTTGTTCCAAGATTTCTACATGCTGAAAAATGTTGTAGTGAAGAATAATTGATCATTTACTCATATATATGTTCTATTTAACCGATAGTTTGTAGGACAATGCATTATTAAGGATTACCTGTGATTATTCGATAAAAAGTTATAAAATAGTGTTTATGATATACTAAAAATGATATTTAAATATAAGTATTATTTTATAACTACATTTTATTACATTTTATGTTATTAATTTTCCAGATATATTCTTTTCTCTATAGTAATATATTTTCATTCCTATATGAAAACAATATTAATAGTGTTCATCAATTAAATTATCTATACATTGAGAAACAATGGTATTCTCTATTAATATATGATCCCATTTAGGATATCTATTTTAGGGTATGTACACAAATTGTGACTCCTTTATTATGGAGTTTCACTTCGACTACATCGAAGTCACAAATTTTAGTTTGTCAAGTGAAATTAGATATTGTAACATCTTATCAATGACATATTAATTTATATATGATCATGTTATTTGAGGTATTTCCAAGGAATTACATGAATTCACTTCAACATTTCACTATCCTAGTCGGATTTAGGATATTGATTACGAAAAATATGGACATGATTAATGGACTGATCGGTGCAATGAAACCTCTAATGGGTTGAAAGAGTGTATTATAGTTAATAAAATTCATATTCAAATAGAAATACGTGAATTTCATACTATCTATTTTTATGATTCATGGGTCAGTCGTGGTGTATTTATGATAGAGGTACATAACATAATCACATATGACTCTTGTAATTTTTTACTTATATTATAGAACTACCCGACCAATTACTTATATAAATCCAATTATTTTTACCTTTAAATTATTTGAAACACTATTTATTTTCCATGGTATTTAATATTTACACTATCCACTAAATTTTGTAGTTGAATTTATCATAGTATATCATAATCCCATACATTATGTGTGGGGTTTAATACCTTTTGTGTCATTTACATCAGTATGAAATATGCTATTTGAATTGGTAAGTTTGTAACATACACACTCCATTAAAAGACCATGTATATTGAGTTCAGGTGTTTAGTTTGGAGTTGATTTATGTGAGAAATCCCACTAACTAGATGATTAATCATCCAAATGTTTCAGATGTCTTGATGTATAGATATTTTATTAATTTATAACTACTTTGTGGATTAGGAAAAATCTATCTAGTATAATTGTTAATTTTGACTTCTCATGATGGAATAGCTCGACAGTGATGACCATGTCATGATATAGTAGCTATATTAGGTTTTATTCATTATATCCCGAGTGGGGTGGTGATTCATACACAAATAATTCATGAGCTCGTGAGGGACTCCCATGAATTAATATGGGTCGTGCACCCAATGTTGAACAAAATATATAAAAAAATAATTTGTAATTTTTTTTGTATGAAAAATGATGTATAATGGTTTTCTTCTTATTTTTTACATGTTACATGAAATTTTCAATAAGTGATGACCAGACGGGTAACCTCAACCCATTAAAATTTTTATTAGGACATTAGAAGTGGTGACCATGGACATGGTCAACAAGGTACAAATGGACTTGAATAAAACATATGTTGTTTGTCTAGTGGTTGATTGATAATATAGTTATCTATGTTCTTTATTATTTGAGAGACATTATTGGTCAATTATATAGGTATTATATAAATATAAGAGATAGAGATATTGCACTAGATTTCCAAGAAAATATTTTTTTATTATGATGTGGGTTTCATTATTATATTGATAAACTTACAGATGGATTTGGTTCCTTAGATAGAGATAATTACAATATACTAATCATATATAGATGAAAAATATTAGAGGAATATCTAGATTCCTAAGGAGATTATCATAGATTATGTGGTTAATTTTATTGTTGTTTAGTATGAACATATATCCTTACTAGAGTGAATATATTACAAAAAAATTGTAATAGATCTAGATGGACCATTGACCTCTCTATATAGTAGTCAATAACAACCACCTCTTTGTTGGTTAGAGGTTGGGGACTGATCCTTGATCGAGAAGACCATGTTGTAAGGTACCATTAAGTGAGTGAAGTTTACTAGACATCATTTATTTACTACTATTTATTGGTTGAAACCCTATAATAATTGATGTGGGTGACTAGAGGAACTTAAAATCGGTGTTATGGTATTTCTGTGTGTGTTGCCTCATTTATGGAATAAATATTTAATGAATAATTGGATATTTAGGCCAACTTTTATATGTATCTTAGTGATATTTTAGTAGATCAGGAATGTGGCATACCATTTGACTTTTCCTCTATAAAATTGATATATGTCATACATTTTTTATGTGTTTTATATCTAAACAATAAATTCATCTTGTAATGTTTGGGATCCTCTAATAATAGGTAAACATTACATAACTATAAAATTAATAGTTGCAAGAAATATTAAATTATCATTATAATATAAATATTTTATATTTATTTTTAAATTTGAACTTTATATATTTTATAATGTTAATTTCATTAAATGGATATTATTATATAGATAATGAGGTTGAATTTTTCTTATGTGTAATAGTTGTTGTTTTTTAGAAATACTAGATTTTTATAAGAATATTAAAAGGTATATGATTTATTTATTAAAAAGAATTTTTTCATTATTCACATTATTATTTAGATTTTGTTTTAGATTATAGTAATATTCGTTTAATTAAATACAATATAATTAATTCCATATGAATCAAAATTATATTTAATTATAGAATAAGATTATTTTCATACATAAAAATACATTTTCCAAATAAAACATATTTTCAATGAATTTTTAAAAATTATATTAAAATTAACTTATACCACTTCTAAAAATTTATTCTATAAAAATAGTTATCATATTTGGGATGTTGTTGTTAAATTTTGAAAATGGGATCTTTTTTATTATTATTATGAATAGTAACCATGTTAAACATATTATCTCCTCAATAAAATTATAAAATTGATTAGATAAGAATACAAATTTATAATATGTTTAAAAAATCCATTATTAATTTTTATTGTATGTGGAGATATTAATTCATTTCTCATTTGTAGTGATATTAAACCCATTAATTGAATTTTATTCATCATTAATACAATTATAATATATAATGAAAACGATTAAATAAAAATGTTGAACTCAAATTGCTTATATAATGAAACATAATATCAAATATTCATTGTAAAAATGAAAAAATATGTCATCACCAATATTTATTGAAATTAATCCCAATATACCCCATATCCAATACGTCTTGGTATCAGCTAACAGCCAATTTTGAAAGGAATTTTGATTGAATGTATGTTTATGTAGAATAAATATAACACTTAATCACTTTTTTATAATCTTTATTTATACATCCCAATACATAAAATAATATATAACCATGCTAAGATGATATCATCAGAATACACCAAATATAAAAAGTTTCAAATTTTGATGGAATTAATTGATTCTATCTCAGTTTAAATCTAATGGAAAATAAATTCAACACTCATGTGGGAGTATGTCCAGCCATCTCTCCATAGTGGTTTAAATAATTTTTCTTCAAAACCTTTCCAAGAAGGTTTTAAATTTCATATAATTATATATTTATATTATTTGATCCATAATTATGATTTTATAAATATAAAATATCATTAATATTTTCACCCTTTCATCATTGGGAAATAATAATGCTTATCATGCATACCTATGGACTAACACTTCATGGAAAAGAGGTGATTAATTATTCATTTCTACATTATAATTATTTACAAAAATTTGGATTTAATGAAATATTATTATATTTATATTATAATTTTTATTCTTTTGATGTAATACTTTATCTTTATAATTACCTTTTCAACCATTATATAAATATAACATATCCAATTTCATATATACAGACTATAGTATCCATTGGACATTGCAATTCAAGTTTCCAAATTATATTTACTGGTCTGATGTAAGAGTATATTCAGCCTATAAGTGAAATAATTTTATCATGATTAATAATGTAGAGATGATAAATCTATAACTAGGTTGGGTGTATTAGAACCATTGAACTGAACATGCATGGAAAAAAAATTTAACAATCAAATATTCATTCCAAAAAATTAATATTAATATAATGATGATATGTGTTTGTTAGTGAATTTAACATATTATGAAAAATTCTAATCTAGTTTTGATGTAGATTTTTAATAACTATATATTTATTAATCATGATATTAAAGAGTATTTGTCTTAGAAAAATTCTATGGTAATGTTTTATTCTAAAATAACGTTCTTATTGAAGACTATATCTTTTTAAATAGAATTTGAAGGAAACTATAAGATCTTACTTTCATTAAACTACATTTATCTCTATATCAACTAGTAACCTATTGAAATTATATTTTAATCCATTTATTTTCATTTTATTAGAAAATTTAATGAATGAAAATTTTTTATGAAAAAATATCCTTATTTTTAATTCTAGACATAAATACATTCTTTCTATATTCATCATATATATAATGTCTTCATGAATATTTTTACTATGATCCAATGATTTCTTTAAAAACATTAATCTATTTTTTGATTTTATTTATAATTTTTAAAATTAATATTTCTTTTTTTTCCTACTATATATTTTTAATTTTAAATAAAAGTGTAAAATAATAATTTTTTTAATATATTACATAACGAATGGAATTTGAAATCATCATAATGATTTTTTTTTGAAAAATGTGTTTCAATATTGCATAATTATATTAAAAAATTGAGTCTCATTATTATCTAAATTATTATTATATCAATTCAAATTAATATTTTTCCCAACTATTCAAATAAATAAAAGAAGGTTTTTAAAGGTATTTTCATATATATAAATATCATTTAATGATTAATGTGCTTCATGATGTTAATAATTTAATTTTACTATCTAATGTATTTCTCTGGATATCTTATGAACATTTGTAATTTTTATTGACTATTGAATGAATTGATATTTCTTATACTAGTTTTTAAATATGAATAATTATGTTAATTATGAACTTCATTAATAGGATGAATTTATTATATTTATTATGGGACGTGTTGATCTTGTTATTTACCTATGATACATCAATTGTTCTCACAAGAAAAACTATTCATTTAATTTTTTATACACCATACCTATTTATGTGTGATTTCTTCCCACAAAGTCTTGAAAATAAGGTTATCAAATCCAACATTTGGAGTTATATATTTTTGAATCTTTTTATTGTAATCAATGAGATTAGTTTTGTCATTAGTCCATCTATGGATACAATCCCCATTTATTTTATTTTTTATATTATATATTTGACTTGTTTTATATATTCAATATTATTCTTTCATTATTTATTCTATGATTGATTTTATTGTATGGTTACCCTAAATGAAAATATGGTCTATCGCATTTTTATATTTTCCAGTTCCCAGTATACCATGATATGTTAATTTAATGATTTAAGTGATCTAATAGATGAAATAAATTTTATTTCAATAAAATTTTGATTTATAATTCATGTATTTAATTGTAATGTGTGAACTAAGACATAATCTTGTCTCCCAATACGGTTTAACTTTTTTAAATCTAGAATGAATTATCATGCATATTATGTAAATATAGTATGATGAAAAAATAATATAATTTACTAGTGTTGATGTGATATTGTTGTTTTTTAAGGATTTTAAAATAAAATGTAAGAACAATATTTAGGAGAACATAAAATAAAGAACATAAACCTATGTTATATTCTTGGGATAATTAAATGTATAAGATACGATATTTATTTTTTGTTAAGGAAGAACATTTCTAGTTTCCTAAAAATGAAATTTCAATTTTTAAACAAGAGAGTGGATGCAGTTAGGGAATGGATTCACCTAGGGATAAGAAACATGAAAGGATAGTTATGGTTCAAATGAATTCTCACATTGTGAAATATGAGTGGGCCTAAAACTTCACACGTGACTTGACACACCCAAGGGATATTCGTTGGTAGAATTACATGATTAATAGGAACCATTATGAAATATTGGAAAAAAATTATTATTTAATGATATTTCTATTGATACAAGGCTTATAAATCTATGATTAGATTTGCCTAAATTTTTAATTTATGTTCAAAGGTGCACATGACTTAAAATAATAATTTATATATAATAATTCATAATGTTATGAGATAATTTTATATATAAAATTATGTATTACTGGATCCTAGTTGTTGTAATTGAAAACATATCGGAAAATATATTTAATATAAAGATTTAACTCATTGGGAAAATATTGAATATTGAGATGGAGAGGAACAAATGATAAAAATATTAGGGGAATTTAATATGTTAATGAGTAAATTTTTTTTCCAATATTGAGATATAATATTACCTCAAACAATGTCCAACAACATTGGATTGTTTTAGGTGACAACAACCTCCATTACTTATATTGAAGTATAAATCCTTTATTATATTTGAAATGTATGATGTCCCCAGATAACATATTTGTTACATAGGGACGTATTGAAAGGGAAAATGTTATCATGGTAGTTTATGACCTTATGAGGGACACTATTTGAAATGTTCCCACGTTCGGAAATCTCTCACACTATCATAATAGGTTGGGTATTTCACCTCAAGTCCTTCTCCTTGTAGTGTAGTTATTATTGACTAGATGTAACAAAGTGGGGAGACTGTGCACCATAGTATTGAGTTGTAATACCAAAGAACCAAAAAATTATCAGAGTAAAAGAATGTAGATAAAATAGAATCATAGTTGATAAACTAAATAAAAAATTCCGACTAAACAATCCAATAATAATAAAAATAAAATGTAATAAAAAGATGTATTGTAACTAAATAGTTAATTGAATGTAAAATAATAAAATGATCATGCTAACATAAATAAACTCAAAATACCAAGGTCCCAAACCCCATGTTAGTATCATCTCTAATATCAAACCCATCAAGATAAGAATAATAAAAAAATTCATTTTCCCATTTCCAAAACTGCATCCATATAATCTTCATGTGTACAAAATTGCATAATGAATAGTGTTTGAGAAATTCCATTAGGTAAACACCACCGTGTCTAAACATAACATGTATGACAATAAATCAATGTAATAAAGAAATAATAATGAGAAATAATTGATCTTTTAATACAGTAAAATAATAAACATACATTTGTACCATTTGGAAATATCTCTAATCATGTATAAAATACATTCCAATAAGAACCTCATGTCCATGGAATAATCACACAACCAAGTCAATCCCTATAAAAAAACACCACAACGTGGGAAAAAATTTATATATACATTTCATCATAAAATGGAAAATCCCTTTAAATAAGTGTTTCAGTATAACATGGTTTATCCCATTATATTAGAAATTCAGTATTACTGAGAAAATTCCTTTATATAAAATTTTTTAGCATCACTAAGAAAAATTATTTATATAATAATTTCAGTAGAACCAAGGAAATCACATTAAATTAGAATTTTAAAATCACTAAAAAGAATCATTCATATTATTATTTCATCAAAAACTGGAACATTAACCAGAATGGCCAAAATAGAAAAACCTAACAAAAACGTAACATAAGACAATTTATCCAATTACAATTTTTCATTCATTTAACCATTATTTCATTAAATTATAATTTTATATGTATTCATTCTTGTTTAATCACCTATTAATATCAAATCATCACTAATCACATTAATAATCAGGTAATTCATTTTCCATGGGGAATCAATCACAAAAAATATCATGATCCCTCATGTTAGGAAAATACATATCTTCAATCCATTATCTATTTATATATTATTCAAGGGTAAAACCACCTAATGGGTTTCTACATGTCAGGTCTGAATACAATTAGATCTAAATGGATCAAATGTGCAGTCTTGACATATTATTATTATCACCCATTATTATGTTTGTTAACTCATATGTTCTGTTGGTGTAATCTCATAATACTTCACATTCATGATAAAACAAATACTATTATTAAGTCTATTTATAGACTACCTACCTATATATAGTGATTAAATAATACTCTCAACTGGGCACACCAACATGGAAAATAGGTTATGGCGATCAGAAAGAAAAACCGAGATCACACAAGGTTAAAAGATGGTTCAAATGTGGTCAAGATAATATATTGTGATTAGGGTGAAAATAAGATGAGTAGGGAAAACAAAATTTAATCAACTCCCCATAGATTAAAAGTTCGACTGAGATTTCCTAAATTTTGGAAATCACTCCATACTATCCTAGAGTCACAATATAGTCTGATAGAGATAGTTCAATGTTTGATGTAACAAAATCGTATGCACAATATAGTTTATAACTGTATATGTCAAAATATTTATGACGTAAAACCCTTTCATTATTGAATTTGGTGATTTACAAGATACATAAAAAAGATGTCACCTTGAGTTAAAATAACCCCGATCAACCAATTTCATGGAAGGAACCAGTTTCACGACATATTATTTTTCAATCTCTAAACTATTTCACACCATCTGTTTGGAAACAATTTCACATAATGTGAACAATTCACTATATGAAAGTGTCTAGTATACAAATCGCAACCCACCATTAGCATGAAAATCCAGAACCAGCTCTGAATCCTATAAAACCCTCAAAAACCAACATAATCTCTTGAAAGTACGATAAAATGACATCATTAATTTATAAAGACATGAATCGAAATTTATTCATTCATTTTTTCAAAAAATTCTCTCCATCAACAAAAATGGACACATTCACAATGGTTTAAAGAACATGGAAATCCCAACAAAAATTTAAAATAAAAACTCAAAGATATAACTACATGGTAGAAGATTGAATCATACAACTTCCCCATTATATAAAAGAAAATACCCAAGATTATCCATGAATCAATGAGGGGTATCAGAAAAATAAATTTCCACCCTATACACATATAATAATCCATATCATAGGCACCCTCTGGAACACTCCCATGCTACCCCTACACTCGATCAAGAGGTATAATCCTTATGTGGAAATACATATCAATATTCTCCACATTATGTATCGGTTCATACATAAATGGTGAATCTACATAAATCTCAACATCATCAAAATCTATAGCATTAGATGGGTATGAATGATATATATGAAAAAAAACACATGGGACACAACATTCATGTACTTTGGAAGGGATAATCTTTGTGCCCCTGTACTGACCCATTACACTATCTTGAATGTCCAAACTAACATGGGAATTATCATTTATTATTATATGATATGTTGTTTTCCCAACCTATGAGAAACTTTAAGGGAAACATAATTACTAATCTAAAATTCTAGAGGTCATTTCCACTATCTGGTGTATGATTTTTTGATGCACATCACGGTCACAAACTACCTTCTTATCAACTAATCATTCCCCAAAGTCTCCTTTATTATATTAAGTCCAATAAGTATTGAATTGCCTGCTTGTAACTAGAAAATAGGAATAATACTCGACCTTCAATAAAGATCCTAGAAGGGTTCCATTTAGATCAATTTCTAGAATCTATTGTTATATAAAAACTGTATGATTTCCATATGTTGATCCAATATCTATTGTTATTTCTTCTTCATTGGTCCATTCCCTAGTATTTTTTGTTTTCCAGGTTTCATTTATAATTATCCTTCTCAGAAGTGATTCTCTCCTTCAGTGACCTGATTTCTCCAAGGCCACTCCCTTTAGTTGTCTATGTATTTTTCAACCTTATATAATCTTCTTAAATCTCATTCCATCCATCCTAGTGGGATTCTATCTCTCACCATGATCTTCGCTTATTTTTTAGTTTTATTTTTTCTAAATATATTCTACTACTCAAATATATAATGCACTAGACTTCATTTTTTTCTAATGTAGTGGCCTTAATGGGGTGGTTGGGATGTACTAGTTGAGAGATCACTAGATTCCTCAAATTCTCATTTCATGTTGATTCTAATCTAGCTTTTATTTTATATCTTTTTCATTTGTTTCACATTGGGGCATTAAATTCCATTGTGGGTTTTATCATGGTGGTTTTTATTCAGTCAAAATTGATATTTGGACTCATTATGTTTCTGATCGGTTAATGGGATTCATCCTTGATTACAGAATGAATTTTCTGTAATGGTTTTCTTATTTGACGGCATCTAATCATACACTTCTCTCTCACAAAAACCCCACCCTTCACTACCATTTTATTTTTCAATGTGGTTTCCGATATTTATATTGAGGTTGGTATGAGTGTTGGATGGATTTTTATGGGGCCACAATACTTAGGATGCTGATTTTACTACAGGAGGTTATGTTCACGATTGATGAATTTATTTTCAATCTGGTGTGGCTTCATTTATAATTACATTCATTATTATTATAGTTTTTTTATTCCTGCATTTGGGTTTTCATCCGACAGTTCATTTCTCATTTTTATGATTTTATATTTTCTTTTGGTACTGATTTAATCTTGTTGTTTCTATAGACAACAATAAGAGATGTTGATAAAGCAGATGCATGGAGAGGTGGATGATACTGATTTAGATAATAAGGAAGGGATCATATATATACTAATTACATAATAACACTTATGATGTTTATGGGACCTGATAGGCCAACACTCAATCCACATGGTGGATCTCATGGCCATCAAGGAGCTAATTTGGTGGGAATAGATGATCATTTTATTTTTGAATTTGTTGATCTGTTTTGTTTTAGTTTTGAATTTTGAATATGAAATTTTGAACTATGAAATGTTGGTGTTTTTAATCTAAAATTTGTTATCACCACTAAACCATAATGTCACATTCATAAAATAAAAAAATATTGCTTGGAAGAATAAGGTTTTGATGATAGGAATGAAGTGGGATAACATGATTAGTAGATCTTTTATCCCCCATATTATATCATTATTATGAGGGGTCCTAGGTAATCATGACACAAAATACATAATGATATCATCCCACTTCAATTTTGGAATTGGAAGAGGATGAAAAATCCTACAAAACCTATGTTGCTTGGCCTTCATCTGATAAAAAGTGACACATTTATCCATGAATCCCACTATGTCTGTCTTCATCCCTAGTTATTAGTAATATGTGTGTGTATATATATATATCAGGACATATATTTTTCTTCCTTATATGTACCTCCTATCTAGAATCAAGAAACTCTCTCATCATCAACTCAATCATACTCAAAATAATTCATAATATTCCCTTGATATGAAGAATATTTATATTTCCAAGAGACCATCTGGGTGGTCGATCCCCAAAATATATGCAATATCTTTGAGATAATACCTCCAAATCATATAGCTAATTTTTTTATCCGATCATGAACCGGATGTATAAATGATGTTGAATTCAATTCTACAGGAATCTGGGACTCCTCAATAAATAGATACATGTCTAAAAACAACACAATCATTCTCCCCTCATAATAACTCTCCAACATGGCCAATTTTATGTCTTTGTACTCAAGGGAGAATAAATGATGTTTCCAATTCCTAGTGATTAAGTGAACATGGTATTAAAATCCTAAAAAATATTCAACCCACCACCTCTATCTAAGGTTCAAATCCTACTAAGAACAATGTACCTATGTCTCTTGTTGTTTGTGTACAAAAATATTATATCACCGAAAATATTTTATCTATAGTATCTCAAATCGTGTACCAAGACATCAAACTATCAATTCAGAGTAGGGTAATTCCACTTAGGCAGTCTCAACTATCTAGGGACATAATCATCATATTGATCCTACAACATCAAAACTACAATGTATCTTACTCTATATGAATCACAAAAAAATGGTATATTACAAACATGTCATAGGTGATGTTAGTATTATTATTGAATCTATCCTACCCATCATCTCTAGATAATCCATATTTATTACATCAGACCATAAAAACATCACCCCTTTATAAGACAGTCTAAACAACATCACTACCAAACTGCTAACATCAGAGATAAAAATCCAATAACAGAGAGATAATCATAGAAATATATAAATCTCGATGATATTATTTGGATAATACTAGGTTACCAGGGATTCAACATTCTATAGGTCCATTCACGCTCCATCCTATAAGGTAACATCAACTAAGATGATTATATTATCTATCTATAAACTACATTAGTTTACCATGGTGTAATGACCATTCCCTCTCAATGTACTCAAGACAATGTCAAGATGATGGGAATGATCAAATAAAAACTAGGATAACACAGATATATCATCAATAAAGAACCACCACAAACTAATCCAGTTCCGGATGAATGATCTAATTTGATAAGTCCGTCAATACCATTGGTTCCTTCGGAAGATAGAACAGCATCACCACAAACTCAAAAACTCTATAGCTACTAATGAAATAAGTTTGAGGTACGTCTGATGATATCACCCCAAAAAAATTATATGATGAACTAAATTCATTAATAGATATAATTCACACACTTTTAATCTAGTGAAATAGATCGATAATGTGTGTAATTAGAAAATAGTTATTGACCAAAATCCGGTCAATTTCTCATAATCCACAAATAAGTTAAACTTTCCACCTTCCTTCTTCGTGAAAATTTCATGAGTACCCCATGAACATGTACTAGGTCTAATGAAACTCTTTGATTTTAGATCATCCAACTGAAATTTCAATTCCTGATGTACTGATACAATCATCCTAAAATTCATAATTGAAACTGGAATTGCTCCTGACACCAACATGATCGTGAACTCAATCTACCACTTGGGTGGTAATCCATACATATCATCTGAAAATACATCCTTAAATCTCTATAATAATGGAGGAAATTTATCATTCTCAATTTAAAAACAATATAGAGAGTGTTCCATTATCTGAGTGGAGATACACTCTATTTTTCATTGAATTGGTCCTTCAAAACCATCCGAATGACCCCACTCCACATAGTGAAAGTAACTACCTTCTTCTTGAGATAAACAATTTACACTCTTCTGGTAATTGTAGATATGAGGCTAGTAGAGAACAGTACAACCCATTCCCTGAATCAAATCATAACCTAAAATTTAGAGTACAATCAATTCCTAAAATAATTCGTTTCCCCCACTTACTAGAGGAAACACCTTGCTGGATTAGATATTCACTTAATGCCCTCACAATGGTGTATCTATGGTAAAGACACCATCCAATATTTTAATAACTAACCAAAAAACATTTCATATAATATAATATTTAATTTAATTTATTCCCAAATATAAAATAAACCACTAATAATGGTATATGAAATTTTAATTTGTCCTATGATGATAGAATTTTATATATTCAATATTTTCAGAGTAGACTGTATAGTCTAGATCATCCATTCACTTATATCATAGACTCCATTTCAAATCCCTATGTTATTCCCTCTACCTAAATCAGTAACTTATGCACAGTGGCACCATTCCCATTTTTTCAAATGAACATCTTTTCAAACTCTAGCTACAAGTCTTATGAGGGGTACCTGAGTCCAACCCTATCTCTTGACCCTATAATGAACACAAGCCACTACGTTGATTCATCATTATTCTAAATAGATATGTATCTTCCTAGTATTCTATATGATATAAAATAAATTGAACTGTAAGGGAATTTAGGGTTTTAATGTCCAAACACTCCTAACATATTTCACTTCAATGGAATATAGTAATGAGATATTTTCACACTACCAAGGAATATCTAGCCACTGTTAACATAGTAGTAACTATTATAAAATTAGTTAATTCTACAATAATAATATATTTGAGTTCAAAGTAATGAAATAGCCTATCTGCTTCTAGTGTCGTATCTTATATTATTTTGTGTGTAATGAGAACCTAATTCATTACATCCTAAAAGGTACTCAAATACATAATGATCAGCCGTGACCTCATATCATAGTGAAGAACATCCTAGAAATGCCCCACCCTTCAAATATCCTCAATAACTATGGATGATGTAATGAATATCTACATAGTGAAATGTTCTCGATATTCCATCACTGATAATCCATCGATATTGGGTGCATGAAATCATGATCCTTCTCATCCCTAAAATTTTCAAGATAGAAGTGGCCAAAAACATTGCATTGATATACTTCTTGGGTGACTCATCTTGATACCCATCTTGAGGTATAGTGTCTCTACAGTGGTTTAATAGTCCATCATGAATGTATGTAAAAAATTCTCCATCATGTATATTGGTATCATGATGTGCTGGATGATCGTTTTGACTGACACAGTTTAGAACATGAATATCTTGTGGCATCCCTCCCCAATTTAGATTAGAGGATGATACAACTAAAAATATTTTGTATGATCATAAATATAAGGAAAATTTTAATAAATATTCAATTTAATACATAGAATTACCCTCAAGAATATTTCATGAAGCTAAAAATCAATCTGATCCCTAGGAGAAAAAATATTCTCTAGTTTAGCTGCATTAAAAGCAAGATAACTTTCGCACTCCTGATGATCAATTCGAAGATGACATGAAAGAATTTTCTCTCTACGACATATGATCTACTTAGAACACTGGATAATAACAACGTCAACCTCAACAGGTGTAAAATATATAGGAAAACTATCTCATATAAACTCTAAACATGGTATAAATATTAATAATAATGACATAATAGGTCGTTCATTATTAGTTATTTTATATAATACATTTCTCACATCAAAATTCATATGGAAAAAATGACACACACAGTAGATGCGTCCCTATCATGAATAATTCATGTCAATATATACCCCTACATGCATATAATAATGCATTCATACTCATCTCTCACTACACTAATCCATGAGTATAAATCTAGAAAAAACAACTACATCACAAAAAATGTGATTAAACTAAGGTAAAATGAAATAAATTGCAATAAACAAACATCATGAACACCTATATAATCCCAATACATTCATATTTTTCCTCATACAAGGGTCAGCTACTCCCATGAATTAGCTCATAACCATGTCTCAAAAAATTATCATCTCTTTTTTAACACCACCAAATAGAAAAGTAATATAAATGATCAAACTACCTTGATACCACTATATAATGTCCCCCGATCTATTTCTCTCTCACATGGAAAAATCATGTTGGTTAATAGACCTCAAGAATGCCTCCCCACACAGAAGAGGATTATGACTAGAAATAGGAGTGTAGGGAACATAGTGGGGATACTATACCCCATGATATATAGATTTAATACAATTAAAAAAATAAATATTAAAGTAATGGAAGATAGTGTAAAAGGTACATTACCTAAGATAAACGAAACAATAAGTGCCGACTAAAAAATACAATAATAATAAATTGAATATATAATTATAAGCAATAATGTATTTAAATTTCAAAAGGAAATTAATACATATTAAATAACATTGTAATTAAAATATACTCCAACAACCCCAGTCCCAGAACCCATGTTGTTCCAATCTCTAGTATTTAACCCATTAATAATGTAATAATCAACAATGAGGTCCTTTTCCTTTGTCCGAAACATTAAAAATTTAATATTATAGAGTACAAAATGGTGGTATGAGTATTATTTGATTAAAAATAACTAGGTTAGAACCAATATGTCAAAACAAAATTAGTTTTTTAGGATTATTATTTAATGATGTGATGATCATGAGTATAAATTAATAAATTAATATGGTAAGATAATCAAATTACTTTGTCACCATGCCATAATATCTATGAGCATGTAGAATAATCATTCCAACCATAAACACAAGTTTACGGAATAATCACATAACAAGGACAATCCCTATAATCATTACAAAAAAATAATTCAAAGATCATTATATAATCATTTTTTAATAACCTATAAAATCCCGTTATATACATATTTTAAAACAGATAGAAAAATACAATTATTTTTTTATTTCAATATCAAAAAATTGTTCAATATTATTGAAGGGATTACAAAACAATATCATAGAACAAGCATAGGGGAGGGAAAAAAGGGGAAAACTCAATTTAGATTAAATTCATGATCATGATGTACCAAAGTAAAAAATTTCTCTAAAATCGCCTTGATTCTCTATAGGGTTCAATAGAAAGTGATACTTGGTGGATGAAATAAAATCATACACACAGTGTGGTATAAATATGCAGATCCTGTGGTATTCACAATGTGAATCCCTTTCATGATGTTTATTTATGAATATATGATATACACTAAAAACATTCACATTATGTTAAAATAACCCCAATATAGCATTTCATTGCACGAAAAAACATTACTATGTGTAACTTCTCATGATCTAAACCATTTCACATCTTTTTTCCATCAATAGTTTCATATTATGTAAACTTTTAAATATTTGAAAGTATACCACCGGCAACACTCATCCGAAATTTTACAGAGAAAGACCAAAATAACATGAAATCCTTCTAAACCGTGGAAAACCCTGACTGAAATATAAATTTTTTTATTCAAATTCCATTAATTAAACTAATCATTAATTTTTAAAATGATAGACCCTTTTTCCCAAAAAATTCCCTACGTACCAAAAAATGGACTCAACCACTAAGGAGTAGAGGAGAAAAAACCAAACATAATTATGTTCAACCAAAACTCATAGAGTAATATTCCTTGAAAATTACACGATCTTACTGTGATCAATGGTGGTCATTGATTAAATACACTATAGAGTTGAAGAAAATAAATATCAAGGAGTTAAACTCATTCAAAAATATATTTCTCAAAAAAATCCATTAACCACAAGAAATTAGCATTTATGTGTAACGCCCAAACCCCAATTACCCAACGTAAATGAAATATTACATAACATTGTCATGATCATAAAGGATCAAATCCTGAAAGACCAATCCGTTTAGTAGCCTAATATGTACTAGATACATTCATAAGTTTTACATTACATTATGAAATAAAAACATAAACATCATTTTTTCCTCTTGTGAACAAACTTATATCCTTATCCTATCCCATCAGGTCAACCATAAAATACTTCTTCTTATCCTGGGAAAAATAAAACATATTGAAGGGCGAGCTCAGATTTTCATTAAGGATAGAAATATTGCAGAAACTTTAATAAATAAGAATAAACATTTAAGGCAATGTATAAGACTAAAGCAAAAGCCTTTTAAACTTATTATTCGGAATAATATGGAAATGATAAAATCAAATAATTCCATTGAATTATTCACATGGATATTCTACAAGTCAAATAATAACATGCAATATCAATAACCACTTTCATAATGATAGAATTCATAATGCCAGACATTATAACCACATATTTAAGGTCTTGTACCAAGACTAAAAATAATATTTTGTCAAGTCCTTGTGCTATGACACTAGTTTGTCCCATGAGACACACCAATGCATCAAGGATCTATAGTGGGCTCCACCCATAACATATTAAGTCTAATGCATTCCTCATATGATGAGATTTAAACATAACATAAATATTAGTTTTAAAAATATAATACCAAATGTAAATACTTTATCCATAAACCATGAGTGGAATAAAAATAACACATCGATATTCAATCATATCACAAAATCTTCAATAAAATATGGAAGATTTTTATCCTAATAAAGAAACCATGATCAAGAATAATATTTAGTTGAAATTTTTGAAAATGATTAGTCAAACATTTTGATAGAAATATCATTTTTTAATTAAATCATTTTAAAAATAACACAATTTTTAATATAATTAATTTAAAATATATTTTTGAATAAAATTGTCACATTCCACTATGAATCTATTTAAAAGAATTAACATTTAAAAACATTCAAATATGTAAAAATATGTCCTAGAAGTCATTTTGAAATCATAAACATTAATGAGAATGGTATAGAAGAATAAATATTTAAAAGATTTAAAATTATTTTTTGTAAAATATTATATTAAAATAATCCCTTTGAAAACTCTTTTATAAAACATGGACACTGGTAAAAAATATTTCCCAGAAAAAACATACACATAAATATGGTCGAATAATAATGAGATAGAGAAATTATCCCTTACCTTGCAATTTTGTTTGGTTGAGGGTACGTTTAACCTCTTGTATAATGACCAAAGTATGTTATTAAATTATACCATAATCATAATCATATTTATAATATCATACATGATTCATTTTTTACTTTATACTACCCATTTAATAATGATTTCCATGTTAAATTATGATTTTGGGTAATAATTGCTTTTTTTATCGTACATGTCTTAACTTGTTATTCATAATCGTATTATTCAGATCATGATTTACACAATAACATAATATAAAAAATTATATAAATATAATATATATTTAGAATATAAATATTTATAAAAGGTAGATATATGAAATGGAAGGCATCATTTATGGAGACGGTAGGTCGTATGTATACATAATCTCTGTTACTGTTTCCATAAAGTATTGAACGGAAGTAAGTGAATAAGATATAAGTAAGTATATATATATATATATATATATATATATCCATCAGAATAATTTTTTCATATATTAAATAATTATTAATAATATATATTTTTATAATCATCGATAAATGGTGAAGATGGTAATGAATCGCATTGCATCGTGGAGACGGTAATCTATACATACGCACGCAGGACAATATCATTATATTGATGGTAAAATAGTATTTAATTGGATGGTATATGATATATAAAGAATCATTAAAATGTTATATTTATTATTAACATTAGTTATATTCATTTTTATACCCATCCAAATAATGATGTGTTTGAATAACAAATTAAACCACGACATGGAGATGGTAAGCCGTACGTACGCACGTATGGTGACATTTTCATTCATGTGATGGATATAATAATGAATATGGTAGTACCATTTTTATAAAAACATCACAATATATAGAATATAATGGAGTTATTATTTTATAATGGAAAAAACAATGATAGATGAAGTGGATAAGAAAAGAACTTGGATGAGGTGATAAAATATTTACCTCTTCTTTGGGTTCTTCCTTTTGGTTTGATCAAAAGGGATCCATAGATTGGATTTCTGACAAAAATAAGTCCTCTTAGATAAAGGTGGAAAATTTAGGAAATTATTTGGGTGGGTTTTGGCCAATCCAAATTGCTTTGGAGGTGTGAAATTAAGAGAAAGGGAATTACCCTTTTATAAGAGAGGTGAGGGTCACTTTAGGAATTTTTTAAATATTATTTTATAATAAAATAATTTTTGGTTTATAATGGCTCCAAAAATATATATGTATAGGATAGGGTGGGTAGGGGTCGAAAACCTCTCAACCAATAGGTTTTAGACAAGTTCAGGTTACCATTTTAACCTTATCTTTTAGATTTTATTTTACGTTAAATATTTTAACTTTTACTATGTCTTATTGTTTGCTTACACTATATGTTTATTAAACATAATATTAACTTTAAATAGAACCTAAAGTGGTTAATTGATGACACATATAATATTATTTATGTATTTTGGCCGAATAATATGTTTTTAGGAATATTATATCAATAAATAATATACTATTTTTAAAAAAAATTAATTTATGACAATTTTGACACTATTTGGTATTTTGTTTTGGTGAAAGGCATAAAACATTATCACTTAGAAAAAAATTTATACAATCAACAATAACAAGTAATATTAACCTATAAATTTTTTTTAGTTCATCAGAAGTCTCAATTTACATTTATTTGGATATTTATAATATCAATTATTTTAATATTTCATTAATAAGGTAGTTACTCCTTCATCACTGTGTCACTAATAAATTAAATAATTTAATGTTTAAAAATTATTAATAAATACCATTATTTAGGAAATGTTTTTTATTTATAATTAATATTTATAGTATAATTTATATTGTGTGTAACCCTGTATTAAAAATGGTTTAGTTATTAAACCTTGAATTTAACTCTTTTAACTCTTCTTTAAAATAATAATAATAAATATCCTAATCTTATACAGGTGGATCATAAGGGACCATATATTATTTATAAAGTTGTTTTTGGTCGAATTTCACTTATCCAATAGAATTAGGACATATTTTAGGGTCATTATGATAACATTTTTAACATAAATTACCCTATTTACTTTTAATCGTTGTAAATATATGTTAAAAGTTAGTCTTCACCAAAAATTATTTTCATCTTATTCGATCACATATTATTTATTGATATTAACCTTGTCTCAAATATTTTTTAAATTCAACTCAGAGAAGTAGTAAAATTATGTTTTACGCAAATTTGAAAATGCTCCTAGGAGGTGGGTAAAAGATGATAAAATTTTCTATAAAATTTTTTATACATCTAAACATATTATAAAATGATTCCAATAAATTAAATTGAACATATATAGTTATTATGTCTCAATTTCTACCAAATGTTTTTTAATAAATTAAATAATTACATTAATAAAAATTAGTTTTAACCAATAATGTTTTGATTTTCACTATTAATGAAAAATAGAATGTTTTTAGAAAAATACCAAAAATTCACCCTAAGTTAATTTTGATATTCTAAATTCAAAAATGAATAAAATTTTACCAAATTCAATATATAGAAGTTTCATTTTATAATTTAAAATTTATTCCAATTCTCAAAACCAAAAAGTGGGTTTTTTATAAAATTAAAAACATTCAAAATATTTCCATGTGTTTACGTAAAATTTAAATGTGAAATTACTTATAATAACCTAAATTGTATTAAATGATAAAAATATAATATAATTATAATTAAAAACCATTAAAATTCATTATTTAATACAATGAATCATTTCGATTAAAAATTTTGTTTTAAATTAAAATTTAGTATTTTTAACTGTTCATCAAAATATAAAGTTATCAGAAAAGTACCAAAAAATTATCCAAAATAATTTTTTTGTCCATAATCTATAGAAGAATTTAATTTCATTAAATTTAAAATATAAAAGTTCCATATATTGGTTTTAAAAAGGGTTATCCATTAAAAGGTGTAAAAATTTCATTTTTTGAAGAATACATCTTTTATCTAAAAAAATGGATTTGCTCTTATAATATGTCTAAGAAACACATAATATGGATGTTAAAATTATATAGAGTATACAAGAATCAAAATTATATTAATACATTTCATAACAGCTTTTTGAATGACAAGTTTGGTCAGTATTGGTGTGCTCGAACTCGATGTTGCATGTAGAGCAAGCTATTGAATTACTTTAATGAGATAACTAACTATGAAATCATGGGTAGTTACATTATCCACACCTTAAATAAATTTCATTCTCGCAATTTGAAATTTTTTTTTCAAAAATAAATGTTTACAATTAGAATAATACATTTTTGGGGAACCCACATCAGAAATTGGGTTAATAAAATTTAGTCTTAATTCGAGGGAAAGGGAAATGAAAAGGTCACCACCAAATTAGGATCCTGATTAGGAGAACTTTGGTGGAAATTATAGGCACATAATTAAAGGAAAAACGTTAATATTTATAGGGGTGATTGAAGTCATTAATCAAAAACAAGTGTATAATTGAGAGCCTCAAAGCCATCATTCTAAGATGATATAGAATATCATCGGTTCAGAAAAACATTTTGGTACTAGGATAACATATTTTTGGTTTTAGGATCCCTTATCTAATGTTTAAAAATTAATTTATTAATATAATAAGAGGATATATATATATATACACACACTTTATAGGTAGAGTCTCATCCTTCAACTAATTCCTACCACAAACTCGTCTTTCACTCCGAAAAATAATATAATTCAAAAATATTGTCTTTGTCCTAATCGTATAGGATTACAAAATTAAAATATATTAATTTTTTAAACTATTTAAAAAAAACTACATTATACAAACCAAGACATCACATAGGCCAGTAGTAGGTGATACACCCTTGTCTCCCTTCATTTGTGGGTTCATGTCTCATGGCCTTGCCAGATGCGGCTGTTTGTCGCCCAACCTCTGAATTGTCCTTTTTGTAACAATCCAAAAATAAACACAAGAAATGATTTAACCTTTAAAATAGTATCCAATGTCAAACATAATTGATTCCATCCTTTAGACTTATCCAAAATACTTCTATGAAAACTCATCGTCCAAAATATATACGTAATGTAAACACAGTGAAGATAATTTTTTCCACGTTATAACATTTGAATACCTTCATCATGTATTCCTTGGAAACACGGTAACACCTTAAATTATCATATAACCATATTGATTACATTCATGCTCTCTTATTCCTTATAAAATACTGGATATACTCCTTATATCCAAAATATTTGTAAACTCCAACAATGATGGATTATACAAATCATTAATCAGTTTCAAGGTAGTCAAGAATATCCAATATAATATATCCAAATCAATAATATCTTATTACAAAATCACTACCTTAGTATCAGAATCATATTATGGTTTATCTATCTCTCAAACATATATTTTCCAAAAAAAATTAACCTTTCATTGAGTAAATTTTCTTGGTTCCACACAATCTTAAGTCCTTAATAAAATAGTACTGCAGTACAATCCTTATATATTTTATATTTATTATAAAATGTAAATCATTAATACAATAAATAAATAAAAAAATACTTTAATAACAACATAAGAAATCTTAATCATTCCTCTTAATCTGAGGTACTATCATCACTTTGTTTTTATCCAATTGCTGCATTTGGGGAATACTCTAATGATTTGTATATTTATTCGCGTATTGTCCCAACTTCATGCAGATGAATCCTTGAACATTTGAAACCTTTTTCTTACCCTATAAATCACGTACTTGGTGTCCTTTTTCTCCACTCATATAAAAAACCTCCATTACCTTCAAGCATTTACCAATGTGATTCCTTCTATTGTTATAACATATGTGAAAATACATCATTCCCCTCTTATATTTATCCATATTTCTATCTTCCATACTTTTATTCTCATGAAACCCTTCAAAGTCATAGGACTCCGAGAATACTTTATTTATCTTATTAACACATGATACCATTTCTTCATATGATGAGACTATAGAGGATACTATTTCCCTTTTAAATGTTGGCATTATACCCTGAAATATGTGATCCTTCTTTATATTTTGATCATGCGTATTCCTTGAATTCACATTCCTTCTACAAGAAACCATTTCAAAACAATGGAATACACTATGTTAGTTTATGAATCAAAATACATAATTCTGAACATTTAAAACACTTAACATAAATTGAACAATTTGTGGATATAATCCATAATAAAAAAAATTCATTGATTAAGTATATAGTTATAAACCCTTTATAATAGTTTTTAAATAAATATATAATTATCCAAAGCATATCCCTCGGGAGTGTCATGAACAAGGGTGCATCAAGGATCATTTTCGTGCACCAGTTTCCGTGCGATTCTAGCTCAAATTAGTGTTTTCATGTTTTACCCCTATGTACATTTGTGCCAGAACCGCCTCTGCCTGGTCATATCCATATAGGGATGTATTTCTTGGAAAACTCTCAAAATATCTACAATAACAAAAACCTAGGAATTTATTCTATACTAATCCTCAATGTCTATCTTAGGATAATGTTCTCTAATCAGAGTTTCCCTAATTCTAGCTTCCAAGGATTATACTAAACATCCTTTGATTACAATTGTAATGCCCTGGCCCCAATTATCCAGAATCGTGAAATATTACATAACATTTTCATGATCACAAGGTATCAAATCCCGAAAGACTGATCAATTTAGTAGCATTGGAAGTACTAGATACATTCATCAGTTTTACATTACATCATGAAATAAAAATAGACACAACATTTTTCCCTCTTTTAACACACTTACATCCTTAGCCTATCCCTACAAGTCATTCGTAAAATATGTCTTCACATCCTAGGAAAAATAAAACATAGAAAGGGGTGAACTCACATGCTCAGTAAGGGTAACAATATAGCAAAAACATTCATAAATAAGCATAAACAATTAAAGAAATGTATAAGACTAAAAAAAACTTTTAAACCTAAAATTAATCATAATATGGTAAAGATAAAATTTAATAATTCCATTTACATATTTACATGTATGTTCTACTAGTCAAAAAATTGCATGCAATAGTAATAGCCACTTTCATAATGATGTAATGCATAATGCCAGTCTTAATAACTGTATAGTCATGTCCTTGAGCCAAGACGACAAATAAGATTTTTCAAACGCATTGTCCCAAGACACTAGTTTGTCTTAAGTGACCTACCAATGCATCAAGGCGGTATAGAAGAATACACTCATTACCTACTAAGTCCAATTCATTCCACATATAAAAAGTATTAAACAAAACATAAGCATTCATATTAAAACTAGCATATGAAATGTCAATACTTTATCCATTAGCAATGAATTTTATAAAAATAACACATACACAGTCAAACATATCACAAAAACTTTAACACATTATGGAAAAAATTCATAATATATCAACCTCGATCAAGAATAACATCCATTAGACATAGATGAAAATGATCGGTTAAACACTTTGGGGGAAATATAATTTTTCATTAAATCATTTTAAAAGTCACACAAATTATAAAGTAAGTCATTTAAAATATATTTTTTAATCAATGTGTACCAAACAACTTTGGAAATTTTTTAACCAATTAACATTTAATAACATTCATGTCCATATAAATAAATCCTTAATAACAATATGAAAACATGGGCATTAATGAGAATGGATTAGATGAATAAATCATTAAAACATATAAAATGATATATTAGTAAAATATTCCATTAAAATATTCCCTTTGAAAGACCTTTTCTAAAACATGGACCTGGATAATAAATATGTCCCAGAAAAAACATACACATAAACAATCTCAAATAATAATGTGATTTAGAGATTAACCCTTACCTTGCACTTTTCTTTGTTCAAGGGTACGTTTAGCCTCCTTTATAATGAAAATAGAAAGTTATTAAATTATAATAGAACCGTATTCACATTTATTATATCATAAATGATCCATTTATGAATTTATACTACTCATTTAATAATGATTTACATGTTAAATGAACATTTATGGTATTAATCGCTTTCTTTATTGTACATGCTTTAACATGTTATTCTTGATCATATCATTTAGATCATGATTTAAATAGGTCCAGAATTTAAAAAATTATTTATATATCCTATATATTTAGAAAATAAATACTTATAATAGATAAATATATGAAATGTTAGGCACCGTTTATGGGGATGGTAGGATGTACGTACGGATAAATGTTGCCTCTGTTTTCGTATTGTATTGAATAAATGTAATTAAATAAGATATATATAAGTAAATACATAAATACATATATATATAAATATATCTACCCAACAGAATTATTATGTCATATATTACATACTTATTAATAATATATATTTTTATAATAATTGTTTAATGGTGAATGTGGTAATGAATCTCATCGCGTTGGGGAGATGGTAATCTGTACGTACGCACGAGTGACAATATTATTATACTGATGGTGAAATAATATGTAATTTGATAGTATATAATATATACAGAATAATTAACATGTTCTATTTATTATTCGAATTATTTATTTTCATTATTATACCCATCCAATTAATGAAGTTCTTGAATGACAAATTACACCACGACGTGGAGGCGGTACGCCATACGTATGAACGTATGGTGACTTTCTCATTCATGAGATGGATAGAATAATGAATATGGTCATTAAATTTTTATAATAACATCACAGTATATAGAAGATACTGGATTTATTATTTTAGAATTGAAATAACCAATAAAGAGGAAGTGGAAGAATGAAAGAACATGAAAGAGGTGATGAAATATTTACCTCATCTTCGGGTTATTCCTTTTAATTTGATCAAAAGGGCTCTATTGGATGGATTTATGACCAATGGAATGCCACTAATATTAATGGAGGAATGTTGGGAGGAGATCATGGTAGGTTTTGACAGAGCCAAATTGCATCGAAGGTGTGAAATTAAGAGAAGGAGAAGTAACCTTTTATTAGAGAGGTGAGGGTCACTTTAGGTATAGCTTGAAATATTATTTTTTAATAAAATCAATTTTGGTTTCTAATTTCTCCAAAATTATTTATATAGAGGATAATTTAGGGAGGGAAAGAAAAAATCTCAAGCAATAGGATTTAGACAAGTTTAGGTTACTATTTCAACCTTATCTTTTTGATTTAACTCACAGTTAATTAGTTTAACTTTTACTGTGTCTTCTTCTATTCTTACACTATATGGTTAATAAACATTCTATAAACATCCAAGAGAACCTCAAGTGGATAATTAATGACATATATAATATTATTGATTTCCTTCGGCAGAATAATAGGTTTTTAGGAATATTATATTAACCAATAATATAGTATTTTTAAAAAAAAAATTAACTTATGGCAATTTTGACACTATTTGGTATTTTGTTTTTGTGAAAGTCATAACAACCTTATCACTTCGAAGAAAAATTATAAAATAAACCCTAAAAATTCATACTAATCTATAAAATTATATTAATTTATCATAAGTCTCAATTTATTTTTATTTGGATATTTATAATATCAAGTTTCTTTAATATTTCATTAATAAGGTAATTACTACATCATCATTGTGTCATAAATAAATTAAATTATATAATGTCTAAAAATTATAAATAGAATTACATTATATATAAAATATTTTTATCTATGTAATGAATATTTATAGTCTATTATATATTGTGTTTATCCATATATTAAAAATGGTTTATTTATTAAACATTGAATTTAACTTTTTAAACTCTTATTTAAATAAAATAATAATAAATTTCCTAATCTAATCCAAGTAGACCAAATGGGAAATTTTTTTATTCATAAGGTTTTTTTGGTAAAATTACACTTATCCAATATAATTAGAACATATGTTTGGGTAATTATGATATCAGTTTTACCGTTAAAATCCCTATTTACTTTTAACCGTGGTAAATAAAAGTCAAAAGTTACTATTCACAAAAAATTATGTTCATCCTATTGAGACACTTTTTACTTACTAATATTAACTATGTCTCTCAGATTTTTTAAATTCAACTCACAGAAGAGGTAAAATTATGTTTTATGCAAATTTGAAAAAGCTCCTAAGAGGTGGGTAAAATATGGTAAAATGTTCGATAAACTTTTTATATATCTAAACTTATTATAAAATGATTCCAATAAATTACATTGATCATATATAGGTATTATGTATCTATTTTTACCTAAAATAATTTTAAATAAAATAAATAAATATTTAAATAAAAAAATTGGTTTTAACCAATAATGCCGTGTTTTTTACTATTCATCAAAAATTGAAAGTTTTCATAAAAATACCAAAAATACACCCAATTATATTTTTGATATTCTAAATTCAAAAATGAATTTAGTTTTACCAAATTCAATATATATATGTTTCATTTATTAATTTAAAATTAATTGCTGCTGTCAAAATGAAAAGACGTGTTTAAATAAAGTAAAAACAATCCAAAGATTGACATGTGTTTATGTCAAATTTATATGTGAAATTTATTATAATAAACTAAAATGTATTTACTGGAAAAAATAAAATCTAATTATAATTCCAAACCATTCAAATGCATAATTTATCACAACTAATTATTTCAATTAAAAAAAGTATTTTTTAATTAAAATTTAGCATTTTTAACTATTCATCAAAATATAAAAGTTATAAAAAATGTACCAAAAAATAATCAATTTTTTTTCTGTCCCTATTTTAAGGAATAATTTAATTTCATAAAATTGAATATTTAAACGTTAAAAATGTTGTTTTTATAAAGGGTTTCCCATTAAAAGGTGTTAAATATTCATTTTTAAATACTTCTTTTATCTTCAAAAAATGAATTTGATCTTATATTATGTCTAACAATCACATAATATGGAATTTAAATTTATATATAGTATATACGATTCAAAATACAGTTATTACTATTCATAACCTCTTTTTGAAAGACTAGTTTGATAAGTAGTGGTGCGCTCGAACACGGTGTTGCGCGTAACTTAAGCTATTGAATTACTTTAATGAGATAACGTACTATGAAATCATGGGGTGTTACATTAGGAATAGTTAGTTCCTAAATATTAGAAAAATGGATGGAGAAACAATTACCCAATAAAATGCTAAATTTACATGGATAGTATTTAATGTTGTGGATTATGAATTCAATCGTTAAACTAAGAATGATATCTTTTTTTGATGGAATAGATCATATCCATCAATGTAAAATAGTATGTAATGAAATTTTAACTATATGATTATATAGTATGGTGTGTCATCTAGACATATAATGAATTTTCCAATTCATAAGTTTTCTATGGATAAAATTAAATTATGCAGGCCTCTAAAAAATCTAAAGAAAGAAATATATCCATAGGGATGAAGGTTAGTGTATAATTTAAATAATATAATAGTTGTATTTAAAGACATCATGGAAAATGATTTATATGAATGATATTTTTCTTCGGTTATAGAGAGTAAATAAATTATTTTGAATATTTCAATGGTACAAATGAACCCACGTTTGAAAAATTCTAAAATTGTACGAAGAGGGTGGATTTTTAGCATAAGTATCCCAAGTGTCAAGGGAATTCTTTTGATAAAAACACATGGGAGGAAAGAAAAGATTATATGGGCATTATTCTGAGAATGATATTCCTAACAGAATGGTGGTGAGTACATTCACCATAACCTCAAATGTTTCTTAATCACTATTTGAATACCTATGTTTTTTAACTTTTTATCATCATCCATGCTTTCCATGGAAATTAGATATTACCATATAACAATAATGTGATATTTTTAAATCATTACTCATAGTGGATATCTTATTTGAAAAAGGATGTTTCACTTAGACCATCAATATTCTTTACAAAATACCATATTAAAAAATAAGATTACTATACATATGGTTGAAATTGATATAATCCATGGTAAGGATTTGTTTTCATGTCATGCTTGGAAAAAGATTATTTCAATGATATGGAGATTAGAATTTTCAATGGATAAATAGAATCCCTTTTTGTAAAAATGGGGGACTATGAACATCAGGAGGAAGACAACATCAAATATGTCTCTTTAATTAAATTCATGGATCTAAAGAGAATAAAAATACTATGAATTGGAAACGAATCTAATGAATATAGGATGTTTCCATTATTTATGAGTAAATTTATCTGTTTCCTAATCTACATCCTAGACATACAACTAAAAATTAAGTTTATTTTTATATTTATCTCATCCCTTATAAAAAGAATATAACTAAGACTCCCAGTAGGGAGACCATAGTAAAATAAGTTGAATTGATGAAATAAATGTATTGTTTGTATGTTATGTGATTTATACACCCTAGTGTTTAACCATGGGGATCCTTGTTACTTTTGTTACGAATAATCATCCGTTTATGTGGTTATTCATCTAAATATAGAGGAATAAATTCTTAATCTATAAATAAAAATTATTCGCTTCCATATGTGTATTGCTTATCTAATCAACATCAAGGAAACTAATACGTTTTATAAAATGATCGTCATTATGGGTATCATTATGAATAAGTAAATAAAGAGGATATTACAAATAAGAAAATATTTATGAGGTATTCTCATTAATAATTTATAGTAATCTCCTTTGTGTTGACAAATGAACACTTTTTCATAGAGTTAATCCATAGAGTATTCAAGGATTATCTGGAAATTTTCATTTTGTTTTTTAAAGATTATATCATATTATACTGAAAATTATTTGATGTGAATAATATTCATTTTTAAACCATTTTTGAGGATCATAGTGGAATGAAGTTTTTAGGGAAATTTTAAAAATATAAATTTTTTCTATAGTACGTTTCCATTCATGTACATAGAGTCCCTATGTATTAATTATCAGTATACACATCAATGAGAATGTAATTGATAAAATAGACAACAACAACAAGTATAAATGAGATACAAACATTCATAGGATTTGAAGGTTACAATAAATTAGTTGTTTGAATTTATTCTCATTTAGATAATCTATCAACCATGTTCCATTTTAAATCATCAATGATCATATCTTCTGAATAACGTAAATAATGATTTAGTGCAACACAAAAAATATTATCTAATTCACTGAAATGGATTTTACTATTATGAAAGGAGGGGTTTTTTATTTACTGTGATATATAAATGAAGGTAAATTGATGTTTCCTTATATAGAACAATGTTGTTTTTTCCTACATTTCAATAAAGCTAAAGATCAATGAACAGAATTATCCAACACCTGACCTTCTGTTATAACATTTAATATATGACGATATAAAATACATGAATTATATTTATAGTTAAATATGTGAAGTAAATATTGATCACAAAAGATAAAAATACATATTCGCAAAAAAAAGATCCATATGAGGACCTATTATAGTCAAAACTGATCCTGGATTTAGATTTTTAAATCTACCAAATGATGATATATAAGGTCATTGATGTGTTCAATATAAATGATCATGGAGTATTTTATAAAATGGTGATAGAATAATATCTAATATTCATTGATATATTAAGGTATTTTAAAGGAATATTTAAATAATGGGAACATTAAATGTACTGCAAATGACACAAAAACCATCCCATAAGAGATAAAAAAATTACATCGTCTGGATGATAATGATATTGAAAATTATTTTAAAACCATGAATTATTTTAATTTGTTTTGTATCATCTATGAATATTATATACATAAATTTGGAAATATATTATATGTCCTATCAAAACCCGAGTTAAAAATAAATTTATCAGATGATTCTAATATGTTAAATTTCTTTAATCAACATAGTAGCTTCAAAATACATAACGATTTCAATGAAAAGTTTAAGTTGGGTAATATGAAATTGGAAATTGAAGATTATTTCTCATCATGGTTGTATTTTCAATAGGAAATAAAAGAAAGACAACATCCTAATGAAATCCTCTATCATGTACCTATTTATGTGTGATAATGGGATTATATTACTATGTAATCCATCACTAAATTTCAAATGGCTCTGAGAATTAATGACTCCATTTATGTTTTTTATAATATAAAAATGACTAAATATTTCCTCTCTATATGGAATGATTTACCTTTTCAATATGTCAAAAAACTCTATATTCTCAAACATGTAAGACATCATGGTGTACCTCATTCGATTCTATATGATTTTGATTCAGAGAATATATCGCAATTTCAGAGGTTTCATCATAAGGTTATCATGATATATCAATATTTGAGAACTTCCTACCATAATTAAATGTATGGGTAGTATAAAATGTCTCTTTTGACATTAGTGGAAATGTTGAATTTGTGTTCAATATGATTTAACGTAAGGGGGATTATTATTTACCATTAGAAAAAAATTTATATAATAAATTATTCTATTAAATAATTAGAATAGGAATATATAATTGATTATATGGGAATAAGTTTCACATTATATCTTTGTAGGCTAATATAGTTAAAAAACATGTTGGTCCAAATATTATTCATGTTTCACTAGTGAATTTGAATATTATTCAGAGGCATATTAAGATAGCATAATGTAGACATTAAATATATGCTAATAACCAATGGAATGGATTATAATTTTATTCTGGATATCATATTTATGTCAATAAATCTACATGGATAGATGTTATAATGTTTGTAAAAGAAGGGTAACTAAGAAAAGTGTGAAAAAAATCATTTGGAAATTATATAATTACATAGATATGTGAAAAGACATTGGAAGATGTCAGCAATTCTCTCAAAAGAACATGACATGTTCTATATCTCATTACTATTTTAGTACATTCCCAACCCATTAAATGTGACAACCTATTATAAAATTTAATATGTTTTTTATTTATCAAATAATGAATAAACTATCTAGATTCACGAAACTAAAATGAATGACCTAAAAAGTCATAAAACATTGTTGTATGTGGTAATGTGGAGCAATAGAAAAATCGAAGTTGAAATTTATGAGCCTAAGGAAGAAATCATGAACGAATACCCATAATTACTTAAGTATATATATTTCTCCAAATTTTCAGGATTATAATATTTCTAGTTGGAGAACATAATACTTGATATATTCTTATAAATGGAAAACATTGCATCCCTAGATAATTTCCTAATTACCATCATATTATTTTATCATTATAATAAATATATTATATGGTTTTATTTAAAATAAATATCTCTAAATTATAGAGAAATAAATTCAATTAATGGAAATCAATTTTTATTTCATATGATTGGATTTATCTTATGGTAATTTGTTTTGATTTTCTAAAATATTTAATAATTTGGGGAATAATATAAAATATTATAATTTGATAAATGGTCATTTCTTTTCATTTGAGTTATTTCTATTATTTTTTATTAATGTATCATAATATCAATCATAATATATATAATCTATGTAATTCGAAATAAATGATCATTAAATTTTATTTTTTTATAATAATATTTTTTGCCTAGAGAAATATTTCTTATAAAAAAATTTCTCATTGAATATTGATCATTTATAATACAATGAATACCTCCATATTATAAAAATTTAATCCTGAAAAATGGATCCAATATTTTCAAATAGTAGGTTAAAATATTGTAATGAGATCATTTTTATTATTGGTCATCATGAATAATAATCATAGTAAAAATACTCACATCGGTAAATTGGTAGAAAAAGATAACTAATGATAAATCATTATAATAATCTCATAAAAAATATTAACTATTAATTAATTTATTTTTTTTAGAACATATTCCATGAGCTTCAAATTTTAATTTATTATGATCCACTTATCTAGGATTAATACATTTAAAATATATAATAGTTATGAATAATTACATGTTTTGCACTCACCTCACTAATAAATGGGAACCTCTTATAATCTCTATTTTACCCCACATAATTTATTCATCTAGATAATTCATATAATGAATACCTTCCCTACATCCATACAAATGTCCAAGAATTCATGGCATGATCAAAGTACCAGTTATTTGAGGTTCTATTTGTATACTAATAGATGTTTTCAAATATATAGATATAACTCAAAACCCAATGTCTTCATTATTATTAATCTATACACCTACTTCAAATATATTATATACATGATGAAAATATAGATAAAATATCATTAATATCTGATTTTTTTTATTTCCCAATAATTTTCATCCCCTTTTCCACTATATTGAAAATGATTTCATCGCTCATCTATATATACAACTACCATTTTGGCATAACAGTATAATACATTTTCCATAACCCCATTACATTGATGGTTTTAAAGATGTAATTATTAAATATATATGAAATTAATGAAATAATTATTATTCAATAAGTAAATAATATCATTTAATATTTAAACATACATTCATTATACAATGATAACATCACTCGTGCATTGTTATTCACTACAACTGCCAAAAAATGATTGATTTGTTTCTCATGCATTACATTTTTATTTTGATATAAGGTTGTATTTTTTGAATAAATATGATATTTGAAATATTATTTAAGGTTTTAAAGTGCAACCATTACAATTTTCATTTTTTTCATTCCTTATAAAATGGAAACGTCACCCATGTGTTTGTGTGATGTAACATCTCCATGGGATAATGTAATTCATCTCTTATGATATTTTTATTGGCTGTTTTAAAAGGTATATTTATAGTATAAAAAGATAATTAAATAATTATTAGTATCATATATATAATGATACAATGATCTAGGTGTAATTACAAAAACCTTAATACAAAACATATATGGAATATAAAACTTTTTAAACTCAAATATTGGTTTTAAGAACAAATTATTAATAAATGTATAAGAATTTTTTAATTGATAGAAGATCTTATGATAAATCCAAATATATTTTTGATATAAATGTTTTCTATTTTTATATTTCATATTGAAGATATTAGATCATCTCTGAGCATTCCAATGCCTGAGTAAGTGTTTGATTAAAAATATCAATTTTTTGTACTGTTTAAGTTTATTATTCCTTTGAAGGAAATAAAATGATATATATATATTTTTAAACCCATTAAATTTTAAAATATTATTTTTTATCTATTATAACAACCCCAATAATAAATGATATATTTTATTTCAATTTATTCAATCCATTGTGATATTTTTCATTTCACGTAACACTGAAAATAGTTTATTTTATATTAAATCACTATGCTTGGCCTAAGTTATATGCAACACCAATATAGTGGTGCACTACACTCTATATAAATGTTACAATCACTACATTGGATTTCTAGGTTAGCTTGCGACGAAGATTGTGTAACATGAAACACTAACATGGTTTTTTCAACACACAACACCAACTTGGCGTACCCAACACGCAACACAGATTGGTGTAAATTGCGCGCAACACAATGTTTCTATTAAACATATTATTATTATTCTTATTATTTAAATTATATAATTATATTACATTTATTAAAAATATAAATACTAATAGTGATAATTATGTTAAAAATATATTTAATAATTTTTTAGTGAAAATAAAACTTATTGATGATGAAAAATATAAAATTTTTTAAATTCGTTATACGTGTAAAAATTCTATTTTCTCAAATGAACTATTTTTTGTATCCTTCTATGAAAAATAATAAAATTAATTTTATAAACATATCAAAATTATAATATATAAAATATACATAAATTTATAATTTATAAACTAAAAATTATCTAAGGGAAAATTTTCTGGATTTTTTTGAGAAACATCAATTTTTGATGAATAGAAAAAAAATACTGTATTTTATTTCAAAACTACTTATCACTAATTTATTTATTAGTGTAAATTAGATTATAAATTAGTTTAAAATTATAGATGGATAATAAAGTGATCATTTAATTAAATTTTGGCTATTTCAATCCATTTCACTTTAAAATTTGGTATAAAAACATAGCAGAAGATTAGATGTTATTACTTTAAATACTTGCAGTGTCTTTCCAGGAGCTGGAATAATTTTCAAAAAAATTATGCAACATATGTGTTTTGATTTTGGAAAAATCGATTACATTTTTTGAATCACCATAATTTATAATTTCTAATAGTGTAAAATTAGTTTTTTATAGAAAAAAATAGTGAATGTAATTGATGTTAATTAAAATGATTAAGGTAAATTTATACTTAAATAAGGACTAAAAATTAAAATTATGACCCAAAAAGATTTATAAAATTTTCCAAAACCCATTTTATGGAAACAATTTGGCCCTAAACATTAAATTATTTAGTTTTTTGTTTGAATGTTTTTAGGGTTAAATGTGGGTACACCAAACATGTTTAAAAAAAATATTAAGTGTGTCATTTCCCTTCCCTATCAAAGGCCACCACCTCTACCTCTTCGTCACACCTCTAAAACCACATATTTTATACCATTATCATCCTAATACACTTATCATAATCATCCATTTATTATTTTAATCCAATCTATTTTCATAAATAAATTCATGGAAGCCATTTGGAAAAACCAAAAAGAGTTACCCAATTAGGAGGTAACATCTTCTCTTAAGATCGTTTCATTTATTTTCTGTGTACACCACCTAATGTCAATTATTTAGTAATTTTATAACATCACCAGTATCCTAAATATACTAGGATATTTTGTGATGATAATTTTACTTACACATACACACACCTCTATCTAATGTTTAACTAACGTAATGTTTATGTCTACAACGACCAACCACCTCACTTTACTATGATTGTTCATTTATTCATTTACCTCCACTCATGGTGGTAATTTTGAAGGAAAATTGGTTTATATATGTTTTATTTTATGTTTTTTATTTCTTTAATATTGATTAATTAATTTATGAATCATATATTTATACTTTACATTTAGTGTTAATAAATTTATTTCATTCGAGAGATTGTTTACTAACATCCCCTTAAAGTGATGTGATTCATTCATACACTACATGAAATGGATTGAAGATAAATTTACAGAATGTATATGCATTATATTTTATAATACAGATAATATAATAACGATATATTTATATATATATACATATATGTCTTGAAATTTGTTTTTTAGAACATTAATTCAGTGAAAATGGCATTCATGCGTACGTATGTCTTACCATACGATTGAACAGTTTCTTAAGTTTCACACATATATTTCATTTGGATTATTATAGATAAAATATATTGATTATAAATTATATTTAAATAACCATTAATATTATTTAAAAAGTATATAAATATAAGGACCAAAGCTATAACATATTAAGACACATTTGAAAAAGAAAACAGATATTACCTGAAGTGAATCCTTATCAATGAATTCCTTAAAAGAGGGTAATATAAATACCTAATCAAAACATATATGTTATTAGAAGTTATATTATGGTTCTATTAAGTATTTTTTAAAAATTAATATTAATTATACAAGATGATTTAAGGAGTATGATGAGAGTCAAGGCACAAGGTAATGGGATTTCATCTTAGTTTTTATTTCCATGAGATACATACGTTATTCACCACCCATTAATTTTATATGGTGTGTATAATTATCATGGAGGTAATGAAATTTTATTATAGTTAAATTTATGGGTATTTACATATCCATTATTTTATCATTATTTTATAGCTTGAATGTTTAAAAATTTATGAAATGAGTAAAATAAGTTTGTGTTAATTTTCCTTTATTGAGACTTATGTTTTTTTATTCCCATAAATTCATTTTGAGGCATATATAATTCAATTATAAATGTTATATCAAGAATATTAATCTTTTCATTATATTATAAGCCTCTTGTAATTTCCATTTATTACATGAAGAGTGTGATACCCTGTAACGAAGTGATAAGAGTTTATTCAAACAATCTCATCTCTTTTAAAGATTAATTTTATTTATGCTTCCTTTGATGTAATATTATAACCCATGTCTAATGAAAATTCATTAATTATATTATTCTCTAGTTATAGATGATTTATTCAAGTAATTAGAACCATTTCTATACTAAATTTTACATAATATAGTTAATAATTTTTTAAAATCCTGACATTACACTCTATTCGGTCAAAATTATATGTTCCTCCAAAAACATGTTTTCTAAAAATGGTTTCCATGGATATTATAACATGATCATATAACCAGTAAATGGATTTTCTCCCTTTTTATTTTACCAATATATTCAATGAAATATTTTTGTCCCTTTCCAAATAATGTATATTTCTAACCATTTAACCGCGAAAAAGGAAGGTTCTTTTTATCTCGTACGACATATACAAATTTACATGATGTTATCTTTTAATCATTTGTTTCATTTTTAAATTGATAAATTTTTTAATTGTTTTAAATATATATTCAATTATAATTGTTTTAAAAAAATAATCCTTATTTATATATTTTCAAATTATTTGCAATGAAATGGTTTTCAGAAACATTTCAATCTTCTTTCATATGTTTTCATGCGAAAAGGATTTTTATACATTTTCAATATTTATTTATAAGTTTTCAAAGAGTTCTAAAATATATGTTTTGAATCTTAATTTAAATTTTTTTCAAGGAAAATTTGTTTCAATTTGTTTTATGAATTATTTATATGATTTAGTGTGATTTTCTAATAATTTTTTTTTAAAATTGTTTCAATTAATAAAAATCATTTTTTCAAATAAGAATAGATATTTTCCTCAGGATACATTTTTGAAACATAAGTGAAACTTATTTTTCCTCTTCGAAGACATACATTGATGATAATCATTTTCTTCTAGGAAATGATCAAATTTTCCAATTCATATTCATACATTGAATGGGTTATGCTTAATTCCATGGTTTTTTTGAAAATCATTTCTCTTTCATCAGTTATACATTTATGAAATCCATTTCCATTTCATGGTTATGATTATGATGAAATGATTATGAAGCCTGTATCATTATCCACATGTTAAGATATTTTTATATTCTTATGATACCCCATTAATTTCATGGGTTATGATATGAATGTCTACAATTTTGTGGAACATGTATGTATTATCTCACTATAAGATGGGTGGGACCTATATCTCCCTCTAATTCATTGCGTAATGATTTATTTCTCCTCATATGTACATGGATAGAATGAGAAATAAACTCAGTTTATTATTTAGAGATTGAATTATAATTGAACTTAGTTCAGAAATACTGGTCTAGAATGAGGAGTAAAATTAGTTCAATAACACACATTTATAACAAGGATTAAACTCAGTTCAATAATATATGGCCAGAATGAGGAGTGAACTCGGTTCTGTTATATAGAGTTGGGTTATGGTGTGATCCTAGTTAAGTAAAAGGATTTTTCCACCAAGATGGTCTTGGTATAAATTCATTGACTACTGTGGAAATCATTATTATATACTTATGTTTCTTCCAAAATACCATGTTTTTATTCCTAGGTTGTGTTTTCATGGCCTCTATTATTTATCACCATATGATTCATGTCTTATTAACTGCCATTATTTATAACATGATTACTGTGTACAATCTTTGATATGGAGGGTACGATCTTCTATGTTCATGGTTAGGTTCTCATACCCTTGTTCTCATGATTATGCTTACATGTCTCCATTGTTTACCCTTTTTTAGAATTTTAAATCACCCATTATATGTTTTATTCCTGTTGTTATAAAGATATGTATTTTGTTTTATGTGTCTAATAAGGGTTATAATCAATATGAATCTAGAGGAAGATATTGTAGGAAATTTATGTATGAGTGTTTATCTTTTCCATGTTTCTAAAGGCACTATACTACTACAGTCTTTGGGATTCTATTTTTATAATGTTTTATATTTTCCAAAAATGTTATGTAATGACTATGTGTGAAAAGGGAGGGCCTCTATATCTGTTATCAGATAAAAGTTTTAGTTAACCATTGGGTACTAGGAAGAGAAAAAACATAGTGAGAAACCAAATGACATGTCTATAGATAAGTCCAAGGATATGTAAAATTAATGAAAAATGATGTAAAATTGTAGAAAAGGATAGAGTGAGTGGTTTCATAGAAATAAATCCCTATATAGATAACAAAATTGGAACTAGTTGTGGCATATAAGTGCCTTGGGTTTACAACATCTAAATAATTTTTCGTTCCTGAATCAGAGTAATCTGATATATGAGAACATTCCTTTATTCACACCTGGTTTGACACTCCAGATTGATATGATATGAGAATTAAAAAACCCTTCACACACCATCATAATAGTTTTAAATATATGTTTTATATGAATAAAATATGATGAATATAGTTTGTCAAATATTGAGAAAGGTGTTATGATTTAGACATACTATAAGTAATTATTTTCAAGACTAAGTAGTTTTTTTCAATGATAAGTAAATCTCACACTATGATTATGGATTTAGTCAACAGTGGGAAGTAGAAGGATCTAGATTAGTGTATAACTTTATGTATGATTTTTTTGATGAGATGTGAAGTGGGTATATCACTAGAGTGAATGATGTTTGGATCATGTCTAATTACTTCTCAAGGAACATGATTATCAATATGTACCTTTACCAACTCTTGGACTCACCGAGGAAGTGAAAGAAGGAGTTCACTATGAGTTCGAGTAATGTATACCCCTGAGGAATGAATATTACTTTTCATATATGTCAGTATCCTTGAAATAATCACCTAAGTGAATGTCATAGTGGAACAAGAAGTTGTTTTAACTATGGAATGTAAGGACACAACGAAAGTGACTGCATGGAAAAATGATGAGTTCATTTAACAAAATAAGTGAGAATATTTTCATCCATAAGGAATCGTCATAGGTTGGGTTGTTTAGGGGTGGAATAAATGGTCATTTTCAAACTAAATGTCCTAAGTGGGAAGCTCCAAAAGAGAATCTACATGGCGATATGATTAATGGTTTTATTGTAGATGATGATGAGACTATGGATGAAATGTTAAAGTAAAGTGGTTTAATGTAATTGGAGGAGGTATCCTTTTTATTCCAATAATAATGAAGTAAATTCATAATTTTTAAATGTATTTGGATCAATGAAAAAATTCAAATGAATGGTAAAATATATAATTGTTGTTACATTTATGTTTTTTACAACACATTTACAAGAACTTGTTGAATGGTTCTGATGGAATAGAAAAGTTATGTAATGGAAATGTGAAGTCCATGGAAAACACATTATTATGTGTAATATAATCCATAATATTTTCATTAGGTTATGATATTGTTTTTTAGATAATAACGTGTGGGATATGAATAAGTGAATTGGATGGTACTGATAAACATGGAACTAATTAATGACCTATTTAAATGTAGTTCATCCTATCATAGATGTAGTTTAGAACGTCTTGGATTTTTGGATTATATCCATTAATCTATGGACCAAGGGAACACGCATGTTTCCGAAAGGATTTATGGTAATTTAGGTTTTCACCATTTTCCAAGAGTATTTACGTTGATGGTATTTACATGTTTAGATTGTGACAATGAATAGCTACTTTGTGAAATTTTTAGGATCAATGTGAAGATAATTCCATCACTTTATTTCTAAGTTTATGATTTTTATCTTTCAATAGGGTAATAAGGTTAAACCTTCATGAAAAGTTTTTTTAACCATTAGAGGAATTATATATGTATTGTGATTGTATTAAAAACATTATAAGAAAGATATTTATTGATTAACTTTATATCAAGGATGTAAATAATATTTTTTAAATTAAATTATATTTTTTTAGAGAAGGTAATCATGTATTTCATCTAACAACCAATCATATATGGAAAGGCTGAGGTTCTTAAACTCATGACCGAAAGATGATAAGGGCTTCAGGCATACAACTATCCTATGTGATGAAATTATTAATATATTTTTATTTTTTGATGAATAATTATTTATTATGAATAGAGAGTGTTTCTTTTTATATTTATAGATTAATTTATGAACCATATAGATTTTTAATAATAGTTATATATAAATTGAAATACTTTTAATTCATTTGTTGGCTTTAGTATCTTTAAAAATATTATTTTTATTTTTCAAGAATCATAGTTAATATTTGGACATCCATTTCTTGAATTAATGTATGAATTAGAATTAGCTAAAATCACTAAAAAATAATGAATAATTTAATGTAAATATATCATGTAAGTATATTTCCATATATTTTGTGTGAATAAAATAATTACTCAAAGATAGGATAATGATAAAAAAATACTAATACCTTAATTTTTGTTAAACCGATGGTCTTATAAATCATCACCGATTTATGGTTTTGAGTCCATTATCTTTTCGTTAATCATTATCTTATTTTTCATTGATGGACGCAATCACTATCTATAATTATTTATCTGTTTCCTCTATGTCCAATCTTAACTCCCAACCTATGTTATCTTATGTGGAAACCTAGTAATATTTTACATTGGGTGGCCATTGTGGTTCCAAACTCTTCATTTTTAGGGAGGTTTTATTATCCATTTTTATGATACGGTTTTCTATGAATGAAACATAAAATTATTAACCCTCTGATAACACAGGTGAATTTCAAGTGAAATTCCTTTTAAGGGGGTAGAATGTAACACCCTGATATTTTGTGAATTATATTTTTAAAAATAATTTATCCTGTATAATATTTTTCATTTCACATAAACATGAAAACCTGATATTTTATATAAAATCACTATGATTGGATTCCTTTATAGGCAACACCAAGTTATTTGTTCACTAGACACAACATAAATTTTAGATTTACTAAATAGAACTTCATTGTTAGATTGAGACATAGTGTACGTTACAAAAAATACCTACTAGTTGTCTGCAACACACAACACTAACTTGTCATACGCAATACGCAACATATTGATGACATACAGAACCTGAAACACTTAGTTTCTATGAAATGTATTTTTATTTTTAAAATTATATAAATGATATAATGATAATATGGACAATAAACATTGTAATATGAATAGCTAGAACTAATTTTCAAATATATTTTATATATTTTTTTATGTAAATTAAACATATTTATTATGAATGATATAATTCTTTTAATGTCCTTTTATGTTTAAAAATATTATATCCTCAAATGATCTAATTTTACTCTCCTTATGTGAAAAATTAAAAATAAATTAATTTTATACACACATATATAATGATTTTTATAAAATAAAAATAATTTTGTAATTTAGAATTTGGAGATTAACATAGGGAGATATTTACGAATTTTTTTGGGATTATTCATTTTTAGATAAATTGTGAAAAATACCGGAATTTAATTCAAAAAAGTGTTCTTCAACTCATTTATTTATAATGCTAAATTATATAGTGAATTAGTTTAAAATTTTAATTTTTTTAATATTTTTAATAATTTAATCCAATTTAGGTCATTCCAATCAGTTACACATTGAAATTGGGTATAAAGAACGTAGAAAAAGTTTGGAAATTTCTTCATTAAAAATTTATAGTGTCGTACCATTAGGAGAATTAATTTTAAATTATGTTATGAATATTTTTTCCATATAATTTTCAAAAATGGATTCCATATTAGAAATTATAATAATTTATATTTTTTTAAATGATAAAATTAGTTTTTGACAAAAAAAATTTCTGAAATCAATTGAAATTATTTTCACTTATTAAAGTAAAATTCATCCTAACTAAGGATAAAACCATAAATTTATTACCAAAAAAGACTTATACACTTATCCAAAAGCCAATTTTTGGAAATTATTTTCCCATTCAACTTCCATTCATGATTTGTTTTTTGGATTTTATGAATTTTTTAGTTAACAATTTTGGTAGACCTAACTTAGTTTAAAAATTTCATGTATGTCATTTCCGATTCCTATAAAAGGTTGCCACGTCTCCCATGTTTTCACACCTCTAAGACAACATAATTTCAACCAATATCTTATGAATAAATTTTATAAAATCCTTCAATTTATCTTTGAAGTCTATCTTTGGGCAGAAATAATTCTAATGATTCCCACTGGAAAACACCAAATGGATTTACCCAATTAAGAGGTAAAGGATTCTCTCAATATATTTTCATTTATTTTCTTTCTCTGCCCCTCCATTCTCTTTATTTCGTAATTGTATAAATACACCTGAAACATCATAGGTAATTATAGAATAAGTCATTTTCATATCTATTAATATTTATCAATTAGATAGTAATTGTAGTTAAATGGACACACTATGTGTGATAGTGTATTGACACACAATAATGTGTTTCCCCCATTATATTATGTATCACAGAAGACAATGTTACACTGAAAAATAATACAATATTATTACCATAACATTAAATTGTAGTTAATACATTTCCATTGTGTTAGAATTAATAAAAAATACTAACTTTTTATGAATACTATTTTTTATAATGTGTTTTTAAATTCATCTCATAAATTGTAGATGACTAAAATCAGAATAAATCTAGTTCTATGCCTAAAATAATATAATATTTTAAATAGGTAGTTTTACTTCCTTTTGGTGGAGAGAATATTTTAAATTTTTTGACCTATTTATATATTCAATTTAACAAAAACAATTTCTTATTTTTAATAGGGACATAAAAATTTACATTGGATTAAAAAATTTTATTCTGTTGAAAAATTCATATTTTAACTAATAGTGAAAAATACAGCATTTTAATTCAAAAATCCCATTTCGTCTAGTATATTTCTATAAGTAGATTAAAATTTTAATTCTTGTTAAAGTAAAATTGTATTAGTTTTTATCATTTCATCCAAATTTGGTCATTATATTTAATTTTACATTGAAATTTGATATAAATACTTGTCACTATTTTTGTGGTTTTTAATTTAAAAAAACACATTTTTTCTCTTTGATAACGAGAATTAATATTAAATTTATTACTACTACTTATATTTTTAAAATTTATTAAAATGTATTCTATATTTGGAATCCATATGTCCAAATTTTTTAAATATGACACTTTTATTTTTTAACATTATGAATAGTAACTTTGGTATTTTTTTATTTAACACGATTAATTGTTAATGACTTAAATTATGGTAAAAACTAATATGATAAGGATAATAAAATTACCCTAAAAAATCCAAAAAATATTTGAGGACTACATATAGACCCTGCACACCTAATGATAAAAAATGGTTCGTTTAATGGATTTTTCATCAATGAAAGTGGTATAATTTTTATTAGAAAAAGATTGTGGCAACATGTCACCCTCTTATCTATTATATGTACAATAATTTTAATGTATTGATAAACTGGATAAAATGTTCTTATTAATATTATCCATATCTATATGGAAATTATCTACCAAAAGGGAATTTATTTAAATAATTTCGATATTAAGTAGTTACCATTAATATTGAAACAATAGTGATACAATGATTATTTTATTAAGAAAAATATCAAATAAATAATATTATAAATATTATAACAAATAAATTATGAAATAATTAATTTCATTCAAGAGTATTCTAGGGGACTGTTACATGTTATAAGACTACTCAATTCTTTTTTTCCATGTCATCTATCTGTTTTTATTTTATTAAAATTCAATGAAATGAATAGTGTAATAATTGACACAATTGATGGTTAAAAAATAGTAGTTTATTAAATTATTAAAAATCCTAAAAAACATATAAAATCACAAAGTGAATATTATGAGGTCTAAAAGTTCATTATGGTTTAAATTATTAGAAATTTACCCCATAGAAGATAAATTTATAACCACATATTAATTAAAATGTTACTACAAAAATTAAAATTAATTGAGAATAATTAATGGTATACCGAAATGAGACAGTTTTAAATAAAATAAAATACATTAATAAAAATTATTGGATGGGAGGATTTCAAAATATACTCATATTAACAAGTAATTATCATAATTTTTTTCCATTTTTATTAATATTTTAATTTTTATTAATTTAATAATTTAATAGTTTCCAAGGATTCCACATCCCTCTCCTATAAAATGGTACCATTTATTCACTAATAATCACACTTACAGAACACTTTAATTGACCAATACTTACCCAAACCACTTAATTTAATCCAGAAACTTATCTTAGAAGCCTCTCTTATTGTTGAAATACTCTCAATGAATAATTATGGTATAATATATAAGTTGTTACCTGATTAAGAGGTAACCCCTCCTCTCATGGTTTTTTAGTTCCACTTAAATTAAAAACTCCCTATACTCTATATATTTTATCATTACATAAAAAATATTATCCACAATATAATATTATTTTGGTAAGATATTTTGGAACCTACACATTCACATACCTTAATTTAATTGGTAATAAACATGTTGTTTCGGTGTACGACAAACTACTGCCTCACGAAATGATGATTGTTCAATTTTCTCCAACCGCCTATCTTGGTGTCCCATATGATGGAAACTATATTTATATATGTTTTATATGATATTTATATTGTTTTTATGCTTCTTTAATTTTTATTTCGATCATACATTTTTGTTTTCCATGTTGTGAATATCCAATAATTTTGTTTGAGTAAGTGTGGACAACTACCCCCTCAATGTGATATGACTCATTCCTACTATACATAGAATGTATAATGTCTTTTTTATTTTAATAATGTGAAAAATATGATATTAATATAATATTACTATTTAAATATAAATTTATATCATTTAATTATTATTATTCTAATATTATAAAGAAATAATTGAAGTATTCATGCCTACGTACGACCTACCATCTCCATGAACGATGCATTTAATTTATTTATCTCCAAATATTATATATTACTCTAAATTCAAATATATGAGATATATATGATACTTAAATCATGATTACTATTTTGGATAAGAAGGACTTTTAACCACATGGGAAATTTGTAGCAGAAAAAGTTCATTTTGGACTCAAGTACCCAATATCGACAAACCATATGATATGAACTTAAATATTTATGATATTTTTAAAAAAGGTTAATAAGTGATATAAAATTAATAATAAAAATGAAAAAATTTCTCATGAATGTATGAATTGACCTATGTTTATTTCTCAGGAAAATATTGAATGTAAGAGACAGGTCAGAATCAAGGTAAGGGAAATCTTAACTCAATTGAAATTCATTGAGTTAAATATCCATGTAAATGTTTTTTTTCAAATAATATGAGTGAATGACCACTGATATTTTTATATTTAATATCCACATATTTTTTTAATTAATATTTGTCACAGATAATTATTTCATTTATTTATCCTTAATCTAATGAGAGGATCTTTGTAAGGGACTTCATCTCAATCTCCTTAAATTGAGGCATATTTTGATAATATACACCTCATTATTTTATATGGTGTATAATCAACTCTCTGACTATTAATTTCGATAATTTTTTTTCCAAAATAAATTCATTTTATATAAATATTTTCATTAAATAAAATATTAATTATTTTAACGTATGTGACGACTAAGTCTTCTCCTCTACCATAACCATTATATGATATTTGGATTACTCTAAAGGTAGTAATGTTTTAAAAAAAATAAATACCCCATACCATTTTCATGTACTATGGAACACAAAATTGTTTTGATATCATATTTGTTAGGTCAATATCTTGAAATGATCACTTTCGATTGCAATGGGGAAATGATATTTATCTATTATTATTGTTTTATGTTTTACGATTATGTTATGGTACTTGGAAATTTGATGGGTGGTTAGGTGATAAATAAAAAAAGGGTGGTTATGTGATACCCTGATGTCACATGGTTTCGTGATAAACTAGTGACATGTGGTTACAATATAACCTAAAATTCATTGGGTATGGAAGTCAACCGTATTGAAATTCCATTTAGTGATATGTTTTGAAGTTTAACATGTGGTTATTCTATTTAAATATATTTTTGACCTAATATACCTAAATATGTTTTATGTTACATTCTCTTGGATTAATGGTAATATTTTTATTACACCAATGGTATTAATTGAGCTTCTATTTTGAGATGTGTAACTATGACTTCGTAAAGGTGGGATTTATTATATTATGATAAATTATTTGTGGTTTACATGTTTTTCTAATATTAGTAGTTCTCCTTATTCGTGTATTAGTTAATGATATTTTTATTATCTTCCAACATTTGAAAAATATTTTTCATAGGATCTATATAAGAATAGAGTCAATGATTGGAACAATGAAATTTTATTATTTCGTATGAAATGAAACCATGTTTTCTTTTAAAATTTATTATTTAATAGATGAAATGGACACTATTGGAAGTGTATACATTGTATTTAAATGGTTTTTTTATGTATGAGTTATGACCAAATTCTCTAAAACTCTAAACCTAAAAAGAGCCTTGATGTGAATTACATTCAAATTATTTACTTATCTTCTGATTATAAGATGTTTAAGGTCGAGGCATTATAGTTTGAATGAATGGTTGGTTTAAAATAACTATGTGATTATGATTTTTTTTAAGAGTTAGTAATATAATCATTAGATTATAATTTTAAGGTTGATCATATGTTCAATGTCAAAGAAAGCACTTTTGAAACCTTATGATCTGAAATATTATAATGAGAGTGTAACATCCCAGGTAAATAAAGAATATGACATCTTTATATTTATCCATATTTGTGAACCAAATATTAATATTACTTTAAAGGGGATGCTATGCTCGATGGCGTACCCAATACGCAACAACAAGTTTTTTAGGAATCTTACGTTGCACTCTAATAATAAAAAAATATTATGGTAGTTAACATGTAGACGGTTCATTGGAGGGAATGGATATAAATAACTAAAATATGATTATATATGTTTTTTTAAATTTTTTTACATTTATCCAAAGGCTTAAAATACGGAAAGAATTCAATTTTAGGCTTTTATACCCTAATTTTCACTAAAGGTTCACTTATCCCCTTTTGATGGAGAACTGTCATTAAATATAGTTTTGGTCACTCTTATAAATTCTTTTGGACCAAATAAAACTCTTCATTAGAATAGGGACATAAAATTTTACTTTGTGTAAATTTTTGGTATTTTTCCGATAAAGTTCATTTTTTTAATGAATAGTGTAAAATGTTGTATTTTAATTCAAAACCTCTTTTTAATCTAATTTTTTTATATGATTAGATTATCATTTGAATTGGTTTTAAAGTTAAATTGGAAAATATTTTTACCATTAAATCCAATAGTGGTCGTTGGAATTAATTTCACTTTGAAATCGGACATAAACTAGTGTCAATCATTTGATACTTATTGTTTCCTAAAAACACGCTATTTTCTCTGAAAGCGGTAATTAATTATTAAATTAATTAATGTGACTTATATGTTGTGAATTTTGTAAAATATGATTTATTTTTGAATTCAGAATATCCAATATAGCTTAGGGTGAATTTTTGGGATTTTTTCTGAAAAACTTCAATTTTTGATGAATAGTGAAACCACTAAGTGGTACTTATAAAAGCTGATTTTTCGATTAAATGAAATTTTACCAATTCTGTGTTTTGAATTTCAAAAATCCGACATACATGGTTGTCATTAAGATGTAAAATGTGGTTCAATGGGATAAAAATAATTTTTTTGGTTAATAGTAACTTATTAAGTTTTTAATCGCGATTAGAGGTAATTAGTCTAGTTTAAGGTAAAAATAATGTTTTAATAATATGAAATGAACATGAAACATGTCCTAACCTCATTGTACGTGTCATGGCTGACCAAGAAAAGCCACGGGTCAACTTGGGGACCCCATGGAGCCACTTTGGTTGGGAAATGACATAAATAACATTTTATTTAATGTTAAAGTAAAAATTGACACACACATGAGATGTTTTACTAAAACAATTTTTAGATGGGGTTATACAAGTCAGATTTTTGAATATAAATAGTCATTGGAAATATAAAAAGATTTACTACATCTTAGTATTTTTTTTATAATTTTTAGACATTAAATAAAGTAAATTATTTATGACATCATGATGATGCAGTGATGACCTCATTATTTGACGATTAAAATAAAATGGAAAGATAATGTAAAATCTAAGACCTACACATGGACAAAACATATTGGATGAGTTGATTTCGAACCCTTATCACCTTATCCTCTAATTATATCAATGTGGGACCTTTTTAATCCGAAACTCTTTTTAAAATAAAGTAACTTATCTTTACATTCCAAGAGTGCCCATCCTATCCTCTTATAAAAGGCCCCCACCTCTACCTCTTTACCCACACTCCCAAAGAATTTGGCTCGGCCAAACCCTCCCCATTATGTCTCTCCACTTCCCTCTCTTACTCCTTGAAGCCTCACTTTGGGAAGAAGTCTTCCCAATGAAGCCTTTGATCTCAAACCAAAGGGAGTTACATGATTTTAAGGCAATGTCTTCACTTGAGTCATTTTGTTTTATTTTGCCTCTCCAACCCCCTAAACACTTTTTATTCATTTGTTTTGTAACAACTAGAGTATCTTAAATATACTAGGATGTGGTTATAAGAGGGATTAGAGCTACACTTACACACACCTACATCTAATGGTTAAAGAACATACGGTTTCCGTGGATGGAGAAATTCTGCCTCCCGAAACCATGATTGTTCAATACTCATTTAACACCTTCAAAGGTGGCCATTATGATGTCAATATTTTTATATATGATATATAATATGTTTATGTTTTCCTTAAGCTTCTGTTTTTTTTATTTGGTTCATACCATTATGGTTTCCATTATGGGTAAACGCGATATCTTCATTTAAGGAAGTGCGGACTACTGCCCCCTCAAAGTGATTTGATTCGTTAAATACCGTATGTGGGACGTATAAAGTATGGAACTATGATAATATATATGAATTTATACTGTAATTGTAATATACCTTTATATCATTATTATTCCATTCTATAAAATACGAAATAGAAATGAAAGTAGCGTTCTTGCGTACGTAAGGCTTACCGTCTCCATGAATGGTGCATTTAATTTCTTACCCCTAAATGATTATGTAATGTTATAAATGCATGCATGTACTGGATATATATTAAATATATGATATCTAGAGAATGAATACAATTATGGATATAATAAACATTTGGACACACGAAAAACATATAATTGTAAGAAGTCCACTTTCGACTTAAGAACCAAATATAGACAAAACAAATATTATTAACTTAAATGATTACATAATGTTTATGACATGGTAATAAGTGATATAAAAGGAATAATGAACTTAAAAAAGGTTCTTAAGTAAGTAGAAATTAACTCATGTTTATTATTCAGGAGATTAAAGAACGATCGAGTCAAGTCTGAACCGAGGTAAGGGATCCTACACCTCTCTTTCTTTTTAAGTATGCTCTTTTATGTCATTCCTTTTAAAGATCATCTTTCTTGTTATTGAGATGTTCTTTTATATTACTCATACTATAATTTTTATTGTTTATATGATGAGAGACACTATTCTCTCTCATCAATCCATTTTGGAAGTTTTATGTGGCGTCGTTAGGCTGCCGAGTTTTCGTAAGGGATTTTTCATCTCACTTTTTTTCCCGTGAGATTTATGCTACATTTGCCACAATTTCCTTTGAGTGGTGTTTGTACTGCCCATTATTCTACTCTTTGTGTAATATAATTTCGTTTATGAGTATTTACCTAAATGATCTATTTTACTTCTTTCATGGGGTGTATGTTTTGAAAGAGACCCAAGTCGGTAATGGAACGTTTCACCCTCCTCTTTTTTAAAAGACTTCTTTTGTTAGGTCTTTTAATTTACATATTGTTTTGTTGGGATATGTTCTCATATATCCTTATTGATGTAAATTATATTTCCAAGTGATGAGATACACTTTTTATCTCTCATCAACTCATTTTGATGTGACGCCGTTAGGCTGTCAAGGGAACTTCTTAACCCAATTTCGATTTCTTTGGGTTCAACATGTAGTTATTGAATATGTTATCATTTGAATATGTGTGAATGACCTTTGATTATTTTACACTTAATATACACATATATTTGGTGTATTCTTTTGTCACACATAATTATGTAATTGATTTATCCTTAAACCAAGGATACCATCTTTGTAAGGGACTTCGTCTCAATCTTCTTTCATTGAGGCATATTTCGTTGTATACACAACTTTATTTTATAATTTGTATAAACCCCTTTGACTTTTAATTTTATACAAAAGGAATATTTTTCTATTATGCACTTTACTAAATGACAAAAAGGAATGTTTTTTTAACGTACGCGGTGACAACGGCCTTTTCCGCCGCCGTGAGTATTATTTGGTCTTTGGATTCCTCAACAAGCTGTAATGTTTTTAAAATAAAATAAATACCATATACTCTTTTTTGTATTTTGGTATTGAAAATGGATTTGATAAAGGATTCTATTATGTCAATATATTTATGATATATTGTGATTGAAATGTGGAAATGTTATCATTCCTTTATATTGGTTTTATGTTTTATGATTTTATATTGGTACTTGGACATTTTAACGGGTGGTTACATTATAAACCATATGACGGGTGTTGCCGTGAATACAAGGATGGTTGGTTACATTATAACCTCCAATTCATGGGTATGGAAGTCGGCCTTATGGATATTCCATTATGTATGTATGGAAATTGGTCGTATGGCTATTCCATTAAGTGATATGTGTGGAAGTCGACCGTATGGTTATTCCAGTTAAGTATGTTTATGTCCCAAGTTACCTTTATATGTTATGTGTTCTTTATATGGGTTTTATGGTAATCCTTTGGTTACAAAAAGGTAAGTAATGATATTTTATTCAGTGAAGAGTTTTTACTACTTCATAAAGGTGAAAAGTATTACCTTGATAAAGTATACATGGTTTACTTTTTGTTTTAAACTAACAGTTTTTTTGTGTATCCCTTACTGATTTTTTATGCTCATCCCAAGTTTTTGAAATGTTTTTCCCAGGACTTAGCGTGGAATAGGGTCAAGGATGGGATCAAGGGAAAGTAATTCTACCTAAAACATGAAACTAGACATGTTGCTTTTTAAGAGTTTTTATTTTATGGAAATTTAGTAGAAGAGACTACTTTGTAATCTTTTGAGATGTAATAGTTATGTCCTAATTCACTAAAACTCTAAACCTGAAAAGATCCTCAATGTGAATTATTCATTTAATTTAATTTTAAGTAAGGTTTAAGGTTGGGGCCTTATAGTTGGTATCAAAGGTCAGTTTAGATAACTTTAGAGGTTAGGGTATTCTTTAAGTATGTGTGACATTACTATAATGGTTAGGATTTCAGACAGAGTCCTAGTTTTAGATAAAGTGAATGAGTAAGAATATATTTGTGTTTATCTTCCTCATTAGTACATGATGGTTTTTTTGTTATACTAACACTGACCCTTTTTGGTTTTAGTAAATGGCTGGATCTAGCAGGCACCAAGGTAACGGTGGATTTGAAGGAAACTGTGACAGTTTTCTGAGCGAGCAACTGAATGATATGGGAGCTATAATGACAACTCATGTGTTTATCCTCAACCAACTATATGGAGTTATGATTGACCACCTAAACCATGTATATTTTTCTAAGTCACCATATATGCAAGAAACAAATCCCTACGGATGTACATGTAATAATCATAAAGGTAAGTGTGTTCAAAAACCTATGTGTCAAAGATGTGGAAAGAAACACCTAGGAAAATGTTTCAAAGGTACAGAAATATGCTATAGATGTGGAAATGAAGGTCATAAAGCAATAACCTTCCGTGGAAAAAGGAAGCATCCAGTTGACTCGAGGAAAGGGAAAGAAGCTCTTTCTGAGAGATCAATTGAATGTATTAAATGTGGTGTGCATGGTCATTATGAAAAAACATGTCCCATGAAGAAGTTTCGTGAATGGGATCTCCAAGTTCATACAAATACTCTTTTACCAATACCTAATTCCATTCCGATTGAGGATGAAGAAACCGACAATGACCAATCAATGGTATGGATTATTTCTTAACTTTTGTTTTCTATTTTGGGATCTTAGGATATGATTCATGATTTTGTTTGTAGGAAAGAGGTATTTCAGAATAAGTTGGAAAGGAATGGTTAATGGATCATGAATAATGTTGAATGAGTAAGATGTCAACATATAAAGGCATCAAGAGTTATGGTGAAATTCTTAAGAGTATTAAGTGTCTTTTGATGATGGGGTACATTAGAAAACATTTTATAGTATGTGTAACACTGATGTTTAATATATGAATTTTTTTTCAAGGAATAGTTATCTTTTCTTTTGTGGACATAGTTATAAAGAATCCTTTGGGTTTACATGATCCTTACTTTTGAGGTAATTATGGGTTACTATATGTTAAGATTGAAGCAAAAGGAATGAGATAAAATTGAGGTTAATTTATGTTATGGTTATTTTTGATTATTTTATCCCTTTTTGGGGAATGATTTAAGAATTATATGGTTTTGGAAAAAGGAAAACATGCAGACCGTGTGACACCCCGTCGCATCGGACAATGCTGCGGGAATCGAACCCACAACCAAAGTGCGACTGGTATTTATCGCCTACCACTAGACTATGTGAAGTCCCTGGTTAGTTTGACTGATTATTTTTAGTTATATGATTTTATGAATTAAGAGTAATTTGATTTTGGGTTATTTATGAAAATTATTAACCTATCATGGAGGATATGTGATTAGGTTAATTACTTTTCAATACGAGACTTTAGGAGCAACTGACGTTGTTTGGAGATAAATGTTACGATTTAACTTGGAAGACTATGTGACTAAATCCTTCAAATATTTGGGTTTCGATCTTTTTTTGGTTTACTTTGAAGAATCTTATGGACAATTTGTTTATCGAATGTTCCTCTTTGAACTTTGGGTTTTGATGGACAAATTTTGGAGATTATGAATAGATTTTCTTTTTATAAAGGGTTATCCTTTTCTGGATTATCTGATCTTATAGTAACCTTTTTGGTTTTAGCTTCGGTTAAGGTTTGAAGACATGGGAAATGTATAGTTCTTTTTTTTGGATTAAGTACTCCTCTAGAAGTTTTTTATAGTACTCTTGATGAGAACAAGTCTTCCTAAATACTCGTCTTTTGGAGAAAATATGAGTTTGTGTAAGAAATCTAGTAAAAGTTGAAAGTCAACATGACAAGTAAGTATGATTACTTATGTTTTAGTTAAGATCAATAATAAATTCCTCAATAAAAAGTAACTTAAAAAATTTTTGTCTATTAACTTTTGCTACTGGGGAACCCCACACCGTTTAACCCATCACAATTTTGTGATTTTATTATTGTTAACTTTCTCCTAAACATGTTTTCTATCACTCTTCATCAGAACATGACCCTATGTTTTCTCCTCCAGGTCCATGTTTTAATACTTGTAATCCTAGTATGGGTTAACTCGGGTGACCTTTGTACTTATCTTTATTTATTTTAAAGTGATTGTTTTACCGACTCTTCTTCCAATGTGGGACTTTCAATGATGTTACCAAGCCCAATTTTAAAATTTCGAGGACGCAATTCCCAAAAGGGGGGAAGGATGTAACACCCCAGGTAAATAAAGAATATGAAATCTTTATATTTATCCATATTTTTGAATGAAATATTAATATTACTTTAAAGGGGATGCTATGCTCGATGGCGTACCCAATACGCAACAACGAGTTTCTTAGGAATCTTACGTTGCACTCTAATAATAAAATAATATTATGGTAGTTAACATGTAGCCGTTGAATTGGCGAGAATGGATAGAAATAACTAAAATATGATTATATATGTTTTTTTAAATGTTTTTACATTTATCCAAAAGCTTAAAATATGGAATGAATTCAATTTTAGGATTTATTACCCTAATTTTCACTGAAGGTTCACTTATCGCCTTTTGATGGGGAACTGTCATTAAATATAGTTTTGATCACTCTTATAAATTCTTTTCTATCAAATAAAACTCTTCTTTAGAATCGGGACATCAAATTTTACTTTGTGTAAATTTTTGGTATTTTTCCGATAAAGTTCATTTTTTTATGAATAGTGTAAAATGTTGTATTTTAATTCAAAACCTCTTTTTAATCTAATTTATTTATATGATTAGATTATCATTTGAATTGGTTTTAAAGTGAAATTAGAAAATATTTTTACCATTAAATCCAATAGTGATCGTTGGAATTAATTTCACTTTGAAATCGGACTTAAACTAGTGTCAATATTTTGATACTTATTGTTTCATAAAAACACGCTATTTGCTCTGACAGTGGGAATTAATTATTAAATTAATTAATGTGACATATATGTTTTGAATTTTTTAAAATAGACTTCATTTTTGAATTCGGAATATCAAATATAGCTTAGGGTGAATTTTTGGGATTTTTCTGAAAAACATCAATTTTTGATGAATAGTGAAACCACTAAGTGGTACTTATAAAAGCTGATTTTTCGTTTAAATGAAATTTTACCACTTCTGTGTTTTGAATTTCAAAACTCCAACATACATTGTTTTAATTAATATGTAAAATGTGGTTCAATGGAATAAAAATAATTTCTTGGTGAATAGTAACTTATTAAGTTTTTAATCACGATTAGAGGTAATTAGTGTAGTTTAAGGTAAGAATAATGTTTTAATAATATGAAATGAACTTGACACATGTCCTAACCTCATTTTATGTGTCATGGCCGACCAATAAAAGCCATGGTTCAACATGGGGACACCATGGAGCCACTTTGGTTGGGAAATGACATAAATACCTTTTTATTTAATGTTAAAGTAAAAATGACACACACATGAGATGTTTTACTAAAACAAATTTTACATGGGCTTATACAAGTCATATTTTTGAATATAAATAGTCATTTAAAACATAAAAGGATTTACTACATCATAGTATTTTTTTATAATTTTTAGACATTATATATAGTAAATTATTTATGACATCATGATGATGTAGTGATGACCTCATTATTTGACGATTTAAATAAAATGGAAAGATAATGTAAAATCTAAGACCTACACATGGAAAAAACCTATTGGATGAGTGTACTTCGAACCCTTATCACCTTATCCTCGAATTATATCAATGTGGGACCTTTTGAATCCAAATCTCTTTTTAAAATAAAGTAACTTATCTTTACATTCCAAGAGTGCCCCTCCTCTCCTCTTATAAAAGGCCCCCACTTCTACCTCCTTACCCACACTCCCAAAGAATTTGGCTCGGCCAAAACCTGCCCATTTTGTCTGTCCACTTCCTTCTATTACTCCTTGCAGCCTCACATTGGGCAGAATTCTTCCCAAGGATGCCTTTTATCTCAAACCAAAGGGGTTTCCCCATTTTTAAGGTAATGTCTTCACTTGAGTCCTTTTGTTTTATTTTGCCTCTCCAACCCCATAAAATCGTTTTATTCATTTATTTTGTAACAACTCCAGTATCTTAAATATACTAGGTTGTTGTTATAAGAGGGATTCTAGATACACATACACACACATACATCTAATGGTTAAAGAACATACAGTTTCCGTGGATAGCGAAATTCTGCCTCCCGAAACGATGATTGTTCAATACTCATTTAACACCTTCAAAGGTGGCCATTATGATGTCAATATTTTTATATATGATATATAATATGTTTATTGTTTCCTTAAGCTTCTTTTTTTTTCATTTTGGTCATACATGTATGGTTTCCATTATGGGTAAACGCGATATCTTCATTTAAGGAAGTGCGGACTACTGCCCCCTCAAAGTGATTTTATTCGTTAAAAACCATATGTGGGACGTATAAAGGATGGAACTATGATATTATATATTATATTATAATTTAATTATAATATAACATTATATCATTAATATTCCATTATATAAAATACGAAATAGAAATGAAAGTAGCGTTCATGCGTACGTACGGCTTACCGTCTCCATGAACGGTGCATTTCATTTCTTACCTCTAAATGATTATGTAATGTTATAAATGCATGAATGTAATGGATATATATGAAATATAGGATATCTACAGCATGAATACAATTCTGGATATAATAAACATTTGGCCACACGAACAACATGTAATTGTAAGAAGTCCACTTTCGACTTAAGAACCAAATATAGGCAAAAAAAATATTTTTAACTTAAATGATTACATAATGTTTATGACATGGTAATAAGTGATCTAAAAGGAATAATGAACTTGAAAAAGGTTCTTAAGGAAGTATATATTAACTCAATTTTATTATTCAGGAGATTAAAGAACGATCGAGTCAAGTCGGACACGAGGTAAGGGATCCTACACCTCTCTTTCTTTTTAAGTATGCTCTTTTATGTCATTCCTTTTAAAGATCATCTTTCTTGTTATTGGGATGTTATTTTATATTACTCGTACTGTAATTTTTATTGTTAATATTATGAGAGACCCTATTCTCTCTCATCAATCCATTTTGGATGTTTTATGTGGCGCCGTTTGGCTGCCGAGTTTTCGTAAGGGATTTTTCATCTCACTTTTATTTCAATGAGATTTATGCTAAATTTGCCAAAATTTCCTTTGAGTGGTGTATGTACTGCCCATTATTCTACCCTTTTTGTAATACAATTTCGTTTATGAGTATTTACATCAATGATATATTTTCCTTCTTTCATGGGGTGTATGTTTTGAAAGATACCCAAGTCGGTAAGGGAACCTTTCACCCTCCTCTTTTTTAAAAGAGTTCTTTTGTTGGGTATTTAAATTTACATATTTTTATGTTGGGATATGTTCTCATATATCCTTATTGATGAAAATTTTATGTCGAAGTGATGAGATACACTTTTTATCTCTCATGATCTCATTTTGATGTGACGTCGTTAGGCTGTCAAGGGAACTTCTTAACCCAATTTCGATTTCTTTGGGTTCAACATGTAGTTATTGAATATGTCATCCTTTTAATATGTTTGAATGGCCTTCGATTATTTTACACTTAATATCCACTTATATTTGGTGTATTCGTTTGTCACACATAATTATGTAATTGATTTATCCTTAAACCAAGGATACCGTCTTTGTAAGGGACTTCATTTCAATCTCCTTTCATTGAGGCATATTTCATTTTATACACAACTTTATTTTATACGGTGTATAAACCCATTTGAATTTAACTTTTATACAAAAGGAATATTTTTATACGAAGCGCTTTTCTAAACGACAAAAAGGAATTTTTTTTAATGTAAGCGGTGACAAAGACCTTTTCTGCCGCCGCGAGTATTATTTGGTCTTTGGCTTCCTCAACAAGCCATAATGTTTTTAAAATAAAATAAATACCATATACTCTTATATGTATTTTGGTATTGAAAATGGTTTTGATAAAGGATTATATTATTTCAATATATTTATGATATATTGTGATTGAAATGTGGAAACTTTATCATTCCTTTATATTGGTTTTATGTTTTATGATTTTATATTGGCACTTGGACATTTTAACGGGTGGTTACGTTATAAACCATATGACGGGTGGTGCCGTGAATACCAGGACGGGTGGTTACGTTATAACCTCCAATTCATTGGGTATTGAAGTCGGCCGTATGGCTATTCCATTATGTATGTATGGAAATTGGCCGTATGGCTATTACATTAAGTGATATGTGTGGAAGTCGACCGTATGGTTATTCCACATAAGTATGTTTATGTCCCAAGTTACCTTTATATGTTATGTGTTCTTTATATGGGTTTTATGGTAATCCTTTGGTTACAAAAAGGTAAGTAATGATATTTTATTCATTGAAGAGTATTTACTACTTCATAATGGTGAAAAGTATTACCTTGATAAAGTATACATGGTTTACTTTTTGTTTTAAACTAACAGTTTTTTTGTGTATCCCTTAATGAGTTTTTATGCTCATCCCAAGTTTTTGAAATGTTTTTCACAGGACTTTGCGTGGAATAGGGTCAAGGATGGGATCAAGGGAAAGTCATGCTACCTAAAACATGAAACTAGACATTTTTTTTAAGAGTTTTTATTTTATGGAAATTTAGTAGAAGAGACTACTTTGTAATCTTTTGAGATCTAATAGTTATGTCCTAATTCTCTAAAACTCTAAACCTGAAAAGATCCTCAATGTGAATTATTCATTTAATTCAATTTTAAGTAAGGTTTAAGGCTGGGGCCTTATACAAAGCCACAACCGAAGGGTGATAATATTGCTTCACCGACCACTAGCCTACGAGAATTACCTTGCGAGTAAGAATTTTTATTTTTTGTTAAAATTGTTTACAGAATAAGATCAATCTAATTTTGGTAACTTAATTTTTATCCAATGGATGTCCTTGGAATTGTAAAATGATTTGGGGATTATGTAATAAATTTTATTTTGGAAGAAATTAACTATTTTGGGAACATAATATGATTAAGTTAAATAAAATACTATGGAATTTTAATTATGGATTAATCATTGAATTATATTATTGAATAATTATATGATTTTAATTTTGGAATTATGGTAATTTGGTTTTTTATGGAAATTATTTACCAATCATAGAGAAAACGTTATTATGATATTTACATTATTGCATGAGACATTAAGATAGGTTGATGTTATTCAGAGATAAATGATAAAATTTATCCTAGAAAGCTATGTGATCTACTCCTTTTGTATTTTTGGTTTCAATATTATTTTTCATTATTTTGATAAAATCTAAGGAAAATTATTATATCAATGGTATTTGTTGATATTTGGATATTACTATTGAATTTTATAGATCCAAAGTACATTTCCAGCATACAATGGTTTACAATTTTAGGGAAGTTATCTGATATTATCCTAACATTCTTTTTATTTATTGGTTAAAGTGAATATGAAGTAATAGAAAGGCTTTGGTGGATTATGTGAATCTGTAAAAGTTGATTCTAGTGCTTTATGTCAGAACAAGTCATGATGAATACTCATCATTTGAAGAAAATATGTGTTTTTGGTTGAAATTTATTAGAGGATCAAACTGTACCTGACAAGTATGTATGTTTCCTTCTGTTGTTAGTTAGGATTGTAAACAAATTCATCAACTTTTTTAAAAGGGTCTTAAAATAGTAACATTTTCCTTTTAATTATCATAATATAAAATCAATGACACATAAAATCATCAAATGTTTGTGGGTTTTTATTGTTAATTTTCTCCTGATTGTGTTATCTATTACTCTCTTTCAGAAAAATATGGTTAGTTTTTCCTCACTATCCATGTTTTCCCACATGAAACCCTTGTATGCTTTATTGTGGGTGACCAATATAGAACTATTTATTAATTTTATATTGGTATTTTTTTAACAATTTTTTCAATGTCAGATTTAAATAAAAGTATTTTTAAAAGTTACCCCATAGTTACCAAGCCCAAATTTAAAATTGTGAGGACGTAATTTCTAAAATGGGGGGAAGAAAGTAACAAACCATGTAATTATAGGATAATTATTTTCCATATGTATTAAAATTTATGAATTATAAATTTATTTTAGATTATATGGGGAAAAATTTGTGATGTTTTACTCGACATGCAAAAATGGGTCTCTCTAATATCTTCTGTTTCACACAAGAATGAGTTATACACAAACTAAAGCAATATTATTATTATTATAATTGGTAGTTAACACCTACCAATTTTATTGGTGGGAATGAACTTAAATATCTATATAATGTTTAAATATGTTTATTTAATGTTTTTTGTTTCATATGATAAAGTGTAGATTCATCAAATGAGAATAAATCTAGTTCAATGCATAAAATACTGTAAAATTATTTGAAGTTAGTTTTACCACCTTTTGATGGTGATCCATTTTTAAATTTAGTTTTTGACACCATATTATGTTCTATATTGCAAAATAAAATTTTTATTTTAATAGTTACTTCAAAATTTACACTGTTCAAAATATTGGTATTTTTCTGATAAAATTCATATTTTAATCAATAGTGAAAAATACTTAATTTAAATTCCTAACTGCCTTTTCACAAAATTTATATATATAGTTATATTGTAATTTTAGTTGGTTTTATTGTATAATTAGATTATTTTTTTATCATTTAATTCAATTTTGGTCATTTTAATTAATTTTAGTTTGATATTAGAAATAAGCATATGCCATTTTTTATGGTTTTCACTATAAAAACATGTTTTTTTCTCATTATCAAAGATAAATAAAGTTAAAATAAATAATGAAAATTCTATTTTTTGTAATTGAAAAATTAGATTCCATATTTTAAATATTAAGGTCCATATTGATTAAATAGTTCATTTTTTGGACATTATGAATAGTAACGTTTGCAATTTCTATATACCATGGTTAATGGTAAATCAGGTAAATTAGGGTAATAAATAATATAATAAGGATAATGAAATTACTGAAACACATACCAAAATCGTATTGGATAAAAAAAAAAGTCAAACCTTAATACCTAAGGATCAAAACTGATTCATTTGATTGTCTTTTTCCATGAATTTTATAAAATTATTATTAATATAATTGAATGTGAGAACATGTAACCCTCTTATATCTAAAAATAATAACAATATTAATGTATTGATAACCAGTATGAATAGTAAAACATAAATATTCTATTGAAATAAAATTAAATTATCTATATAATGTAAATTTATTTTGAATTTTTAATGATTATATAATTATGATAAATATTAACCCTATATTTATACAATAATTAATTTATGAAGAGAATTATCATATAAACTATATTATAAATATTGATATAAATATTATAATAAATAATTTATATAATCCACCAATTTTTTAGGAACACATGACAAGTTATAATACAATTAAATTATTTTTTTCAATATCATCCATTTGTTTTGTTTTTTTTAAATTCAATGAAATGAATTGTATAAAAATTTCCCAAATTGATGTTTTATAAAAATAACAATATATTAAATTATAGAAAAATACTAAACATATTTTAAAATACCAAGGTGACTATGATAAGGTTGAAAAGTACATTATCATTGAAATTATAAAAAATTTAAACCATATATGTATATTAATAGCCTCTTAATAATTAAAATGTTTTTACCATAATTAATATTAAAAGAGAATAATTAAGGGTAAACCGAAAAGATAAGGTTTTAAATTAAATATATTCAAGCCTGAAACTTATTTTATGTGAGAATTTATTACTATAACCATATTATACTTGACAAATATCATGTTGCAGCTACTTAAATTAAAAAAATTATATTAATTTAGTAACTTAATAGTTTTGAGGGTCTCGCTTTCTCTCCTATAAAATAGTACCATATCTTATATAATACTCCAAAATCATAAACCCTTTGTTTTGGACACTAACTACCCAAGCCTTATCCTATAATTCCTCCCCCCATCCTAGAATCCTCTATTAGGGTAGAAATCCTCCCAAAGAATCCTTTTTGTATAAACAATTAGTTGTTACCCGATTGAGAGGCAACACCATCTCTCATGCTTTTTAGTTTAACTTGTATTATCCACTCTATATACACTTATTAATTTATTATTACATAACAAAAATAGTTTCCTTAATCTTATATTATGTTTTTATGATATGGTTTCAACCTACACATCTAGACACCTCAATTTAATGGGTTGCGAACATATTGTTTCTGTGTATAGTGAGCTACTACTTAACGAAACTACCATTGTTTAATTTTCCCACACCACCTATCATGGGGGCCATCATAATAGAAAATAAATTAATATATAATATATATTTTATTTTTATTTCTCTTATGGTTCTGTAATTTTTATTTTGAACAAACATTTTTTTCTTTGATTGTTGTGTAAATATAATAATTTTGGTTAATGAAGTGTGGACTACAGCCCCCTCAAAGCTATATGACTCAATATCACTATAAATGGAACATATGAAAGATGATTTATTAATCCTATGTTACAGATATGTCATTAATAGAATACTTATATTTTAATAAACATTTATATCATTTTATTTTATTTGTTATACAAATATGAAAAATAATTGAAAGTAGTGTTCATGTGTACATATGGCCTACTATCTGCATAAATGGTACATTTCATTTATTATCTCCAAATATTATGGATTATTCTAAATATATTGATATTTGATATATATGATAATTAATAGATGAATTATATTCTATAGATGAAGTACTTTGGACCACATGGACTATTTATATCAAAAAATGATCATTATTGTCTCAAGTACCCTATATCTATAAAACGTCTGAAATGAAGATAAATAGTTTTCTATTTATATTATATGTTAATAAATGATATAAAAGGAAAAATAAAATTTATGAAGTTTCTCTAGAAATTATAAATTAACCTAGGTTTATTATTATGGAATATATATAATGTACGAGACATGTCGAACTCAAGGTATGGGAAATCATGCCTCAATTTCAATTGTTTGAGATAAATATCCTTGTCATTAGTTTCAATTTTTCAAGAATATTTGCAAATTCACTATTTTTTTTACAATAAATATGCAATTTTATAGGGTGAATTTATATTTTTCACACATAATTATGTAATTTATTTATCCTTAATCTAATGAAATAATTTTTATAAGGGACCTCGTATAACTCTCATTTAAATGAGGTATATTTATATAATATGTAGCTAATTAATTTATATATTGTATAATCATCCCTTTTATAATCAATTTCATTCAACAGTTTTCAGAAATGAATCTTTTTATTTGGATATTTTCACTAAATTATGAATGCAATTGTTCATATATAAGTAGTGAAAAAGATTTTCCTGCCACTGAAAACACTATTTGATATTTTTATTCTCGTATATTTCATAATTTATTTTAAAATAAAGGAAAATACCATATAACATTTTCATGTATTATGGTATAAAAATGATTTTGATAAAAAAATGTTTTGTATGTATCTTGAAATTTTCTCTTATTTTTGAAATGTGGAAATGTTATTTTACTATAATGCTTGTTTTATTTGATATGATTAAGTTGTGGCACAATGACATTTCAAGGGGTGTTATGTGATAAAACAATGATGGGTGGTTACAATATGAAACAATGATTGGTGGTTACATGATGAACCAAGGATGAGTGGTTACGTTATAACCTCAAATGCCTTGGGTATGGAAGTCATCCGTATGGATATTCCATTTAGTAATATTAGTGGAAGTCATTGTATTGTTATTTCATTTAAATATGTTTTAGTCTGAAGTTACATTTACATGTTATATGTTACTTAATATGGGGTTTAAGGTAATATTTGGATTACAAAAGTGTGGCAATGAGCTTATATTCATTGATGTATAATTATTACTTTCTAAAGGTGAGATGTATTACATTATGAAAAAGTATTCGTGTTTTACATGTTTTCCCATGACTAAAATTTTTACTTATTTTTTTAATCCATACTATGATTTTAATACTCATTTGATATTTGTAAATGTTTCTTCACATGATTTAAAGAAGAATATAATCGAGGATGGGATCAATGAAATTTTTCATTTAACATGAAAATAACCCATGTTTATTTTCAAATGAATAGGTTTTTTTGGATGAAATGGATATTAAGACAAGTGTCCCATTTTTTTTATATTGTTTTTTGATTAATGAGTTTTGATCAAATTCTCTAAATATCTAATCCTGAAAAGATAATTGATGTATATTAATGTCAAATTATTGACATAATTACAGATTATGTAATTTTTAATGGTGGGGACTTATAAAACCTGTATCGTCTATATACTAGGATTTTTTTATGCATATGGTTTTTCCCGATCATATACACACCTCCATCTAATCAGTAATAAACATATTGTTTACATGCATAGCGAACTACCACCTCACTAAACAATGATTTTTAATTTTTCAATTACAGCCTCTCATGGTTGAAATTATGATGAAAACACTATTTTTATATGTTATATGTTTTATATATTATTCCATTTTATTAATTATTTTATAACACATATCATTATACATTCCTTTTTTTAATATGATAATTTTGTTTGAGGATGTTTAGACAACTACCCCCTCAATGTAAAGGGATTCATTCATCGCAATATAGAATGTACTATGGATGAATTTTATGAATATATATGAAATATATGATTTAATAAATCTAATTTAATAATTGTATATATATACGTACATATATATCTTTTGTTTTCTTTTTTTCAACATCATAATTATATGGAAGTAGCATTCATATATTTGTAGGGCTTATCATCTCTTAGAACGTCGTGTTCTGTTTTGTACTTCTATATCCTTTATATTATTATAATATAGATATAATGAATAAAAATTTTATTTAACTAATTGTTTACATTCAGAAAATAATGAAATAAATATATGGAATAATTATATAATGAATTAAGAAACATGTGAAAAACAAAGCAGATATTACCTGAACTGAATCCTCAACATATAATTTTTAACAAGAGGGTCTTATAAAGCCATTATAAGACAATATTTGGTATTATAAGTAATAATGTTATCCTTTGATAGATTTATAATTAATTTATATTTATTATAAAGAATATTTGAATGAGTATGACGAGAGTCAAGAAAAAATGTATGGGGATTTCAAGTAACTTTTTATTTCTATGAGTTGTTTGATAAATTCCCTACTCATTCATTTTTTGTATTGTGTATAATCCCAATGTATGAAAGAAATTATTCTTACTGTTATATTTAGGGGTATTTACATAGACATTATATTACATTTATTTCAAGGGGTTTATGCGTAACATCCTGGGTAAATAAAGTATATTACATTTTCATATTTATTAAAATTTGAGAATAAAATATTTATTTTACATTAAAGTGGATTCTATGTTCGATGTTGTACCCAATACGCAACAAAGCGTTTCAATGAAATTTTATGTCGCACATAATACTAAGTCAGACTAAAAATTAATAACAGAATATTATTTTAAATGGTAGTTAACACCTATCCTTTTTATTGGCAGAAATGGAATAAACTAACTAAAATATGAATATACATGTTTATTAAATGTTTTTACATATACCCAAAAAAATTGGATGCTTAAAATAAGAAGGATTTTTATTTTAATCATAAATACTATAATATTCATTAAAAGGCCGATTTACTACCTTTTGATGGATAACCCTAATTAAATAATGTTTTGGTCAATTTTATATGTTCTTTTTGATAAAATAACATTATTTTTTTAGAATCGGGACATAAAAATTTTCTTTGGGTAAATTTTGGATATTTTTCTGATAAAATACATTTTATAATAAATAGTAAAATATATTCTATTTTAATTAAAAATCGCATTTTAATATAATTTATTTATGTAACACCCAAATATTTCATAGTATATTATTTCTTCAATGTAATTCAATAAAAAGGGCTATAGACACTCTGAGTTCGAGACACTACAAAATATTTAACATTTTCCAACAGGGGAATATCTGTTGGTAAATGTACATTTTATGTTGGTAAAAAGTTTTACCAACATATGTGTCCCTGTTACTAAGTTGGTGGTAAAATATCTGTCGTTATTTTTTATTGTGACATATAAATTAGTTCTGTTGCAATTATAATAATACCAACAGATAATATATATGTCAGTTAAAATGTTTAGTAACAGATTTATAACAAATTTATCTATTGGTAATAAAAGTATCAACAACTAATATCTCTTTATGAATTAATTTTTAAATGAAAAGTTATGTGACATCATTATAATATATGATGAAAACACTATACTATGTTTATTAAAAAATTATATATAATATATTGATTATAACTATAATATAATAACTATAAAATTAACTTTTATAAGATCTAGAGATGGTATACAGAAACCAAAAAATATTCCAACCAACCCATGATAATGAATTTGATTCCATGATATAATTTTATCCAATCCACAAAACCATGGTTAGAAAAAATCCAATACCCAGTCAAGGTCCACTGAACATTTTTTTCACATAAACCCAAAAAAATGGAAAAAATTCTCATGCACTAAAATCCACATCCCACAACACTTGGTCCAAACACTTCCAGCTTTCCACCTTACTTCTAAGGAGAGATACTCCTTGAGTATGGTCCTCCGCCAGTGGATCTTGGAGATTAGGGAACACCAGTGAACAATATTTGAAATCAAAATGGGTCCATCAAAAGTGACATACAAAAGACTGGCAGAAGGATGGTCCACAATCTTCTATAGAGTCAATAACTTCATGATCCTTTCACTAGAACCTAAATAAAAAACACATAAGAATTAAAAAAATCCATCAAAATAATCTCACAAAATAATAATGAAAACTATAGTAAAATCCTACAACAAAATTGAGAAAGCAGGGCATCACCTGAACAAAAATATCATTGATGACATAGGGGGCTACATACTTTGAGTAAACTTAAAATTCTAATGTATTCATTAGGAATGCTTCTCAAACCTTGAAATTCCACATTGGAATGTATGCCCTTCAATTAGAAGTTTATATAGAAAGAATTTAAAATATCAGAATGTAATATCAGAATGAATATATCGATGGTAATGATGCTGTCAGCAACTGAAACCCAAATATCAGAACATGTTCCATTTATTTATCCTTTTCGAACAAGGTATCTTCCAGAAACGCATGTAAAACTAAAATTCTATATGAAAATTTAAATAATAGTTTCCAAAAAGACCATAAAAAATTTGGAATCATGCCCACAGAAGCACCTGACATAAGAACCAAGTAAATAAAAACAAACCGAAGGGCAGATTCGCATGCAACATTTTGTATTTCTGGTTTTTGAGTTCGCTTCCTCTGGATAACCTCTTATGTATCACCTATAACAAAGCTCCAAGTATGGCCTATTAGATTCAAGACACCACATAACAGCTTCAAAAAAAATATCCTATAAATTTTAATAGAAAACAGACAAATTAAGTTACATAATCTAATAAATTTCTAGAAAATTAAAATATGAAATGTTTTTATAAACCAAATTCATCCTTTTATTATTAACATGAAAATAGGTCTTTTAAACAAATATCAAATATAGAAAATTATTTTCTCACCATATTATGTATCTTCCTATACATGATAATCTAGGTAAGATTTGAAGGGTTCAAACGGTTATGGAATGACATCATTCCATTTGAATTTGAAAACTGGAAAACCTAATTAAACAACTATAAAGTCATCACAATGGTACTGTAGAACATAAATAAATAATCTTGGTTCATTAACATGTTATTTTCAAAAAATCACAATAATGGTAAATGAGAAATAAAAACAACAAGAATAAAAGTGTTTAGTTCAATATGTGGTAGGGGAAGGAAGGGTAGGGGTTCAATATAGGGGAGTGGAGAAAAAATAAAATAACATATCATCTTGTTTTCAGGGAATGGGTGTGAAAATAAAATCATTTACATTGGTTGGTTAATATGGGGAGAAAAGTTAAAATAACAAGTTCTTGTTAGGTTTGCAAGGTTAGAAGAGGTAATTTGATTCATGTTTATATATAATTTTAATTTATTTACCCTCTCCTTCAAATCAGTTGTTTCCCATATTTTTCATTTCCCCCCTATGAATTTATGAACCAAATAAAGATTTATCTTTCAGTAACAAAATATCCCTACCTTCCCCTTCCTCCATAAAATTTCAACCAGTAGTGAATTTTGTTAATATAATACCCTCCCTGCTGCTCACCTACCCTCCCTCCAACAGAATACAACATATGATAATGTAATGAAAAAACAAAAACATGAGCATTAAGAAATCTGGTTAATGGAACTCGATATATTACATGAGAATCCGATATGACAAAACGGATACCCCTGTTAGAGTATATCTTTTCCCATTGAAGATGAAAAGTTCAGTCCTGAGATAAAAATATAATAAAAAAACATTCATGAAATCAAACAGTTAGTAGTGAACAGAAAAATTATCATAAGGTCAAAACAATCATTCCCGATTTTTTCATCAATTCATGTGCAATGGTATATCATTCCTGAGAGAAATCTATTAAGCACTTCATATGTCAATCTTCAGAAAAATACCCCAAATATGATTAATAACAGCCTTGCTGAATTCTATAAATCAATGGTATATCATTCCTGAGAAAACTCTATTAATCATTTTATATGTCAATCATTGATAAAATACCCTTAATATGATTAATAGTAGCCTTGATGACTTCTATGAATCAATTTCATAGTTGAAAAAATAATCCATTGAGAATTATATAAAGTAAATTTTTTGTTTTCGGGATCCACTTCAACATACTGTTCAACACTTTAGAAGAGATCAATTGACAACATATTAAAAATTTTAGCCCACCCAAGTTCAATTTAGAAACCCAATTTTACAGAAATAGAAACAAATGTAAAAGGATTTAACTCGTGAACTATTAATTTTTTCAGAAGAAAAAAATCCGTTTTTAATTAGCCTGAGATCATTTTCCAAACCACCCATTAAGAAATTCTGACCGAACATGATTAATGGTAATTAAATGTAACCAAGAATGAAACAAATTATGCATTTTCAGCTACATATTGATATATCTATTGATGATTATGAAGATACATGAATTGAAAAGTATGTATGTCTATCTACCTTTGATGACCCCACCGGTGAACCCCATATAACCCTTCACTGCTATGTGGACGATATTTTAATCCATCAACTTGCTATACACATTTCCAAATGTATTGTATTGTATTTCCCGAATCACATATTCCTAGACTAATGTACAATGATGGTTTCAATAATTTTAGCATAAAAAAAACTAAAATACAAAATGAAGAGTGATTATTCTTGTAGTGTAGGTAGTGATACATGCATTGATGTCACTAGAAAACAAAAGTATTTACAGTAAATGAATTTTCAACATGCACCTTAATAACATGATGTGATTCCATGGAAGAAATGTTTAGTATACCTTCAAGAAATCATGACGAATGCAAAAGGATCAGAAGATAATATAATATATAAATAGGGGTCCATTTGAAAACACATATCAAAAACTTCATATTTCCTCATCGCTTATGATAAATTCCTCTGTATGACCAGTTCTAAATTTATTATTGAAAAAGTGTTTTTCTACCACCTATATATGGGTTTTCATTCTGGAATTTATGTCAATTTTTTTTTCAAAGTTAGAGAATGTACTGCTATGTAGAGAGTGTTGTGAGTAGTTTTAAATAAGTGTGAGCTGAAGAATTCCTGACCCAATTAAATTAAGAAAATCTATGTGAGGTAAAATTTATGATAATTCAAAATAAAGTTAGAAATTGTATGTAGCAGCAAGCATTGAAACCTGGTCTGCCCACATGGCTACTCACTTCATATAAATAAAACTGCAATTTCAAATAAATATTTATATTTAACTTAAGTAATCCATCTCAAGAATATAAAACAAGAACTAAAATATCTATCTAAATCCAACAAAATATGACATTGTTGAAAATTTTCAAATAATAAATCACTACTGGAAGGCATTACACAGTATTAGAATGGGTTATGATCAAGGAAATGGAAATTTAAAATTGGAAATGTAAAATCAAGATTCAATAAGCAATAAATAAAATCAATAAAAAGAATAATAAACCCGAATTACATTCTACAAACCAAGTACTGGAAATGAATTACTCTTTTGAGATTGCTGATAGTTACCTTTGATGCTGATTATCTATAATGAAAATATCTTAAATTTCGAACTAATAGAGTGCCAAATTAGACACCGCATTTCTGACAGTAAAGGTATAGCCAACTGGAGACATGAAATAGATATAAAACAGGGGAACAAGATGGTAGAGCTAGAACCGCATATGGGACATAAGGGAGGTGGCGACTATTCGAGATGGAAGATTAGAGTGTAGAAGCAGCTGAGGATGATTGAAGATGCATGGAGGCGGCGACAACATTGGTGGAGATCCTCTTCGGGGAAATTAGGGCCGATGAGGCGGGCATGTATAATTATTATTTTTAAAGTATTTTTCTGTAATATAATTATAATTTTTTTATATATCAATAAATATTATTATGTTATTAAATTATTAATATTTTATTTTAATATATAATCATATATTCTTATTGAAAAATGATATGTTTATACTAAATAATAAATATATATATACATATATATATTTAATCATTGATAAAATGTTTTTTGGATATTTTATTATAGAATATATTTCTAATGGTAAAATATTTTTTGGTAATAATAATATGTTAAAAAATATATTTATTGGTAAAAAAAGTTTTTATTAGTACAATAAAACAACATATTTAATTGTCAATAAAATATTTTTTTGGTATTGATCAATTAATACCAATGTATGTATTTATTGGTAAAAATAAATGTTAGTAACTGGAAATAATACCATTAAAATATAATATCTGTTGGAATTACATGTTTTTACAAACATATATTTTATTTGATGCTAAAAATATGTTGGTACTAGTCAATTTTTTTGTTGTGAGAGCACTAAAACATACCAAACTAGCTGTTCAAAAGTGGGTATGAATAGTTTTATCTATATTTTTAGTTTTATATATTCCATATAAATTTTTGGTGTTTTAAGATAACATTCATATTTGGGTGAAATGCGATAAATACTAAATTTTAATTGAAACCACTTTTTTAATAAAAATAATTTATAGAGTAAAATTATAAATTTGATTGGTTTTAAAGTATAATTAAATTATATTTTTAACATTTAATATAGTGTATGTCATTATAAGTAACTTCACATTTAAATTTGACATAAACACATGTCAATCTTTTGATTTTTTTTACTTTTTAATAACATGTCTTGTGGTTATGACAAGGGGAATTAATTTTAAATTAAGAAATGCTACTTATATGTTTTTAATTTGGTAAAATAGACTTCATATTTGACTTTAGAACATCAAAATTATCTTAGGGTGAATTTTTGGTATTTTCCTAAAAACATTGAATTTTTTATGAATAGTGAAAACCACTGGGTTATTATTTAAAACATAATTTTTATTTAAATAATTATATATATATTTAAAATTTATTTTACGTAAATATATATATATATAATACTTCTATATTTTCAATGTATTTCATTGGATTCATTTTGTAATAAAATTTTATTTATACAAGTTTATTGAAATTTTTTATCATTTTTTACCCACCTTCTAGGAGCATTTGGTAATTTTCATAAAACATAATTTTACCACTTTTGTGTATAGACCTGGAAATTCCATGGAAACTTTTATTCTTAAATTCATGGGAATTTTACGAGTCCGCAGTTTCTGACGGTGCGCGATTCCGAGGCCCGGAGTGCCCAGAATGATCCGTCGAAGTTTTACTAAACTTAAATTAATACACGTAACTAGTTTTCCTAAAAATGTGGAATAACTCTCAAACAGTTACTCAGATAAGAAATCTGAGGGCACCGTTTCGCTTAGGATGGTAGGTTTACCCATGGCGGGACTTATGTTTAATCGTGTTGGCCTCCTGTGAGAAATCCCAAAAATGGACTAAGGGTAAATAAAATAATTAAATAAACTTTTTTCCATTTTCAAATGCGTATAACTCACAAATGGTAGCTCAAATTAAAAATATTAGACCACAAATGAACTTGTGAGGGCATGATTTATTTATGTAAATAATAACTTTGGCTGGCACGTGCCACCCGAAAAACATAGTGTTTGGACACAAATAAAATAATTAAGTGATATTTATTTTATTGTAAAATTCATATCATCTGAACTGTAACTTGGATTGAAAATCTGAATGTACCGTTGGGTCCAGTGTGGCATGTTTCACTTATGCAAAGCCTTACCTCGACCGGTTTGTGTAACAGCCAGAGATTTTATGAAAAATATTTTTTTTAATTTCATTATTGTCTTGTGTTGTACGCTACACCAGAAGGAGCTTTCACAACACGCATCCTTGACTTGCCTTTAATTACACGCAATCGCGACCTTCCTCGATAGCGTGTGTAGTACGCAATAACGAGTTTCACTAAACAACAATATGCTATTAAAATATTATTAAAAGTAGTCGTTATGAATAGTAATAACCTATTTTTGAAATTTTGTAAATTTTATTTTTCAAAATTGACCTCATTTTTGGATTTGGAATATCGAAATTAGCTTAGGGTAAAATTTTGGTACCTATCGGATAACTTTCAATTTCTGATGAATAGTAAAAAGTACTAAATTTTAATTAAAAACAACCTTTTTAATCGAAATAATTAATAGTGATAAATTATTAATTTTAGTGGTTTTAAAGTATATTTAGAATATATTTTTACCATTTAATACAATGTTGGTAATTGGATGTAATTTCACATTTAAACCAGACATAAACAAGTGTCAATCTTTTGATAGTTATTATCTCTTAAAAACATGCTATTTGTTTTGACGATGGGATTTAATTTTTAAATTAATTAATGAAACTGATATGTTTTGAATTTGTTAAAATAGACATCATTTTTGAATTCATAATATCAAATATAGCTTAGGCCTGATTTTTGGTATTTTTCTGAAAACTTTCAATTTTTGATGAATAGTGAAACCACTAAGTGGTAGTTAAAAAAACTGAATTTTTCATAAAACTTAATTTTACCACTTCTATGAGTGGAATATCAAAAATCCGAGAGACATGGTTGATGTAAGTATGTAAAATGTGGTTCAATGAGATGAAAATAATTTTTGGTGAATAGTAACTTTTTACTTTTTGTTACCATGGTTAAAAGTAAATAGGGTAATTAAGGGTAAAATGATATTATTATTAACCTAACACATGTCCTAATTGTATTGGACAAATGTAATTCGACCAAAAACAACCTTAGTAATAAAATATTACCATTTAGTCCGACTTGGATTAGATTATGAAATTTATTATTAATTTATTTAAAGAAGGGATAAAATAGTTAAAATCAATGTTTAATAAGTAAATAATCTTTTAATATGGGGTTATACATAAGATAAATTCGACTATAAATATTCATTAGAAATCTAAAGATATTTCCTACATAATGGTATTTTATTTGTAATTTTTAGACATTAAATAATTTAATTTATTTATGACATAATGATGATATAGTAATTATCATATTAGTGAAATATTGACATAATTTATGTTATAAATACCCAAATAAATGTAATTTGAGACTTTTTATGAATTATAATAATTTTCTAGGTCAATATGACATGTTAGTATTTATTTTAGTAACTTGGTTCGAACTAATCATTCTGTTATGATTTTCACAAAAATCAATTACTAAATAGTGTCTAAATTGACATAAAATAGTTTTTTAAAACAAATATTATATTATTAATTGTTATTTTATTCCTAAAAATATAAGGTTCGGCCAAATGACTTAGATAAGGTTATATATTTTAATAATAAACAACTTGGGGTTCGTTTGGCTTGATATTTTATGTTTATTAACCTTATAGTGTAAGAAAACAAGAAGACACGGTAAAAAGTAAATTATCTAACTTAAAGATAAATCTAAATGATAAGGTTAAAATTGATACCTAATCTTGTCTAAATTATATTGGATGAGATTATTTAGACCCCTAACCACATTATCTTAGAAATATATCAATTTGGAGCTATTAAAAAACCGAATTTGACTTTATAATAAAATAGTATTTTTTGTTATTCCAAAGGTGCCCCTCTCCTCCCTTATAAAAGGGCACCTCCTCCCCCTCTTTCTCACAACACTTTGAACCTTCAAACTCGTCCAAACCCGGCCAATTTCTCCTCTCCACTTCCCTAGAAACATCCTAGAGGTTCTGGTCTTCTTCAAATACCTATTTTAGTGCCCTAAAAGGAGGTCTCAAAGAAGCACTTCAAAGAAGAGGTAATGTCCGTTACCGATTCTTTCATCTTTATTTCTTCTTCCACTTCTTCTTCTTTAGTTTTTTCATTATGAAGTAATAACATCAATATCACTCATATACTGATATTTTATTATAATTATGAAACAACCCTATTTCACCATCTATCCATCCTACGGAAAAATAAATCACCGCGCGTGCGTACGTACGGAATACCGTCTCCACGCCGTGGTGTAATCTATTTTCCACCACCAACTTACTTGAATGGGTATAATGTGGTAAATAATGACTATATATGACTATTATAAAGTGATATTGATTCTGAAATAGTATACATACACTCCAATACAATTCCACGATCATAGTAACAATATCATCACTCGTGCGTACGTACGGAATACCGTCTCCACGATGTGATGCGACTCGTTCTACATGATCTTCATTTCATTAAGATTATATAAATGAATTGAATGAATGAATATGATATATATCACACTAATACCATTCTTTAAATGAGGTATCTATAACCTAAAGAGAAGAATAAGAATTTATTCGACAAAACACACATTAGAACAAAAAGTAATATACACCCAAATAACAAGTATTAATGAAATATTACTAATAAGAACCTATGAATATGACCATATATGATATCATAAAAATATGTATGATTATGGAATAAGTCAATAACATTATTTAAATCATTATACAGGAGGTTCGGACACTTACGAAGCAAATCAGACCTAAGGTAAGGGAAATATCACAATCTCATTTTTTATCAGAGATTTCTTATACTTTGGTATTTACTGGGGTGTATTTTATCATCCAAATCCATGTTACCTCAATATGTAATACTATTTCCATCCACCTACAATTGTTTAAACCTTATTTTACCCTTTGTTGAGTTTTTAGTAAAAGATATGAAAGGAATCTTTTGTCGTTTTTCATATGAGGTACTTTTCGACTTTTCTGACAAAAGAACGAGAAGAATGTTTTTTTAACATTTACGACATGAATGGATTTTTAAAAAATTATTTCCAAGAAGCTTCCTTTACATGTTTTCAAGTTTATCTTTAATCAACTTATTTTATTTTAAAATTGTATGTCATGTTAAGAACGGAAAATTTTTTTTAAAGTAGAAAGGATATTTTACTCAAGAATGGAGTTCAAGTGTTTTATCAAAGTTATTTTCCATCTAGATAATATGGGGTTATGTTTCTATCCCTATTATTACATTGATATGATTATGCTGTGATGGAAATATTTTTATGAATTCCTTTATCTTATATGATTTTTTTATGATTTCATGATGTTTAAGATTCCCATTTTTATTACATCGGTTATGCAATGATGTATGATTTATGATTTTGTGGCACACATATGAATGGTATCATTATGAGATGGGTGTGAACTATATCTCCCTCCAATGCATTGGGTAAATATTTTATATCTCATGAGATAGACATGGCTGAATGGTAGGTTATACCGGTTCAGTGAAACATGACTGAAACGAAGAGTGAACTCGGTTCAGAAAGAGACTTTTCCCACTAAGATAGTCTTGGAAATGAGTCTTGACTAATAAGAAATTATTATCTATGATTATGTGTGTATGCCACAAATTTTCATGTTTTAGGTTATGATTATTGGGAGTACATTTAACTACTATGATTTATCCCCTGTTATGAAATTATGATCTCTTTTGCAGGTTAAGATTTCCAAAAGATATGTTCTTATGAGTATGATGTGATTGATATTTCTTTTGTTTACCCTTACAGAGCATTTGAGCTCACCCTTTTATGTTTTCTTTTCCCCAGGATATAAATAAAGGATTTATGTTTAAAAAAAAGAGAAGATAATTATGGGAGATGTTGAAGATCTTTCACCACGATTAGAAGATTATATTCCGAGTTTCCAAAGACACTAAACTATTACGGTCCTTGTGTGTGTGTTTTTGTTATGTACTATGTATTCCCCAAAAGTAATGTAATGTCCATGTACGTCATGCTTCGGGTCTCTACATTTGGTATCAGAGGGGGAACCCAGCCTTAAGTGCGGTGCACTGCCTGGGTTGAGATGTAGGTCCCACAATGAGCGCGTTGTGCTCTAAGGCGGGGGGGGGGGGGTTATTGTAACACCCCCAAATGATGAAGGGTTAAATGACTAATTGATATGACTCAGGTCAACAAGGTGCATCTTCCTTTTCGGGAGCCTACCTGATTAGAACTCCACAGTTAAGCGTGCTTGGCCTGGAGTAGTGATAAGGATGGGTGACCTTTTGGGAAGTTTCCCAGGATGTGTGTGAGTGAGAACAAAGAACATTAGAAAGGACATGTGTTGGCCTATTGGGACTATCATTAGTCAGATGACTCGTTCAGGCACGTGGGTGGACCCTGGGGTGGGCCCCGTGTGTCTGTTGGGGAAACTGGTGGTACCTGGTGGGTCAGGACCTGATGGCCTTGTTAAGGCGGGGTGGTTGTGCTGTCACCGGGACCCCGTTGTCACAGTTTGGGTTGAGGCTGACTGATAATAATTTTCTGAACTTTTTTTCAGGTATATTTAGTAAACGAGCGAGCGACACTTTATAACATTTGAACCGGTGCTCAGAATGGAAATAAGAGGACACCAATAAACTCACAGCACCAGTATTTTTTTAAGGATACATTTACCAGAGTTGCATTTTATCAATAATGGGAATTAACTTCTTGGGGTTTCTAATTAAAATTAAATAAAAATGAGTGTAACACATTTTTATTTGAATGGTGGTTAAAACAACCAAGTGGAGGTTATAGGTGGGTCCCACCACACCCTAACCTTTCTTGGGAGGATGTTAATAGGTGGGGTCCACCTAAGCTCTTAAATTTCTTTAACTCCAGTTTAACTCCTTGAACCCCCAATTAAGGAGGATGAAACCCTCCCTTTATTTATTTTGGAGCCTCTTCACCTCCTCCCTCCAAATTAATCAGTCAACTCACCTTTTTAATTAATGGATGTAACTTAATGAATTTTAATCTTCTTGAATTCATTATTCCATCATTTTAATAGGTGTTTATATTTTATTTTATTTTGGTTGGAGATCCTTTTTGGTGGAGATTAGGAGAACTCTTGGAAGAGCTCCATCCTTCCAACGAAGAACCATCGTCCTCGATCTTCGACCAAGCTAAATGAGAATGAGTCCCCCGCGAAGAATGCAGACAATGCTTCTTTCTCAGATAATCCCCGAAGTAAATGAATTTACGCATTGTCTTCCTTCTAACGAAGAACATGAAGAACACTGACGATGTCCTCCATTTTTCAACTTCTTCCTTGGACGTCTTCTTCCTTATCCTACCGGAACAAATAAGGGAGTTCCGACCATAAAGAACTCCGACGATTCCATATTCATTTTCATTCATTCCCAACGTTGACGAAGTGACGTCAGTCTTCCAAAATTCCATCGTTGATCACCAAAATCATGGTAGGGGGATTTTTATATTTTTTAAATATGAGATTAAACCTTTGTTTTTCATCGTACAAGTTTCTGGTTAGGAAAGAAAAATGATATGGAATGACGAGGAGGGTGCAGACCGCATGAACTAGGTCCGACTCTCCCCTTTTTTGTTTCCATTTGATGATGTCAGAGGCATAGACAAATGGGCGCGGTGTCGTCACACAGTGATAGAGAAGAACCGCGGCCAGGAGGGCCGCAGTGGACGAAAGAGGAATCACGGTCGGGAGGGCCGCGATGGATAAAGATGTGCGGCGTAGTCACCTTGTGAGGTGGAGAAGAAGGTCGCGGATCGGCTGGGACATGGTGGAGGTGTGGAGGTGGTCGGCTGGGCCAGCCAAATTGGAGCCGTACTAGTGGGACCAACCGGGTATGGCGGCCCCTGAACCGGCACAACGCGCCGGTTCTGTTCGACTAACCAGAGGGGGGCACGACACCCCCTCCCTTGTGTGGTCGTTCGGAACGCCACGAGCCGTGCTGCCCAAGGCCGAGCCACCCTTGGCTGAGCTGCCAACGGTCGGGCCACCCCTTGGCTAGGCCGCCCATGGACGGGCCGCCCAAGGCCAGGTCGCCCCTCGGCCGGGCCACCCATCGGGTCGGGCCGTCTCTTCGAGCCAGGTCGTCCACTATTCATGGGTCGCTTCCTCAGACTGGGTCGGACCTGTGGACAAGGTCAGAACCCAGTTTTGACTGGGCCGGGCCGAGTCAATCCAACTGGGTCGGACCGGACCTAGACCCGTTATGGCCGTTTGCACCTTTTAGCCCGCATCTAAGGCTATAGGAGTCCGATTGACTTACCGCATGCGGTGATGGAATTATTGGATCAGGAAGATTCTTTTGGCATACCCCGCATTAGATTTAGATGCAGCTGGGGTGCATTCGGGTTGGTTTGAGCCAAAAAACTGACCGGGCCCTTGAACAGAAATGCCAATAACTCTCAGAACAGGTGTCTGATTAACGCGATGTCTGTTGCGTTGGGTTCCATAAGATGAGTCGAAACTACGAGATACATCAACTTGATACTTTGTGATAGTTTATATATCAACACTTGGATCGAGGAGTGGAACCTCCCGGAATTGATCGTGCTATGTGCGGGAAACCTATGGATGGCTGCGATGACTACTGTACCGGAATCCACCATGGCTTCGACAATGATGACTATTGTACTGGAATCCTCCGTGGGTTCGACAACGATGACTACTATACGGGGATCCTCCGTGGGTCCGACCTTTCTGACTTCCATTCTTGTAACCTGTGTGGGTTGGAAAAAATAGCTGGTCCTGTATCATGTGTGGGTCTAACAACTTAGATGGTCCTATATGATGTGTGGGTCCGATATCTTAGATGAATTAGTGACTACATCTGATCATCTCTAAAACTTTGAATTGATGGTCATGTATCATGTGTGGGTCCACCAGCTAATTTTTTCATGTATTATGTGTGAGTATGATAGCTTAGATGAATCAGTGACTACATCAGATCATCTCTAACACTCTGAATAGCTGGTCCTGAATCCTGTGTGGGTTTGACAGCTTAGCTAGTCCTCTATCCTGTGTGGGTCTGACATCATAGATGAATCAGTGGTAACATTTGGTCATCTCTATCACTCTACAAAAGTTGTATACCTGCATGAGCCAAGTCTTGTCTTTCAATCATTGTCATCATGGCGATTGAATTTACTTTCTTTGTGGACTGGGTTGTGTTTGGGCTCGAGATTTGGAGCTGGACTGTGACTGGTAACTTAGGTATATTTATGGGCATATACCTAAGTAGGGTTAGTTGATACTTCGTGATTGTATCTTTCTTCTGTGGTTTATACTTAGTGGATTCTGGGAGACCTTCGGGGGTCTATAGGTCCCCTACTGAGTATCTTAATACTCACCCCTACATAGGCTATACCCACACCTCGATGTGTTGGTTGTAGACGACGGACATCGCTGACGGAGGCAGAGTGTACGAGGACTGGACAATACCCTGATGTGGACCTCATGACGTTTCGGTACCCAAATGAGGCTGATGAACGTGGAGTGCTGAGGAGGCTATCTGTACCTACCCTTCTGGTAGGATCCGTGGTGGATGATCCAGGAGATGCTCGGCACCTTCCAGCTGTTTTTCCTTTTCCTTTTACTTTATAGTTGGTCTTGTATTTCCACCCCCTTTACTTTTATCACTGCTTTTGTATACAATTTCTAATTAGTATTTTTCTTCCAGTTGTGTACTCTATTTTTGTGTGTTTTCTTTTATAAAGGAAATGCCTTCCCAACTTAGGGATGTATTCCTCTAGTACTAGTCGACAGTCCCTGGCCTATAGAAGGCGGGCTTGGGGTTGTCATGGCTTGGGTCCCAAGGACTTGTCAGGAAAAATTCGTATCAGAGGAGTTGGTTCTACCATAGGACTTAGGACTCTGATCTGTCTTATTGTGAAGAAATAGTGTTAAGGGTATTGAGTGTGGTTTTCAGCTCAGAGAGTCCAGTGTTGGTGCTGCGACTGACGTATCCGTACAACAGGACCTTGACTTATGATTTCTAACTCAGTGCATGAAAACACTAATTGAGTGTGTGTTTTCTAAAGTTTTCTTTGAGTCGGCTCACCAGGTATAATTATTAACCATGGCGCACCTGTCCATAATTAGGATTTCACTGCGTAGACAACCATCTAGGTTTCCGAGAGAGTACATGATGATGGCCCACCGAGCGACAAGGCTCCGGTTTAGGGCCCTCTGTCTATGTTGGCTAGATATAGTGGTGTACCAGTAGCACAACGACCTATATGGCAGAAGATACCACGACTGACACTGGAATACGATGCACACTGACATAACACAATCATATGAGTTCCAAAAGTATAAGCCTTTGAGGTTTCGAGGAGAGATAGATTCCCACGCAGTTGAGGGCTGGCTAGAGGCGATTGCTAGAGTATTCCACCTAGTACAGACACTAATTGAGAAGATGTTGATCTTATCTACTAGAATTTTTTAGTGAGTCACCATGAGGATGGTCTGTATAGTGATGTGGCCTCGGTACAGGGACCATTACCCGAGATAGTAACTCTGGGTAGTTTGGTAGCTATATCACTACTTGTTGGACTACTATTGCAATAGGCGGTACCAGTAGAGGACACTTGTAGTCTTAGTTCCTTACATGTTTTTCAACATCAGATACCCCTTAGGTTCCGAGGTGATCTGAACTCACAAGCGGTTGAGGATTGGCTTGGGGAGGTGGCTGAGAGTTCCCTATAACTTCTACAACTTCGGAACGACGACGTGTCGGTAGCTGAGTATTCATTGAGGTGTACCGCTCTTTCCTGATACTCAACGAATATGATATGATCAGTGCTTCAGGGCTCGAACATCCGAGCGAGGTGTGTTTAAAGGCCATCCTAGCCATCACAATTCCTATATGCATTTCTAATTATGTTAGGATGCTAGAGAGAACCTTTTTAGATGAATGTTCTTTGGCTGAGTGGATACATCCAGTGAATGTTAGTAGTGGGAAAGTAAGAAACTGGCACCGGTCTTAGATACTTGAGCGTGTAAAATTTTATAAGAAGAGGAAGTGTTAAGGACAAGTGATTTTACAGGGCAGCAGACGTTGAAGCAGATCTAGGAGATTAGCATGAGGTGGTGTACATTTCGACATGTTATAACCTCCCACCCTTGTATTCCCCACCAGGCTCGGGGAGCTGGAGGGCAGGGGAAGAGAGTAGATGCATGCGGTAAAGGAGTGTGACCCAAGGGCTCTAGGAACGATTCATGGTATGGTCTGTGTCTACTACTTACTGTCGTATCAATAGACATAGGTACCAATCATTCCTTCTTCCATGAATCTTGACCTAGAGTTTTCAGTTAAACCGTTGACTTTACCCTCACATCCAGTGATATATTTTGGAGGAGACTCGATAATCAAACTTACGACGATGGTGTGATCTGACCCTTGAGGCAAGAGTTTCGATTGGAACCTCTTGGTGATAGTGTACAGGCCTTATAATGTTACGTTTCGTATGGACTGTGCAACCACAATTCATACACGGATTGACTGTATTAGGAAAAAAGGTTGTGGTTTATCTACAACGTTGAGATGTGGTTTTCCTTAGTTGGTGAAATAGGAAACCCAGGTAGCATAGGTTATACTCATTCCTAAGAGGGTGCTACTAATCACTCTTGAGACGGCCAGCCTTACCCTCATGGCAGAAGGAGTTTTGGATATTGAGTTCCTCTAGGACTATGACTTCGAGATAGACTATACTCATGGGAAGGGGAATGTTTTAGCTGATGCACTCAGTTGGATATCTGGTATACATCTTCTAGGTGAGGCGACAGAGCAGTTGGATGCTTTATAGATACCCTTTGTGGATAGAGATGGAGGATCCTTCCTTCGGTGTCTTATAGTCACTCCCCCACTTTTTCATCAAGTAAAGGAGGCACTTTTTGGGGACACTGACTGCGAGATAGGACGTGCTAAGATATCCATAGGACATGCACTTAATGGATTTTCAAAAGTTTGGGATCACATCATCCACTTCATAGGACGTACTCTGGTGTCAGTGTCACTTTAGAAGGAAGTGTTCGGGGAGTTTCACACATCCCCTTTAGCGGTACATCCAGGATTGGCAAAGATACACCAGGACCTTCGACAACAGAACTGGTGACCAGGTATGAAGAAGGTAGAAGTAGAGTTTGTCTCTCAATGACACATTTTTCAGCAAGTGAAGGCAGAGAATCAGGTACCAGTAGGCCTGCTTCAGCCTTTAGGGGTCAAAAAGTGGAAGATGGATGAGATATACATGGACTTCGTGACATGTCATTCACGTATGTCCAGGAGACATGACTCTATTTGGGTAATCATCAACTGACTCCCCATGTAGGCCAACATTGTACTGAACAGTGATGGCAAGAGCTACCACCAAAAAGTTTCAGAACATCCATGAGTAGATGAAGACTGCACAGAGCATGCATAAGTCACATGCTTACAGTAGACGGAGACCTATGGAGTTCGATGATGGCATCCACTTCTTTCTACGGGTCTCACTTCGACGTGGATTACGAATATTTGGCCAAGGTAGCAAGTTATCTCTGCAATTCATCAGACCTTTTCAGGTCCTCAGTATAGTAGGTTAGGTGGCTTACCACTTCTCACTTCCGCCTCAGTTGCATCGAGTGAACGACATCTTCCACGTATCTCAGCTAAGGGGATACGTGCATGACCCATCCCACATCATCGACCATGGAGAGATAGACATCGACAACAGGGATGCTTTCATGGATGTCCCATTGGAGATCGAGGATCTACAGGAGTGGCTCTTGTTTAGATGTTCGATACCTGTTGTGTGTGTTCGCTATCAGCACGGGAACCTCCAGGAGGGCACACGGGAGAGGTAGGATCATATGCATGCTCAGTACCCCCTTTTGTTCCCATAGTTCGAGATGTAGCATACGGGGACATAAAGCACTGATGTGGGGAGAATGTAAAGAACCGTAAATTACATGGAAATTGATTTTTTTAAATTAATGAAAATTTTATGAGTCTGTAGTTTCTGACGGGGCATGATTCTGATGCCCAGAGTTCCCGGAATGATCCATCGAATTTTTATTAAGCTTAAATTAACATGAGTAAGCAGTTTTCCCAAAAAGGAGGAACAACACTCAAACGGTTACTTGGATCAGAAATCTGAGGGCACTGTTTCACTCAGGATGACAGGCTAACCCTAGGTGTAACTTTAGTTTAGTCGGCATAGGCCTCCTGTGAGAAATATAAAAAATGACATAATTGTAACTAAAATAATTAAATAAATTATTTTATTTTTCAAATGCGTATAACTCACAAATGGTAGATCAGATTAAAAATCTGAGACCACTGCTGAACTTGTGAGGGAATGCTTTATTTAAGAAGATACTAACTTTGTCTAGAACATTCCACCAGAAAATGTTAGTTTTTGGACGCAAATAAAATAATTAAATGACAATTATTTTATTGTAAAATTCATAACATCTAAACGGTAACTCGGATTGAAAATCTAAGAGTATTATTGGGTTCGTTGGAGTGTGTTTCACTTAGGCAGAGCCCAACCTCGACCGCCACGAGTCAAGGGTGACTGATAATAATTTTTCGAACATTTTTTTTCGGTAAGTTTATTAAACACGTGAGTGGCGTTATATTACTTTTGAACTGGTGCTCTGAATTGAAATCTGAGGACACCGATGAACTCACAGCACCAGTATTTGCATAAGGATACCTTTACCATAGTTTTATTTTATCAATAATGGGAGTTAATTTCTTGGGGTTTCTAATTAAAATTAAATAAAAATGAGTGTAACCAATTTTTATTTGGATGGTGGTTAAAACCACAAAGTGGAAGTTAGAGGTGGGGCCCACTACACCATAACCTCCCTTGCGAGGATGTTAGTAGGTGGGGTCCACCCGAGATATTAAATTTCCTTAACACCTCTTTAACTCCTTGAACCCCCAATTAAGGAGGATGAAACTCTCCCTTTAATTATTTTGGAGCCTCTTCACCTCCTCCCTCCAAATTAATGAGTCAAACCACATTTTTAATTAATGGATGTAACTTAATGAATTTGAATCTTTTTGAATTCATTATTCCATATTTATAATAAGTGGTTGTATTTTATTTTATTTTGGTTGGAGATCATTTTTTCTGGAGATTTGGAGAACTCTTGGAAGAGCTTCATCCTTCCTACGATGAACCACCATCCTCGATCTTCGACCAAGCTAAAAGAGAAGGAATCGCCCGCGAAGAATTCTGATAAAGCTTATTCTTCGGACGCTCCCCAGCATCAACGAATTGATGATGCAGCTTCCTTAGTATGAAGACCATGAAGAATGCCGGAGACATACTCTGTTCTTTGACTTCTTCCTTGGACGTCTTCTTCCTTCTCCTACTAGAACAAAGAATGAAGGACTGAACTTAAAGAACGCTGACGACACAGTCTTCGGTTACCTTCATTCCCGATGTCGAAAAAGTGACTTCCATCTTCCACAACTCGATCATTGATCACCGAAATCAAGGTGGGGGGATTTTTATATTTTTACAAAATTAGATTAATCTTTCATTCTTCATTGTACAAGTTTTTGGTATGGAAATCCAAATGATATCGTATGATGAGGAGGGTTCGGACCACACAAACACTGCCCGTCTCTCCATTTTGTTGATTACATTTGATGACGTCGGAGGTAGAGCCAAAAGGGTGTGGTGCAGTCGCACCATACTGGAGAAGAACTGCGGCCAGGGGGGCCACGACAAATGAAAGGGGAACCGCGACCGAGAGGGCCGCAGTGGATGAAGAAGCGTGGTGTCGGAGCGTCCTGCATTGGAGCCGAAGGTGGCGGCCGGGCCGGGCTGTAGCGGCAGGGGTGCGACATCGTCATGCCGCATGGAGGGCTGCAAGACCGTGGCACCGTCGCGCCGCGGTGGAGGTTTGGAGGCTACTGGCGGGGCCGGCCGGCGCGGAGCCAGACCAGCGGGACCACCCAGGTCCTATGGCCAATGAACCGGTGCAACATGCTGGTATTTTTTGACAAACCGGAGTGGGTGTGGCACCCCTTCCCTCTCGTGGCCGGTTGGGCCGCCACGAGCAGGGCCGCCCCTCGGTCGGGCTGCCCATAGCTGGGCCACCCATGGTCAGGCCACCCATGGCCGGGCTGCCGTCGGGCTGGTCCATCCCATCATATCAAGTTTCTTTCTTAGAATAGGTCAGAACCATGGACTAGATCAAACCCTGGTTCAGACTGGGTCAGCTGGTGTCAATCCGACTGGGTCAGACCGGACGCCGACCCACTATGGCCGTTTAAACCTTTTTGCCTGCATCTAGGGCTACAGGTGTCTGATTGGCTTACTTCCTGGGGTGTTGGAATTCTTGGAGTAAGAATATTATTTTGGCATACCTCGATTGATGTTTGGACATATTTGGGGTACAGTCAGGTTGGTTTGAACATAAAAACCAACCTGGCACCTAGAACATAAATGCCAATAACTCTCATACCGGGCGTCTGATTGACGTGATGTCCGTCGCATTGGGTTCCTTATGATGAGACAGAACTACGGGATACATGAAATCGAGACTTTGTTTTGTTTGATGTATCAACACATGGCTCGAGGATCGGAACCTCCCAGAATCAAGCATGCTCTGTGCAAGAACCCTAGGGCTGGTTGCGATGACCACTGCACCGGAATCCTTCATGGGTTCGACAGTAATTACTACTGTATCAGAATCCTACGTGGGTTCGACAGTGATAACTACTAAACTGAGATAATCCATGGGTCTGATAGTTCTGACTTCTGTTCTTGTCTCTGGTGTGGGTCCTACAAAATAGCTGGTCCTGTATCCTGTGTGGGTCCGACAGCTTAGCTAGTCCTATATCCTATGTGGGTCCGAAAGCTTAGATAAATCAGTGACTACATTTGATCATCTCTAACACTCTGAATAGCTGGTCATTTATCATGTGTGGGTCCGACATCTTTTCTTGTCTTGTATTCTGTGTGGGTCCGATAGTATAGATAAATCAGTGACTGCATCTAATCAGCTCTGAAACTCTGAATAGATGGTCCTAAATCTTGTGTGGGTTTGACAACTTAGTTGTCCGGTATCCTGTGTGGGTATGATAAATTATATGAATCAGTGACTACATCTGATCATCTCTATCACTGTAAAAAATATTTATACCTATGTGATATGAGTCTTGTCTTTAAATTATAATCATTGTGGTGATTGACTTTACTTCTTTTGTGGACTGGGTTGTTCCTGGGCTCGAGAGTTGGAGCCAGACTGTGACTGGTAACATAGATATATGTATGGGCATATACCTATGTAGGGTTAGTTGATACTTCATGATTTTATCTTTCTTATGTGTTTTATCCTTAGTGGACTCTGGGATACCCTCGGGGGACTCAGGGTCCCCTAATTAGTATCATTATACTCACCCCTGCACGGGCTATGCCCGCACGTCATTGTTGTGGTTTCAGACGACGGACAACGCAGACCGAGGTGGACTGTACGGGAACTGGACGGTACCCGGAGATGGACCTCACAATGAGTCGGTACCCAGCGGAGGCTGACGAGCATGGAGCATTGAAGAGTCTATCTATACCTACCCTTCAGGTTGTATCCATGGTGGACGATCTAGGAGCTCCTCGGCACCTTCCAGCTATTTTGTCTTTTAATTGTACTTTACATTTGGGCTTGTATTTCCAACCCTATACTTTTAGCACTACATTTATATATAGTTTTTACGTAGTGTTTTTCTTCTAGTTGTGTGTTCTATTGGGGTTTTTTACTTTTATAAAGGCAATGCATGCCCAGCTTAGGGATTAACACCTTTTGTGCTAGTTTCCAGTACCTGGCCTATGGAAGGCATGCATGGTGTGGTCACGGCTCGGGTCCCGAGGAAGTTTCATGTCATTTTATGAGTTGAATTTCAAAAATTTGAGAGACATGGTTGAAGTCACTAATTAAAATGTTTTTCAAAATGATGGAAATCATTTTTTGTGAATAGTAACTGTTGACTTTTATTTACCTCGGTTAAATGTAAATAGGGTAATTAAGGGTAAAAATGATATTATAGTTACCCTAACACATGTCCTAATTCTATTGGATACGTGTAATTGGTACAAAAACAACCTTAGGAATAATATATTATCCTTTAAGTCCACATGATTTAGATTATGCATTTATTATTATTATTTTTAAGAATAGTTAAAAGTGTTAACTTCAAAGTTTAAAAACTATACCATTTTTTACACCGTTACAGACAATATAAATTCGATTATAAATATTCATTATAAAGCTAAAAATATTTCCAGCACAATGGTATATTAATTATAATATTTCTTACATTAAATAATTTAATTTATTTCTGACATAATGATGATGCAATAATTACCTTATTATTGAAGTATTAAAATCATTGATATAACAAATATCAAAATAAATGTAAATTTAGAGTTCTGATAAATTCCACTAATTTTCAAGGTTAATATTACATGTTAGGGTAGATTATATATATATTTTTGAAGTGATAAGGTTGATATGAATTTCTCAAAAACAAAATACCAAATAATGTCAAAATTGACAGAAATTAATTTTTAAAACAAATATTATATTAATGGTTGATATAATATTCCAAAAACATAAGGTCAGGCAAAAGGGGTTAAATAATATTTTATATGTCAATATTTAACCACTTGAGGTTATCATGGATGTCTAGTGTATGTTCATTAACCATAATGTGTAATAAAATAAAAGGAAATGATAAAAGTTAAACAATTTAACTAAGAGTTAAATCTAAAAAAAGGTTCAAATGGTAACCTAAACTTTTCTAAAACCCATTGTTTGATAGTATTTTGACCAATAATGACCTACGGCTCGAAATAAATTCATTTGGAGCGATTATAAACCAAATATGATTGTATAATAAATGAATATTTTATTATTTCCTTAATGTGACCCTCACCGCTCTTATAAAAGGGCACATTCCCTTATCTCAACATCACACCTCCAAAGCCATTTGTCTTGGCCAACCCCTACCCAAATATCCTCCCAACATCCCTCACATAAAACCTACTCGTGCGTACGTACAGATTACTATCTCCAGGAACGTGATGAGATTCATTCCCCATCATTATCATTCAAGAACAATTTCCTTTTAATGATTAAAAATAACGTTTCAGAACATAATATTATTCTGGATATGAATCAAGTAAAAAATTTCCATAATAAACATGTCTTACATAACACAAAATATAATGAAAAACATATCAGTTAACACCTGAAGTTATGATACAAATAAAATATTATTAAAAATGTAATATTGGAAGATCATATATGATATCATATTTTTGTATATGATTCTTGTATAATTTAATAACAGTGATTTAACAATTATACAAGAGGTTAATTTACCCTCAACCATGGAAAAGTACAAGGTTAGGGTTAATTCTACAATCTCTTCATTATTCGAGGTTGTTTATATGTGAGTATCTACAAGGACCTCTTTATCATCCACATCCCAGTTTCATAAAAATATTATCAAAAGGAATATTTTAACATTTTATGGAAGGGACTCTTTAAATAGATCATAATTATAAATGGTTTAAATATTTATTCTTCTAAATCATTCTCATTAATATCCATGTTTTAAAAATGGTTTTTAATTATTAATATATAGTGACATGAATTTTTTTTAAATGTTATTTCCTTTCATATGTTTCAAGGTGGTATGGGACTCTTTGATTCCAAAATTTCATTAAATTACATCCATTGAAAATTTTGTGACTTTTAAATGTTTTCATGAATAAAGGATAATTCTCTCAAAGAGTTTAACAATTCATTTTCATCTATGTCAACATCCTTTTATGGATTTTAATATTATTTGACATTGATTTATTATGATACAAATCATCCATATTTTATTGAAGGTTTTGTGATCTATTGGATGGGGATGTAGTATTTTTATACCATTCACGGTTTATAGATAAATTATTGACATTTTTTATGCTAGTTTTAATATGAATTATTTTGTTATGTTCAAACCTTTTTATATGAAGAATTTTTCGGACTTAGTATGTGACAGGTGGAGCCCGTTATTGCCTCTCGATGTGTCGATATGTCTAATGAGACAAACTAGTGTATGGCCACAAGGCCTTGAAAAAATATTATATGTAGTCATGGAACAATGCCTTGACTATGTGGTTATGATGTCTTGCTTAATGAATTCTCACATTATGAAATTCTCTATGGATATTTCATGTGATTATTCGACTAGTAGATTGTCCATACGAAAAAGTAAATGAGATTATTTTATTTATAATTTCCATATTATGCTGATGTTTAAGTCTAAATGGCTTTTGTTTTTGTTTTAAACATTGACGTAAATTTTTATTCTTATTTATGAATGTTTATGCTATATTGTTATCCTAACTGAGCATCTGAGCTCACCCCTTTATTATGTTTTATTTTCCTAGGATTCCTAGAAGTGTTTTATGATTGATAAGTGTTGTTAAGCTAGGGGATTAATGGAATTATCAAAGGATTGTTTATGTTGTGTTTTATTTTCTAATATGTAATTTAACTTTCTTATTTCAATCAATTTTCCAAGACTACTAATCTAATCGGTCTTTTAGGATTTGATTCCTTGTAATCATGCCAATGTATTAAAATAATGCACCGACTCTAGGATTCTGGGGTCGGGGTGTTACAATTTATATGGTTATATTACCTTTTAATTATGTTTTAAAGTGTAATTATATTATATTTTTACCATGTTTTCCAATGTTGGTCATTGGAAGTAATTTCACATTGAAATTGGACACAACCAAGTGTCATTATTTTGATAGTTATTATTTTGTAAAAATACGATTTTTTGTTTTGGAAATGAGAATTAAGTTCAAATTAATTAATGCATGTTCTATGTATTGAATTGGGAGAAATATACATTGTTTTTTAATTCTGAATATCCAATATATCTTTGGTATATATTTTGGAATTTTTTCTGAAAACCATTAATTTTTTATGAATAGTGAAAACACTGAGTAGAAGTTAAAAATCAGACTTTATCATTTAAATGAAATTTTACCACTTCTGTGAATTGAATTTAGAAAATCCAACATAAATGGTTATTATTATTAATTAAAAATTGATTAAAAAAGATGAAAATATTTTTTTTGCGAATAGTAACTGCTGACTTTTTTTCCAAGGTTAAAGGTAAATAAGGTTATTTAAGGTAAAAACAATATTATAATAATATAAAATTTCCTTAACACATATCATAACATTATTGGATGAGTAATGGAAAACCAAGACAATCCTTGGGTGAGAATTTTGGCCTTTTAAATCTACATGGGTAAGATAATGATATTAATAACTTTTTATTTAATGTAATAATAAAAATATCATTAACTTGTACTATTTTTCGAAAAAAAATTAATGTGGGTTATATAATTGAATTTTTTTAATATAAATATTCATTAGAAAGATAAAATTATTTACTATATTATGGTATTTTTTATTATAATTTTTATAATTTAAATGAATTAAATTATTTAGGACACAATAATGAGTCAGTGTTTATATCATTAATAAATTATTTAAATGAATAAGATTATAAAGATTAAAATAATATCCAAAAACAATAATATCCAAAACCAATAAAATTCTTCCCAAATAATCTATCATGATCCCTCTATTACTATTATATGCCTTACATTCGGTAGAATACACTTTAGGAAACCTCATTGGTTCAAACCAAAGGGAGATACCCTATTAAAAGGTAACGTCTTCCCTTAAGTTATTTTGTTTTATTTAAAATCATGAACCCCCTGTACTATTTTTATTACTTTATTTTATAACAAAATAATTATACTCTATATAGGAGGATGATGTTAAAGAATGGATTCAAACTACACTTACACAAACATCTATCTAATGGGTAAGGAACATATTCTTTCTCTGGACGACAAATTAACTCCTCACGAAACTATGATTGTTCAATATTCTCCTACCACATCTTATGGTGGCCATTATAATGGAACTATATTTGTATATGATATATATTATGTTTATTATTTCTCTATTATTCCATATTTTTATTTAAAATCATACCTTTATGCTTTCCAATATGTGTATATATGATTATTTCATTTGAGGAAGTGCAGACTACTGCCCCCTCGAGGTGATATGATTCGTTCATGACATACATGGAATGTATAAAAGATGAAATTAATGAAATTATGTAACATATATATCAAATTATATTATATAGTAATTATAATATACCTATGTATCATTATATTTTCATTCCATTAAATATGAAAATGAAATGAACGTAGCTTTCATGCGTACGTATGATTTACTGTCTCCATGAATGATGCATTTCATTTCTTATCTCCAAATTTTATGTAATATTTTAAATAAATATATATACTAGATATATATGATATCTATGATATCTAAATCATGAATATCATTCTGGAGATGATTTAATTTTGACTACATGAATAACTTGTAATTATAAGAAGTTCTTTTTTGACTGAAGTACCAAATATCGGAAAAAACAATTATTAACTTAAATGATTCCATAATGTTTATAACATGGATATAAGTGATATAAAATGAATAATAAACTTGAAAAAACAACATAAGATAGTATAAATTAGCTTTATCTTATTATTCATGAGATTAATGGACAAACAGGTCATGTCGGACACGATGTATGGGGTTTCTAATCTCACTTTTATTTTCTTGAGATTTCCATTGTTCACCATTTATTTATTGCATGTGGTGTATCGTGTAATTAAATTTGATATATAATATCATGATTACCTTCATATTCATGGTATTCTGTGATTTATATGTTGGTTATTAACTTTTGTTCATATGTCTTGATTGATTACAACATGTTAAAGGGTTTTCATCTCAATTTTTATTACCATGAAATTCATATATATTTGTCACTACTTAAATTTTTGTGATGTATGTACTTCCATGATTGTATTCATTTTTAATATAATTTAATTTATGGGTATTTACATCATCATTGTATGATCCTTCTTTCATGGGTTGTATGTTCCGTAAGATTCCAAATCGGTAAGGGAACCTTTCACCCTCGCCTTTTTAGAAGAATTATTTTTTGTTTTGTCTTTTAATTTACATATTTATGTGTTGTTTTATGTTTTTATATATGATTATTTATAAAAAATTTATGTCCATGTTATGAGATACCCTTTTCTCTCCCATAAATTCATTTTTTAATTTTAATGTGATGTTGTTAGGTTGTCGAATTTGTGTAAGAGAACTTCTTAACCCAATTTCAATTATTTGGGTTAAACATGTACTTCTTGATTATGTCGTGATATAAATATGTTTGAATGTCCTATGAATTATTTTCACATAATAACCACTTATATTGGGTTTATTTTTATTTCTCACACATAATTATGTCATTTTTTCCCATAATCTAAGGATATGATATTTTCAAGGGACATTGTCTCAATTTACATTCCATTGAGTCTTATTAGTTTTTATACAAAAATTCACTTTTATATGGTGTATATACTTCCCTTTGACATATTATATCATGAATAATTTTATTTTCATGACATTATAAGCTTTTATTAATGTTATTCCTCCATTATTTGTATAGATGCATCTCTCATTTTGTTATAAACTCTTTAACTAAAATAACATTTAAAAAGTTTTAATGATTTAATCTTCTAACTATTTCCCAATGATTTCCATGTTTTAAAAATGGATTTATAGATTTTTTGATATGATCATTAATATTTTAAAATTTAAATTCATTTAAAATCATCAAAGTGGTATGAGACACTTTGATTCTGAAATCTCATTAATAAATGTTTTAAATGGTCTTGAAAATGGTTTGATAAAGCATTGATTATATCAATATATATAAATGATATATTCCAATTGAAATATGTAAATGTTATTTTTATTTTAATCTAGTTTTATGTGTTATGAATATGTTTTGGTTATTAGGCATTGTTTCCGTATACAGGTGGTTCCGTGATAAACCGAGGGCGGGTGGGACCAAGATAGGTCCCCAATAAATTGGGTAACATAAAATAGGTAACCATTAATGTCTCTACTATGATATTTATGGAATATACTATGATGTATATTCAATATGTAACTCCCTACGTAGTTGAGAAATCTACGACATATTTATGTTATCGAAGCCACTAGTTTCCTTTATTATTTGTGTTTACTATGTATAATATTATGATTTCACAATGATTGTTAAAGAGATTATGTTATGTATGAATTGATGAAATAATTTTTTCTTTAATTTTTTTATAACCCTTACTGAGTTTTTTATGCTTATATCATGTTTTCATATGTTTTTTACTCGACTTAAAGATAAATAGAGTCAAGGATGTGATCATGGAAAAGTCATGCGGTCAAAAACATGGGAAAAGTCAGGACTCTTTTTTTCAATATTATTTATTTTATGGAAAAAATTGAAATTGATTAGAAGTTGTAGCCTTATATTTTTTGAGATTTAATGTAATAGTAATTTCGTAATTCTCAAAAACACTATACCAGAAAAGATACTCAATTTGAATAATTCATTTAATTCTTGATTCTATAATGTTTAAGGCTTGGTCCTTATAGTTTGTATCAGAGGTTGGTTTAGAAAAAATTATAGTTTAGGGTGTTATTTATGAATATGTGACATAACCATATTTGTTTACATATTAGAAAGATTCATAGTTATTTTAGACATGATAAATAGTTATTACATTTTGGGGTGCAAAATGAATGTTATCAGATAAACTTTGGGGATAAAATATGTTATGGTTATTTTGAGGAATTTCAATCGTTTTTGGAATGTTATGAAATTTTATTGTTTTTGAAGAAGGAAAACACGCAGACCATGTAGCAACCCTTCTTGTCGGACAAAGCTGTGGGAATCGAACCCACAACCAAAGTGCAATTGGTATTTATTTCCTTCCACTTGACTAAGTAATGTCCCTGGTCATTATGACTAATTATGTATAGTTTAATGGTTTTAAGAATCATGAATATGTTTATTTTGGATCTAATGTTTTATCAAATGGAAATAATTAGTATAAAATATGATTTGGTGATTATGTAATAATTGTTATTTTGGAAGACATTCTCTCTTTTAGGAACACGATATGCTTAATGAAAATAAAATACTATGAAGTTTAATTTGTGGAGTAATGGTAGAAATATTATTTTCTAAGAATCTATGTTTTTATTTTGTACATAAGGTAATTTGGTTTATTTATATAAATTATTAATCTATCATAGTGAATATGTGTTTAGGTAAATTACACATCAGTATGAGACTTTAATAGAATTAGATGTTTTGGAAATAAATGTTATGATTTCCCTTGGAAGACTATGTGATTAAATCCTTCTGTGTTTTGGGTTTCAATATTTGTTTTGATTACATTGAATAATTTTAAGAACAATTTTATATTGAATGGTCTTTATTGAACTTTGGGTTCATTTTTTTTAATTTTGGAGATTATGTGTATCATTTATTTTATTAAAGTATTATCCTTTTGTGGATTATCTAATCTTGTAATAACCAATTCTGGTTTTGTTTGATATCTAATGATAGGGGAAATATATAGTTCATCTTTTGTATATTATGTGATAGTCTAGATGTTTATTCTAGCACGTCAGGTGTGATGAAGTCTTCTTGAATACATACCATTTGGAGAAAAGATGAGTTTCTCGTAGAATTTTATTAAATAATGACACACTACATGCCATGTAAGTATATTTCCTTACGATGTTAGTCTGTTTATTAATAAAAATATTCAACTCTATGAAAAGTATCTTGTAGATAAAATGTTATAAGCTATATTTTACAATTAGAATTTTACCGAACCATAATTTTATAGTATTGTGGTGGTTAACTTCCAATGATCATGTTCTCTATCAATATTTATAAATATATGAGAGTTAGTTTCTATTCTATATCAATGGTTTTTTGGAATCCTGGTATGTATTATTTTACGTTACCTTTGTAATTCTCTTCCAATATTTCAAAGTGGTCTTTTTATGTACTCATTTTCGGATATGGGACATTCAATGATGTTTCCAAGCACAATTTTAATATTATGAGGACGCAATTCCCAAAAGGGGAGAAGGATGTAACATCTCCGGTAAATAAAGAATATTCCATTTTCATATTTATTAAAAAAAATTAGTTACATAGTAATTTTACTTTAATGGGGATGCTATGTTCGATGGTGTACCTAATATGCCACAACGGGTTTCTTTGAAATCTTATGTTGCACACTATGCTGAGTTATACTGAAAATTAATAATATAATATTAAATTTAATTATAGTTAATGTATAGTCATTTAATTAGCGATATTGGACATAACTAACTACAATATGAATGTACATGTTTTTAGTATGTTTTTACATTAACCCAATAAATTTTAGAGGCTTAAAATAATAAAGAATCTAATTTAAAGCATAAATGCTCTAATATTCATCAACAGGCCGATTTAACACCTTTTGATGATGAACCATCATTTAATCTAGTTTTGGTAACTTTTATAATTTCTTTATGACTAAATAAAAATATTTTATAGAATCGAGACTTCAAAAATGACTTTGGGTAATTTTTTGGTATTTTTCTGATAAAATTCATTTTATAATGAATAGTGAAAATTAATGTATTTTAATTCAAAACTACCTTTTAATATAATATATTGATATGTTTATATTATCTATTTAAAGGGCTTTAAAGTGTAATTAGATTATATTTTTACCATTTAGTCCAATTTTGGACATTCTATATAATTTCACGTTGAAATTGGACATAAACAAGTGTCCATATATTAATAGTTATTATTTCTTAAAAACATGCTTTTTGATTTGACCATGGGAATTAATTTTAAATTAAGTAATGAAAAATATATTTATTAAATTTGGTAAAATATAATTCTTTTTTGAATTTGTAATATCTAATATAGCTTAGGCTTATTTTTTTGTATTTTTCTAAAAAACATCAATTTTGGATGAATAGCGAAGACATTGAGTAATAGATAAAAATATGATTATTTAATTTAAATTTAATTTAACCACTTCTATGAATATAATTTAAATAATTTTAAATAATTTTTTTATATTAATAAGTTTGATTTTTTCAATAAGAAGAAAATATTGTTTGGTGAATATTATCTTTTGACTTTTTTATAGAGTTTAAATGTAAATAGGGTAATTCAATGTAAAAACAATATTATAATAATTTAAAATTACCTTAAAGCAGTTCCTAACATTATTTTATGAGTGATGGTTTACCAATAAAATCCTTTTATGAGACATTTTTCATTTCAAAGGCACATGGGTAAGATAATGATATTAATAACATTATATTTAAAGTAAAAATAAAAATATCAGAAACATTAATTTTTATTCCAATACAATTTTAACGAGGGGTATATAATTGGTATAATTGAATATATATATCCATTATTAATATAAACTATTTCCTACACTAAGGTATTTTTTCTTATAAATTTTAGACATTAAATAAATTAAATTATATACGACTCAATATAGATGCAGTGTTTACCTCATTAATAAATGATTTAAATAAATAATATTTTAAATATTAAAATAATATCCAAAACCTGTCCAATTATAATTGGATGATTTTTTTCGACCATGAGACATATTATCTTCATCTTTAGTATGTTTTGGACCTTTAGAAACCGAAAATCATTATATAATAAAATAATACTTTCACACTTTCTTAAAGAGCCCCTCATCCCCCTTACAAAAGCCCTCAACTCTAAACCATTAATCACACCACTATATCACCATGGCTCATCCAACCTCTGCCGAAATAAGCTCTAAGGATACCTCTCTTCTCCCTATAATCCTTACATTAGGCAGAAAGAACTTCAAGATACTCTTTTGGTTCAATCTAAAGGGAGTTACATGATTTTAAGGTAATGTCTTCTCTTAAGTTCATTTGTTTTACTTTACTTCTTCAACCCCATAAACACTTTATATTCCTTTAATTTATAACAACATCCATATACTAAATATACTATGTTGTTGTTATGAAAATTATTTGAACTAAAATGATAAATAGCTCCATCTAATGGGTTATGAATGTACTGTTTCAATGGACGCCAAACACACTACTCATGAAACTATGATTGTTCAATCTTCTCCTACAACCTTTTATGGTGGCCATTATTATGGAAATAAATTTATATTTGATATATATTATGATTATTTTTTCTCTATGCTTCTCTAATTTTTTTACAAACATACCTTTATGGTTTCTGATATGTGTATATATGATAATTTCATTTGAGGAGGTGCGGACTACCGACCCTCAAGGTGATATGATTTGTTCATTACATAAATGGAATGTATAAAGAATGGAGTTAATGAAATTATGTAAAATATATATCATATTATATTATACTTTAATTATAATATACCTATGTATCATTATGTTATTATTCAATTAAATATGAAATGGAAATCAAAGTGGTGTTCATGCGTACGTATGACTTACCCTCTCTATAAACGGTGTATTTCATTTCTTATCTCCAAATGTTATGAAATATTATAGATAAATAAATATAGAAGATATATATGACATATATGATATATAAATCATGAATATCATTTTGGAGATAATGATCTTTTGACCACATGAACATCTTGTAATTATAAGAAGTTCATTTTTGACTTAAGTACCATATATCGGCCAAATGACCATTATTAACATAAATGATTTCATAATGCTTGTAACGTGGTAGTAAGGGATATTAAAGGAATAATAAATTTGAAAAATAATTTGAAGTAATAATAAATTTACTTTATATTATTATTCATGAGATTAAAGAATGAATGGGTCTAGTCGGACACGAGGTAAGGGGTTTCTTATCTAATTTTTAATTCCATGAGATTTCCATTGTTCGCCACTTATTTATTGCATGTGTTGTATTTTGTATATCCATTTGATATATATTGTCCTGATTCCCCTTTTATTTCTGGAATTATGTTATTAATTTGGCATTTATTAACTTTTTTTGATATGACTCGAATGATTACAATGTGGTAAGGGGTTTTCATCTCACTTTTTATTCGAGAGAGATTCATGCTATATTTTCCACTATTTACTTTTTTTGTTGTGTATGTACTGACCAGGATTTTATTAATTGTGTAATATACATTAATTTATGGGTATTTAAATCTTCATTTTATGATCATTCCTTCTTGGTTTGTATTTTTTCTAAGTTACCAAATAGGTAAGGGAACCTTTCTCCCTCACCTTTTTAGAAGACTTCTTGTTTGTTATATCTCTTAATTTACATCTTCTTGTGTTGGGATATGTTATTATATACCATTATTGAAATAAATTTTATGTCCAATTTATTATATACACTTTCCCTCTCATCAACACAATTTTTGAATTTTAATGTGACGCAGTTAGGATGACAAATTTATGTAAGAGAACTTCTAAACCCAATTTCAATTCATGGGGTTAAACATATACATCTTGATTATGTCATAATATGAAAATGTGTGAATGTACTTTGATTGTTTTGAACGTAATATCCACATATATTGGTTTTATCCATATTATTCACACATTATTATGTCCTTTATTTTTCCTTAATCTAAGGACATGATATTTTCATGGAATAGTCTCAATTTACATTCCATTAAGAATTATTTGTTGTTATACACCAATTCACTTTTATATGGTGTATATAAATCCCTTTTACATATTATATCATAAATATCTATATTCAAATTATATTATATGCTTTTATTAATGTTATTCCACAATATTTTGTATTCATTCATCTCTCATCTGGTTAAGAACATTGTAACTAAAATATCATTTTAAATGTTTTAATGATTTAATCATCTAAATATTTCTCATTAATGTCTGTGATTTCAAAATAGTTTTAAAGATTTATTTTTTTGGACATTAATGGTTTAAAATATTAATCCATTGAAAATATTCTATGTGGTATGAGACACTTGGATTATAAAATCACTTCATTAAATGTTTTAAATGTTTTTGAAAATGGTTTGATAAAGTATTATTTCTTTCAATATCATGAAATGATATATTGTTATTGCAATGTGGAAATTTCATATTTATTTTATGAATATTTTATGTGTTATTAATATTTTATGGTTATTGGGAATTTTTTAGGTATATGGGTGATTCCGTGATAAACCTACGGTGTGTGAGCCCGAGATAGGTCTACAATGCATTGGGTAAAGTGACAGAGGTATACGTTAATGTATCTCCTAAGAGATTTAAGGGATATACTGTGATGGGTTTTAAAAATGTAACTCCCTATGTAGTAGTGAAATATAAAATGTATGTATGTTATGGTTGCCACATTTTTCCTTTATGATTTGTGTTTACTGTGTAAAATCTTATGGTTTCATGAGGTTTGTTAAAGATCTTATGTATATATGTATTGATGAACTAATGTTTTATTTCTTAGTTTTATAACCATTACTAATATTTTTATTCTCATCCCATGTTTTGATATGTTTTTCAATGAACATAATGATAAATAGGGTCATGGTTGGGATAATGGAAAAGTTATGTTGTGTAACACATGGGACTGGTCATGACTTTTTTTTCAATAGTTATTATTTTATGAAAAAAAATATAAACTGAGTAGAAGTGTCCCCATTGTAATTTTTTAGATGTAATGTAATAGTTATGGCCTAATTCACTAAAACACTAAACTTGGAAGCAACCTCAATGTTAATTATTCATTAAATACAATATTATGTAATTTTTCTGGGTGGGTCCTTATATTATGTTTCTGAATGTTATGAAATCGATAAAATAGTTTTTTCTCAATTTTCATTCTTGGAGAGTAATTTTTTTATGTGAATAATTTATTTTTGAGGTGTATATACTTACATTTTACATGATATATAATTAATATAGATCTTTTAATTATAATATAATAATAAATGAATTTCATTTTCATAATTGTATTATATGTCCCCATGTTAACAAGTGATAAGAGTTTATTCAAATAATCTCATCACTTTTCAAGATTGTTTATGTTTATAATTCCTCTAATTGAATATTATAATCCATATCTCTAGGAATTTCATATGAATATTATTCTCATATTGTAATTGATGATATATTAATGTATTTTGTTATCATTTCTATACTTTTTGGGTACACAATATTGTTATTAAATTGATTTTAATAAATCCTGAATTCTCCCTCCCTTTAGTAGGGAATATATGTTCCTTCATAACCATGATTTCTTAAAATGGTAACCAAGAATATTTTTGTAAGGCCCTATCCATTAAAATTACAAATGAATTATTTAGGCAATTAATTTTACTTTAATAAACTTAAGGGATCATTCCATGTTTAGATTTTTGGAGAATTAGGCTATAAATATTACATTACATCTCATAAATTATAATGTAGACACTTCTTCTCTATCCAATTTGTTCAAAACAATTAATCACATTAAATAAAACCAAAATTATTTTCTTGATAAAAATATTCATGAATTATTAAATTCTCTTACCCTTATTTATACCCTGTGAAAATCATTGCAAAAACATGGTATGAGCATAAATTGATTTGTAAGGGATATAAAATAATGAATGAAAACATTGGTCAATGAATACATACAAATCATATAAATCAAAAATTCCAATCATTATACGTATTCTCATTAACATAAATAATGAAATAATATTATTTATGAATATCGCATAGAAATCATAAATTAAAAATGATACATTTGGCATCCATAACATACCTATAAAGTAGCATTCTCTGTTACACATGAAATTTCATTTGGAATACCCATCAATGTATATTCGGTAAATCTATTGGGATAACCATTAATGATTACCATCGTCAAGTTACCCAATTAATTTTGAGATATCTCATTCTCACCCACACGTGTTTTATGACAAAACCCCCCATATATATAAACAGTGCCCAAGAACCATAACACATTCATAACACATAAAACAAGCATAATGGAATGATAACATTTCCACATTGCAATGAAAATATATCATTTCAAGATAATAACATAATAAATTCATTCTCAAAACCATTTTCAATTCCAAAATACATAAAAATGGTATATGAAATTTATTTTCTTTTAGAAACATTAAATCTTGAAAAGTAATCCAAATATCAAATAATACTCGTGGTGGTGAAAAGGTTGTTATCGCCACATTTGTTAAAAAGAAATATTTCTTTTTCCATTTAGTAAAACACGTCATAGAAAAATATTACATATGAAAATAATTTAATTAAATTAAAAGAATAAAATTATAATTATACACCGTATAAAATAATGTCATATATAAAAAAGTATTCCTCAATGAATGGAGATTGAGACAAAGCCCCTTATATTGAGTCTAACTTTTCTCATTCATTATTTATATTCATGAATAATAAAATCAGGTTAATTTCAAATTTATTCATACAATTTTTCATGTTTTTTCATTATATATTACTTATCATCATGTTATAGGAATTACATAATATTTATGATTATATCGATTGTTATGTCGATATTTGTTACATGAGTCAAAAATAAACATGATATAATTACTAATTGGCCATGTGGTAAAAATTTGAGTATCTCTAGAATAGAATTAATGATTTAAATATAATATATCTCCAACATATGTAGGTATTTATTATATTCTATATATTTTGGAGATAATAAATGAAAATCACCATTCATGGAGAGATTAGTCTGTATGTAGTCATGAACGCTACTTTCATTTATTTCTTATACTAACGAAAAGAAAACTAAATAATACATAATTATATTATAATTATATTATAATTTAATATGTTATATATTTTATATAATTTCATTAATTCCATCCTTTTACATTCAATGTATAGAATGAATGAGCCATATCACATTGAGGGGGCGGTAGCCTGCACTTCCTAAAATAAAATTATCTTATTTACACATTATGGAAATCATAAAGGTATGGTGTAAATGAAAAATTACGATACATATATAAAATATAAATATATTATATATCACATATAAATACAATGCCATCATATTATTCAAAATGAAAGGTGGTATGGGAAAATTGAACAATCATCGTTCCATGAGGTAGTAGATCACCGTACACAGAAACAGTATATTCGTATCCATTAAATAGAGGCATGTGAAGGTTTTATTATAACTCTTCTCCTAGAAACATACTATTATATTGAGGATAGTGGAGTTGTTATGTAATAAAATAATAAGAATAGGATTGGGTGTGGAGATGTAAAATAAGGGAAAATAAATTTAGAGAAGGTGCTACCTCTAAAACTTTTTACTCTCTTTGATTTGAACCAAAAGTATTTATTGAAATTATTAATGACCAATGTAAAATATCTAGGAGGATGTTATGAATATTAAAATATTTTTGGGGAAGAATTTTGATGATCCATGGGTCTTAAGAGGTGTCAGTTATGTGGGTAGAGGACGTGGCTTTTTGTAAGAGGGGGAGGAGCACTTTAACAATGTTTAGATATATTAATTTATTATAACTCCCATTTATGTTAAAAATAAATAAAACTTATCTTATATAGATTATACGATGACTACAGGTCTAAATAAAATCATCCAAAAATAATTATAATGGTTTTGGATACTTTTTAATCGTTCTCATTTGGTTTGACCACTTTATTACTCTTACCGTTTTATCAATAATTTTACACTTTGAAAATGAAAATAGTTAAAAAACATGAAAAATGCACAATGAAATAGTAATTAATAAAATTTTAGACTTATCATAACCAATTGGATTAATATCCAATTTTTTCCCCTTTTTATAATATTTAATTAAATATTTTATATTTTAAAATACGAATTATGTCAATTTGGACAATATTCACATCATAACATTTTTAGAAATTAATAAAAACTATATTCGCCTAAAAAAACATCATTAATAAAAATATATTCTTCAATATCATCCAAAAAATTAATGGAAGGCATCAAAATATTAAATTTAAATTTAAATTTATATTTATAATATCATAAATATAAATCCTTTATTGATGAAACAATCACTTCATCCTTGTTGTGTCATAATTAAATTTATTTAAATAATTTATAAAAATTAAAAATTAAATATAATGATGTATTAAATAAATTTTTCTTTCAAATAAATATTTATAGTAGAATAGATCACTTATATAACCCCATATAAATTATTTTAACTAAAATATACATGTTCATGTTATTTTCCTCTTTATTTTAAATTCATTATTATTAAATGTCATTATCACTCCCAAGTGGATCCATGTTGTACCAAAATAGACACAAGTATTCCATGGGTCAGAAATATCTCCTCCAATAAGATTATAACATGTGTTAGGGTAGTTTTATATTATTATATTATAATTTTTTACCACTATTTACAAGATTTTCTATTTAACCATAGTAAACAAAATAATTAATGAAGATACAATTCATAATGTCCAAAAATATAAGAAACCTATTCTCACAATTTAGACCACCTGATTCCAAATATAGAATTCATTTTTACAAATTCAAAACACAAAATTTTCAGTATTTAATTTAAAATTAAATTCTATTGTCAAAACAAAAAACTGTGATTTTAAGAAATAATAACTATTAAAAGACTCCAATGTGTTTGTGTTCAATTTAAAAGTGAAATTACTTATAATGACGAGAATTGGATTAAATGATAAAATCATAATCAAGTTACTCATTAAAACAAATTAAAAGTATAATCTACCTATATAAATAATTAAAATGAAAAGGTAGTTTTGAATAAAAATGCAGTATTTTTCCCAATTATTAAAAAAACATTATTATAAGAAAACTCAACAAAAGATGGAGTTCTCATGTGAGTCTCAGTCAACTAAACATTTTTTACCATATATTCTACCAATTTTGGACCCATAAATGTTCTTTAACCTATATCATCCTAAAAAACTGTAGATTTACATGTCATTCCAAATAATGCATCAAATGGTGTCATATTTATACCAGAATGGAAACTATTATTATATGAAAACACAACCAAAGAATGATGTTGTTACCAACATTTTGAGTAATCCATTTAACTAGCACATATAATATCTTACTATTTCTGAATTCTTCATTCTAACAGCCCATCTGGTTACAGATGAAAAGTCGTACTAAATTTTAACTATGTTCCCAATGACATCTGAAGGCCTTCCAAAAAGTTAGATGTGACCCTCATATTATCATCAGATACAATGGAGAGGGGAACTCCATGCAACCTGACTATCTGATTAAAATAAAATCTAGAATGTTGATGTAGAGACATTGTATCTCGAATTGGAATAAAATGAGTAAGTTTAGTCAATCGATCAACAATAACCCAGATTACATTATTACCTCAAGAAGTCCGTGGTAATCTCACTATGAAATCCATGGAAACATTTGTCCCATTTCCACTCTCATATTGGAAAAGGCAGAAGCATCCCTTTCGGTAATTCTTGTACTTATTTAATCTATTTACAAGTGAAACACTTCATAGTAATGTTATAAATATCTACTTTAATTCCATCACACCAGTAATACTCCTAAAGATCTCTATAGATTTTAGTACTTCCCTGATAAATGAAAATGGAGAACTATAATTTTCAAATAACAACTCTTTCTTCAACTATGAATCACATGTCACACAATATCGCTTTCCAAAACACAATACACAATCCTTATCAATGTTTAAATATGGTAACATATCCTTCTGAACCAATTATACCTTTTTATGCAACTCACTATCATCTTTCTACAGTTAAATTATTCTTTCTGCTAAAGACGATTGTACTGAATCCTAAAACAAAACAGATGAATTCCCTTCACTCACAACTTCCAATATAAAATTAATAAAAATCAAAATCCTAATGATCTCGTTCCAAAATTATCATGGTTAATATATAATTACTTTTCCCACTCAAAGAATCATCCACATTATTTTCCGTTATTAGATTGTAATGAATCATTAAATCATAATCATTGATTATTTCCAACCAAATTCTTTCTCATATTCATTTCTTTCTGAGTGAATATATATACTTCATGCTTTTTTGATCAGTATATATTTCACACTTTACAACACAAAAAATGATGCATCCAGCTTTTTAATGAAAAAAACATTAGAATCTAATTCCAAGTCATGTGTAGGGTATTTTATGACATGGGTTTGCAACTAACATGAATCATAAGAAATTACCTGATCATTTTTCATTAGGAAACAACCAATTCCTTTCAATAAATAATAACATTAGATTACAAATTCACCATTTCTATAAGGTAGTGCCAAAACTGGAGAATTCACCATTCATCTATTCAATTCATGAAAAAAATTATCACATTCTTTTGTCCAGTTGATCTAAAAATATTTTCGAGATAACATAGTCAGTGGTCCGGGTAACAATGAAATATTTTCAAAAAACCTTCGGTAATAACCTGTTACACCAATAAAACTACATATCTCGATTATATTTTATATTCAAGGCCATTCTTCAACAAATTATCTTTCAGTAGGATCAAAAGTTATTCTATATTTATAAACAACTTGACCATGGAAGGAAATTTGTTGTATCAAAAACTCACATTTTCTGAATTTCCAAAAATAATTTATTTTTTAAGGCTTTCAAGACAACCCTTTAAATGAATTTAATGCTCCTCTTTACATATAGAATACACCAATATATCATCAATAAACACAACCAAAAACTTATCGAAGACCACACCAAAAATTCTATCCATAAGATCCATGAATACAGAAGGTTCATTGGTTAACCCAAAAGGCATAACTAAAAATTCATAACTAGCCTATCTAGTAAGAAACATGGTCTTTAGAGTTTATTCTTCCTTTACTTTCAACTGATGGTACCCTGACCTTAAGTAAAACATTGAAAAATACAGATCTCCCTAGATTTAATAACAAATCATCCATGTGAGGAAAAAGATACTTGTTCTTAACTGTGATATTATTCAAGGCTCTATAATCAAATCATTGTGTCATTGAAGAATCAATATTTTAAACAAACAATATTAGAGAACCCCATGGTGTTTTTCTAGGTCGAATGAAAACATTTTCTAATAACTCCTAGAATTTCTTTCTTAACTCTAAAATTTATATTTGAGCCATTCGATAGGGGGGTTTTGAAATTGGATTAGCATCATGAACTCGGTAAACAGAAAATTGAATGTTATGATCAGGTATTATAAGAGGAAAATCATCAAGAAAAACAACTTGTTACTCATTTTACACTAGTACATCATTAATCTAAACAGTTTTTTCAACAATATGTTCTAGGTAACATTCATTTCCATACTTTAATAGTTTCTTCACTTCTTGATATGTAATCAAAAGAAAGGTTTCATTATTTTACACAAACTGAAATTATTTCTAAAAAGAAACTTTTTTAACTATGCATTTAATCTTAGCATGAAAAATGTAAAGCCAATTCATACAAAAAATAACATCAAACTCTACTAGTGGTAAAATAATAAGGTATTTAGGTAGATTCCTTCCACACATAAGGACAAGAAGGTTCTTCAAATTTCTTTTTCCCTCAACAGTTACTACAGGTGTTATAACAACATGTTCATGATTCATATCTTGAGATGGAACTCCCAATATACATAAAAATTTCTCAGAAATGAATGAATGTGTAGACCTGGAATCAAACAATAAATTGGCATAATATGAATTAACAAATAATGTACTTGATACTACTTCATTTGATGGCCCAACATCTGTTGAAATAGTTATATAGGATTTGACCACCCCTTTCATCTTTTATTTTAGGTTCTTTCCATTATATGATTTCTTTATTAGACACTCGTATTCATAATGAATGATTTCATTTCACTTAAAAAAATTTACTGTCTGTAAATTTTATTTTTTCATACCAACACATTAATCATTTTTAGTGAAATTATTAGCCTTATATCCCATTTTACCGTGTCAAATTCCCTTATGATAATTCAAAATATATTCCCCAGTGTGCATTTTACCAAAATTTTTAAAAATCGTAAATGTAATTATCTTACCAAAATAATTTTCTACAGAGTTATTCCCTTTTGTATTCCACATATAACTCATATTATGTTGTTTTTTAAAGAACATTTGATCATCGTCAAACTCTATTTCCACCTTCATTGATCATTGAAAATGTTTTTCATTACAGTTGAACTCATGAGAAGATAATGTCTTTTGATACATTGGCCTAAATCTGGAGAAAAAATGATTGATTTTACAATGAATATAATGTTATAAATTTGGATAATTCATTTCTTTTTGAGTGAATTTTGCATTAGAAGATGCTACTGAGTCTTCCTCCATCCTCAATTCCAGGAATTGTTTTCTATACTAATTTGAACCACCTTAGGAAAATACATTTCAAGGAACTTACCATTGAATTCATCCCAATGAAGAGCATTAATATCCTCACTATCACAAATATTTTTATCCATTGAACACCACTGATCATTTTTACATTAAATATGGTAAATAGTAACACTAACCATTTGATATTCCTAATACCCCTTGACATCAAAAATCATTTCTAGTGAATTAATCCATACCTCATTTCGAACTGGGTCAAATGATCCTTTGAATGATGGGTTATGTTGCTTCATGAAATGCTCCATGAATAACATGTTCATTTGTGGTTGATTCGACTAATCCCATGAATCGATACCACCACAATTTATATCCTAATTCAATTGTTCCATCACTACAAAAAATTGTTCAATTCCGATTCCGACCGTCTCAGGTTGCTGATTTGGAAGGTCATTTTTCTCATGATTTCATCCCATCATAGCTTCCATGTTTCCTCTACGAAACACCATTCTAAATATAGAAATATCATAGATGAAGCAACATGGTAATCTTCAAAATATATATCATTTCAATCATACCATAATGTACATTACATTTATCGATATTCATTTAATAATATCCTCACATCTATTGTTTTCTAAACTAACCCATGATGCCAACTGTAACGCCCCACCATTAATAATTACATAATAATGGGTAAAGACAATAATTTTACGTTAATTATCTACATGGATATTTTTAGTTTTACTATTTTAGAGAATTTGGAAATAAATATTACATTAAATTTCAAAAATTAAAAAGTTGACACTTCTACTCTTTAAAATTTTTTCACAAAAATAAATATCATTAATTTAAAAACTATTCTATTCATGATAAAAATCTTCAGGAATTTATCCTTTCTCTTATTATTCCTTATACCTTTTAGAAAAAATTTAAAAAATGTGGGATGATCATAGAAATCCCATTAAGGGATAGAAAATAAGGAATGAAAACATTTCTCCATGAATACAAACAAATAAAATAAATCATACTTTTCAATCACAAATCATAAGATGTTTATCATACCACATGAATTCATAAGATTTATGAATAAAACATAGAAATCATAAATCAAAAATTTGACTTGTTGCATCCATAACATTAATACAATGTATAGTTAACATATACATAGGGAGTTACATTTGAAAAATCCATCAAAGTATATTCCATATATCTCTCGGGAGAAACATTAATGTTTTTCTCTACCATGTTACCCAATGCATTAGAAATCAATCATGGGCTTACCAGCCCTTGGTTTATCATGGAACCACTCGTATACATAATCAATTCACAAGAACCAAAATATATTAATATAACATAAAATAATCAAAAAAAGAAAGATAACTTTTCCACATTACAAACACAATATATCATTTCAAGATATTGACTTAATCAATTATTTTTCAAAACCATTTTCAAAAAAAAATATATAAAAAATATTATATGGTATTTATTTTCCATTTAAAAATATTACGGCTTATTAAGGAATCCAAATATCGAATAATACTCACAGCAGAAGAATGGTTGTTATCGACACATATGTTAAAAAGAAACATTACTTTTATCATTTAATAAAATGAATCATAGTAAAATATAACTTTTGAAAATAGTTTAATTAAATTAAAATGAAAAATTGTATAGTTATAAGTCTTATAAAAGAAGGTCGTGTACAATCCAATATATGCCTCAATGAAAAGAAATTGAAATGAAGTTCATTACCTTGAGTCTGACTTGTCTCGTTCATTCATTATATTCCTTAATAATCAAATTAGGTTAGTATATTTTTTCATTAAAACCTTTTGATGTTTATTATTCATTTTCTATTACTTATTATCATTTTATAAAAATTATAAAATTATTTATTTTCATATCGGTTGTTTTTTTATATTAGGTATATGAGTCGGAAATGAACTTCATATAATTACAAATTGTCCATGTGGTCACAAATACATTATCTAAATAATAGTATTCATGATTATAATATCATATATTTTATATATAGTATATATAGGTATTTATAATATTCCATAACATTTAATTTTAATAAATCAAAATTCAACGTTCTTGGAGACGGTAGGTCGTACGTATGCATGAACACTACATTCATTTATTTTTCTTATTAATGAAATGAAAAATAAATGATACATATGTGTATTATAATTCTATTACAATGAATTATGATATATATGTTGCATAATTTCATTAAAACTGTCCCTTATACATTCCATGTAGACATGAACAAGATATATCACTTTGAGGGGGCGGTAGTCCGCACTTCCTCAAATGAAATTATCTAACTTACACGTTTTGGAAAGAAAAAAGTTCTTTGTAAAGGAAAAATAAATAATCATACATACAATATTAATATAATATATATCACATATAAATATAGGTCCATCATAATTCCCACCATGGGAGGTGGTAAGAGAAAAATGAACTAACATCATTTGGTGAAGTAGTTATTTGTCGTACATAAAAATAGTATGTTCATATCAATTAGATGGAGGTGTGGGTATGTAATTTTCAAATACATATCATAAAAAAATCTTAGTATTTTGAGGATACTGGTGTTTTTATGTAATCAATGAATAATAAGAGCATAGTGAGGGGGAAGTAAAATAATGGAATGTAATTTTAGAGAATGTGCTACCTCTAAAACATGTAACTCCGTTGGGCATGAAACAAAAATGATTTCAGGAATTTCATTCTACCCAAGGAAATGATTCTAAAAGTAATTTAGGGTTTCTGGGGGCTTATTTAGGATGAATCTGGGTGATCCAAGGAACTTTAGAGCTGTGATTTTTGTGGGTATATTTGGTGGCTTTTTATAAGAGGGAGGAGGAGAACTTTAGGAATGTCTAAAAATATTAATTTATTATAAATTCAATAATGATTTAAAATTAATCTGAATTGATATATATAGAATATAATATGAATATAAGTCTAAATTAATTCATTCAATATGAATTAGAAAGGTTTTCAATATTTGTTAATCCTTATCTTTTTTATTTAACCCGTTTTTTACTCTTATTATTTTATCAATCATTTAACACTTTGAGAATAACAATAATTACCAAAACATGAAAAATGTCCAATTAAATCATCATTAATAATCTTTTAAAATTATCATACCAATTTTTCCTAATTTTTTATTTTTTGGTAATTTTATAATATTTAAGGAAATATTGTATATTTTAAAATAAGAATTATTTTAATTTTGACACTATTCATATAATTACATTGTTAAAAATCCATGACAACATGATTCCTTCGAAAAAAATTCATTAATACAACTATAATATATTAATATAATCTAAAAAAATTGTGGATGGACTAAAAATATTTAATTTATGTTTATTTTAATATTTATAATATCATTTATTTGAATCATTTATTAACGAATCAATCATGTCATCACCACTGTGTCATAAATAAAATATATTTATATTTGTCTAAAAATTATAAATAAAATATCATGATTTAGGGAATATTTTTATCTTTATAATGATTATTTATTTTTAAATAGATCACTTATATAAACAAATATAAAAATTATTTTACTAAAAGATACATGTTTATGTAATTTTTTCTATATTTTAAATTAATTATTATAAAATGTCATTATAACCCCAAGTGGATCTATGGGTTCACAAAATCAACCCAGGTATGGACATGGTGAGACATATATCATCAAATAGGAATATGACAAGTGTTAGGGTAGTTATATATTATTATATTATTATTTGGTACCTATATTTGCTAGATTAAACTTTAACCATTATAAATAAAATAATTACTGAAGTTACGATTCATAGTGTAAAAAAATAAAATTTACCTATTTAGGACATTTGTAACTTTTGATTCCAAATATGGAATAAATTTTCCAAATTAAAAACAAAGAGTTTTAGTAATTAATTTTAAATTATTTTTCATTGTCAGAACGAAAAAGAATTTTTTTAAGAAGTATTAACTTTCAAAATATTGACATGTTTTTATGTTCAATATAAATGTGAAATTACTCCCACTAACCATCATTGGATCAAATTATAAAAACAAAAATCTAATTATAGTATATAACCAATTAAAAATACAATCTAAAAATATAAATAAATTAGTTGAAAATGCCTTTTTTTAATTAAAATGCAGTATTTTCACAATTAATAAAAAAACTGCTATCATAAAATTAGCAAAAATTTATCCAAAATACATTTTGATGTACCAATTCTATATAAGATGTTTATTATGTCAATTAAAACATATGAATGTGATAGAAACTATATTTTGAATGATTTCTACATCAAAACATGTTAAACTGGAATTTTAAAAATATTAGAGTATTTCTTGGTTAAAATCAGATTTATTCTTATTTTAATCCTCTAATATTCATTTGATAAATGTAAAAACATTTAAAAAATATGAAAAATAATATTGTATTATGTTACGTTCATTCCCTCAAATACACCAGTTATTCCTTAAATACCATTTAAAATAATAATATTATTATATTATATTTCCGTATAACTTAATGTTTTGTGCAACGTATGATTTCAAAGAAACCTATTGTTGCTGTTAAGTACGATATCATAAAAATAATCCCATTTAATGTCAAATAATTATATCTTATTCAATAATATTAATATAAATGAAAAATTATTATTCTATAAATACATGGGATCCTAGAATTTTACCGTTCTCATATAAGATTTAAAAAAAATTTCCTTTCACTAAGCACATCATTGGAATATTCATGCCTCTATTGGAGTAAGTTATTTTAATAACAATATTACTATAAAAAATGAATTTTATTTTTATCTAGTACAGAATTTGTGGATTTACCCATCAACATTTCCTTGAAGTTTATATTTAATTTTTAAACAGATAATTTTTATGAAAATGTTTTTAATATTACATTTCAAGGAAAATTGTTTCTAAAATATTTTCAAGCTATATTTATAATATTTTTGAGTATTTTAAAAGAAATGTATTTTAAAATATTTCCATGATTCTTTCATATTTTTTCCATTAGAATGGTCTTCTTATCATTTTCATGAATTCATTATATGTTTTCAAAGTGTTTTCAATGATTTTTTATAATTTTTTTGAAGCCTATTTTATATGTTTTCTGGGAAAAAAGAGTTCAAATGATTTCAATTATTATCCATATATTTTAATTGATATCTATATAAAAATTATTTTTTAATAGTTTTATATATTAAATGGACTTTTTCAAAGATTAAAGCATATTTCCCTCATGAAATGTGTTAGAAAGATATTCCAAATTTGTCTTCTATATAAGATGACTTCTGTTAATGCTACTCATTTCCTCAAATTAAATGATTTAATGCATCCATTAATATTCATTCAATGACTGTGATTTTTTTAATGTCATGGTGTTTATGATATACATTTCAATTTAACAGGTTATAATTTTGTGAAATCCATATACCTTTTATGGATTATGATTTTGATGAAAGGCTTATAAAAGATGTATCTTTATCCATTGTATAATTCATTTTTACTGTTATATTATACCCATTTAAATTCAAGTGTTAAGATATGATTTATTTATTATTTTATATAAAATAAATGTATTGGTTTACTATAAGATAGGTTTTACCTATATCTCCTTAAAATTCATTGGGTAAATATTTATATCTCATGATATAGACATGAATAAAATGAGAAATTAACTCAGTTCTATATTATATGGTTGGAAGAGGAAATGATCTTGATTTAATAATAGAGGGATAGAATTAGGAGTGAACTCAGTAAAGTAATGCTGGGATAGAATGAGGTGTTAATTCGGTACAGTAATTCAGGGATGGAATGGGGTGTGAACCTAGATCAGTAAATGACTTTTTCCACCAATATAAACTTGGAATTAATGCCTTTATTTCTATGGAATTTTTTACTATATGCTTATGTGGTTTCCAAAATTCCATGATTTTATTTCAATGTCATGATTTCATGGCTTATGTTCTTCTTTTTTTTGAATCATGTATTATTAATTTTTAATCATTATTCCATTATTCATGTATATAATCATTGATATGTAATTTTTGATCTTATATATTCATGGTCATGCTATCATACCCTTATGCTAATTATTATGCTTACACATCTTCTTTATTTAGACTAGTTGCACATTTGACCTCACCCATTTTTGTGTTTCCTTCCCCACGTTATAAAGATATGTTTTATGTTTTATTTTTCTATGTAGAGAAATAGTGAATATGGACATAGAGGGAGATAATATAGCTCATTTATATATGAGTGTTTATGTTTTCCATGTTTCAAAAGGTACTAAAATGTCTGGTCATTGTGAGTTGATTTCTATAATGTTTAATGTATTTAACAAATTTATATAGTGTCTTTGAATGAAAAAAAGGTCACTGAACTTGTGGAGATTACATTTGTCCTATTCATTATTCTCCAATTGGTAATTAAAATGAATAAATAAATATTTTTCTGAAAACCCAACCATATATGGAGTTTTTGTTAGAAATGACTCTCCTCAAAATATAGGATCTTCGTAAGGTTTTATATAATGTTTTTACAATGATACAATTTTTTATTGGAATCATTTTCATATATATTTAACTTTTTATATAAATTTTTAAAATTAATGTTTTAATATTTTTCTAGAAAATGTACATTTCAATTTTTATAAGTGTGAACGAAATAATTATTTTAGCATTTATTAAATGAATGTAATTTATTTAATATATAATTAATCCGTTAATTGAATAAAAATTAGAAGTTTACATGGTTAAATTCACATAATTCATGTTTTTCAATATTTATTATTATTTTATTATCATGAGAAGTGCATACTTTTTCATGTTTTCGAAGAAATACCAGAATGTTATTATAAATCAATTTTTACCTATTTCAACCTAATTTTATGATTCTTATTATTAACTCAGTATATAATCTAATTTTACAATCGACTATATTTATCTAGATGTCTTGTGGTCATGTTGTTTTACTTGTGGATGAGAAATGCATTCATATTTCATTAAATAGATTATCTACATGAATATTAAAGTTGATTATATATTTCATTAATGTTATGAATGCATTACAATTATTAAGTAAAGGGTGAGGAGCATTATATAACCTTAATGGATTAATATATCTCATTATATAAAGTAGTATTGTTATTTTAATTATACCTTACCTATTTATGTAAGACTAAGGAAAGTGATGATATTTCATTAAATAGTTTATCTTCCAGAATATTTTTTTAATATATATTTATTAAATATTATGATTACATTAGAATTAGTAAATTATTTGTGATGACGATTATATCCCCTCAATTCATCTGTATGTCTAATGAGACAAAATAATATTGTAAATATTTAATTCTATGCCTATTGATGAAATGATTCATTTTCTGAGGCCTTGATAATAAGTTTATAATGTACATCATTATGTATTCTATACCATTGAATGCTTTTATTATTATCAATGGGATTATTTCTGTTTTTATGTAATCCATGAATATATTATAATATTATGATATTAATAATATGGAATTTTGTTTCTTTTTTTCTCACAAATGTTATTCTTTCATTATTTATTATATGATAGAATATGTTGTACACATTCCCTTACATAGTACAAAGGGTCAAACATTCTTTATCCATTCATTCTCAAATAGATTCCAATAATTGATCTATAAATTATTTTAGGCGTATAATAAGAAAAATAATAAATTTCCACCTTGAATTTTATATTTGATTTCTTATATTCAAATATAATGTTTCAATCATATATGTATTTAGTCTCCCATGACAACTATACAATTTAATCCTTCTATATTTGTTGTATTGTATCTTGTCTTATAGTAAGATTACCAATAGATCTATGTCTATTGATTCGGAGTGTCACACAAACCTTATGAATGTGATCAATTAATATTATTGTGGGTTGGAAGTAGATTGTACATTTGATCATCACATAGAGTGTCTTTTTATCTACAGATATATGGTTCAAAGAGGGATTATTTTTCCTCTTTTTAATGTAATGGCATGAGATAACCATATCTTAAAGGTTAATTAGGAGTGTAAGTTTGTTGTAGAGTCTCATTGGATGGTTATGTTAATTGAAAACAAACATAGATACTTCTCAAGAATAAGAATACCATAAATGTTAAAGTATATAACAACCATCGAATTTCGTTCATTATTTCATTCATTTTATATTTAATGATATTCAACATGATGTGTTTTTTATTTTATGTGTTGGGAGTAGACCATGGATATCTCTTGGGGACATAGAGATGATAGGGGAATAAGACCCTTTATCATGTAGGAAAATACAATGCGGTGAAAGGAATAATGTTAGGATTAGTTTGTGCTTCAATGATTGAAAAACATATTTTAGGGGTTCCTCCCCAATGAATGAAAATTGTGGACAAAATTTTTGTATGATAGAAGTTCTCTGTACAATAATTTAATTTTTAGTGTTAAATTAACAAAAAATGGTTTTTCATTTCATATTATTTAGTTTTGGTATTGTATACACTCTCATATATCCACTACACTTATGATACTTACAAGTGGGTTTTTTTCTAATTGATTAATTACAAACACATTTATGAAAATAACGATGTACATATAGATTTTTATTTCATGAAATTATCAAAATTAAATGTTAAAATGTTTGACGTATATATAGGTGGCATATATCAGTGATAACAGTGTTGTAATGATAGGATATGATCATTTTATAGTGGAAACAATATTATTAACTGAATGTTAATATGGTACATATTTTTATCCTCACAATATATATATTTATTAACTATTATTATCTGAAGGGAATTCATGTGTTTCTTTATAATATCAGATGAAATTTAATGTTTTACATACTATAGTTATTTTATTCTATGAATATAATAATTATTTATTTTTTCACTGTTTGGTTTATTGAGGATTATTAATATTGAGGGAATAGTCTCCCCATGGTATGAATTTGACCCTCATTACCATTGAGAACCCACTTCTATATGGGGAGAGGTACAATAGTCAATATTGTTCTTTATCTCTTTCCTTTCTATTCCTGATATGTAATTACACAATTCATGAACATAATGTCCTTTCATAACATTTTATGTGTTATTGGATAGATTATCAAATAATTTATATAACAATTCAACCATACTATATATATAATACATTTAAGATAGTTACATTCATTGATATATTTTTGTTTCCATTACCAGATGCATTTTCCCTAAATGATGATGATTAATGAGTTACATTAAATTTTTATTTGAAATAATATAAATAAATAAGGTTCATTTGAAGAAGTGTATTAGAGATTCTAACAACATTTATTAAAATACACTTGAATGATAGGCCATGTAATCCATGAAGATTATTGAAGACTTTTAATTCTTTTTATTACCTTATTCTTCTAATATATTATCGTTATAAGAGAGAATACAGTTTTATATTTTAAAAAATAAATTTATGAATTTATTCCTGAACTAGATGATGAATATTTTTTTGGATGAAATTTTAATCTCATATAATTTAAATAAGAATATTGATCTTAATCCCCAATTTGATTTTTAATGTAGACATACACATCATTTAATTCATAGTATGTGATGGATATATAATAAAACATTATATAAGATTTTTTTTTGGTTTAGTGTACCCTTTAATCATATTTCTTGAAAATTATATGATTGCTATGTAGTTCTTGTCCACTATCATACGTTATCTACATTGATTTTGTTTTAATTAATTATAGGTACATTATAGATATATATAGTTCATTGGAATATAGATTGGAGTCTCCTCCACTTACAACATGGATAACCAAGAATGATAATGAATGATGTACTTTATTTGAATGATTTAGCTTGAGTAATTCAAATTGAATTATTATAGAGAAGATAGTAATAGTATAGAATCATATAGCATAATATATAATGGTTTCACCGAATTTAATTTTTAAGAGTTCATTTCTAAAATTCAATTTGAATTAAAAATATTTTGGGGAATTTTCATAATATCCCAGCCTACCCAAATATTTATAGATCATTAATGGTGTAAATTGTTAATTTACAACATAAATGGGTCATAAGTCATAATCCCTGATAACTATTTATCGAATTAGTCCATTTATGAAGTGAGATATTTTTTAAATATTAAATATATCCTCTGTTATTTTTTTCCCAATGTGACATGTTTTTAGGTGTATATCTTTCATGGGATTTTTATATAGTAATTCTTTATTTTACAACAGAATCTCTCAACTATACAAATGCTTTATAAATTACAAAAATGATTCCTAATTCACTCACTTATTTTCTTCCCACTAATGAATTATATGTTATTATAAAAGATTTTTTGTACATCCTTCAATTCATGGCCACATATTTTGAGGCTTTATAACAAGAACAGTTTAGTTTATTATCTACTAGAATGTGGAATTTTTTAAATCTCCATATCTCTTATTGTGGTTGCATCATTGGGATAAAATTATGTATTGGTTCATCATGTGATAATTTGTCTGGTTTGATTCTTATAGATTGGTTGTGATATTTTCTTATAAGGTTTATTCATTAATTTGGTTATCATGTGGTGTGTTTGGTTCTTTATGAATGTATGAAATATCCTCTTCGATAATCCTTGTTATGGATTATGATTCTAATATGTAGGAATATTTTTGGGGACTCTATCATTTTATTTTATTTCATTATTGGAATGGTGTTTCTATTGAGTGTGTTGTTTTAAAATAATATAGGGTAGGTGGTTCCAACTCAATCAAATGTTAGAAAATCAATATAGTAAATTTTTTTATGACATTATTTTATAAAAGAATTGGAATGATTTATTATGTTTTTCAATGGATTTGATATAAATTATGGTTGTTATATTTCTTTTGATAAATGATATTTTGTTTTCAAATCATTTTAAAATGGATTATTAATTTCATTTTCATGGATTTTTTTATATAATAAATTTTCCCCAATAATTTTATATTAAATGAGAAACACTTTTGAAATTAAATTAGAATTTTATAACATGGGAATAATTTCATTCATAGGTGGAATATGTAGATTAGATCCATCATCAATTATACAACGTATTGTTTACTCAGGATTTGTTCCTCTTTTAACACCCTTGGAATGTTGAACAACAACGTTTTATTATGTTTTTCCTTTGGAGATATTTTCTTATATTTTGGAATCTTATGGAAGTTTAATAATTTAATGAACGACATATAGCTACTAGAAAGATAAGATGGAACAATTTATTAAATGAATTTTGGTTTTAAGAAGAAAATTTTTTCGGGGAATATTACAGGTATTAAAAATAATTTACACCGTAACATGTTTTTCTTCCTCAAAAAATTTCCCATAGTTTTGGTATTTTACCATATGTGACCCTTGATGAATTTAATATGTAAATTATCAATTTACACTATAGGTTATTTTGGCACATTAAATATTAAATAATCAACGGAAGTAATATTAACATATATATCAAATTTCATCCAATATAATTGCATGATTAATATAGGTGATTTATATTGATCATCAATATAAATACTCTGTTGAAAAACAAATAATTTATTTCAAGTCTGTGTAAATGAATGGTTTGTATTTTTTTTGTTCTTTTAATTTTGAATCTCATTCTGTTGGAATTTTTTGAACCATTGATTCGTTTGTAATTCCCCAAAATAAGGGTATCAATTTCTGTAAATGAGGACATCTTGTGTTTTTTAAAGGAATGGATGGAAGAGGTTGAACTATAGAATCCTCCAAGATCCTTTATAAAAATGTAATCATGATAGGTGGAATCTCTCCCACTTTACTATTCTAGGAATTGTTGGATTGAATCATGATAAATTTATATTTTTATATTATTATAAATATATTGAGTAGTTTATATAGAAAACCCTTTTCTGATGTGATTTCAAATGGGTATATTTAAATTTTTCTCTGGATATGTTTTAATTAAATGAATTAAATGCATTTAGTTTTGAAATAATTATTTTCTATTGAATTCTAATTTATATGGATAATGGACTTCGAATACATGGTTGAATTTATTCACATTTTATTGTATGGGATCTTGTTGAATCATACATGGAACTTGGTTCCAACTAGAGAGGAACATGGGGATATCATTGAATGATGAAATGGTGAAATACATATATATAATCATAAGGGTTTGTATTTTATTTATTGTGCATTCTTGTGTGAGTATGGAATGTTTAATGGGTATATAAAGGTAAGTGTTGAGAAATTGTGAAATGATGTATTTGGTATAATTACATCCATTAACTATCTTTTTTATAATCATTTTTTATCCTCACACTCATTTTTTATAAAATATTTTTCGACATATTATTTTTCACATTATGGTTTTTAGGATGTCATTTGGGAAATCCCACTATGTGATATACCCTCCACCTTTTTGGGAACATTGGTGCATTTTATGATTTTATCTACTGAGATATAGGTATGGTTTATGTTTTATACATAAATAGTGGTGATCCCTAACATGATGGTTGTGTTTTTAAAGCTATATATAAGGATTTTTTACATCACAGTGTAGGTTGGGGACACATTGAATACAATTTTGTCCTATTTAGTGTCTTAGAAACTCACCATTATTTCATTACCATTGTCAAACTATATTGTGTGTATTGGTATTTCAGTTAGTTATGTTATTATATATTCATGAATCGTGTGGAGGATCGGTTTTTTTATTCTGTAGTGTTTTTAGGTTGTTTTATAATTAATGTTAAAATAATCCAACAATGTTTTCTACTCATAAAGATTTTTCTTAGATCATTTGGGGACTTTGAGATGCCACCTAATGTTTTTATCCATACTCCTCTTCTTCATCTAATGATTAAGCAAAGGGTGTTACAAATGGAATCAATCTTGGTCAGTCTATCAATCTTCATAGAGAATATAATATAAGTTTTCATCATTCTTGAGTTGGGTTAGTCATAAGGATATATGACTTTATGAACCTGAAATTTATAGCATAAAAAGATTGTATTTATGATGAAATTCATGTTACCAAGGTTTCTGGGTAAAAATATCTTATTATAAGCTTTTAGGAATTTTGTTATCTCCACATCTTGGCTTTAGTTGAGGAGTGTTGCATATCAAAGATTAGTTTAAATACATTCCACTAGGACTGAATTTATCAACTATAGATCAAATGATTTTTGAAAATATGTGAGATGGATTATTATTGAAAATGATGGTTTCCCTGTTTATATATCATGGTAATTATTATTTTTTATATTGTTTTGAAATTTATTCCAAACTTTTGTTATTAGAGTGAAATTTTATAAATGATTTATTGTTTTACTTATTGAAAATGGCACTAAGAAGACACTATAAAATCATAAATAAGACACTTCGGAATATTCGGTTTCAGCACATCCACGGGTGAACCAACATCTTGTAAATATTATTGTTCAATAATTTCAATCTATTGAAAAATTAAGGACCAATTCTAAATTGGGGCATGTAGATCATTTAGAGTTGTTTAAAATGAAGAAACCACCTATATTTTGATGGTTTTGTTAACATGAAAATATGTAGGTTAGATAAAATGAATAATGAAAACCATTGACTTTCATTGTACACTAAAATATATAAACAGTAATTTTTCGGTCAATATAATATAATATTGTTGGATTGTGTGATAAGGAATTTAGTGTTCACTAGCCATTGATTTCTATATGATTATTCTACTATCATGGACTATTGTGATCATTTGTGATATTTAAGTATGGTTTCAACTGTAATATTATGTAATTGATATATATTCCTTGGATTTTTATAAATGGATATAGAAATTTATTATTTGATTATTTTTTTACATAGATTATTTTAGAAATGTGGAAGAAGGGAAATATTTAACATGATTTTGATAAATATCTATATATCTACTTGTCATTCCGTTTTTAAAAAAAAATTATAATGAGATTATCATTATATAGAAATGTCCTGGAACGCCACAATGGAATACTACTAATCATATATAGATCAATACATATAGACACCCATAGTTTTTGGTAGTATATGTTATGTCATATGATGTTAGGAATGGTATGCCACTTGGGTGAGGTGTTTAGGTTTTCATATATAAGGATTGAGTAGTTGGTGATGATATGGTGGGTGATTCCACAAATATAACATGATTAGTTGTCATATATTTTAGTTTTCCTTTACTTCCTTCATACATGGAACTTTTCATTCATCCAAGTTTATATGTTTTATCACTATCTTTGTTTTATTATATTAATGTCATGCATTTTTTCTTGTTAATATTATGAAAATAATTATTCTCTCATAATATTCCATTTATCATGCTAATTGTTGGAACAATAATTCATTATAGTTGTTATTTGATGCATGGTTGATAGTTTATATCTCATGGGGAATGGAAACACTATTAAATAATGTGTATGTTCAGCTGGAATTTCAGTTCTCAATTGTTACCTGGGTTGATATATAAAAAATTGGTATTAGAGATAATTTTTCCAGAATAGTCATTATATTGGGATGTTATATATAATATAGATATGCATTTTTGAAATTGAGAGACAGGTTGTGTTGAGTTCTTGTCTAGCACATTTTGTGGTGATACTTGAGATACCATGGGATGTCATGAACTTTGTCTCTGGTGTTGATTTGGTAATCTTAATCTCACTTTTTGAATATGGTTTTCCATTTTGGACTAAGATTATCATTTTTTATAATTTTTACTATTTTTATAACTTCATGGTATGCCTCTATGACATCATCCACTAGTTCCACGGGGGGGGGGGGGGGGATGCAGATGATCAATAAGAGAGATATACTTTGGATTATAATTTTATCACAGTTCTAGTGTTTATAGTTCATTCCATAGAACTACATATACCGGGTGTTTAAGATAAATATTTTGAGGAACAATAAATTGCATAGAAGGATTGAAACATATCATTAGTATTATTATGCAAACATACAATATTATTTGAGGGTATTAATTATCCCAAAGAAGTGGATGGATTACACAATATTATTGATTAGGTCTTAAAATTATTAGATACAACTGAGACCAAAAATGTGAAGTTCCTGGTGTTTACGATTGAGGTACCCAACCAGAGGTGTTTTGATTCTATGTTGAATTAGGATATTCATCTGGACATGGTTTGGAAGGGTTTCAAGACACACATAATTTAAATTATATGTCGTGAGTAACTAAGGTAGGAAATGACTCTTGTGTTCCACTCCGTGTATGTAGGGAGAGTGTTTATTGTTGGAGCACACCAATCTGCTAAAAAATCATTTTTTCTACTAAAGTCTTAAATAATGATTGATTGAAATCTATGAAGTTTAAGTATGATTTTTTACTACATATCAAATCCCAATCTTTTAAATGGAATCTTTTTACCTATCTAATAATACTATACCAATCTATGATAAAAAAAATTTCCATGGAAGATATAATTTGATACTTCACCGCTTCTATTCCTCCTAGTGGTGGAATCAATTGCATGTTTGGAAGAAATATTATGTTTTATGATCATTATAAGAATGGTGGATGTGTTTCAAATAAGTGGGCCTTCAATGCACCATCAATTGTGACACGTAATATTACCCAAACATACTAATTCTGTGGAACGTTTGGGAACACCCATAGTTCTTTTCCTACTCACATAATGATGATCAATGTTTGTTTCCAATATATCCATCCACAATATTCTAAAAAGTTATTTCTATGCCACCCTATGGTCAGATATTGTCAGTTGTAAAGGCCATTGTGGCATAGTTTGAAGCATCAACGTCCACAATGTTATAGCCACATACCTCATGAATGGAGAATTATCACATAGTGGATGAGTCTCCAATAGAGGTAACAATCATTCCCGTGATAGTGATTGATACCATCATTATTACCTATTCTATAATCAATAATTTACTTGTGATAGGTACCTATCATTCCATTATATGTTCCTTTTTAGTTGATTTGTTCAAAATTATAATGTAGCCCATTCCCTTTGACATAGATATAGAGACAACTCATGATAAAAGGAATGTGTAAGGTTTTTAGAGTCCTTCGTCTTTAATATTGATAGCTTGTATAAAATAAGTCTGGGATATCATCAATCTCAATTATTATTATATTGAAAATCTTATCTTGATGGATTAAATTTTTCCTTAGCATTCTATGATTTAAAAATATCATTGTTGTGTGAGGGTTCTTCTTATAAATGCAAGATTAATTTGTCTTAAAAGGTTTTGGAATCTGTGGACAGGTCATGAAGGACCTCCCTGACTATATATCATGAGTTTATTTTCTATTGTTGTGTTATATCTCAATTTTTTTTCTTCTCTCATTAATCGTCATGTGGTTGTTTTTTATTTTCAAAAAAAAATCCCAAATGACTTCTTTTGTATTTTTCCATAGGGGATTAGAGAGTGTACCATTGATCATGTTTCTTTTACATAGCTAATTTTAATACCCTATTATCATATGGAATCTATTGAGTAAAAGGATCAAAAAACAATTGAATTACCTTATGGATAATGATTTTATTCATACTAGTGTTTCTCCATGGGAATACCTTATTCTCATTACTAAGGAAGAAAATGCCCCACTTTAATTATGTGTACACTATCAAATATTAAATCACATAACAATTCAGAATAAGTGTATTTTTTCCCATGTGGATCATTAGTATTACTAGTTAAATGGAAAAGTAGTTATTGAAAACTGATCTTCAATTGGGTTATCATTTTCTTAGAGTTTAAGAGTCCATTATTTGGAAGATGGTAGTCATTAGAAGGTGTTACCATTATGAACATCATTTAATTCCTTCTATCCTGACTAGAACTTGGTAGTTTTATTGATCTGATGAACCAGATACCCAATCAGTATCAATAAACTGTTATCATATTGTTTATGGATAAAATTATGATGAACTCATGGGACATATGTTAGAACAATAACCATCTATGTTTCTTTTCTTAATTATGGAGGAGAAAGTTTTTGTATAAATATTATTCTAGATTATGTTTATAGATTTTAGATGTGAAATTCCAAGATAATGTGATTTCTGAGCATGGATTAAAAGTTGTTCCTATGAAGTTGAATAATTTCATGTCATGGGAGCATCCAAAAAATCTAATTTATATATGAGGATTCCTTTTTCATACAAGATATTATATTCAGTTCTTAGAGGGTTTCTCAAATTTGATATTACCATTAACATCTCTTACCACGAATTTAGAGAAATTAATATTGGATAATAGTCATCAAAATTATTTTGATGAGTTGAAATGGATTCTAAATTAAGCTACAATAATATTCATTCCAAAACCTAGTATAATCTGTGTGTTTTTTTGTAAGGATTCTAGTGTTGGTATGGGTTTTATTCTTATGTTGGATAGACATGTGGTTGCATATGGGTCTCTTCATCATTTTCCAAACATGAAGAATTAACCCCATATACATTTGGAATATCTATTCTTGGGATTAATTTTTTTAATAATTCACTTTTTGGGGATAGATTCATAGTATTTTTTAATGTAATATTATGAGTTATATGTTTTCTCAAAGGGTCATGAATCTCAGACAAATGCAGTTAGTGAAATACCATTAGACATTCATCTTGGAAATTTAAAACACCTCGAGAAAGGGGAATGTCATATCTAATAAAATCAATAGTAATGTTCTTCGACAAGTTGTTTTGAAATTCAATAAAATTAATATAATCTAATGGTATGCTTCACTCAATTGAATCGGTATACTCAGAATGATGTTTTAGGCATAGTTTTAACTAGTGTTCTATTTTTGACATATCTTTTTGATTCTATTCTACATGTTCGGTAGGACAATGTTGATTGTAAAATAATTAGAGAATCCCTCTATGATGAGGAGACTAATTCAGGTTAGTTTCTCTATTTAGATGGGTTTTTACTATTTGGAGATCTATTTATCATCCAAAAATATTTTGTGTTTCAATGTTTTAGGAATATCATATTTTTTAATGGGATATTAATTCGTTAACTAAAAATATTTATCTTGTAATGAGAATTTAATTTTGGTTCCTAAGAATAATGTGTGTCAATGTAAATTATGTGTCCCGTTTTTATAATTATAAACAAACAATTGAATAGCATCTTAATCCTTCTAGGAATCTCCTACCTCTGCTAGTGTTGGATTGGATATGGGATGATGCTTCAGGGACCTAGTTTTTGGAATATCATGAACACCCCATGGGATGAATTCTCTCTATGTATTGGTTATTCAGTTGATGAAATCATCCAATTTTATTATGATTAGGGACACTAATAATATTTAATATCTATGTATGTTTTATGTGTTCGATATGTTAGGGTCACATGTGGATCCCTATATAATCATCTTTGATTGGTATCCATGGTTTACCTCTTGGTTTTGTAATTAATCAATAGGTTATGATGAATCAAGTCAGGTTTAATACAAATAACTATCCAGAGATGAAATATTAGAAATAAAACTCAATTCATATCATAGAGGATACAATATGTGTCTGAGTTGTGTGACTTGGGTGAAGTGTGGTCATTATAACTAAGATTGGATGAGTTTTCCTATAATAATAGCCGTCAGTTTTCAATCAATATGGTACCCTTGATTAATTGTTCAATAACATGTGTACATCATCTTTTGGATGGGTATAAAATTCATATTTCTCTATTAGTTGATAGAATCATATTTAGGAGATGTAGATGATGATTCTAGACAAATAATAGCATCTGTTTACAATGAAATTATAATATAAATAAAATGTATATTATTGACTCAATCCATTCTAATTTTCAACATGAGAGGTTTTTTGTTGAAGTATTCTCACCTATTCGGTCATGTCATCTTGGAAAATAGGTATTTTTGTCTTTGATATTTTTTTCCATTTGAGGCCAATGATTATCTTGGGTTGTATTCCATTTATATTGTGTATTCAGCATAATTGATAGTCATTCATGATATTTTCCATGTATCCTAGATTAAGAAGATACCTCCTTATTCCTCTCACATGTTATGTTTGGAGGAGATCATGTCTGAGCTAGATATTCTAGTTGTGATGAAACCAATGGGTATCGTGGATTCTCAGGTAAAATTAATGCACGAGAAAACATTTCTATTGGTCAAAGTGTTATTTGGATGTAGAATATATTCTAAAGAGTCTTGGGAGAATAAAACCTCCTTGAGGGTGTAATGGACTAACCTATTTTCAAGGAACCATACATATGTGTGACATCCTAGGGATTAAAACTACTATGGTGGGGAGATTAAAACATCATGTATAAAATCTGTACCTACTATTATGTTATTGAGTTCCTTTTATGGGTTTGGAGGTAATAATTAATGTTTTGGGAATATTTCCAATCGTTCCATTTCTAGGAAATACCAGAAAGGAAAAATTACAACATAAATTGTTGATTTATATCATTAATGGGTTGTGGGGAACAAAATATGAAAATAGATAGTGAAATTAGTTAATTTACACCATAAATTCTTTTTTTATGATTTGAAAACATAGGCTAGGATATTTATCCAAATGGCATATGTTTGTCAATATACATGATTTATTGTGGTTTGATAACATAAATCCTTTGTTTATCAAGTAAACCCTTCACAAGAAATATTTTTCATGCACTAAAATATTGAATATTAGTTAAACCAAATTCATTCTTCCCACTGACATAACATAAGCTCTTCCAAGATATTTTAGATATCTCCACCCCTCTTGGATCACTTCTTTTGATGCTGAATTTCCAGATTTAATGTATTGATTCTATACTAGTAAGAGACATATTTAGTTCTTTATTTATCATATTGTCGTTGTGCTATTGGGATGTATTTATAGATCAAAAGATCATGGAAAAATTAATTTTTTTATACACCTCATCATGTTCGCATAACATATTTCATGGGGCAGTACTTACATTGGTCATGGAAGGACATCTATGGTTCTAGAGGAATGTGTGACCAAAACACTCCACAAAACCATTATTATAGAGATAATGATTCTATGATAATGAAATAATTTTTATGGCTACCAACATTGTCAATTATTTTGTAATTGGGTTGGAAGATTCATTTCTCGGTTGTGTTCGACATGAGTTTGTTGTAGGTGGTTCAGTCTCATGTACATTGGATGAATGTTATTTCAAAGGTTTTGATGTATGAATTTAATAAATGAATTGGAACGATTTTTCAATTGTCCAAATTATATTTTGAGTTAAATTTAGTTATTCTATTTTTTGTAAAAATATATGGTTTTTTCAATGATTTTAAATTTTTTAGATATGTGGTCATTCAACACAAGTTTTGTCAAGAACTGTCTATATTCGGTTAATGCTATAACTCAACAAGACCACCTCTAATAGGCCAGGGGATAGAGACTTGCACTGAGTATCCATATCACTAACATTGGAGGACTTATACTGTAATAGATGTAAATATTCACACATGTCCAAGCCCATAAAATTCTTTAATGTAAAAAAATATGATAATCCATTCCTATATACATCTAAATCCAACAACCAGTGTACAACAACAAGATATGAAATATAAACAACCCCAACTATAATTTCATCACAATGAGTATGAAAGTATTTCCAACATAAATTTAAATATGTGTAATACTATTATGATTCTTTAAGAACATGCATCCGTCTATCTGGCTCACCAAGAATCGCCTGGTCCCAGTCCCACTAGGACTCCATATAAATGTTGTTCATCTTCACAATACATGACACCTGTAGGAAAATCCCATGCATAGGTGAGTATAAAAATACCGTGTGGGACACCCCCAAATCACATACCATTTATAAACATGAATAATAGTCATATATACATAGGTATATGATTTTTGAACATAAAACAATAATATCTAGATATACTAAAAATGTACAAATCATCAAGGTGAATTCACAACCCTAATGTGAGACATGGATTCAAGATCAAGGGTTCTACATATCACCTTTCTAAGAGGACACATTCTATGATTCAGATAACACTGATGGCTTCTGTCTCAGAGTTCATTATAATCAGGTCTCATTATTGATGTTTATGATGGTTTTATGAGGAGATTTGATACACAGATGAGGATCACACCCAAGGCCCCAGGATATACCGAAAACTCAATCTCAAATAACAGACTATGTAGAGGATATGCACCCACATATTATTGGTCACAATGATACCATTAACTCTACATAGTGTAGGAAGTATATATGGGATCTCACTTTAGGACCTATCAAAGGATTAAAATAGCTCTATCTAATAAGTATTACTAAAGGGGTCACTATCCTATGTGTAGAATGTTATACCATACTAACCATATGGTAATGGATTAAAATAATTAACCCTATTTAATCCATTCTATGATACAAAATAAAATGGATCTAAGTCATCTTGAAGGATTTACACTGTGTGTATTGGTAGTACACGACATGCCCCTTTGACCATGGGTCATACCTTTCTAAACGTTTTGTTTATGTGTATATTTCATATGTATAGAAATTCCTTGAATGTTTACTTATACCTGTGTCATAGTACACAAAAATTCCCATGAACACCAAGCATGCCCATGTCCAAGTCATATTATACGGTAGGTCCATGACCGTTTACTCCCAATCAGGACTTTTTACACTCCAAGGGACATGATGATCCAACTAGAAAGGGTTCACACACTTTGTGATAGAGACACACTCCATGTGATAGATAAATTCATCCTCTAACCATATCCTCCCTTATGAGGTTCCCAGATAGAGTGTTCCTCTAGAACACTCTTCATGTACCACAGAAAATTCATGACTTCTAGACACGGAACCATCTATCTTCTCACACTCCTCTATTCATATACATAGCCACACCATATGGTAGAAACCATGGAATACAATAGGTTGATCCTTTCCATCATTGAACGATAGAATCCATCTATCAAATCCATTTGGAATATTCCCCTATTCATCATTCATTATCTTTTGTCGAAGAGCATGAATCGAGTATTCCAATGTAGTTCTACATGTTTCCTGTTATGTCATCGTATGATCCCCTCATAACAACTTCTCTAGATATGTGATATATAATTATTAACCCATGAAATGAATAATCAACATTCAATTTATTTATATTTTTGGAACTACCAATCCAAAAAATTATTGCTAATTACCATACAATGAATAATGGGAGGAAATCAAGAAACGCACAAAATATGAACATTCCTCATCCATTTTTAGTTCAAAAATATTGATATCAATTATAATTAAAATATAAGAACCAGAATATCCTAAAACAATATTTTAATAAATCCCTACAGATAATCCCATCCCATTATAATACTGATATGTGAATAAATATATTAGTTTATTGAATCACATTCATCATAGAAACTAACAACGGTATATAAATTCAATCCAAACATCATTCTACCTTGATTTGGATCAATAATTAACAATTAATGAAGCCACAAAATTTATCATTGGTGCGATACTTGAACATTGTAGTGCACTGATCAACAAAACATGATTTGGTTGTCATTCTCCCATAGAATCTCCTGCAATGTCACTCCAACGGTTCTCTAGATATCTATGTTTTAGTATAAAAACCTAAGAATCCATCATAACTATATAATTATCGAATAATTTCGGTATATTTTTCAATGCATATAATAAAATTATTTATTTTATTATTTTGTACATTGTATGTCTGCAATGACATTTACACAAACACCTCTGGATAAAAAAATTAATGTCGTGACTAAGGTAATAACTATGCTTTTAACTTAATGGAACACTCATATTTCTGATCATATCTTCCATTTAGAATTGTTTCAACTTTCCCAAGAAAACTGTGTGTTCCTGTTATTTAATATATTTCCAACATTTATTATGGGAACACTAAGCTATAAGAACACAAATTTTCTCATTGATTTGACTCTAAAAAAGTCTAAAAAATCCATAAAATAATAAATGAGAAATATGATTTATTGATTTCTCCCTATCTTGGGACCGTATGTCTTAAAAATCCAATACAAGTGGCTATACAAAAAATATGTGATTATGGATCATGCATCTGAGCCTCCCGCTCCATGGTGATCCCCTAAAGATTATCATTTGTTCACCTAAAATGTATTAAAGAATTCAGTCACCCATAAAAATCCTCTCATGTCAATACGTGATCTCTACTGGGTACTCAGCAAAGGTATCTCTACCCTCGATGTTTATTTCAACTATGTCAATAATGTGTGAAGGATAATGTATGTACCTCCATGGTTGCATCATGTAAAAGATTCTGTGTACCTGGTCTGACAGTAGTGTTAGAATAAGTTTTATTCCACATATACAACACTATGGAGTATCTGGGAAGGGACTATGAATATTCAGCATAGCTATCCACCCTAGAAGAATATATATAATACACACTGAGTGGAATCATGTAATAATCCAATGTATCCCTCCTAGAAATCCAATTTCCTTGTTCTTCTATAATAATAAGACTTATGACAGCTCTGTGAAGTCCTCATCCACTACGGAATGATCTGTAAATTCTCTTTAGTAGCTTGAACCACCTATGGACCCATAAGTATTTACCATTCGAGGTCAGTGTAGTAATGTGGTGACCTAAAAAGTCTCTAGTACAAGGCCTCAATTGGCTCTATATCGATGGTCAAATGGTATCTATTATTTATATAAATTCCACCATTGGTAGTTGATCCTACCAACTATGAACAAAATAAAAATTGAATGCTCGATTCATGTCCCCAAATATATGAATTGTATATTCTTTCTATACAATAGTCAAGGGGGAAAAGCTGACTCAAATGATGCTGAGTCCCAAAATCCCCTTGCAATCCCATCCATAAATGAGATGTGAACTGAACTTTTTGGTCATAAACGACCATTGGGGGAACTACATGGAGTTATACAAGTCTTACATGTAATGGCGTCTCAAGTTATATATTAAATTGTACTCTTTAATGTCTAGGAAGAGGACTTACATGGTCAATCCTTCAATGTTCTACTAGATGGAATCATGTCCCCTAAAAGTACATTGTAATCCCATCACAAATTCCTTAGATATATCATCATATATCAACTCTAGAACCACAAGGGGTTGAGGTAAACCCATTGGAACCATGTGTTTAGTGTATAATATCTATCTAGGAAGGAATTAATATACAAACTCTACAATTCCCTTTTTAATCCATGGTCACCAAAACTGACATCAGAGGTCATGGTAAAACTTCATCACACCTTGATGTACAGCCAAATAATATTTACAGAACTCTCTTAGAACCTCCTCCCACAACTTCATTGGTACCATAATTCATCCTCTTAATAGAAAGAAATTATCCACACCTTTTGAGCATACATCAAGAGAAAGTCTAGTGGATATCTGAAGACATAGGGTCTCACAGTCGGTATCCCCTTGTTTTGCCTCCTTGATTATTTGTAAAGGTTAATGATTAAAAACCATTGACTAGAGGTAAATTTCTCATTCTCCATCTATAAAAGATTACTATAGTGAGGCCGATTTCTCTGACACATCATTGAGAAACTACAAATAATATCTCATACGTAAATAATATGTTACAATGTTCCCCTTCTCATGATTACAGAAAATATCAAATTCATAATCATATAGTAACTCAATACATTTCTTCTATCTCATGTTATGATCATTATGAGAGATAATATACATGAGATTCTTGTGGTCAAAATATATGATAAACTGCTCGCCCATCAGGTAGTGTCACCACGTATTCAGTGGGAAGACTATTGTTGTTATATCAATATGACATGTCATTTATTTCTACTCATGTGGCCTCACCTAACTTGAATCATACATGATCACCACCTACTATAAGACTAGAACACAACTGAACCTGGTTTCTACTTTATCGTTTTACAATTTGTACTCGTCACCATCCTTTAATAATTTAAATATTGGCGAGCTTGTAAATTTCTTCCACTAATCCTAGAAATCATGTTGATACCTCTCTACCCACACAAAATGATATCCTTTTCAATTCAATGTTGTAAAAGGTGATGATATCCTAGATCAATTTTGTATGAATCATTTTTATTGGAAAATCAACCCTAGGAAGCTTCGTACCTATATCACACTCTTCTGTGGATCATGAGGTAACACTACCTAAACCATCATTGTGTCCAATTCCATGAAATATATTAAGATAACAAGTCCTATAAAATGGACCCCTAAAAATAAAACTACGAATTTTAGGGATTCACAAAAAATATAGGTCTCATAGTGTAAGTCCAGAACCATCATCTAGTGTCTCGTGTGATCCTCCTTGGGTACTGAGTAAAATAGGATATCATCAGTAAATAGTAACATGACCCAGTCTAAGAATGGGTATTATATCAATTTCATATCTCCCAAGAACGATTTTAGATTGTTCTTCATGAAAATGGGAATACCCATGTACTGATAGTTACCATTCCAACATCTGAATGTTATCTTAAGTATATCCAAGTCCTTTACATGTAACTGGTGATATATTGATCTATGGTCAATCATCAATAACCATAATTACCCATTCAAAAGCTCAATGGGGTCATATATCCTTGTTAGTGTATATGTATTATTTATGGTCACCTGGATTAGGTGATGGTAATAAACACACAATGTTAATCACCCATTCTCCTTCTGGGAGAAACACATCGGGGCTGCCAAGGGTGACAACATGGTCTAACAAATCCCTTCTTCAATAAGTCCTCCAACATCAGCCTCATATCACGAATCCTAGATGGAGTGATGTGATATTTTAGAACATATACAGGGGTCGTCCAGGGGTGAAAATAAATGTAGAAGTCTATCTCACAGTGGGAAGATAAACATAGAACATCCTTAGGAGTGAAATCCTCATAATCTTCCTCCACTACAGGGAACAAAAAACTCATCACATCCATTTGAACTAGGGTCATACTAGCCAACTTATGAGTGATCAGATACTCCCTCTTATGCATTATTCCATCTTACACTACATAATATTCCTTTCCAACCCAATAGAAAAACTAGTCTCATAGTTGTGGATAGAACACATCATCTTCCTAATTGTTCAATTTCATTATGAATCATAGATTAAAAAATCCAAACCTAATATGGATTCATAAGGCCCCATAAACAATAAAATAAAATCCCAATAGAAACTCTCACATAGATGACTCATGTAACACTATTTATACAAGATTGTTGTTGCTGAGTCTTCTATAGTAGGAGTCTCTAATTGCTAGGGTCGTGCCAATAGATCCACCAAAATCTCTATGTCTCAAAACATACATGTGGAAATAATCAAATTACTATATCCAATAACTATAATAACTACAATTATGATAGAAAAGATGTATATCGCATCACCTATCATCCATGGAACCTTTTGGTCGTATGCCCTGACCACCTGCAGGTGCACTCACCATTGTCCTCCAACTCTTTGATCATAGCATGGAAAACATTGGGGAGGTTATGGTAAAAAGTAAAAACATATACCACAAATATATTCTCCCCAAATCCTCTACCTCATATTATACCTTAAGTAACTATCTACTATTGATACTGCCTCTGCATTAGTTTCCCATCCACTATCTCTCTCACAATTATATGGCAGGTTTAAGAATCTCATGCATAATGTCACCTACTATCACATGAGTAGAACTGCCTCTCCCTAGTCAAACTAGGTCTTTATTATTCACCCTAAACCATTTAATATATTTTCATGGATGTAATCCTAAATCAAATTTCACATCATGGTCCAAAAGACCAATGTCGGATCCCTACTGGTGATCTCTATGCTTCAATGTTCCCACTATCTTTAACCACTATTTGTGTCCCCTCAACCAGTAATATCTCAACCACCAATCCTTTCTATAGCACCATATCATATGTAGGGATACATATAGTCATAAAGATATCTTGGACATACCTATGTGATCTTCACTAAAATTTTTATGTCTGGAATAAATAATCAGGATCCATATTCATTGAGTACTTGGAGAGATTGGTGAACCACAATGAATAATATGATACTATTTTGGTACCCTTATGAAGTTATAGTAGATTCTTGAAACAGAAAAACCTTAACAAAATATTGATATAACTCCTCCCTAAAAGTATCTCAAAATTTTACCACGCTAGAATCAACTCGTCATATGTAATGGCCATCAAACCCCCACCATCTTACTATTGAGACATAAAGAAGGATCTCTGTCGGAACAACCATATGATCAATAAGAGTCCTAAAATGTTTAGTAAATCACATCATTGATGAATGCATGTCCATAACCACATGTGGATCATGCTCTCCTGAAAACATGATGGTTCACAATCGCTGAATATTGTGATTTGTGCACACCATGTGCACTACATCCACTACTACTACGGGTACCATCTAATTCTCTATAGGTGGTAGTATTGTTGTTGCACCACCTGGAGGTAACATCTCTAGAACATGCCCCTATATCAATGAATCTTCACTAAAAGTCTTATCCACATGATCATGGTTCTATGACCCAAGTTACATTTGTTATAGAGGCATCCTAAAATAAACATTATTTACCACGATAAATAGGCATATCTAGAGAGTTGACCCAATAAGGAAATGGAAAAAAGAACCCATTTCTATGTGGTTCACATACCATTATGTTTCCTTCAAATAGTGTTCTCATATACCATATAAAAAGAAATTTGATCAGAGTCCTGGTGTATGGATACATTAGTTGTTACCCCAAAACTAGAGTCCCTAGCCTAAAACCTAAACTCAAAACAGTTAACAATGTTACCATAAACCAATCTCACGGAAATCATTCCTAAGGTAGAACTGACTTCACTATTTCCAATCTATCACAACTCATCCCAATGAGGATGATGTCGTGAATCCCCAATAAATCCACCTATAATATAAGAGGTCGATACAAGTTTCATGTTGGCATATCACTAACATGTGAATCATCAGCCTATTATACCTATAAACACCCACACACACACAGACACATTGATACACACATACAATGATGAAATGTAAAAAAATTGATAAAATTTTCATGAATATATCTAAATCCAACAACCAGTGTATGAAAACAAGTAATGGAAAGTAAACATTCCCAAATAAAATCTGTCCAAAAATAGTCTAAAAACATGTCAAACCTAATACTAAATATGGTGATTTTTGTCAACGTACTCCAGGAACATACATCGGTATATCTTTCTCACTAGGAACCTTCTAGTCCTGGCCCCCCTATGATTTCATCCAAATGGTTATCATCTTCACAACACATGACATGCATGGAAATATACCAGGCATGGGAATGTATAACAATACCAAGTAGAAAACGCCGAAACCAAAAATCAAAAGAAAAAAAGAATAATAGTAAAATATACATATGTAAATTTCTATATAACATGTAACAATAATATCCAGATATTATCACCGAAGAATCATAGTCTCAAGGTAATGTCACAACTGTAATTATATCCTAGGATTCCTTCGTAAAGGTTCTATAGAGTTCTCTTAGAGGAGAACACACTCAATGAGTCATATACCACTAATGCCACTTGTCTGAGAGGTTTGGATCGTAAGGACTCATCATAGGAAGTATACACTGGATGTCGAAAGAGGTATGATTCGTAAAAGAGGATCACACCCAATTCCATGGTTTATACCAATAACTCAATTTGTAATAACACTCAATATAAAAGATTATCTCATATGTAGTGTTGTCCATGAGGATAACAAGAACTCCGCCTTGGGAAATTAGATGATAGAGGATCTAACTCTAGGCCCCATATAAGGATTCCAACAACCCTATCCAATAATTAATGATGAAAGTGTCACTATCCTTTGTGTAGTATGTGATAACATTCTAACCCTCATGGAATGGATACAAGGAAGTCACCCTAATGAATCTTATCCACAATAAAGAGGATAAGGTCTCTAATCTATCATGGAAGAAGTACACAATGTGCATTAATAGTACAAGGCACGTCTCTTCGACATGGGTTCATACTAATATAAAGGGCCCATGTACATGCCTATGTCGATGTACATGGTTTTTCCATTACTTTGTACTTCATCTTGAATCCAATTACATGGCTATACCCATGTAAAAATGGCCTGGCAGTGTCTATGTCAGAGTACAAAGAATGCCCATTACCGCATACCTATAGAAATTTTTGTGTAAAATTAGAGGGACATTCCAAACCAACTGGAAAGGGATTAAAATCCATGTGACATGACCACATGTCATATAATACATTACTCCATATCCAAACCATAGGTGCCACTAGGAAGTTCCTAAAAGCATTTTTCCTCTGGAACACATGTTGCGTACCATGAAAATTTATAGAATTCAATATCTAGAATCTTGATTCATCTCCATATCCATTAACCATTTATCCAATCAGATCAAATAAAGTAAACCATATTATACCATCAGTCGGGACATTTCATCATCGAAAACTAGAATCATTCCATCAAATTCGTTTGGAAAACTCCCTCATGAGTCACTCATTGTCATGCACCGATGAACAAGAATCAGGTATCCCAAATCTATTTGATCTCATAACAATTACATTTTCACACAATCCCCTCATCACAATGAGATTGAATCTGTGATATCAAATAATTTCACTATGAAATGGGTGCACAAAATTTTGTTTCTTCGTATTGTTTGAACCAGCATTCTAACGAATCCTTGATGATTAACGTACATGTATCAATGAGAGAAATCCTAGAAACACACAAAATATGAACTGAAATTAGTTGTTTTTGGTTTTCATTTATCCATTTTCCTTAGAATAAAAAACAAGGTACCAAATATGTAAAAAAAATATCACAATAAATCCCATTAGATATATCAGTATCGTAATAAGACTGATCCACAAATCATTATGTTGATTGATTGATTGCTGCTCATTTTAAGAATTAATTATAGGATATAAATATAGATAATACATTGTCCCACCTCAATTTTGATTGATTACAACTGATGATCAAATATGTATTTTGTTAGCGAGATCCTTGAATCTTGTTGCACACAAATCGTCAAACTATGATCTGGCTTTCATTCTCCCATACAGTCTCCTCCAACAGATAATGAATAGTTCTTGGGATATATAGGATTCAGTGGCTAAATTTAAGTATCAACCATAACCATTTAAATATACAATAGATTAGGTCATTGTTTCAACGAATAAAATACAATAATTGATATAATTATTTTATTCATTTTATTCATTTTACACCCATGATGACTTTTTCACAAACGCCCCACCTCGAAAAAGGTTATGTTGAACCTAATGAAAAAAATCACATTCTATACTCAATGACGACCAATGAATTCTGATATGAGCATCCATTAAGTTTTTATTCAATTTTTTCAAGAAAAATGTGTGCATGCGTTATTTGATATATTTAATATATTTTAATCATTTATTATGAACACATTATGCCTCAGAATCACACAGTATCTTGGCACCTGATCAAAAATATAATCCACAGAATATACAAAATTACTTCCTGGAAAAATTTTAGTTATTATATATTTTTTATATACTAATTATTTGATTGTAATTTTTTTATGAAATATGGAACCCTCTAAAAAATATTTCGGATATGCGACACATGGAATGAGTAGGGTAATTTGGATTAAGGCGTGGCTTATGGCCATCATGTGTTTAACAATAATGATGTTTAGTCATGGGGTGTTCATATTCTACAAAGTCATTTTTTTTGTGGGTACTTTCATTGAATGTTTTTGAGGGGTCACTCATACAGGTTTCCTCTACTCCATAGGCCAATGCTATAAAGAAAAGGGTGATAACAATTCATTGAATATTGTTTGAGTATTTTACAATAATGAATTTTTCTGATCTTTACCATGATTTACATGATATTTAGATTGAATTTTTATGGATTTCGTATACATTAATTGGATTTTGATAAAAGGATATAGATATTTCTCATTTGAAACTACTTTTCCAGGATAGTTTTATAACTATTGAAAATGTTATATATTTATCATGATTTTGAAATAAAATTGTTTTACTATATATCATGCCATGTTTTCATTTAAATTTGTATGTGATGATTATCGGTACTGATAATTGATATTGAATACTATAGTGGGATCCTACTAAGAGAGTTTTTGTCACACCCTACACACCCATATGGAAGTATATAGAACATATTATTTCATTTGATATAGCAAAAGGAAAGTCACCATAGTGAGGAAACAAGGATTCTATCAGCTTAGTTTTAGTAGCTAGTGGTGTGTCTGTGGAATAATTCTCACATATAACAAGATTAGTTTTATTTGGTTTTGGTTTACCTTTATTTTTTCGGACCAATACAATTAAATTAAACCAAGTTAATGAGTTGAATCATTGGGTAATTTCTTATCTTGTATTGCAACATATTTATTCTTGTTTTTATTTCTCTATTCACTTTAATTGGATTATATGAAGTGTATATTGACTTGGATGTGTGAAATTCATCCCTTTGGTTTTAATTTATGATTGGGTGCTTGTCAAAATCCAATTTGAATTAGTAATTCCCTTCAGGTATGTGGTAAATCCACATGGGTCCAATATATAGGGCTAACCATTGAAGGTTAATTATAGATCACTAGCATGTAGATGGTTTTTAAATTAAATAGTGAATATTATAATGTTGTGGCACCAATTTGGACATTCCATTGGTTTCTTCTAGTTAAAAATAACTATATAAATGGAAGTTTTAATAATACACTACACTTTGGATCTAGGGTTTAGTAGCTAGTCAAATTCACTTCTATGACATGGTTTCTCATTGGATTTTAGAGGATATATCATAAGGAGAATTCATATAAATGGGAGATTCATTTACTATTATTATATTATGAATTATCAATCATCTATGTTAATATCAAAATTATATAGTAATTTTTTTTAAATAACATAGTGTGATTTCATTAATGAGAAAACAATTCTGTAGGAAATGTTTTATTTAGGGGGGAATCTAAAGAGGCACCCAATATATTAATTCAATTGTGGAATTTTTAAATCACGTGATATGTGGAAATTTAATTTACCTTGATGGAGTGGGGTAAATGGTCATAAACAAAGCCACATAAATTTTGGAGTTTAAATTCTCTATGGAATGTTAATGTCACCTAAAATGTGTTGTATATCAAAGATTTATTATAAGTGGAAAATTAAAATCATTGAATGAAGATATTATTGTCTCATCATTACATAGATATTAGATATGTGATTTTCCAATTACTGTTATTCCATTATGAAATCTAAACAAATAATTGTATAATACAATTCCAAAAAAATTATAATCATATTTCACACATATTAGGGATGATACACATACTCAAAACAGGACACCATAGTGTTGTATTAGGAAAATAAATATATATTTTTTTAATTATATAATATGAAAAAGCATGATCTAATTAAGAAGTGATTATTTTATCAGGAATTATTATGATATAGAGATTTTGAGTCTCTCAGAAAATGAACAATCCTATTTTATAAAATGTATTAATCATATGGTAACGATTAAAATTTTAACATATTATGTTATGAGAATATAAAATGAAGATAATTGATAAGGGGAGGGATTCTCATTTGGGTTAGGATTACGAGAATAATGAGAGTGCAAAACTAGGCTTCATTTAGGAGACACATTAAGATATAAGAGGAAGGAAGAATAAAAACTCATGTTATTAATTAAACATTTATATTTCATAAATAAATTTCTTTTACATTGTTTTATTTTTAATAGGATATTCCAATAGTTAATATATTCCATCAGTCATCACATATTTGATATTGTTGAATTATATAGATGGATAAAAAGCATTTTAGTCCACGTAAATGACCACCAAGTAAAATGATTGTTGTGAATCTTCTAACCCATTTGTTATGTGTGTTATACATATCATAACTCATCGTTTTCATCATTATCATCATTGTTTTGTGGATTCAACACATGATCAATGCAATATCCATCAATATGGTAAATTTTTTGTGAAATGGAGATAAAAGTAATGATTATGTTGAAATAAATGAATATTCACCCATATAACTATTGATTTATCTCTCTATTGAGACCACCATTTTTTGAGTCAGGTTCTTAGATTTGTATATCAAACCCTTCACTGATATGATATCCTAAAATGTTTATTATATTTATAAAAACAATATTGATCATAATCTATGATGTGCCTCATAGAAATTGTTTCATAATAGACCCAACATGATCATGAGATTCAATTGACAAAGTGATTTTTTATTTTGGATCTGAATCAAATTTTGAGGATTAAATATTTTTATTCAAATTTCATTTTACTTGAAAACTGGTAGACACTTTTTTATTGTACATTAGTATTTTTATCTAGGAAATTTTTTCCGATATACATTTTTCATGATACATTTTATTCACATGGTAAAATAAAATTACTGTCAAAATTTACTATATAACACTAAAAACATATGAGAAACAAGATTCAAAATTTGGTGAATATTATTATATGAAAATTGGATGATTTGTTAATGACTAGTTTGTTTTAACATAAATAACCTCCATCTTTCCAAAATGTTGTTATGAGTTGTGGAACCCTTGAAATGACCTATATCATTTGGGTTACTTAAAATGATGGGATATTTTATTTACTTTTTAATCTTATTGAGTTATTTTTTAGTATATATTGATGTAATATTGATATTTCAATCATCTATCATAGATTATTTGGTATGTGATAATATTCCTAAGTTATTCATTGGGTGCTTAGGTGATCCTTAGATCATGATCATGGCCACCATGAAGAAAGTGTTTGGTTGAAAGATATATCATTTCATTAATATGATTGAGGGCCCTGAGATAAAGAGACCTCGGTAATTAGTTCATGTTGTTTCTTTAGATGTACAATGGCATGGTGGTACTTGTGGGGGATTTTAATGAAAATGTTCAGGCCTGGATAAACCATTACAAGACGTGTCATGACTTGGTGGATATTGTGAGTGGATTTTATCTCGAGAAAAAATATAATATATTAGAGTCCTAATGTAGATAGGGATTCACAATGTGTTGGTGGAATACCTTACATATTAAAAATATTACACCATTCATTTTTTAACTATTACATGTAGGTTGATGGTCATGATGGTAAAAGATAAATCATATCTTATTTTAGGACATGGTGTACCAAAATGTGATATGAAATGTTATGCAACTATTTTGTGGGTGATTTGTAACACCCCAGGATTTCAGAGTGTGTTATTTCTTAAAAATAATTCAATAACTTGAACTACACGCAACACCGAGTTCAATCACACCATTAAAAGAGGTCATGAATAGTATTAACTACATTTTGAACTTTATATAATCCTTATAATTTTAGAATCCCTATTATGAGTTTCTTAGTCATAATGCAAGAACAGATTCATTTTCAGTATTTCACTTTTATCAACTTCTAATAGTGAAACCTTTTTAAATACAATATTTTAAACTTTTTGACTAAATGGGGACATCAAAAATTTAAAATGAAACACCCCAAGCTTCCACGGTACGTTTCCCTTTGAATAATGTGATAGCGTGTGTTGTACGCAACACCGAGTTCTAACACACCATAACCAATCAAACTAGCTGTTATAAATAGTAATACCTACTTTTTGAAAATATATATATATTTTATATTTCAAAATGGACTTCATTTTTGGATTCGGAATATCGAATTTAGCCTGAGGTGAAATTTTGGTACTTTTCGGATAACTTTCATATTTTGATGAATAGTGAAAATTACTAAATTTTAATTAAAAACAACTTTTTTAATCAAAATAATTAATAGTGATAAATTATGAATTTGAGTGTTTTTAAAGTATATTTAGAATATATTTTTACAATTTAATATAATGTTGGTCATTGGACATAATTTTACAATTAAACCGAACATAAACAAGTGTCAATCTTTTGATAGTTATTATCTCTTAAAAACACGTTTTTTGTTTTGACAGCGGGAATTAATTTTAAATTAATTTCTGCCACTTCTGTGTTTTGAATTTAGAAAAATGGATTCCATATTTGGAATCAGGATGTTCAAATTGTGTAAATAGGTAACTTTTATTTTTAGACATTTTGAATAATTACTGCGGTAAATATTTTATTTACCATGGTTAAGGGTAAATCCGGTAAATAAGGGTTAAAAAATAATATTATAATAATACTAAATTACCCTAAAACGTGTCTTAACCCTATTGGTTGATACATGGTCTACCATGGTCATCTTTGGGTCGATTTTGGGACCCCATGGATCCACTTGTAAGTGATAATGACACTTTATTTTAATTAAGTTAAAATGAATACAAAAATGACACAAGCATGTAGTAATTACTATAATAGTGAAAAATTAAAATAATTGATATTATAAATACCCAAATAAATATAATATGAAACTTTTAATGAATTAAACTATTTTTCTAGGATAATATGATATATTATGATTTATTTAATTGACTTTTTTCGAAGTAATCAATCTTTTATGAGTTTCAAAAAAATCAACAATTGAATAGTGTCAAAATTGACATAAAAGAGTTCTTAAAACAAATATTATATTATTAATTGATATTAAATTTCTAAAAATCTAAGGTTCGGCCAAGAGACTTATATCATGATAGTTTCATCATTAATGGACCACTTTGGGGTCGCTTGGATGTATATAGTAAGTTTATTAACCATATTATATAAAAATACAAAGAGACATTGTAAAAGTGAAACTAATTAACTTAGAGTTAATACTTAAAGATAAGGTTAATATAAGTACCCAAACCTGTCTAAATTCTATTGGTTGAGTGGTTTTCGACCTATCCCCACCTTAACCTTTGAATAATCAACTTTGGAGCCATTAGAAACCGAATATGAATTTAATATAAATTAATATTTCTAGCTTTTCCAAAGGTGCCCCTCACCCCTCTTATAAAAGGGAACTCATCCTTCTAATTTCTTCACACCTCTAAAGCCTTTTGGTTCGGCCACACTCTGACCAAATACTCTCCCAACATCACTCACTACAACCTAGAGGCCTTAGTTTGATCAGAAAGCCAACCTAAAGAGCCCTTTTGATCAAATCAAAAGGAAGAACCCGAAGAAGAGGTAATGATTTCACCACCCTTCTCCAAGTTCATGTCTTCTTCCACTTCTTCTTCCTTTGTTCTTACCATTATAAAATAATAACTCCAGTATCTCACATATACTGTGATGTTATTATAAATATGGTACAACCATATTCAGTATTCTATCCACCCTTTAAATAATATGTCACCATACGTGCGTACGTACGGCTTACCGTCTCCACGTCGTGGTGTAATTGTTATTCAATATAATATTATTTGGATGGGTATAATAATGATGTGTAACTCATGTAAATAATAAATATAACATGTTAATGATTCTGTATATATGATATACCATCCATTTATATATTATTTTAATATGAAAAGAATGATATTGTCGCTCGTGCGTACGTACGGACTACCGTCTCCACGAACGCGATGAGATTCATTCTCCATCATATCCATTCAAGTATAATTATCATTTGATGATTTAAAAATGATGTTTAAGGACTAGATATCATTCTGGATATGAATAAGATACAACAACCATGTCTTATGTAACAAAACATATAAAATAAAATGAGTAAGTTAACTCCCGAAACGACGATAATTCTAAGATATTATTAACAAATCAATGTTAAAAGATCATATATGATATCATATTAATATATATGATTCTTGTATAATTTAATAACAACTATTTCACCATTATACAGGAGGTTAACCTACCCAAACCAAGGAAAAGTACAAGGTAAGGGTTATTTCACAATCTCTTCATTATCTGAGGTTGTTTATTTGTAATAATCTACTGGGATCTCTTTATCATCCACATCCATGTTTCTTCAAAATGTATTTCAAAACATTTTTATTACTTACAAGAATATGGGTTAAAGTCATTTATACCCTTGTTTGACTTTTTATAAGAGGTTTATAAAAGAATCTTTCCGTCGTTTTCAAAACAAGGTCATTTTTAACCTTTTCGACAGAATTAAGGTAAGAACGTTTTTTTTAACTTATACGGCGGGTGCGGCTAATTTCTACCGTTATAAAATCTTCAAAACTTCCCTTACAAGATTATAAGAATATTTTCAAAGAAAATGTTTTATTTTATATGGATCTTAAATGATTTCAAAATAAAAGGAGATATTTCTTTAAAAATAATTTTGATTTCATCTATGTCAACATCCTTTGATGGATTTTAAGATTATTTGAAGTTGATTTATTATGATACAAAACTTCTATATTGTATTGAATGTTTTGTGATATGTTTGACTGTGGATGTGCTATTTTTATACCATTCATAGTTTATAGTGAAAGTATTGACATTTCGTATGCTAGTGTTAATACGAATGTTTATGTTATGTTTAAACCTTTTCATATGGGAATGCATTGGACTTAATATGTGACGGGTGGAGCCCGCTATAGCTCCTCGATGCATCGGTAGGTCTCATGAGACAAACTAGTGTCTTGGCACAAGGCCTTGACAAAATCTTATTTGTAGTCTTGGCAAGAGGCCTTGGCTATGTGGTTATGATAGTCTGGCATTATGAATTCCAACATTATGAAAGTGGTTATTGATTTTTCATGTGATTATTCGATTAGTAGAATATCCATGTGAACAAGTAAATGACATTATTTCATTTTACTTTTGCCATACTATGTTGAAGTTGAAGTTTAAAAGGCTTTTGTTTTAGTAATTCATTTCCTTAAATGTTTATGCTTATTTTTGAATGTTCCGCTATATTGTTATCCTTACTGGGCATTTGAGCTCACCCCTTTTCTATGTTTTATTTTTCCCAGGATGTGAAGATGTAAGTTATGAATGACCTGCAGGGATATTATGAGGGGATTATAGTGTGGACTGTGGAAACATTATGTTGTTGTAGTAGTTTTTCATTTTATGATGTAATGTAAAACTTATGAATATATCTAGTGATTCCAAGGCTACTAAACCAATCGGTCTTTCGAGATTTGATCTTTCTTGTGATCATGCCAATGTTACGAAGTAATGCATCGATTCTGGGTAGCTGGGGTCAGGGCGTTACAGTTGGTATCAGAGGAAGTTTAGTACAAACCTTGGAAGCTAGATTTAGATAAACTCTGATTAGAGCACGTAGACCTAAGATGAGCTTTGAGGATTAGTGTAGAATAACTTCCTAGAATTTTGGTATTGTAGAGATTTTGTGAGTTTTCCGAGCAATACATCCCTGTCTGGATACGAGCAGGTAGAGGTGGCTCTGGCACAGATGTACCTAGGGGTAAAACCCGAAAACACCGCTTTGAGCTAGACTCGAACGGGAACTGGTGCACGAAAACGGGCCTTACTGCACTCTTGGTTACGACACTCCCGAGGGATATGCTTAGGATAATTCTCATTTTCTTTACAAACTATTATGAAGGATTTATGAGTATATACTTCCTCAAAGAAAACATTTTTATGATTATGGATTATATCCATAAATAGTTCAATTTATGTTAAGTGTTTTATAAGTATGGGATTATGTATTTTGACTCATAAACTAATCTAGTTTATGCCATTGTTTAGAAATGGCCCCCAGTAGAAGGAATGATAACTACAGAAATGCACATGATTCAAAGAGAAGGAAGGATCATATCTCTCATGGTCTTAAGCTTGAATTTATAAGAGAAATTGTCTCCCATGTATTATCATCATATGAAGAAATAATATCATGTGTTGATAAGATAAGTAAAGAGTTTACTGAGTCCTATGTCTTTGAAGGGAAGCAAGAGAAGAAAAGGATGGAAGAGAGAAAGATGGATAAAGGGGAGAGGGAAAAGAAGAATTTTCCCATATGTGGTAACTGTGGAAAGAAACACCATGGAACTTGCCTGAAAGGAATGTGAGTTTGTTATAAGTGTGGAGGAAAAGGGCACAAAGTACGTGACAGCAAGGGTAAGAAAATGATTTTAAATGTACAATGCTTCATTTGCAAGGAGTCTGGACATTACACGAACCTATGTCCCAGTCATCAGACTATGCCGCAAATGATGTTATTGGATAATAATAAAGTTATGATACTACCACAGATGAATAGGGATGATTAGAGTTCTTATGTTGATTATGTCAATTGAGTGTTGTATCAACAATGTACTTGTTACAATAATCATGGAGTATATAAGGATTGTACTGCAGTACTATTTCATTAAGGACTTGAGATTGTGTGGAACAAAGAAAAGTGACTCAATAGCAGGATAAATTTTTGGAAAATATATGGTTGAGAGAATGATAAATCATAATATAGTTCTGATACTGAGGTAGTGATTTTGGAATAATATGTGATTGTTTTGGATAAATTATATTGGATATTCTTGACTACCCTGGAACTGATTAATGATTTGTATATTCCATCACTGTTGGGGTTTAAAACATTTTTGGATTAACGAAGTATATCCAACTTTCTATATGGAATAAGGGAGCATGAATGTAATCAATAAGTAATATGGTAATTCAGGATGTTTCGGTGTATTAAAAGAATACATGATGAAGGTATTCATATGATATTACGGGGTAAAAAGGTTCTAAATTATGTTTACCTTACTTATAAATGTTGGACTGTGAGTATGGATTGAAGTATTTTGGATAGTTCTAGTTTGGATTATTTTGGATTGCCATAAAAGGACAACCCGGAGGTCAGGCGGCAACCCGTCGCGTCCGGCAAGGCTGCGAGACTTGAACCCGCAACCGAAGGGCGACAAGGGTGTATCACCTTCCACTGGCCCATGATATGTCCTAGATTAAATAATGTAGTTTTTATTAAAAGATCTTGTAGATGAATTATAAATTCGTTTATTTTGGAACCCTATACGAATAGTGTAAATAGAATTTTTTTTACATTCTATTATCTTTTAGAGTGAAAGATGAGTTTGTGGTAGAAATTTATTAATGGATAAAACTCTAATTATAAAGTAAGTATATATCCTTATGATCTTATCCAATCTCATAAATAAATTCCTCAATATTAAGAAAAGCAACTTAGAACAAAAATGTTTTCCTAGATGGTACCTTAAATCATCAGTAATTTATGGCTTTGGGATTTTTGGCCTTTTCATAGCCATGTTCTCTACCACTCTCCATCAGATAATTGATGGTTAGATTTTTCTTCCATATCCATATTTTCCTACATGGAACCCTAGTATGTGTTATTTTCAGTAATCTTCATACTTTCGAATCTTTATTTTAAATAGAGGCCTCATTAATTCATTTTTCGATGAGGGATTTCAACTAAGATATTTTGAAACGTCAAAAATGTGTTATCCTAATACCCTATGTTTTGTTGAACCGATGGTATTTCAAATCATCATAGATTGATGAATTTAAGGACCTCAAATTTATTCTTGTTTGTGATTGATGACCTCAATCACTACCTATAAATATTTACGTTTTTCCTCCAATTATATGTCTCTAATTGCCACCAATGTTCTCCTAATCGAGATCATAATTTGGTGGTGACCCTTTAATTTCTCTTTTCCTCATATTAAGACTAAATTTTAGTAACCCAATTTCCAATGTGGGTTTTCCCACAAATATATTTTCTACTTTCAACATTTTATTTTCGAAGAACAATTTCGAATTGCGAGGACGCAATTTATTGAAGGAGGGGAGAATGTAACACCCCAGGATTTCAGAGTGTGTTATTTCTTAAAAATAATTCAATAATTTGCACTACACGCAACACCGAGTTCAATCACACCATTAAAAGAGGTCATGAATAGTATTAACTACATTTTGAACTTTATATAATCCTTATAATTTTAGAATCCCTATTATGAGTTTCTTAGTCATAATGCAAGAACAGATTCATTTTCAGTATTTCACTTTTATCAACTTCTAATAGTGAAACCTTTTTAAATACAATATTTTAAACTTTTTGACTAAATGGGGACATCAAAAATTTAAAAGGAAACACCCCAAGCTTCCACAGTACGTTTCCCTTTGAATAATTTGATAGCGTGTGTTGTACGCAACACCGAGTTCTAACACACCATAACCAATCAAACTAGCCATTATAAATAGTAATACCTACTTTTTGAAAATATATATATTTTATATTTCAAAATGGACTTCATTTTTGGATTCGGAATATCAAATTTAGCCTAAGGTGAAATTTTGGTACTTTTCGGATAACTTTCATATTTTGATGAATAGTGAAAATTACTAAATTTTAATTAAAAACAACTTTTTTAATCAAAATAATTAATAGTGATAAATTATGAATTTGAGTGGTTTTAATGTATATTTAGAATATATTTTTACAATTTAATATAATGTTGGTCATTAGACATAATTTTACAATTAAACTGAACATAAACAAGTGTCAATCTTTTGATAGTTATTATCTCTTAAAAACACGCTTTTTGTTTTGACAGCGGGAATTAATTTTAAATTAATTTCTGCCACTTATGTGTTTTGAATTTAGAAAAATGTATTCCATATTTGGAATCAGGATGTTCAAATTGTGTAAATAGGTAACTTTTATTTTTAGACATTTTGAATAATTACTGCGGTAAATATTTTATTTACCATGGTTAAGGGTAAATCCGGTAAATAAGGGTTAAAAAATAATATTATAATAATACTAAATTACCCTAAAACGTGTCTTAACCCTATTGGTTGATACATGGTCGACCATGGGCATCATTGGGTCGATTTTGGGACCCCATGGATCCACTTGTAAGTGATAATGACACTTTATTTTAATTAAGTTAAAATGAATACAAAAATGACACAAGCATATATCTTTTAGAAAAACAATTGTTACATAGGGTTATATATGTTGGATTTTAGATTATAAATATTCATTATAAATATAAAAAGATTTCATACATAATGATATTTTATTTATAATTTTTAGACATTAAAAAATATATTTTATATATGACACAATGATGATGTAGTAATTACTATAATAGTGAAAAATTAAAATAAATGATATTATAAAAACCCAAATAAATATAATATGAAACTTTTAATGAATTAAAATAATTTTCTAGGATAATATGATATATTATGATTTATTTAATTGACTTTGTTCGAAGTAATAAATCTTTTATGAGTTTCAAAAAAATCAACAATTGAATAGTGTCAAAATTGACATAAAAGAGTTCTTAAAACAAATATTATATTATTAATTGATATTAAATTCCTAAAAATCTAAGGTTCGGCCAAGAGACTTATATCATGATAGTTTCATCATTAATTGACCACTTTGGGGTCTCTTGGATGCATATAGTATGTTTATTAACCATATTATATAAAAATACAAAGAGACATTGTAAAAGTGAAACTAATTAACTTAGAGTTAATACTTAAAGATAAGGTTAATATAAGTACCCAAACCTGTCTAAATTCTATTTGTTGAGTGGTTTTCGACCTATCCCCACCTTAACCTTTGAATAATCAACTTTTGAGCCATTAGAAACCGAATATGAATTTAATATAAATTAATATTTCTAGCTTTTCCAAAGGTGCCCCTCACCCCTCTTATAAAAGGGAACTCCTCCTTCTCATTTCTTCACACCTCTAAAGCCTTTTGGTTCGGCCACACTCTGACCAAATACTCTCCCAACATCCCTCACTACAACCTAGAGGCCTTAGTTTGATCAGAAATCCAACCTAAGGAGCCCTTTTGATCAAATCAAAAGGAAGAACCCGAAGAAGAGGTAATGATTTCACCACCCTTCTCCAAGTTCATTTCTTCTTCCACTTATTCTTCCTTTGTTCTTACCATTATAAAATAATAACTCCAGTATCTCACATATAATGTTATGTTATTATAAATATGGTACAACCATATTCAGTATTCTATCCACCCTTTGAATAATATGTCACCATACATGCGTACGTACGGCTTACCGTCTCCACGTCGTGGTGTAATTGTTATTCAATATAATATTATTTGGATGGGTATAATAATGATGTGTAACTCATGTAAATAATAAATATAACATGTTAATGATTCTGTATATATGATATACCATCCATTTATATATTATTTTAATATCAAAAGAATGATATTGTCGCTCGTGCGTACGTACGGACTACCGTCTCCACGAACGCGATGAGATTCATTCTCCATCATATCCATTCAAGTATAATTATCATTTGATGATTTAAAAATGATGTTTAAGGACTAGATATCATTCTGGATATGAATAAGATACAACAACCATGTCTTATGTAATAAAACATATAAAATAAAATGAGTAAGTTAACTCCCGAAACGACGATAATTCTAAGATATTATTAACAAATCAATGTTAAAAGATCATATATGATATCATATTAATATATATGATTCTTGTATAATTTAATAACAACTATTTCACCATTATACAGGAGGTTAACCTACCCCAACCAAGGAAAAGTACAAGGTAAGGGTTATTTCACAATCTCTTCATTATCCGAGGTTGTTTATTTGTAATAATCTACTGGGATCTCTTTATCATCCACATCCATGTTTCTTCAAAATGTATTTCAAAACATTTTTATTATTTACAGGAATATGGGTTAAAGTCATTTATACCCTTGTTTGACTTTTTATAAGAGGTTTATAAAGGAATCTTTCCGTCGTTTTCAAAACAAGGTCATTTTTAACCTTTTCGACAGAATTAAGGTAAGAACGTTTTTTTTAAACTTATACGGCGGGTGCGGCTAATTTCCACCATTATAAAATCTTCAAAACTTCCCTTACAAGATTATAAGAATATTTTCAAAGAAAATGTTTTATTTTATATGGATCTTAAATGATTTCAAAATAAAAGGAGATATTTCTTTAAAAAGAATTTTGATTTCATCTATGTCAACATCCTTTGATGGATTTTAAGATTATTTGAAGTTGATTTATTATGATACAAAACTTCTATATTGTATTGAATGTTTTGTGATATGTTTGACTGTGGACGTGCTATTTTTATACCATTCATAGTTTATAGTGAAAGTATTGACATTTCGTATGCTAGTTTTAATACGAATGTTTATGTTATGTTTAAACCTTTTCATATGGGAATGCATTGGACATAATATGTGACGGGTGGAGCCCGCTATAGCTCCTCGATGCATCGGTAGGTCTCATGAGACAAACTAGTGTCTTGGCACAAGGCCTTGACAAAATCTTATTTGTAGTCTTGGCAAGAGGCCTTGGCTATGTGGTTATGATAGTCTGGCATTATGCATTCCAACATTATGAAAGTGGTTATTGATTTTGCATGTGATTATTCGATTAGTAGAATATCCATTAGAACAAGTAAATGACATTATTTCATTTTACTTTTGCCATACTATGTTGAAGTTGAAGTTTAAAAGGCTTTTGTTTTAGTAATTCATTTCCTTAAATGTTTATGCTTATTTTTGAATGTTCCGCTATATTGTTATCCTTACTGGGCATTTGAGCTCACCCCTTTTCTATGTTTTATTTTTCCCAGGATGTGAAGATGTAAGTTATGAATGACCTGCAGGGATATTATGAGGGGATTATAGTGTGGACTGTGGAAACATTATGTTGTTGTAGTAGTTTTTCATTTTATGATGTAATGTAAAACTTATGAATATATCTAGTGTTTCCAAGGCTACTATACCAATCGGTCTTTCGAGATTTGATCTTTCTTGTGATCATGCCAATGTTACGAAGTAATGCACCGATTCTGGGTAGCTGGGGTTGGGGCGTTACATGATTATTATTTTGTATCAGGAATGTACCACACAAAAAAAAAATTAGGCCATGTAATAGAGTTATTATCCATAAATTTATGTTTTATCCTACGAGAACTATATCATGTCTTGAAAAAAGTGGTATCTCTAAGAACAATTATTAAGAGAGTTATTTAAATATAACTGTATGTGTAGGGTCCACATTGTCCAGTAGTGATAGAACATAACTAGACATACGTATGAGGCATCACAAACTTATCCATGTGTGTTATACTAATTCTTTTCTATCTATATATGATAAAAATAATTGGCCATATTTTCTTTTCAGGGCCTTTTTATTTTCTCTTTTGGGAATAATGGTTATTAGAATTAGACCATTTCAACTAGACCTTCCCTCCACCTTCATATATAAATACACACATTAGATACTTTGTACATTGTTGATATTTCAAATTAGTTTAGAGGAATATTTACCTCTACTATGATCTATTATTTCCTTAATTGACTAATGATCATGATGCCTTGAATGTGGTGTTTTAATAGAATGTTATACCAATGGATGGTTCATTATTCAAGAACATTATGTTACTGAATGTCATGGAAGAATGTTATTGTTTGAAGTTGAAGTAATGTATATTTTATTCATTTTTATTTATGGTAAATAATAATATATATTTTTATATAGTTTTTTAAATTCTCACATTAAAATTTTCCCATATAAAATATTGTATGATAGGGATTTTATACCTATGATTAATGGGATGTTACAAAGGGATATTACATGAAATAATTTTTCAGGTTTATTTTTTGGACCCTACTCATTTATTTGTTGGTCATTGATCCATTATAAATTAAAATTAATAATAAAATAATTATATTTATAGTTTATTATTTTGGTTTCTATGAAAAGAGACAAAGAATAATGTGTTTCCCAATGGCTTTTGATGATCTTTGGAAATGTTGGCTAAGAATTTCATAAAATGTAAATAATTACAAATTTTTTAATTGGTTCATAAATATCACCCTATTTTTCACTATGATATTTTATATATATATATATTGTTTCTACCTGTGTATAAAAAAAGGATTAAAAAACTAATTTATTATATTGAACTCCCATGAATCGAATTGGAGTGACCTAATCCATGATTAAACTATGAACCCTAATTTTATTACATGATCATTGATGGTCAAGTGATTAAATATTATTGTGTGTTATGTGATTCTGGGATTCCATAGTTTCATAAATATAACAAGTTAATATATTGTACTTTTATATATGTGTATTTAAATCCTTTTGAATATGGGAGTGTGATCGATTATAGATTATTGAAATTTGTCTCTCCCATGGAGAGGATTTTTATTTTTTGTGCAAGAGGATATATATTTTTGATGTAAGAAATGATATTGTCAGTGTGCTATATCTATAGTGGTATTCATGAGTTATATCACCATTGTGTCTAATTAGATCATGATGTGGGAATTAAAGGATTGTGGAATTCCATTCATTCTGAGTGATTGGTTTTGGGATTTTAGTTATTCTGATGAGGTATTAGTTCCCTTATCAGGTGATGAAATCAGTTTGTGCATATGGAATCGATTTGGGTATGTAAAATTCATGGTCCCACCATATATAGGATCATTTAATGGGGGATAAAATTATTTTAGAAAAGTTGAGTACTTTTATGGTTGTGGGTTATGTTATTATGTGGCCAAACCATATGCCTAAAATATGTAATATTTTTTTTGGTTATGTTTTCCCCCTAATATGACATATGGTGACATTAAAAGGTGGGTATATATTCCCATTGATGATAGATGACATCATGGTAGTGCATTCTCTATTCCGCCAAAATTGTTATCTTATGGGTATTTTATGGTTGTTGTTATTACCCTTGATTAAGTTATGATGGAACTTATATAGTGGGAAATTATCCACCTAATAATTATATATATTATTATTGGGGTAGTATCTTATACCCATGATAATTTTACATATCATATATATGACCTACAATTATCCACCCAATGATTATATATAGTGATATAATGGGTGGTACCTTATCCTCTTTGTGATTATATATTTTAATATATGGGTAGGGAACAAATCACCCCAAATGTATACATATGGTGACATTTATAGAAAGACCATACCAAATTATTATTTTATTTAATGATACATATTGTTGGTAATGCTCCATCAATTCGATAGATGATGATAATATGGGGACTGAATTAATACCTTCGATGATTTTCATATATTTATATACTAATTGTATTATGTGTGAGTACTTATGAATTGATATGGTTATATGAACAGAATAGAGACATATGACGCCTGATGAAGTAGGTATAGTAAAACTTGGTCATCACCATGACTCATAACGATTGAATGTGAATATTTTATTTCATGGATGGAGTTATTTGATTATTCAAAGTAGATAATTTTATATATGAACATTATTTCGTAATTTATAGTATAATATTATTTTTATCCAAAAGTATTTTATTAAATGAAATCTTGAGTGGCCTAGTAATATTGGTACACAATAATACCTCATGATAGTAGGTACAAGAAGAGAATATTCCAACTATTGTTTGATTGAGCTGGATTGTTTAGTTGATGTCATGATATGGGATTATATAATGTCTCAATAGCATGGTTATATTATATTTTTGGTTCAATCATATTCATTTTTTATATATATAAATTCTGGTAATTGATTTCTTATAATATGTTACAATATTTTTGTAACATTCAAAAGGGATAATAATATATCTATTATATCACTATTAACCCTTTATATAGTTCAGGAGCCTCTACAATATAGGGAATCAATCCTATGTAACATAATGAATAGATCTGGTTATTATATAGTGATCTAAATGGGATATTATAACCTTGTTCTTTTATTTTTTACTTAAATAATTATATGAAATTTTTTAATGAAAGGGGATTCCTTAAAAAAGTATTAATTATGGGTATTCAACATATATTTATACTATATAATAACCTACAAACTAGATATGTTATTAATTGACTAGTACTATTCTATAAAACAACTTTTCTTCCAGCTGATTTGTGTTATTGATTTATATTATTATTATTATTCTATATATTATGAATTTGATTCTCTTAACTAATTTTGAGAACTATTAATGGAGTTACTTTTTAATTGATGGTCATGACACATATTAGTTTATTTTATTTTCTAGACGATTCTCTATTTAATTTTTTGTGTTCTGAAAATAAACACAATGGTATCACAAGTGATGAAATGATACATTTTTTTGACAATGTAGGATAAAATAAATAGTGTGAAATTTTATGGAACCCTATGATGTTGAAGAAAACATCCTTATTAAATTGACGAGAAAATATTCATACTCTTTATGAGATTGAAAAAAAATGTAAAATCTCATTCACTTTATCTCAATTTGGCCCACATGATGCTATTTTCTAAGGTATAGAAGGGTTACATAAATGAAAAGATATTTTTTATGAAATTAAAAAATGATTGTTGATGAAAAATTGTATTAATTGAATAAAGACCCTGGATTTCAATAAAAATATATAAAATAACTTTTTTATGAAAATTCATTACATTACACAAACACACGCCTAGGGATTGTAACGGTATAGTGCCTTTAGAAACATGGAAACATAAAAAACTAGTTCTTCGGTGCACTACATCATTTTCCACTAATTTTGTCATAGATATCACCCATATAAAATTCTACATAATACATTTATTTATAACCAATGGAAAAGAAAAATAACAAATGGTGTGCTCAAATGCTCAGTAAGCGCAAATAAGGGTGACACACAGTCATAACATGAGTATAAGGGTTTATGAACATGAAGATAATATATGAAAACCATACCCTCTATATATATAATATCAAAATCAATAGTCCTAGAGTAAAGAGTTTTATTTCAAATGATATTAATCATAAATGAATAAAATAACATGGCCAACAAAATCATAACAATGGCATGGAATATTTAATTTTGAAATACACATAATCATATATAATCATTTACATATTATTTCAAGGAACATTTTCATAACTATCATAGTGGAATGCGTTCACTCCCTAAAGCATCATATTAATCAATCTTTACTTCTAGTACTATCATAATAGATGAATTCCATTACAGTACTGGGTTCTCACCCAATTCTAGTCCTATTTATATCAAGACATTTTAATCATTCCCCAATGAATTTTAGGGAGATTTAGGTCCCTCCCATAACATAACAAAAATCATACATACTAGATCCACAGGATCATAAATAATATATCATATCATAAAACATAATAATAAATAGGATTCATAGAAATGTTTTTGTAACATAACATGTGTAAAATAAATATTATTCATAATCATTTCACCACTTCATCAAATCACAACCCATGGAAAAAATTACGTTTCATAAGTATATTATTATGGTATAAATTATGGAAGAAAATTATGTTTCATAAAAATCATTTTATCGTAAAAATAAAACATATAAATAAATAATAAATATGGAATTAGAGGAATATATTCTCAATAAATATTTTATAACATAAAATTATGCCATTTTAAAGGGAATATGATTTTTAAATAAAAGACTATTGAAATGTTTCTTGAGGAAAATATTCATTCTTTTAAAATCACATTTTTAAAATTTAATATTCATAAAATATTTTGGAAAAAAATTTCTTTAAAAGTAAAATTTAAAAATATAATTTAATAATAAAAAAACAAAATTAATTTAATCAAGAAACTATATTCATGTCATAAATATTGTAATAGTGATTTCATTTGCATTTTTTAAAAAATATGCATGTTCCCTGTTTAGAAAATAAAATATGGATTATTTTCAAAAAAAAATATAAAAAATAAATTGTGGGTAAAATAATATTTTATAAATAATGTTTATAATCATAAAAAATTGAAATCATTTTATAAAAACATTGTTTGTAATGAAAAACGGATTTCTATTGAAGATTGAAATGAAGATGATTTTTCTAAAAACCATAATTTTGTTCTTATTTTTTACATAAAGGAAGAATAATTAATGTAAAAAATTTATTATAATTACATAAATAGATAACAATAAAAATAATTATTTTATTTAGTGATAGATCATAATATTCAATCATCAGAATCATAATTATAAATAATCAAGATAAATGATTGAATATAACATAAATTCTTTACCAATTTGTTATATTTTGAATGATAAGTAAAATTAAAGAGTAACATAAATGGAGAAATAAAAAATCATAAAAATTAGGATATTAATTATATAATATGTAAAAGAGGGTATATATATAAACCTCATATACGAAGATAGGTGCATAACATAACATATATCAAAAAGAAGGAAAACTGAAACAAAAATGCAATACCTTAAGTCTCAAATTCCATCATACAAGTTCAAGAATCTTGTATGATAAATATAATTTTATTATAAATAAATATAAATCCCATTATTATATATATCGTTCAAAACATAATTAACTTTTTACCTTTTATCACGCTTTTATGAAAAATTCCTTTTAAAATGCACATTTTGAGCAATAATAGTTTTGTATTTCATATAGGACTTGAATTTTAATTTTTGGTCCAATTGAGATAATTATGGTTTTATTAAGTATATATTTTTATATGTTTTATAAATATTTTATATATTCCATATAAATTTATTTATGTATTCCATAAAAGTTAGATATTTAAAATTAAATAAAAAGTTCGTGGATATGGAAGGCAGTACGTCTGCATGAAAAAGGTTTCATTTTTCACGACAGATTAAAAGAAAGTATGGTAAATAATATATCTACCTAAGAAAACCATTTAAATTTAATATTATATATATATATATATAATATTTTAATTAAATTATTCTTTATTCCCATCTAAGTAAAGCATGAATGAACCACATCTCTTTGCAAGGTGGCAGTCCTCCATTCTCATGAGGGATATTATCGTATTCCCACAGAATGAAAATATGGAAGGTAAATGGGGTATAATAATAAAAATATTATTATGAATTCATTAATATCATATATAAAAATTTAATTTATCATTAAATCCATCCAGGAGTGTTGGTTATGGAAAATGAATAACCACACGTCGTGAGGTGGTAGAGAGTCATATAGACAAATGATGATTTCATATTCCATTTGATGGAATATGAGACGAATATAGGTTATTAAATTAACATAATAACATATATTTATATTGGATCTGTTTTTCATTTATATAAGAATAATTTGATATTATTTTAATGTGTTTAGAGAAGAAGAAAAGCAAAAAATGCATAGTTAAAAGCATTACCTCTTATTCTGATATCGCCTTTTTCTTTAACAGAATACTTTAATAGATTAGATTTATAATGAAACCATGGACTATAGGATGTGTATTTTAATTTCCCTACATTATATAGGTATTTATTTTTTAATACAATGGGTTGTTGATGTTCTAAGGGAAAACACAAGTGTGTGGAATTTTATATGTGAGGTGAGTGGATCGCTTTAAATTAATAAAAGGTATTACCAGGTTCTGATAGGGAAAAACGGACCCAAAAATGTTTTATTATCAAACCTTATATTATATATGGTATTTATATTTCCATTAGTAAAATTTAAGAATTTTATTTTATAATTAAACCCCTAGATGCGACGAGAAAGCACTATTCCAAAGATAAAATGATAAAATGTTTGTAAAGTTTTTGTATCAAAATATAATATAAAAATGATTCTAATGAAATAAACTATCTTAATATATAAATAATTGAAATAATTTTACTTTTAAATATATATAAAAAATCCAAAACATATAATTTCTTTAAAATAAAAGATAGTATTCAAGAAAAAAAAATTTCACTATTCCTCAAAATATTAATCTATTCCAAAAAAGCTTAAATCCACCCTATGTTAATTTAGATATGATGATAAAAAAATTAAGTGTATTTTATCAAATTAATTTTCTAAATTTTTAAAAAATTAATTTTATTATTGTTCATAAGAATAAATAAATAAAATTCTTTGAGGAAATATTATTTTCTAAATATATAAATACATTATCAAAAATTATGTAATTTTTTATTAATATGTTTTATTAATATAAATAATTTATAAATAATATTTAAAATTTGGTTATTATTATGCATTACAAAATATTTAATTGATCTATATTAATGGTCATGTTTAAATGATGATAATATTAATATTTTGTCGTGGTTCATTCCAACATTGTGTTTCATGTAACATAAGTTATCAACGAAATACAATTTATTCAAAAAATATTTCATAAAATCTCATTGAGATTAATTATACTTCCTTGAAGTTAAATTTTCCACAAAATTCCTTCATAATAGAACAAAAACATAGGATAATTTTTCCCCGTTGCATCTTTTATTCCCATGTAGTATCTAAAATTGGTGGTTTCATAAAAAAAATTAACCATGTGAGTGGTACTGTTTCATAGAATGTTATATGTATGACCCCGAATATAGATTAGTAATTCCTTAAATGATATATCATGTTTCAATATTATAGCCATGGTGTTCATAAAATGTGATGGTCCAGGTATATACTTCATTAGGAGAAAAATATGGAACACATCATGGATTATAGAGATGTTTGGGGGAAGTGAAAAATGATAGGATATCATCCCTATATAGTTGAGAATTTCAATGGGACTAATATACCTAGGGTTTACTATCCCTATATTTCTAAATAGTATAACCGTCTTCCATGGAGAATTTTTTAGAAAATCCTCTTCACAGACATCAAATTCAAGACCATGTCAGTGATTATCAACATAACTTTTATAAAAAATTTGTGCCTCCCTTACATATTGTTAATTTAATCAAAGCATATATAAAATTTCAACATCCTTATCAGGTATGAATACCATTCGTTCCTTAACATTATTCCATCACGTTGGTACTCTACACTTCTTTCCATTTAGCGATGTATAAGGATCCATATTAATACCCATTTTAAAGATATTATTTTATAAAAACTCAACTATTGGAAGGTTCTTATCCCAAAAAACATCAAAATTAATAGAACAAGATCTCAAAATACACTATATGGATATAATTTTGTTCACTAAATTACCATATATTTTAGAATGAAATGAACTACTTAAAGTAAACTCTATATTAATATCCTACATAGGACTTGTCTAGAACATCGAATTAATCCTCTATTCCTGACCATACACAATGTAATATGGTACTCCATGTAGCATTACCACATCCTTAATGTGTATACAATAAATTTTATTCAAATAAAAAATCTTCTAGGATCGTGATGAAGTATGTTTTCATTTAAAGGGTATTAATTTCAACATATGTAACATTGTTCTCTTTAGATGTTTTGAGGATTTTGATGAAAAAATCATGGGGAGGATTTTATTATTTTCATTATAGAAAGGGTAATTGATGTATAATCACCTTATATTTTTTTTCTCTTATCCTTATCATTATGATATAACAAGAACTAACATACAAACTCTATGATTTATCTCTTCATTCCACCCCCCAGGAAATAGTAATTTAAATATCTATACATCATCATAATTCGAAGATGGATAACAATTTAAAAACTATGAACATCATCTAAAAAATAAATCATAATAATTTGCATGGATGGAACACATATAATATTTATAAACCTTATTATTCCATAATGATCAAGGTCAATCTGATGAACATTTCTAAAATTCATTGATGCTCTACAACTTCCAAATGTGCCTCGTTTATCTTAAAATGGAGAGATATATTATTATTTAATTAACGAAGAAAATATGTCTTCCATTACCTCAGGGTTACTTATTAAATCCTTTTAATCTATATATATTAGATATTATGTGATCCTAATCATGGATAAGGCAGTATGATACTTTTAGATAAAACCATCATCCACCTTGTTCGTATCCCAAGAATGGTAATGTTTTGAGAAGTCGTAATATTTAATCTAATCTAACAAAAATTTTATGTCATATTCAAATCCACCAATGTGAATACTTACATTATTTTTTTTATTTATATATAATAACACATTTATATGTAATGATAGTGTATCTATATATTTAAATCAATGATTACTATAGGTAAATCAAAATCATGTGTTGTGTAATTTTTTTTAATGTAACATCAATTTCTATAAGGTATAATATCTAACTAAATCATTATGCATGATAAAACATCCTAAAAAATTATTGGATACATCACTATGGATTAAAATATCTTCTACACCATAGGATAATGTAATAAAATATCCATTGACTTTTCTTCTCATAAGATCATTAATCTATTTTACACATTCATATGTCCCGATAAACTATTTCTTTCTTATGAGTTAACCTGGTATGTTGATTAGATATTAGTGATAAATTTTCCAAAAAATATTGATAATATATTGAATAACAATGAAAAAATTACATATCAGTCACCATAGTTTGTATGGTCCAATGATTAATACCCCCTTATTTGATGGATCCATAGTTACAAAAACTCTTGAGATTATATGACCAAAAAATGAAACATTTTTCATCCAATATTTATAGAGAACTTGACCATAGTGTCCTATATCTGTGACCTACTACCATTAAATTAGTATAAATATATGATTCAGATCCCATTGGACCGATTAGTTTAGTAGTCATTGTAAACTATATGCATACTTTAATCTGGTATAACAAATGAATAAAAAAAATACAACATATTTTTTTCTCAGAATAACAATATTCCAATTATAATATCCTTGAATATGATTTCTGTTAAACATCAATTAATAGTAGTGAACGTAAAAAAATATGTGTGATATCAAAATTTTCATAAAGGTTTGTGTTCAATGGAATAAATAATTAACCAATGTAAATAATAAATATGGAAAGTTAAATATCATAATAAAAAATCAATTTAAATAACATGACTATCATATATAAGAAAATTGAAATCCAATATTTCAAGGTAAATAATTTCAAAAACATTTCATTGAATTAATAAACTATTAATGAAGTACATCTATAAATTTTATCATAGTGAAAATCTCATGGATAATAATATCTAGATGCTAATTACATACAGTCCATAAATATTGGATGACATGTTTCCCTTGTTCATGGAACATTTACTGTTAATAAATTTTACAAGATAATTTAATAAGGACATTTAGAAAACCATTAAGGTGAGGCTAGATAACTGATTCACCCCATGAGATTGTTGATGCATCGAGAGGCTATATAATGTTCAAGCCCCACCCATCAATATCTGTCCAAATCATTCCATATATAATAAATAGTCAATTTAATTCATGAACAATGTGACTTATCATAAAATATTCATACTGTTTAAAAGTTAAAGACTTATCAATATTTATAAATTTAATAAAATAAAATTTTATGTAAACACCATATATAAAAATAGAATATGGTTTAGTAAATAATCATTTCCATAATAAATAATGTAGATAATTATGGGAAATTTAATGTTCAATTGTCACTAAAATGTAAACAACTAATAAAAAATTTAATGACTACAAATATGATTTGGGTATGTAAAGTTTAATAATATACTTGGAAAAAATAATCATAATCCATATAGTGGAATAATAAGGACTGTATCAATATGTTTTATACACATTAGATTAAGAATATAGTTTGTTCTGAGGATGTAATAAAAACAATCATTATAAAATTTCTTCTGAAAAATATCCTTTTATGTTGAAAAACATTTAATATAATTTTCAAAAAAAATTATAAAAAAATCCTAAAAAAATATATTTTTGGACTTCCAAAACATTCATAAAATAACTGAAGGCAGGTAATTCTATTCATGTTATAAAAAGTAAAAAAATAACATTACCTTTTCATGGAAAAAATATAGAATAGTGAATTTTCCTGAAAATGAATAGAAGATTATTATCCAATAATTCGGAAAAAAATTAAAAATGGGTAAAATTTTATTTAATGAATAAAATTTTAAATGTTAAAAAAATTAAAAACATATTTTGAAATCATGGTTTTGGAAGAAAATAGTTTTCTATCTGAAGAGATGAATGAAGTCTTGTTTTCATGAAACTGGTTTCCAAAATCATTTTACGTGTCAAATAGTGGGAAAATGATAATATTACATGAAAAAAATTAGGAATGAATAGTGTATAAGAAAATTTACATTTTTATTAAAAAATGACCAAATAATTTCCTTCAGTGTAAATCTTTGTGTAATCAATCCCCAATAAAATGATATTGTGAAGTAAGTCATTGTAAAGATTATAACGCTGAAGTGAGAATCAATCCATTGAATAGAGTATTTATGTAGACTATAAATAAATATAAAATTAGAGTAAATAAAACTACATATTTTTAAAATTAATTACCCACATAATCATAGAATACTAATTACAATGACGAATTTATATCACCCAATAAAATGAAATTGAGTTATAAAACTCTTTACCACATGGAAACACATAGTTGTATAGCCATTATATGAAATAAACAAAATTGAAAATTAATATACCATAAATAATACATTAGTCATAATATTACATATTTAAGGGTTATAATTTCCTCATATAAAAGAATCTGCATGCATAACAATACAATTTTCCTCCATGAAATAAAATTGGCAAGAAATCCCTTACATTGTGCTTTTTTTGGTCATACAGGATTTAACCACGTTTATAGTAGTTTAAAATAAGTTATTAACTTTTATAATAACCATATTAATGTTTATAATATTATACGTGATCCTTTTATGATATATTATTACATGTTTGTTAATAATCTATCATTGTTTTCATCTTTTTGGGAGTAACTTTCATTGTTTTTTTGTGTCTGTTTTGACTTAATATTATTTTTTGTTCATGTTAATTACATCATGATTTAGTCATATATAGTATCAAAAAAATATTTCAATATCATATAAATTAATTTAGTATGTCTTTATTATAATCGACAAAATATAGAGGTTGGAAATGAAATACATTGTTCATATAGACGATAGGTCGTACGGATGCATGAACGTTGTTTCCATTTTATTGTAATATTGAAGGAAATAATGGTAAATTATATATATGTATATTATAATTCCACTAAAATATTTTTTTCTTATAAATCACATATTTTTATAAAATCCATCCTTTATATATTTCATGAAAATTGTGAATGAACTACATCGCTTCTCGACGTATTAGTCCACCGTACACATGAACAACATTATCATATTTCCACAAAATGGAAGGCATGAAGTTATTTTTTATATACTAATTATATTATAATATATAAATCATAAACATCACATATATACATGTAATATTTCCATCATTATTTCCAACTACAATATGTTGTAATAGAAAAACAAACGACATCGGTATGTGAGGCGATAGTTCGCCGTACACATTAAGGTTGATTACATAACACATTTGATTGATATGTGTGTGGTTTAGATAATAATTTTAACATAAATAAATATAATTTTATTTAATAACTTATTTTATTATATAATAATTATATGAAAATAATTTATGTGGTATGAGTAAGATTTAAAAAAACGTTAGTTGATGAACATTACCTCTAGTTCGGGTATCTTTTATTTGTTTTAACTAAAGGCCTTCTTTGTTAGGATTTATGAACAAATTATTTATTATAAAATGATTTTATAGAATTTAAGAAGAGATTTCGATAAGGGATGGTCAATCCCAATGTATTGTGAGTTTTTTATAACTAGGGAGAGTGAATTCCACTTTATTGTGGATGAGTATTGGTATTCTTGTAAATACCCAAAAGTATTCACTTTTGGGATGTAACTTTTACTTAATGTTCCAAAAAAATAGAACAATAATGTATTCAAGAGATGTATTGTTCTAGAAGTACCTCCACCATACAAAATGGATATATTTTCACCATGTTATTCCTTAGTTTTTATTTTAACTCAATTTTATCATTATAGTTCATACCAATGTAACTTGTATTTTTTATTAACCAATGTAATTTATCAATTAATATTTTAATAAAAAAGTTGTTTATATATATATATTTTATAGCCAGTTATTCAAAATATTATGTCAAATTTTTTAAATAAAAATCTTGTGTGTCTGTAAAATTAATTACAGTATAGACGCATCAAATACATAACACCCCTTTTTAATCATAATTCTATTGAACAATTTTAAGTCTTTTCAGTAATTATTATAATAAAAATTTAATTTTAACTTATTACATAATATAAATTATTCTTATTATAAATATAGAATCCATTTTTCCAAATAATATTTAGATAAGTTGAATAATTTAATTTAAAATTAATCCCATTGATGTGATGATAAAGCGAGTTTTTAAAGTGAAACTTTTTAATAGATTACTAGATCTTTATATAAAACATTAATATAATAATTATTTTAATTTAATAAATAATATTATTAAATATATAATTTATCTCTTATAATTTCAAAAAAAATATAATTTAACATTATAATTTTTAGATGAAAATTATGTTTTCAATTTAAATCCCATATTGTTCATTATTCATAAAAAATAAAAATTTATTGAAAATTTTTAAAAAAATTCCCTTAGATAGTATTTAAATTGAAATTTTAAAATTGATGTTTCATTTTACACATAAAATTTTTAAAATGTTCAAAATTTAGTTTTAAAATAAGTGCGTAATTAAAAGGAAAAAAATCGTCTTTAGAAAAATAATTTTTTAAGGGCCAAATTGGATTTCATCTTATATTATGAATATAAAATCTATTGGATCAATGAACATAGATTTTATAGAATATATAATATATAAATTTCATTTATATCATCCAATAATATTAATTAATTTAATTTAATAATTTAAAACACTTTTAGCATATAAAAATATTTATTTAATAAAATCACTTCCTTTAAATTCAAATTTTTTTATGTTGTTTTATAAATAATTTTTTAAAAAAATGAATTAAATAATATATTTTTACAATTACATTAATCCTATTCATAAAAACCAATTCAACTTATTTGAATATATTTTCACTTTATGTAATAATATTAACAGTAGTCGGTGAAACATTACATTTCATGTAATGTAAGTTATCAAGGAATATCATTGTTGAGTGTAATGATTGATTAATTACTGTTGTGTGCATTTAAAAATATATCATATATTTTTTTAATATGAATTATATTGTGTGGTATCAGGATTTTATATTAAATTTTACATTTTATGTTTCATGTCATGTACACAATTGGATGTGATGTTCATATTTTAAAAATTTTGTGTGTTACAATATCCCCACCATAAATAAATTATTTCCAAAAATTTTAATTGTAATATTGGTAATTAATAGTTTGACATTTTAAAATTCATTTTTTAACCCAAAATATTAAAATGATTTATAATATATTATCATAATAATAGATAAAAATATGTACAATTTTCTTATGGAATAACCAAGAACAAAGATTCTACATAGGCGAACATTAGTGGAATCCAATGATATAGACTTGATTGAAAAGAATAACTAATTATATGGAGTTACTGAGGTCATTGATTACATGAAATTTATTTATCCATTGAAATTCAATGTCCTAAAATCTAAAAATATATACTTATTTTAATGACCGTGAGATTCATCCGATAAAGATGTATATAAATACCATTTCTTTAAGAATAATTTCTAAATGTTGATGAATTTGTTTACTATATAAGTGTATACGGAAATATATTTACTTGATAAGTTTCTAAAAATATTATTTCATTTTTTTTGTTCTTCAATTTCTAACTCTATGAATTGAATATCTATAAATGATTTTTTTATGCCCAAGACAATGAAATCAACTATTCAAAGATCATTAAATCCATAAAAGAGTGAAATGTATTTCCCTTTAATTATTTCCATAAACTAATATGGGTAATATAGTAATCTACACTGGTAAAGAGTTTTACTATCAGTTCATCATTAATATTAATTGATCAAATTGTTTATCTAAAAACAAGGACACATTAACCAAGATATTGAGTAGGTTAGTGGTAATCATGAAACCATTAAAGACTTTTGGTCATGGGTTCATGCCCCCACTACCTTCATAGATGCGATGAGTTCTCACCATACTTACAGTTTTTACATTTTATATACTTTATATAATTACTATAAAGTTCAAAATAATATTATGTACATCCTTTAATTAAATTTAATCATTAAATATCCTTTTGACTAATGCTAACTTCACATTTTATAAATGTATTTATTTTAAATTCTAATAATCATATTTGACTTTTATTATAATTTCCCTTATGATCATATTGACCCTCATGGATTCTAATAAAAATATACTATCATCTTCAAAATGTTAAAATTATTATCAAATTACTTTTTCACTATGTATATTATCTCTATAAATTTCATCAAAATTTCCTTAATCCTGGAGAACTCCAATCACATAAAACCTGAAAATATGTGTTTAATGCTTTGAAAATATGATCAATATCAACCTCTTTAATCCATTATGGTATCCAGAAATCTTATTTTAGTGAGTATACATTCACTTATAAAATTAAAAATATTTTATATATGATTCATATTTCATTTAACAAAAACATCCATATATAAAATACCTTTAAAATTTAATTCTGTAGTACTACTAAATAAATTCAACATCAATTTTATTTCCACATAGGCCCTTACTTGTTTAAGGATTAAACAAGGTCATTAATTACCATAATTTATTCAAATACATCAATTTTTTTGTAAATAATTTTTTAATTATCATTATAATATCCCCTAGAAGTGATAGACCATGTGTGTGGTAAGGAAAATTGTTGTGTGCTAGGTTATAGTCATGTCAAGCCTGGTAGAAAAATTATAGAGTAATTTCCCCTAGGTAAATCTATTCCATAACCAAATCCAATTTTAGTATCCACACATGAATTTATTAATAGGAAGACCCTCATAATCTATATCTTAACAAAACATTAGGATGTCAATATATACTTATCCTCAAATTATATCGTATGGTAATTTTCTCTATGATATGTTTTCTTTAATCTAGTTCATGATGTTTCTATTAAAATTGATATGATACCATCTATATAATCCCCAACCCCAACAACTAATATCTAGTTACTTCTTCCATTAAATTTTCATTAATATGAGATTCAGAACCCAAATGGCCAGTCAGTTTATTATTACTGGTAAACTATATGCATGCATGCATATTTTATTTATTATGAATAAAAAAAATTGACATAATTTTTTTTCGAGAATAAAATTATTCCATCTATTGTATTTTTTAATATCACTATTACTATAATTCATGGAATCCTAGAGAAAGGAAATAAAATAAGGGTGATCTAAAATTTAATTCAAGTATTAATTAAACCGGATGAAATAATGAATCAATTAAAATAATAAATATTGATGAATAAAAAACAAAAATTACATTACATTTAAAACACATTATCATCATGATAAGAAAATATATACCCAATATTGGAAGGTAAATTACTGAAAACACATCCCATTTAATCAACATAATAATAATAAATGAAATTCATATATTTTTTTCATAGTAAAAATCTCATTGATAATAACAACTGAATTCTGAATGAATAAAATTCATAAATATTGGGCATTGTGTTTACCTGTTGCACCTATCCTTTACTGTCAAGACCATTCACAAGATAGTTTAAAACTGATGGGTAGAAAATCATTTAGGACATTCGAGCCTACTAATTCATCCAATGAGACTATCGATGCATCATGGGTATATATAATGTCATGGCGCCACCAATCGATGCTAGTCTAAAACATTAATCACATATCAAATAACAAATTTAGTCAATGAACAACATGCCTTATCATCAAATATCCATATTGATTAAACGATATAGATTTACCAATATTTATCCAATTAAAAAAATTACATTCAAATTAAACGTGATTTGATAAAGTGGTACATAGTTTAAGAAATAACAATATACATGATAAATAATGTGGATATTTAAGGGAAATTTAATGTTCAATAGTCACTAGATAGTGAATAACTCAAGGGGATTTTAATGAATAAAAAATTATTCATGGAACTAATTTTTTGATAATATCCTTGGTCAAAATAATCAAAATCAATCTAGAGGAATAATAAGAATGGTATCAATAATATGTATAACAATTAATGTATGAATATTGTTTTTCCCCTTGATGAATTAAAAAAAATATCATTAAAAAATCTTGAGAAAAATAACATTATTATTATGGAAAACAATGTAAAAATAATTATAATTGGAAATAACCTATAAACACATTTTATTTGAAAATATCCAAAAAATATATCAAACGTTTCTTCAACGAAATGATGGAGGTTAATTTTGGACATGTTACAAAATGTAAAAAACATTCCTTTTTCATTAAAAATGATAGAAAAATGCCTTTTTCTGAAAACATCAAGAAAATTACATTCAATACAATTTTTAAAAATTATGAAATGGTGAAATTTTATTTGATAAGTTATTTTTAAAAGTTTATAAACATTTTTTAAAACATTTATAGAAAAAAAAAATTATAAAAAACATGATTTCGACAGAAGAGATAAATGAATTCAGTTTATTAAAAACAATTTATAAGAAATTTGTTGTATAAAAGAGTTGGAAAATTTTAATATGATAATAATATAATATATAATAACCAAATTAGAATAAAATAAAATTGTTTATTGAAAATTACCACAAAATATACATCAATGGAAATCCATGTCTATTCAATCCCGAATAAAATGAGATTTTGAACTAAGCCCTTGCAATGATAATAACGTTGAAGTAAGAATTAGTCCAATAAATTAATTATGTGTTTCATCTATATATAAACATAAAATAATTAAAAATACAACATTATATTGTTGAAACTCATTACACATACCGGCCCTAGAAACATTATTCAACCAACTGATAGATGACATACCCTCTTAGAAACATTGTACAACCTACTGTTAGGTGAACTAATGGTCCTACAAATGATTCCCAACATGCTGATAGATGACATACCATCATGGAAACATTGTTCATACTAATGATATATTACCTACCATCCCAGAAATATTTTTCAACCTACCAATAGATGACATACCATCCTTGAAATACTACTCATAGAACTGGAAATTTTGAAAAGTGTTATAAATAAGTCACCATAACCTCCCAGAACACGTCAACCATCAGATTTTCATAAATTAAAGGATCAGAGACACCTGAGGCATAAAATTGTTTTTTCAAATTGATAATTTTTTAATAAATATCATAAAAATTAATTATATATACATATAATTATATTTCATGGGATGTAAGTGAAATCACATCGCTTTGGGGAGGCAGTATTCTACATGTCAACAAATGATGCATTCACTTTTTCAGTGTCTGAAAAGGTAATATGTAAAATTATATATTAAATTTACAGAAAGGTAATTATATCATGAATATCATATAGAAATAATTTATATCACATATGTTTATTAAAATCATCCTAAAAACATTCTATGAAACGTGTTAACGTATCACATCGCTTTGATGAGGCAGTTCTCCGCACATACCCAAATGAGGTTATTGTATTCCCACAAAAAGGAAAGCATGATGTTAAGTGTTATATAATAATTATAGAGGTATTAAAATAGCATAAATATACATATATATTAAAAAATCATGTTTATAATAATTTCTGACAATTAGAGGTGGTAATGGAAAAATGAATGACGTCATTTCATGAGACGATAGTCTACCGTACACATGAACGGTTATCTCAACAAAAATTTGTTGGAAGTGTTTGTATGTGTAGGTAAAATCCATATAATAAAAACACATAATTAAATTTTTGATAATAATTTAATTATATTATCATTATTCTATTTATTGTTGGTGATGTGGTGAAGGTGAGGGTCATACCAACATTGTACTTTGGGAGGTGTAGGATTCGATTCCTTGGAGTCCAAACAAGGGATATTTTCTCCTTCCCCTAGGATACAATTTTCTTGATGGGTCACCCATTCCATGACTGGGTGGGTTAAATGTTTCCCAACCCATATATTCTAATGTATTTATTTTCTTACCCATCATCGACCCAGTCTTCACCCACCGAGATGCTCTACCATTTTTGTTGGAAACAACACATTTCTGGATGGGGATCTCTCTAGAGTGACCTCTTCCTGGTAAGGGGGTTACCTATTATGGATATTTATAAAAGGACACAACTATGGATTCAATTTTTTAATAAATATATATATATTCATGATATAAAAATAAATTAAGTGAGTGTAAGACAAAATAAAAAAATACACATTGATAGATGTTACATCTTCTTTGTTAAGTCCTTTTAGATATCACTGAAGGACATCCTTGGTTGGATTTATGACTAAAGTGAGGCTTGTAGGATTCTAGGAGGTAGTTTTTTAGATTATTTAGCCAAGGTTTTTATGATAAAATGGGCTTGATAGGTGTTAATAATGGGAGAGATATGATGCCTTTTTTATAGTGGAGGAGGAGTGGAGTTATTGTAAATATTACTTAGTAACCACTATTAGGAGGCTTCCCTTACATAATATGCCTCTAATAATGAATAAATTTTAATAAAAGAGTGTAAAATATTGTATTATGTCCATTAAATGGTTTTACAAGTTTATAGGTAATTTAGACCCTTCATATTAATGTTTAACCACTAAGTGAGAACATTTATTCCTTAATCATTATAATTAATTTTATACTTTTTCACTAATATTTTTTGTAAACAAATATGTTCACCATACTTGAAATTATAAATTATTAAGATTAAAAATAGGGAATCCTTATTTTCAAATTTAAATCACATTGTGGGAGGAAATTAATTTAAAATTAAACTCGTAGATGGGATAACAAAGTAGGGTTTTATCATGGGGAATTTTAACAATTTTCTATGATTTTGTATCTCTATATAATATTAAAAATTTTACAATGATAAAAATCAGATTAATAAATTTATAATCTAACAAATATATCTTTAGAAACAATTCAAAATAAAATTTATCAATAAATATAATTAGGATAAAAGTACAGTTTTTATTTAAAATTCAATGTTTACCTTATTAATCCAAAAATGAATCTTCCCTTAAAAAAACCAAAAAATAACCCAAAGTACGTTTTAATATCCCATTAGAAAAAAATAATTTAAATATTTGAAAATAATATTTTAATTTTTTTTGAAATTTATTTTCAGAGGAATTCTACCATTCAAAGGTTGAAAAAATACAATTTTAATTATTAATATTAATTATATATTTTTATTCAGTATAACTCAGTCTTGCACGCTGTAGAATATTTCAATGAATGTCATTACTATGTTTCATATATAATATTTAACATAACATCATTTATAATTTAAAATTACTATTTAATTCATAAATATTAATATATTTGAACAGTACTTATTATATCATTATCGAGATGTTACATCCTTCCCCCTTTTCAAAATTGATTCCTCACAATTTTATTCACATAATAAATAAGGTGGTATATTTTCCCCTTTTATAATTTTAAGATTCTCATGCTTCCTCTTAAACCATTTTGTTTATCCATAAAACTTTAATCTTATGAATCGCATTATTCAACAACACTTTATATGTGTGGTTAAGAACCAGAACTGGTTGTTTCTCATAAGAATGATTATTTTCCAACTAAACATTTTATGGGATCAAACCATGAGATGAATCATGTATATACATCATTGACATTGAAACATTAAATAAATTTTTTACCTTGGATAAACAGAGAGGGAATACCACATTGTTAGTAATTGATCTATCTTTAAATATGATTTCATATTGTCTAATAAATTGTGGGCTCAGTATCCCCTTCTTACCAAAACGCATCATACTTTTCCATCGGAATTAATTTATATAGACATGATCGCCTACGACGAAAGAAAGATCATTCCACTAATTTTCCTCATTAATTTACTTTATTCTCTAATCTTGTCTCATGTGTCCTTGAATCAATTGAACATTCGTTTTTATTTCCTCTACCATCTATCGTCCAATCAAATTTATTTCTCCTAAATCATCCGAAATCACTAGTCCATAATACCTCATTCATGTTAATGAAACAAATAGTGACATATTTATACTAGAATGAATACTATTTTTATAAGGAAAATAAACCAATGAAATATGCCAGTCCCAAATTTCCATGTAATCCATTGAGAAAGAATGAAGCATATCTTACAAGGACTATATTGTCTTCTCAAGAAGATTTGCAGATTGATGATGAATCACTGTACTAAAATTTAATTCATCACAGAACAACATATGAATACCATTAAAATCTAGATATGAACCAAGGATCATGGTCTAATACAATAAAGAGAAGCAATCCATGTAACAAGATAACCTTATTTAGATATAGTCGGGAAATATGTTTTAAAGAAATCATATCTTGAATGGGAAGGACATGTGAATATTTAGCTAATCCCTCAACATTAACCAAAAATTCATTATTACATTGAGATGTAATTCACAATACGAACCTGAAATCTATTGATATATTTTCTCATTTCCACTCTCATGTTTATAATGGTTGAATCACCCACTTCGTTAACTGTCATTATACTTTAACCAACTTATATATAAACACTACATAGTATATTCTGAAATACTTCTATTTAATCAATCCCTCTAAAAATACCAATTAAGGTCTCTGTGTATCTTAATGATTCTCAGATGAACGGAGAATGGAGAAATATGCTCATCAGTCAAAAACCCTTTCCTCAACATAAAATTATAGCGCACGCACAATATTTTTCCAAATCGTAAAACACCTTATTCATAAATATTAAAATCGGGTAACATTCAATTATTAAAGGATTCCAATTCTCCATACAAAGATTGAACCCCCGTCTGACCACTTTTTATTTTTTTCTTACAATGTTTGAATCACTAAAACCTAAAAAAATTTAGAGGATGCTCTAATAGACACCTCTTCTAGGCCAAAATTCATCAAATCATTAAACAAAGGGTCAAATTGCATACATAAATTGGTTAACATAGAATTATTTTTTTTCAACTCAAGGCATCAATCACCGTGTTTTATTTTCCAAGATGATAATGAATCTTACAATAATAATCCTTAATTATTTTCAGCCATTTTTATATTCCATGTTCATTTCATTCTTACTGAATATATACATCCATGTTTTTGGATAAATATATATTTCACACATTACTCATTATAAATAATTACTCAATTGTTTTAAACAAAATACAACATCAGTTAATTCCAAATATTGTGTAGGGTTATTTAACTCATGATCATTCAATAGATATTGTAACACCCCAAGATTTAATGATATATATTACTTGATGTCTTATGTTTCACCCTACACCAATATTATCTTGCACTATATGCAACACTGTATTATCTTATAGTATACAAAACACTATTCATGGCTTGTGTTGCACAAAATTTCAAGTTCATATGATAGAATTAATTTCACACAACACTAATTATAAATTTTTTTCAATGTATAAATGAACTATGTTTGGATTAGCTTATATGAAATATAAAAGGAATATTCAAATACACGCAACACTGATATGGCTTATGTAACACGCAAGTGCAACTTTCCTCGACAGCTTGTGTGGCATGTAATACCAAGTTTCACTAAACAATGATATATTTTTAAAATATTATTTAACCTAGCTGATATGAATAGTATTAACAACATATATAATTTTATATAACATTATCATTCATCTAAAATATGATATGGGAATAAAATCAATTTTTCAGTTATAAGATGTATTTTTCAAGAAAAAATGCATTTTTACCACTTTTTTATGGTGCACCAATTTAAAATATAATTTTGACACTTTTATAAGTTATATTTCACAATATAAAATTCTAATATGGAATAAGTACTTAAATATTTACTTTGGATAAATTTTTGATATGTTTCTGATAACTTTCATATTTTGATAAATATTGAAAATACACAAAATTTTAATTGAAAAAAGACATTTTCTTATCAAAATAATTTATATGGTTAAAATATATTATTGAATGGTTTTAAAGTATAAATATAATATATTTATATATTTTATGACCATTTATTTCATTGTCGTTATTTTAACATTGAATTCATATGTAAAAACATAGGCTTGGATTTTTATCCAAATGGCATGTGTTTATCAATATACATGATTCATTGTGGTTTGATAACATAAATCCTTGGTTTATCAAAGTAAACCCTTCACATGGAATATTTTTTGGGCACTAAAATATTGTATATTAGTTAAACCACATTTATTCATCCCACTGTCATACCATAAGCTCTTCTGATATATTTTAGATATCTCCACCCCTCTTGGATAAATTCTTTTGATACTGAATATCTAGATTTAATATATTGATTATATACTAGTAAGAGACATATTTAATTCTTTATTTTTCGTATTGTCGTTGTGATGTTGGGATGTATTGATAGATAAAAAGATGATGGAAAATTTAATTTTTTGTATACACCTCATCCTGTTCGCAGAACTTATTTCAAGGGGCAGTACTTACATTGGTCATGGAGGGACATATGTGGTTCTAGAGGTATGTGTGTCCAAAACACTCCACAAAACCTTTATTAATGGGATAATGATTCTATGATAAAGAAATAATTTTTATGGCTACCAACATAGTCAATAATTTTATTAGTGGGTTGGAGGAGTCATTTCTCAGTTGTGTTCAACATGAGTTTGTTTTAGGCGTTTTGGTCTCATGTACGTTGGATGAATGTTATTTCAAAGGTTTTTTATGTATTGATTTAAGAAATGAATTGGAACAATTTTTTAGTGGTCCAATTTAGATTTTGAATAAAAGATAGTTATTCTATTTTTGGAAAAAGATAAGGTTTTTTCAAATATTTTAAAAATATTAGATAAGTGTTTATTCAACACAATTTTTGTCAAGAACTGTCTATATGCGGTTCATGCTATAACTCAACAAGACCACCTCCAATAGGCCAGGGGCTAGAGACTTGCACTGAGTAGCCATATCACTATCATTGGAGGACTTATCCAATAATAGATGTAAATATTCACACTTGTCCAAGCCCATAAAATGCTTAAATGTAAAAAAAGCTGCTAATCCATTCCTGCATACATCCAAATCAAACAACCAGTGTACAACAACAAGATATGAAATATAAACAATCCCAAATATAATTTCATCACAATGAGTATGAAATTATTTCCAACATAAATTTAAATATGTGTAATACTATTATGATACTTTAAGAACACTCATCCGTCTATCTGGATCACCAAGAATCGCCTGGTCCCGGTCCCACTAGGACTCCATATAAATGTTGTTCATCTAAACAATACATGACATGTGTAGGAAAATCCCATGCATCAGTGAGTATAAAAATACCTTGTGGGACACCCCCAAACCACATACCATTTATAAACATGAATAATAGTCATATATACATAGGTATATGATTTTTGAACATAAAACAAGAATATCTGGATATACTAAAATGTTAAAATAATCAAGGTGAATTCACAACCCTAATATGAGAGATGGATTCAAGATCAGAGGTTCTACATATCAGCTATCTATGAGGACACATTCCCTGAGTCAGATAACACTGATGACTTCTTTCTTAGAGGTCATTATAATCAGGTCTCATCATTGATGTATATGATGGTATTATGAGGATATTTGATACACAGATGAGGATCACACCCAAGTCCTGAAGATATACCAAAAAATCAATCTCAAATAACATACGATGTAGAGGATATGCGCCCACATATTATTGGTCACAACAATACCATTGACTCCACATAGTGTAAGAAGTATATAGGGGATCTCACATTAGGACCTATCGAAGGATTAAAATATCTCTATCTAATAAGTATTACTAAATGGGTCATTATCCTATGTGTAGAATGTTATACCATACTAACCATATATTAATGGATACAAATAATTAACCCTAATTAATCCTTTCTATGATACAAAATAAAAGGGCTCTAAGTCATCTTGAAGGATGTACACTATGTGTATTGGTAGTACACGACATGCCCCTTCGACCATGGGTCATACCTTTCTAAACGATTTGTGTCTGTGTATATGTCAAATGTATAGAAATTCCTTGAATGTATACTTATACACGTGTCCTAGTACACAACAATTCCCATGAACACTAAGAATTCCCATGTCCCAGTCATATTATATGGCATGTCCATGACCGTTTACTCCCAATCAGGACTTTTTACACTCCAAGGGACATTCTTAGCCAACTTGAAAGGGTTCACACACTAAGTGATGAGACACACTCCATGTGACAGTTAAATTCATCCTCAAACCATATCATCCATTATGAGGATCCTAGGTAGAGTGTTCCTCTAGAACACTCTTCGTGTATCACAAAAAATTCATGACTTCTAGATATGGAACCATCTATCTTCTCTCACTCCTCTATTCATCTACCTAGCCACACCATATGCTAGAAACCATGGAAAACAATCGGTTGATCCTTTCCATCATTGAACAGTGGAATCCATCTATCAAATCAATTTGGAATATTCCCCTATTCATCATTCATTATCTTGTGTCGAAGAGCATGAATCGAGTATTCCAATGTATTTCTACATGTTTCCTATTATGTCATCGTATGATACCCTCATGAAAACTTCTCTAGATATGTGATATATAATTATTAACCCATGAAATGGTTAGTCAACATTAAATTTATCTATTTTTTTGAACTACCAATCCAAAAAATTATTGGTAATTACCATACAATGAATAATGGGAGGAAATCAAGAAACACACAAAATATGAACATTCCTCATCCATTTATAGTTCAACAATATTGATATCAATTATAATTAAAATATAGGAACCATAATATCCTAAAAAAATATTTTAATAAATCCCTACAGATAAACCCATCCCATTATAATACTGATATGTGAATCAATATATTAGTTTGTTGAATCACATTCATCATAGAAATTAACAACGAGATATAAATTCAATCCAAACATCATTCTACCTTGATTTTGATCAATCACTAATAATTAATGAAGCCACAAAATTTATCATTGGTGAGATCCTTGAACACTGTAGTGAACGGATCAACAAAACATGATTTGGTTGTCATTATCCCATAGAATCTTGTGCAATGGCACTCCAAAATTTCTCTAGATATCTATGTTTTAGTATAAAAACCGAAGAATCCATCATAACTATATAATTATTGAAGGAGTTTGGGATATTTTTCAATGTATATAATAAAATTATTTATTTTATTATTTTTTACATTGTATGTCTACAATGACTTTTACTCAAACACCACATGATAAAAAAATTTATGTCATGACTAAGGTAATAACTATCTTTTGAACTCAATGGAACACTCATATTTCTGATCATATCTTCCATTTAGAAGTGTTTCAACTTTCCCAAGAAAACTGTGTGTTCCTGTAATTTAATATATTTCCAACATTTATTATGGGAATACTGGGCTATAGAATCACAAATTGTCTCATTGATTTTTCTCTAAATAATTCTAAAAAATACAAAAAATATTACATGAGAAATATGATTTATTACATTCTCCCTTTCATGGAACTGTATGTCTTAAAAATCCAATATAAGTGGCTATACAAAAATATGTGAGTATGGATCATGAATCTAAGCCTCTCACTCCAAGGTGATCCCCTAAAGATTATCATTTTTTCACCTATCATGTATTAAAGAATTTAGTCAACCATAAAAAATCCTATCATGTAAATATGTGATATCTACTGGGTACTCAGCAAAGGTATCTCTACCCTCGATGTCCATTTCAACTAAGTCAATAATGTGTGAAGGATAATGAATGTACCTCCATGGTTGCATCATGTAAAATATTCCGTGTACCTGGTCTGACAATAGTGTTACAATAAGTTTTATTCCACATATACAACACTATAGAGTATCTGGGAAGGGAATATGAATATTCAACATAGCTATCCACCCTATAAGAATATCTATAATACACGCTGAGTTGAAACATGTAATAATTCAATGTATCCCTCCTAGAAATACAATGTCCTTATTCACCTGTAATAATAGGACTTATGAAAGCTCTACGAAGTCCTCATCTACTACCGAATGATTTGTACCTTCTCTATTGTAGCTTGAACCAACTCTGGACCCATAAGTATTTACCATGCGAGGTCAGTGTGGTAATGTGGTGACCTACAGGGTCTCCAGTACAAGGCCTCAATTGGCTTCAAATCGATGGTCAAATGGTATCTATTATTTATACAAATTCCACCATTGGTAGTTGATCCTTCCAACTTTGAACAAAATAAAAAATGAATGCTCGATTCGTGTCCCCAAATATATGAATGGTATGTTCATTCTATACATTAGTCTGGGGGGAAAAGCTGACTCAAATGATGTTGAGTCCCAAAATCCCCCTACAATCCCAACCATAAATGAGATGTGAAGTGAGATTTTTGGTCATAAAAAACATTGGGGGAACTACATGGATTTATACAACCTCTTACATGTAAAGGTGTCTCATGTTATCTATTAAATTTTACTCTTGAATTTCTAGGAAGTTGACTTACAGGATGAATCCTTCAATGTTCTACCAGATGGAATCATGTCCCCTAAAATTACATAGTAATCCCATCACAAATTCCTTAGATATCTCATCCCATATCAACTCTAGAACCTCAAGGGGTTGAGGTAAACCAACTGGAACCATGTGTTCAGTGTATAATTTCTATCTAGGAAGGCATTAAGGTACAAACTCTACAATTCCCTTTTTAATACATGGTCACCAAAACTGACATCAGAGGTCATGGTACAGCTTCATCACACCTTGATGTACTGTCAAATAATATTTATAGAACTCTCTTAGAACCTCCTCCTACAACTTCACTGGTACCATAATTCATCCTCCTAATAGAAAGAAATTCTCCACACCTTTTTAACATCCATCAAGAGCATGTCTAGTGGATTGCTGAAGACATAGGGTCTCACAGTCAGTATCCCCTTGTTTTTCCTCCTTGACTATCTGTAAAAGTTAATGAGTAAAAACCATTGACTGGAGGTAAATTTCTCAATCTCCATCCATAAAATATTACTATTGTGAGGCCGAATTCTCTGACGCATCATTGATAAACTACAAATAGGATCTTCTACATAAAGAATATGTTACAATGTTCCACTTTCCAAGATTACAGAAAATATCAAATTCATAATCATATAGTATGTCAATAAATTTCCTCTATCTCATGTTATGATCCTTATGAGAGATAATATACATGAGATTCTTGTGGTCAGAATATATGATAAACTGCTCGCCCATCAGGTAGTGTCACCACGTATTCAGTGGGAAGACTATTTTTGTTATATCAATATGACATTTCATCTATTTCTACTCATGTGGACTCACCTAATTTGAATCATACATGATCACCGCCATCTATAAGACTAGAACAAAACTGAGCACCGTTCCTAATCTATCATTTTACAATTTTTACTCCTCACCATCCTTTAATAATTTAAATATTGATGAGCTTGTCAATTTCTTCCATTACTCCTGGAAATCATGTTGATACCTCTCTACCCACACAAAATGATATCCTTTTCGATTGAATGTAGTAAAAGGTGATGATATCCTGAATCAATTTTGTATGAATCATTTTTATTGGAAAATCAACCCTAGGATGCTTCGTACCTCTATCACACTCTTCTGTGGATCCTGAGGTAACACTGCCCAAACCATCATTGTGTCTAATTCCATGAAATCTATTAATATAAAAATTCCTATAAATTGGACCCCTAAAAATAAAACTACGAATTTTAGGGATTCACATAAATATAGGTCTCATAGTGTTTGTCCAGAACCATCATCTAGTGTCTCACTTGATCCTCCTTGTGTACTGAGTACACTAGGATATCATCAGTAAATACTAACATGAACCAGTCTAAAAATGGATAGTAGATCCATTTCATATTTCCCAAGAAAGATTTTAGATTGTTCTTCATGAAAATGGGAATCCCCAAGTACTGATAGTGACCATTTCAACATCTGAATGTTGTCTTAAGTATATCCAAGTCCTGTACACATAACTGGTGTTAGATTGATCTATGGGAAATCATCCTGAACCATAACTACCCATTCAAAAGCTCCATGGGATCATCTATCCTTGTTAGTGTATATGTATTATTTATGGTCACCTGGATTAGGTAATGGTAATAAACACACAACGTCAATCACCCATTCACATTCTGGGAGAAACACATAGGGGCTGCCAAGGGTGAATACGTGGTTTAAAAAATCCCTTCCTTTATAAGTCCTCCAACATTAGCCTCAAATCACGAATCCTAGATGGAGTGATGTGTTATTTTAGAATATATATAGTGGTTTCCCAGGGGAGAAAATCAATGAAGAAGTCTCTATCAGTGGGAAGATAAACCTAGAACATCATTAGGAGTGAAATCCTCATAATATTCCACCACTATAGGGAACAGAAAACTCATAACATCCATTGGAACCAGGGTCATACTATCCAACTGATGGGTAATCAGATACTCCCTCTAATGCATTATTCCATCGAACACTACATAATATTCCTTTCCTCCCCAAAAGAAAAAATAGTCTCATAGTTGTGGATAGAACACATTATCTTCCTAATTGTCCTATTTTCTAATGAATAATAGATAATAAAATCCATACCTAATATGGATTAATAAGGCCCCATATCCACTAAAATAAAATCCCAATAGAAACTCTCACATCGATGACTCATGTCACACTATTTATAAAAGATTGTTGTTGCTGAGTCTCCTCTAGTAGGAGTCTCTAATTGCAAGGGTCGTGCCAATAGATCCACCATAATCTCTATGTCTCAAAACATACATGTGGAAATAATAAAATTAATATAACCAATAACTATAATAAATAAAATTATGTTAGAAAAGATATATATCATATCATCTATCAACCATTGAACCTTTTGGTCATATGCCCTAACCACCTGCAGCTGCACTCACTATTGTCCTCCAACTCCTTGATCCTAGTATGGAAAACATTAGGGAGGTTGTGGTAAAAAGTAAAAATATATAACAAAAATAGATTCTTCCCCCAATCCTCTACCTCATATTATACCTTAAGGAACTATCTACTATTGATACTGCCTCTGCATCAGTTTCCCATCCACTATCTCTCTCACAATTATATGTAAGGTTTAAAAATCTCATGCATGATGTCACCTACTATCACATGAGTGGAACTGCCTCTCCCTGGGCTAACTAGGACTATATTATGCACCCTAAACCATTTAATATCTTTTCATGGATGTGATACTAAATCAAATTTCACATCATGGTCCCAAAGACCAATGTCGGATCCCTACTGGTTATCTCTATGCTTCTATGTTCCCACTATCGTTAACCACTATTTGTGTCCCCTCAGCTAGTAATATCTCAACCACTAAACCTTTCTATAGCACCATATCATAGTTAGGGATGTATATAGGAAAAAATATATCTTGGATATACCTATGTGATCTTCACTAAAAATTTTATGTCTGGAATAAATAATCATGATCCATATTCATCGAGTACCTGGAGAGATTGGTGAAACACAATGAATAATATGATACTATTTTGGTACCCTTATGAAGTTGTAGTAGATTCTTGATGCAGAAAAACCTTAACAAATATGGATTTAACTCCTCCCTAAAAGGATCTCAAAATTTTACCATGCTAGAATCACGTCATCATATGTCAAGTTCATCAAACCCCCACCATCTTACTATTGAGACATCAAGAAGGATCTCTGTCGGAACAACCTTATGATCAATCATAGTCCTAAAAAGTTGGGAAATCACATCATTGATGCATGCATGTCTATAACCACATGTGGTTCATGAGCTCCTAAAAACATGATGGGTCACTATCGCTGAATCTCGTGATTTGTACACACCATGTGCACCATATCCACTACTGATACGGGTACCATATAATTCTCTACAGGTGGTAGTATTGTTGTTGCACACCTTGAGGTAACATCTCTAGAACATGCCCCTATATCAATGAATCTTCACCAAAAGGATTATCCACATGATCATGGTTCTATGACACATGTTATATTTTTCATAGAGGCATCCTGAAATAAACAATATTTACCACGATAAATAGGTATATCTAGAGAGTTGACCCAATAAGGAAATGGAAAAAAGAACTCATTTCTATGTGGTGCACATAACATTATGTTTCCAGCAAACAGTGTTCTCATATACCATATAAAAAGGAATTTGATCAGAGTCATGGTGTATGGATACCTTATTCGTTACCACAAAACTAGAGTCCCTAGACTAAAACCTAAACTCAAAACAGTTAAAAATGATACCATAAACAAATCTCACGGAAATCATTCATAAGGTAGAACTAACTTCACTAATACCAATCTTTCAGAACTCATCCCAATGAGGATGATGTCATGAATCCCCAATCAAACCACCAATAGGATAAGGGGTGGATACTAGTGACAAGTTGGCATACCACTAACACGTGAATCATCGGCCTATTATACCTATAAATACCCACACACACACACACATTGATACACACATACAATGATGAAATATAAAAAAGTTGATAAAATTTGCATGAATATATCTAAATCCAAAAACCAGTGTATGAAAACAAGTAATGGAAAGTAAACATGCCCAAATAAAATCTGACCAAAAAAATTCTAAAAACATTTCAAACCTAATACTAAATATGGTGATTGTTGTCAAGGTACTCCAGTAACATACATCAGTATATCTTTCTCACTAAGAACCTTCTAGTCTTGGTCCCTCTATGACTGCATCCAAACTGTTATCATCTTCACAACACATGGCATTATTGGGAATATCCCAAGCATGGGAATGTATAACAATACCAAGTAGGAAACTCCAAAACCAAAAATCATATGAATAAAAGAATAATAATAAAATATACATATGTAAATTTCTATATAACATTTAACAATAATATCCAGATATTATCAACGAAGAATCATATTCTCAAGGAAATGTCACAACTGTAATTCTATCCTAAGATTCCTTTGTAAAGGTTCCATAGAGTTCTCTTAGAGGAGAACACACTCGATGAGTCATATAACACTGGTGACTCTTGTCTGACAGGTTAGGATCATTAGGACTCATCATAGGAAGTATACAGTGGATGTCGAAAGAGATATGATGCGTAAATGAGGTTCATGCCCAATTCCATGGTTTATACCAATAACTCAATTTGTAATAACTATCAATATAAACGATCATCTCGCATGTAGTGTTGGCCATGAGGATAACAAGAACTACGCCTTGGGAAAGAAGATGATAGAGGATCTAACTCTAGTCCCCATATATGGATTCCAAAAACCCTATCAAATAATTAATGATGAAGGTGTGACTACCCATTGTGTAGTATGTGATAACATTCTAACCATCATGGAATGGATACAATGAACTTACCCTAATGAAACTTATCCACAACAAAGTGGATAAGGTCTCTAATCCATCTTGGAAGAAGTACACAATGTGCACTAATAGTACAAGGCACGTCTCTTCGACATGGGTTCATACTATTATGAGGGGCCCATGTACATGCCTATGTCAATGTACATGGTCTTTCCATTACTTTGTACTTATTCTTTTATCAAATTACACAGCTATACCCATGTACAAATGGCCTGGTAGTGTCTATGTCAGAGTAGAAAGCATTCCCATGACCACATACCTATAGAAATTTTTGTGTACAATTTTAGGGATATTCGAAAACAACTGGAATGGGTTTAAAAGCCATGTGACATGATCACATTTCATATAATACTTTAATCCATATCCAAACCATAGCTGCCGCTAAGAAGTTCCTAAATGCATTTTTCCTCTAGAACACATGTTGCGTACCATGAAAATTATAGAATTCAATATCTAGAATCTTGTTTCATCTTCAATTACATTAACCATTGATCCAATCATATCAAATAAAGTAAACCATGTTATACCATCAGTCGGTACTTTTCATCATCGAAAAATAGAATCATTCCATCAAATTCGTTTGGAAAACTCTCTCATGAGTCACTGATTGTCATGCACCGATGAACATGAATTAGGTATCACAAATCTATTTGATCTCATAACAATTACATTTTCACATAATCCCCTCATCACAATAGGGTTGAATCTGTGATATCGAATAATTTCACTATGAAATGGGTGCACAGAATTCGGTTTCTTTGTATTGTTTGAACCAGCTATCTAACACATCCTAGATGATTAACGTACATATATCAATGAGAGAAATCCTAAACACACAGAAAAGATGAACTAAAATTAGATGTTTTTGGTTTTCATTGATCCATTTTCCTTATAATGAAAAACAACGTACCAAAATATGATAAAAAATATCACAATAAATCATATCAGATAAATCCATATCTCAATAAGACTAATCCAAAAATCAATATTTTGATTGATTTATTGGTGCTCATTTTACGAATTAATTATAGGATATAAATATAGATAATACATCATCCCACCTCAATTTGGATTGATTACTACTGATTATCAAATATGTTTTTTATTGGCGAGATCCTTGAATCCTGTTGCACACAATTTGTCAAACTGTGATCTGGTTGTCATTCTCCCATATAGTCTCCTCCAACAGATATTAAATAGTTCTTGGGATATCTAGGATTTAGTGGCTAAACCTAAGTATCAACCATAACCATTTACATATATAATAGATTAGGTCATTGGGTCAATGAATAAAATAAAATAATATATATATTTATTTTTTTCATTTTATTCATTTTACACCCACGATGACTTTTTCACAAATGCCCCACCTTGAAAAAGGTTTTGTTGCACCTAATGAAAAAAAAACACATTCTATACTCAATGACGACCTACGAATTCTGATCTGAGCCTCCATTAAGTAGTTATTCAATTTTTTCAAGAAAAATGTGTGCATGTGTTATTTGATATATTTAATATATGTCAATCATTTATTATGAACACATTATGCCTCATAATCACACGCTATCTTGGCACCTGATCAAAAATATAATCCATAGAACATACAAAATTATTTCTTGGAAAAAAATTAGTTATTATATATTTATTATATACTAAATATTTGTTTGTAATTTTTTTATGAAATATGGAACCCTCTAAAAATTATTTCGGATGTGCGACACATGGAATGCATACGGTAATTTGGATTAAGACGTTTCATATGTCCATCATGTGTTTAACAATAATGACGTTTAGTCATTGGGTGTGCCTATTCTCCCAAGTAATTTTCTTTGTGGGTATTTTCATTGAATGTTTTGGATGGGTCACTCATATGGGGTTTCTCTACTCCATAGCCCTATGTTCTAAGGACAAGGGTGTTAACAATTCATTGAATATTATTTTAGTAGTCTACAATCATGAATTTTTTTGATCTTTACCATGATTTACATGATATTTAGCTTGAAGTTTTATGGATTTCATATACATTATTTTGATTTTGATAAAAGGATATAGATATTTCTCATTTGATACTACTTTTCTAGGCCAGTTATAGAACTATTGAAAATGTTATATATTTATCAAGATTTTGAAATAAAATTGGTTTACTATATATCATTCCATGTTTTCATTTAAATGTGTATGTGAGGATTATCGGTAATGATAATTGATATTTTATACTAGTGTGGGATCCTAATTAGAGAGTTTATGTCACACCCTACACACCTATATGGCATTATATAGAACATATTATTTCATTTGATATAGAAAAAGGAAAGGCACCATAGTGAGGAAACAAGGCTTCTATCAGCTTAGTTTTGGTAGCTAGTGGTGTGTCTATGGAATAATTCTCACATATAACAATATTATTTTTCTTTCGTTTTGGTTCACCTTTATTTTTTTGGACCTATACAATTAAATTAAACCAAGTTAACGAGTTGAATCATTAGGGAATTTTTTATTTTGTAATGCAACATATTTATTCTTGTATTTCATTCTCTATTCACTATAATTGGATTATATGAATTTTATCTTGATTTGGATAGGTGAAATTCATCCCTTTGGTTTTAATTTATGATTGGGTTCTTATAAAAATCCATTAGGGATCAGTAATTCCCTTTAGGTATGTGGTAAATCGACATGGGTCCAATATATGGGGGTAAACATTGAATGTTAATTATAGATCACTAGAAAGTTGATGGTTTTTAATTAAATAATGAATACTATAATGTTGTGGAACCAATTTGGACATGCCATTGGTTTTTTAAAGGTAAAAATAACTATATAAATGGAATTTTATTTATCACACTACACTTTGGATCTAGGGTTTAGTAGCTAGTAAAATTCACTTCTATGACATGGTTTCTCATTGAATTGTAGATGATATATCATAAATATAATTCATATAAATGGGAGATTCATTTCCTACTATTATATTATAAATTCTCAATCATCTATGTTAATATCAGAATTATATAGTAAAATTATTTTTGAAATAACACGGTGTGATTTCAGCAAAGAGAAAACAATACTGTAGGAAATGTTTTATTTAGGGGGGAATCTAAAGAGGCACCCAATATATAATTCAATTGTGGATTTTTTAAGTCCCGTGATATGTGAAAATTTAATTTACCTAGATGGAGTGGGGTAAAAGGTCATAGAACAAAGCCACTTAAATTTTGGAGTTTAAATTCTCAATGAAATGTCAATGTCCCCTATAATGTGTTGTATATCAAAGATTTATTATAACTGGAACATGGAAATAATTGAATAAATAGATTATTGTCTCATCATTACTTAGATATTAGATATGCGATTTTCCCATTAATGCTCATCCATTGTGATATCTAAACAAATAATTGTATGTTACAATTCCAAAAAAATTAGAATCATATTTCCCACATATTAGGGATGATACACATACTCAAAACAGGGCACCATAGTGTTCTATTAGGAAAATCAATATAATTTTTTTTAATTATATAATATGAAAAAACATGATGTAATTAATAAGTGATTAATTTATCAGGAATTATTATGATATAGAGATGTTGAATCTCTCAAAAAATGATCAAACCTATTTTATAAAATGTATTAATCATATGGTAACGATTAAAATATTATTATATTATGCTCTGAGAATCTAAAATGAAGATAATTGATAAGGGGATGGATTTTCATTTGGGTTAGGATTATGAGATTAATGATAGTGAAAAACTAGTCTTCATTTATGAGACACATTAGGCTATAAGAGGAAGGAAGAATAAAAACTCAAGTTATTAATGAAACATTTATATTTCATAAATACATTTCTTTTACATTGTTTTATTTTTCAAAGGATATTCTAATAGTAAATATATTCCATCACTCATCACATATTTCATATTATTGAATTATATAGAGGGATAAAAAACATTGTAGTCCATGTATATGACTACCAGGTAAAATGATTGTTGTGAATCTTCTAACCCATTTTTTATGTGTGTTATACATATCATAACTCATCGTTGTCATCATTATCATAATTGTTTTGTGGATTAAACACATGATCAATGAAATATCCATCAATATGGTAAAATGTTTGTGTAATGGAGATAAAGGTAATGATTATGTTGAAATAAATGAATATTCACACATAAAATATTGCTTTATCTCTCTGTTGAGACCACAATTTTTTTTGAGTCAGGTTCTTAGATTTGTATATCAAACCCTTCACTGATATGATATCCTAAAATATTTATTATATTTATAAAAATAATGTTTATCACAATCTATGATGTGCCTCACAAAAATGGTTTCATAATAGACCCTACATGATCATGAGATTCAATTGACAATGTGATTGTTTATTTTAGATCTAAATCAAATTTTGAGGAGTAAATATTTTTATTCAAATTTCATTTTACCTGAAAACTGGTAAACACTATTTCATTGTACATTAGTATTTTTATCTAGGTAATTTTTTCCGATATACATTTTTCATGATACATTTTATTCATAGGGTAATGTCAAATTGCTATCAAAATTTACTATATAAAACTAAAAACATATGAGAAACATGATTAAAAATGTGGGGAATATTATTATAGGTAAATCATATGATTTGTTGATGACTAGTTTGTTTTTACATAACTAACCTCCATCTTTCCAAAATGTTGTTATGAGTTGTGGAACCCTTGAAATGACCTATATCATTTGGTTTGTTTAAAATGATGGGATATTTTATTTCATTTTTTATTTTATTGAGTTATTTGTTACTAGATAATGGTGTAATATTGATATTTCAATCATCTACCATGGATTATTTGGGATGTGTTAACATTATTAAGCTATTCAATGGGTGCTTAGGTGATCCTTGGATCATGATAATGGCCACCATAAAGAAAGTGTTTGGTTGAAAGATATATCATTTCATTATTATGATTGAGGGTCCTGAGATAAAGAGACATCGGTAATAAGTTCATGTTGTTTCCTTAGAGGTACAATGGCATGGTGGTACTTGTGTGGGATTTAAATGAAAATGTTCAGGCCTAGATAAACCATTACAAGATGTGTCATGACTTGGTGGATATTGTGAGTGGATTTTAACTCGAGAAAAATTATATTATATTAGAGTCCTAATGTAGATAGGGATTCACAATGTGTTGGTGGAATACCATACATATTAAAAATATTACACCATTCATTTGTTAAATATTACATGTAGGTTGATGGTCATGATGGTAAAGAATAAATCATATATTATTTTGGGACATGGTGTACCCCAATGTGATGTGACATGTTATGCGGCTCTTTTGTGGGTGATTATTATTTTGTATCAGGAATGTACCACACAAAATAGAAATTAGGCCTTGTAATAGAGTTAATATCCTTAAATTTATGTTTCAACCTATGAGAACAATATAATGTCTTGAAAAAAGTGGAAACTCTAAGAACAAATATGAAAAGAGTTATTTAAATATTTTTGTATGTGTAGGGTCCACCGTGTCGTGTAGAGATAAAACATAACTAGCCATACGTATGAGGCATCACAAACTTATCCATATGTGTCATACTAATTATTATCTATCTATATATGCTAAAAATAATTGGAAGTATTTTCTTTTCAGGGCCTTCTTGTTTTCTCTTTTGGGAATAGTGGTTATTAGGATAAGACCATTTCAACTAGACCATCCCTCCACCTTCATATATAAAGTCACACATTAGATACTTTGTATATCGTTGACATTTCAAATTAGTTTAGAGGAATATTAACATATTCTTTGATATATTATTTCCATATTTTTCAAATGATCATGATGCCTTTAATGTGGTGTTTTATTAGAATGTTATACCAATGGATGGTTCATTATTCAAGAACATTATGTTACTGAATGTCATGGAAGAATGTTGTTGTTTGAAGTTCAATGAATGTATATTTTCATCATTTTTATTTATGGAAAATAATAATATAGATTGTTGTATATTTTTTTAAAATTATCAAATTAAAATTTTCCCATATCAAATATTGTATGATAAGGATTTTATACCTTTGATTAATGGGATGTTACAAAGGTATATTACATGAAATAATTTTTCAGGTTTATTTTTTGGAACCTACTCATTGATTTGTTGGTCGTTGATCCATTATAAATTAAAATTAATAATAAACTAATTATATTTATAGTTTATTATTTTGGGTTCTATGAAAAGAGATAAAGAATCAAGTGTTTCCCAATTGGTTTTGATGATCTATGGAAGAGTTGGCTAACAATTTCATAAAATGTAAATAATTACAAATTTTTTAATTGGTTCATAAATATCACCCTATTTTTCACTATGATATTATATATATATATATTTTATTACTACCTGCGTATAAAAAAACGGATTAAAAAACAAATTTATTCTATTGAACTCCCATGAATCGAATTGGAGTGACCTAATCCATGATTAACCTATGAACACCTAATTTTATTCCATGACTATTGATGGTCAAGTGCTTAAAAATTCTTGTGTGTTATGTGATTCTAGAATTCTATTGTTTAATAAATATAATGAGTGAATATATTGTACTTTTATATAAGTGTATTTAAATCCTTTTGAATATGGGAGTGTGATCGATTATAGATTATTAAAATTGGTCTATCCCATGGAGAGGATTTTTATTTTTTGTGTAAGAGGATATATATTGTTTGATGTAAGAAAAGATATTCTCGGTGTTCTATATCTATAGTGGTATTCATGAGTTATATCTCCATTGTGTCTAATTAGATCATGATATGGGAATTAAAGGATTGTGGAATTCCATTCATTCTGAGTGATTGGTTTTTGGATTTTAGTTATTCTAATGAGATATTAGTTCCCTTATCAGGTGATGAAATCAGTTTGTGATTATGGGATCTATTTAGGTCTGTAAATTTCATGGTCCCACCACATATAGGATCATTTAATGGGGGATAACATTTTTTTAGAAAAGTTATAGTACTTTTATGGTTGTGGGTTATGTTATTATGTGTCCAAACCATGTTCCTACAATATGTAATATTATTTTGGCTATGGTTTCCCCCTAATATGACATATGGTGACAGTAAAAGGTGGGTATATATTCCCATTTATGATAGATGACATCATGGTATTACATTCTCTATTCCACCTAAATTGTTATCTTATGGGTATTTTATGGTTATTTTTGTTACCCTTGATTAAGTTATGTTGGAACTTATATAGTGGGAACTTATCCACCAAATAATTATATATATTATTATTGGGGTAGTCTCTTATACACATGATAATTTTACATATCTTATATATGACCTACAATTATCCACCCAATGATTATATATAGTGATATAATGGGTGGTACCTTATCCTCTTTGTGATTATATATTTGAATATATGGGTAGGGAACACATCACCCCAAATGTATACATATGGTGACATTTATAGAAAGACCGTACCAAATTATTATTTTATTTAATGATACATATTGTTGGTAATGCTCCATCAATTTGATAGATGATGACATTATGGGGTCTGAATTAATACCTTCGATGATTATCATATATTTATATACTAATTGTATTATGTGTGAGTAGTTATGAATTGATATGGTTATATGAACCGAATAGAGACATATGATGCTTGATGAAGTAGGTATAGTCAACCTTGGTCATCACCATGACTCATAACAATTGAATGTGAATATTTTATTTCATGGATGCATTTATTTGATTATTCGATGTTGATAATTTTATATATGAACATTATTTCTTAATTTATTGTATAATATTTGTTTTATCCAAAAGTATTTTATTAAAAGAGTTCATGAGTGGACTAGTAACATTGGTACACAATAATACCTCATGATAGTATATACAAGAAGAGAAGATTCCAAATATTGTTTGATTGATCTGGATTGTTTAGTTGATGTCATGATATGGGATTATATAATGTCTCAATAGCATGGTTATATTGTATTTTTGGTTCCATCATATTCATTATTTATATATATAAATTATGGTAATTGATTTTTATAATATGTTACACAATTTTTGTATCATTGACAAGCGGTAATAAAATATCTATTATATCACTATTAACCCTCCATATAGTTTAGCATCCTCTACAATATAGGGAATCAATCCTATGTAATATAATGAATAGATATAGTTATTATATAGTGATCCAAATGGGATATTATAACCTTGTTCTTTTATTTTTTACTTAAATAATTATATGAAATTTTTTAATGAAAAGGGATTCATTAAAAAACATTCATAATGGATATTCATCATATATTTATACTATATAATAACTTATAAACTAGATATGTTATCAATTGACTGGTAATATTTTATAAAATGACTTTTCTACCAGCTGATTTTTGTTATTGATTTATATTATTATTATTCTATATATTATGAATTTTATTCTCTTAACTATTCTTGAGAACTCTTAATGGAATTACTTTTTAATTGATGTTCATGATACATATTAGTCTATTTTATTTTCTAGATGATTCTCTATTTAATTTTTTTTTTGAAAATAAAAAAAATGGTCTCATAAGTGATGAAATGATACATTATTTTTTGACAATGTAGGATAAAATAAATAGGGGAAATTTTATGGAACCCTATGATGTTGGAGAAGGCATCCTTATTAAATTGACGAGAAAATATTTATACTCTTTATGCGATTGAAAAAAATGTAAAATCACATTCAAATTATCTCAATTTGGCCCACATGATGGTATTTTCTAAGGTATAGAAGGGTCACATAAATGAAAAGTTATTTTTATGAAATTAAAAAATTATTATTGATAAAAAATTGTATTAATTGTATAAAGACCATGGATTTCAATAAAAATAGATAAAATATTTTTTTTCATGAAAATTCATTACATTACACAAACACACGCATATGGATCATAATAGTATAGTGCCTTTAGAATCATGGAAACATAAAAAACTGGTTCTTAGGTGAACTACATCATTTTCCACTAATTTCTTCAAAGATATCACCCATAAAAAAGTCTACATAATACATTTACACATAACCAATGGAAAAGAAAAATAAAAAATGGTGTGCTCAAATTCATAGTAAGGGAAAATAAGGGTGATACAGAATCATAACATGAGTAGAACGGTTTATGAACCTAAATATAATTCAGGAAAACCATACCCTGTGTATATATAATATCACAATCAATGGTTCTAGAGGAAAGAGTTTTATTTCAAAAGATATTAATCATAAATGAATAAAATAACATGGGCAAAGAAATCATAACAATGGCATATAAAATTTAATTTTGAAATACACATAATAATATATAATCATTTACATATTAATTCAAGGAACATTTTCATAACTATCATAGTGGAATGGGTTCACTCCCAAAAGCATCATATTATTCAATCTTTACTCCCAATACTATCATAATAGAAGATTTCAATCACGGAACTGGGTTCTTTCCCAAATCTAGTCCTAAATCATTACCCATGGCATTGGAGGGAGATGTAGGTCCCTCCCATAACATTAAAAAAATCATACATACTAGATCCACAAGATCATAAATAATATATCATATCATAAAACATAATAATAAATAGGATTCATAGAAATTTTATTGTAACATAACATGTGTAAAATAAATATGATTCATAATCATTTCATCACTTAAACAAATCCCAACCTATTGAAAAAATTAGGTTTCATAAGTATTTTGTTATGGTAAAAATTATGGAAGAAAAGTATGTTTCATAAAAATTGCCTAATCATAAAAATAAAACATATAGATAAATAATAAATATGGTATCAGAGGAATATATTCTCAGTAAATATTTTATACCATAAAATGATGCCATATTAAAAAAAATATGATTTTTAAATAAAAAACTATTGAAATGTTTCTTGAGGAAAATATTCATTCTTTTAAAATCACATTTTCAAAAATTTAATATTCATAAAATATTTCAGAAAAAAATTTCTTTAAAAGTAAATTTTAAAAAATATAATTTAATATTAAAAAAACAACATTCATGGAATCAGGAAACTCTATTCTTGTCATAAATATTGTAATAGTGATTTTATTCACATTTTTTGAAAAATATGCATGTTCCTTGTTTGGAAAATGAAATAGGGATTATTTTCCAAAAAAAATTATGAAAAATAAATTGTGGGTAAAATAATATTTTATAAATAATGTATATAATCATTAAAATTTTGAAATAATTTTAAGGAAACATTTTTTTTAATGTAAAATGGATTTCTATCGAAGAGAGATGTGAAGATGATTTTTCTAAAAACCATAATTTTGTTCTCATTTTTTACATAAATGGAGAATAATTAATGTAAAAAATATATTATAATTACATAAAAAGATAACAATAAAATTAGGTATTTAATTTAGTGATAGATCATAATATTTAATCATCAGAATCATAATTATAAATAATCATGAAAAATGATTTGATTATAACATAAAATCATTACCAAGTTGTTATATTTTGAATGATAAGTAAAATTAAATAGTAACATAAAATGAAAAATCAAATATCAAAAAAAATTACGATATATATTATATAATATGTAAAAGAGGGTATATATATAAACCTCAAAAACAATGATAGGTTCATAACATAACATATATCATAAAGAAGGAAAACTGAGACCAAAATGCAATACCTTAAGTCTCAAATTTCATCATACAAGTTCAAGCCTCTTGTATGATAAATATAATTTTATTATAAATAAATTTAAATCCCATTATTATATATATCATTTAAAAAATAATTAAATTTTTTCCTTTTATCACCCGTTTATGAAAAATTCCATTTAAAATGAACATTTTGAGCAATAATAGATTTGTATTTCATATAGGACTTGATTTTTAATTTTTGGTCCAATTATGATAATTATGGTTCTATAAAGTATATATTTTTATAAGATATATAAATATTTTATATATTCCGTATACACGTATTTATTTATTCTATAAAAGTTAGATATATAAAATTAAATAAACAGTTTGTGGATATGGTAGGCAGTACGTCTACATGGAAAATGTTTCATTTTTCACGACAGATTACAATAAAGTAAGGTAAATAATATTTCAACCTAACAAAACCATTTAAATTTATTATTATATATATATATAATATTTTAATTAAATTCTTCTTTATTCTCATCCAAGTGAATCATGAATGAACCACATCTCTTCGCAATGTGGCAGTCTTCCATTCTCATGAGGGATATTATCATATTCCCACAGAATGAAAATTTGGATAGTAAATGGGGTATAATAATAACAACATTATTATAATTTCATTAATATCATATATAAACATTTAATTTATCATTAAATCCATCCCGGAGTGTTGGTTATGGAAAATGAATAACCACACTTCGTGAGGTGGTAGAGAGTCATATAGACAAAAAATGATTTCATACACCATTTGATGGAATATGAGACGATAATAGGTTATTAAATTAACATAATAACATATATTTAAATTGGATATGTTTTTCTTTTATATAAGAATAAATTGCGATTATTTTAAGGTGTTGTGAGAAGAAGCAAAGCAAAAAATCCATAGTTAAAAGCATTACCTCTTATTCTGTTATCGCCTTTTTCTTTAAAATAATACCTTAATAGATTAGATTTATAATGAAACCATGGAATATAGGATGTGTTTTATAATTTCAACACATTATATAGGTTATTATTTTTTAATACAATGGGTTGTTGATGTTCTAAGGGAAAACACAAGTGTGTGGACTTTTATATATGAGGTGAGTGGAACACGCTAAATTAATAAAAGGTATTACCATGTTCTGATAGGGAAAAATGGATCCAAAAATGTTTTATTATCAAACCTTATATTATATATGTTATTTATATTTCCATTAGTAAAATTAATGAATTTTATTTTACAATTTAACCCCTAGATGTGATGAGAAAGCAGTTTTCCAAAGATAAAATGATTAAATGTTTGAAAAGATTTTGTATCAAAATATAAAATAAAAATGATTCTAATGAAATAAACTATCTTAAAATATACATAATTGATATAATTTTACTTTTAAATATATATAAAAAATCCAAAACATATAATTTCTTTAAATGAAAAGATAGTATTCATAAAAATGTATTTTTCACTATACCTCAAAATATTAATCTATTCCGAAAAATCATAAATCCACCCTATGTTAATTTAGATACGATGATAAAAAAAATTTAGAGTATTTTATAAAATTAATTTTCTAAATGTTTAAAAAATTAATTTTATTATTTTTCATAAAAATAAATAGAAAAACATTCTTTGAGGAAATATTATTTTCAAAATATATAAATACATAATAAAAAATTATGTAATTTTTTATTAATATGTTTTATTAATATAAAAAATTTATAAATATTATTTAAAATTTGGTTATTAGTATTCATTACATAATATTTAGTTGATCTATATTAATGGTCATGTTTAAATGACAATAATATTAATATTTTGTCATGGTTCGTTAAAACATTGTCTTTCATGTAACGTAAGTTATCAAAGAAATACAATTTATTCAGAAAAAAATTTCATAAAATCTCATTGAGTTTAATTATACATTCTTGAAGTTAAATTTTCCTCAAAATTCTTTTATAATAGAACAAAAACATAGGATAATTTTTTCCCATTACATATTTTATTCCCATGTATTATCTAAAATTGGTGGTTTCATAAAAAACATTAACCATGTGAGTGGTACTGTTTCATAGAATTTTATATGTATGACCCCGAATATAGAAGAGTAATTCCTCAAAATATAGATCACATTTCAATATTATAACCATGGTGTTCAGTAAATGTGATGGTCCAGGTATGTACTTCATTAGGAGAAAAACATGGAACACATCATGGATTATAGAGATGTTTGGGGGAAGCGAAAAATGATAGGATATCATCCATATATAGATTAGAATTAAATGGGACTAATATACCTAGGGATTAGTTTCCCTCTATTCCTAAATAGCATAACCATCTTCCATGGAGAATTTTTTAGCAACTCCTCTTCACAGACATCAAATTCAAGGACATGTCAGTGAGTATCAACGTAACGTTTATAAAAAATTTGTACCTCCCTTGCGTATTGTTAAATTAATCAAACCTTATATACCATTTCAACATCCTTATCAGGTCTGAATACCATTCGTTCCCTAACATAATTCCATCACGTTGGTACTCTACACTTCTATCCATTTAGTGATGTATAAGGATCTCTATGAATAATCATTTTAATGATATTAATTTATAAAAACTCAACTGTTGGAAGGTTCTTATCCCAAACAACTTCAAAATTAACAGATCATGATCTCAAAATACACTATATGGATAGAATTTTTTTTCACTAACTAACCATATATTTGAGAATGATACAATCTACTTAAAGTAAACTCTATATTAATATCCTACTTAGTACTTGTCTAGAACATCGAATTAATCCTCTATTCATGACCATACAAAATGGAATATGGTACTCCATATAGAATTACCACATTCTTAATGTATATACTAGAAATATTATTCAAATAAAAAATCATCTATGATAGTGAGGAGGTATGTTTTCATTGAAAGGGTAATAATTGAAACATATATAACATTGTTCTCTTTAGATGTTTTGAGTATTTTGATGAAAAACATCATGGGGAGGATTTTCTTATTTCCATTATAGAAAGGGTAATGGATGTATAATAACCTTATATTTTTTCTCTTATCCTTATCATTTTGATATAACTCGAACTAAGATACAAACTCTATGATTAATCTCTTCATTCCATCCCCCATGAAATAGTAATTTAAATATCTATATATTATCATAAATAGAAGATGGATAAAAATTTAAAAGCTATGAACATCCTCTAATAAATAAATCATAATAATTGGTATAGATGGAACTAATATAAGATTTATAAACCTTATTATTCCATAATGATCAATGTTAATCTCATGAACATTTCTAAAATTCATTGAAGCTCTACAACTTCCAAAATGGGCCACTTTTATCTTAACATGGATAGATATATTATTATTTAATTAAATAAGATAATATGTCTTCCATTACCTCATGGTTCCTTATAAAATCATTTGAATCTATATATATATTAGATATTCTGTGATCCTAATCATGGATAAGGTAGTATGATACTTTCAAATAAAACCATCATCCACCTTGTTCATATCCCAAGAATGGTAATGTTTTGAGAAGTCGTAATATTTAATATATTCTAACAAAATTTTCTATGTCATATTCAAATCCACCAATGCGAATACTTACATTAATTATTTTATTTATATATAATAACACATTTCTATGTAATGATAATGAATCTATATACTTAATGATATGATTACTATAGGTAAATCAAAATCATGTGTTGTGTAATTTTTTTAATGTAACATCAATTTCTATAAGGTATAATCTGTAACCATATCATTATGCATGATAAAACATCCTAATATATTCTTGGATACATAAATATGGATTAAAATATCTTCTACACCATAGGCTAATGTAATAAAACATTCATTGACGTATCTTCTCATAAGATCATTAATCTATTACACACATTCATAAGTCGAGATAAACTATTTCTTTCTTATGAGTTAACATGGTTAGCTGATTAGATAGTAGTGATAAATTTTCCAAAAAATATTGATTATATATTGAATAACAAGGAAAAAATCACATATCAGTCACCATAGTTGATATGGTCCAATGTTTAATACCCCATTATTTGATGGATCCATAGTTACTACAACTCTATAGATTATATGACCAAAAAATGAAACATTTGTCATTCAATATTTATAGAGAACTTGACCTTAGTGTCCCATATCTGTGACCTACTACCATTAAATTAGTATAGATATATGATTCAGATGCCAGTGGACCGATTAGTTTAGTAGTCTTTGTAAACTATATGCATACATTAATCTGGTAAAACAAATGAATAAAAAAAACAACATAATTTTTTATCAAAATAACAATATTCCAATTATAATATCCTTGAATATGATTCCTTCTAAACTTCAAGTAATAATAGTGAATGTAAAAAAGATAAGTGTGATATCAAAATTTTCAGAATGGTTTGTGTTCAATGGAATAAAAACTTAATCAATGTGAATAATAAATATGGAAAGGTAAATATCAAAATAAAAAACTATTTAAATAACATGACTATCATATATAAGAAAATCGAAAGCCAACATTTTAAGGTAAATAACTTCAAACACATTTCATTCAATTAATAAACTATTAATGAAGTACATCTATAAATTTTATCATAGTGACAATCTCATGGATAATAATAACTAGATTCTAATTAGATAAAGTCCATAAATATTGGATGACATGTTTCCCTTGTTCATGGAACATTTACTATCAAGAAATTGTACAATATAATTTAATAAGGACATTTAGAAAACCATTAAGGTGATGCTAGATAACTGATTCACCACATGAGATTTTTGATGCATCGAGAGGATATATAATGTTCAGGCCCCGCCCATCACTATCTGTCCAAATCATTCCATATATAATAAATAGTCAATTTAATTGATGAATAATGCGACTTATTAAAAAATATCCATATTGATTTAAAGTTAAAGATTTATCCATATTTATCAATTTAATAAAATAAAATTTCATGTAAAGACCATATATAAAAATAGAATATGGTTTAGTAAATAATCATTTCCATAATAAATAATGTAGATAATTATGGGAAATTTAATGTTCAATTTTCACAAGAATGTAAATAACTAATGGAAAATTTAATGACTACAAATATGATTTGGGTAAGTATTGTCTAATAATATACTTAGAAAAAATAATCATAATCCATATAGTGGAATAATAAGGACTGTATAAATATGTTTTATACACATTAGAGTAAGAATACAGTTTGTTTTGATGATGTAATAAAAACGATCATTATAAAATTTCTTCTGAAAAATATTATTTTATGTTGAAAAAATTTTAATATCATTTTTAAAAAAAATATAAAAAAATACTAAAAAAATATATTTTTGAACATCCAAAACATTCATAAAATAACTGAAGGCAGGTAATTGTATTCATGTTATAAACAGTAAAAAAATTACATTCCCTTTTAATGGAAAAAGGATAGAAAAGTGAATTTTCCTAAAAATAAAAATAAGATTACTATCCAGGAATTTGGCAAAAAATTAAAAATGGGTTAAAATTTATTTAATGAATAAAATTTTAAATGTTAAAAAAATTAAGAACATATTTTGAAATCATGGTTTTGGAAGAAAATATTTTTCTATCTGAAGAGAGGAATGAAGTCGTGTTTTCATAAAACTGGTTTCCAAAAACATTTTATGAATCAAAGAGTCGGAAAATGATAATATTAAATGAAAATAATCATGAATTAATAGTGTAAAAGAAAATTTACATTTTTATTAAACAATGACCATATAATTTCTTTCAATGAAAATATTTGTGTAAACAATCCCCAACAAAAAGATATTGTGAAGTAAGCCATTGTAAAGATTGTAATGCTGAAGTGAGAATCAATCCATTGAATAGAGTATGTATGTAAACTATAAATAAATATAAAATTAGAGTAAATATAACTACATATTTTTAAAATTAATTACCCACTTAATCATAGAATATTAATTACAATGACGAATTTATATAACCCAATGAAATAAAATTTAGTTATAAAACTCTTTACAACATGGAAACACATAGTTGAATAGCCATATGATGAAATAATAAAAATTGAAAATTAATATACAATAAATAATACATTATTCATAATATTACATGTTTATGGGTTATAATTTCCTTATATAAAAGAATCTGCATGCATAACAATACAATTTTCCTCTATGAAATAAAATTGGCAAGAAATACCTTACATTGTGCTCTTTTTGGTCATATAGGATTTAACCATGTTTATAGTAGTTTAATATAAGTTATTAACTTTTATAATAACCATATTATTGTTTATAATATTATACATGTTACTTTTATAATATGTTATTACATGTTTGTTAATAATCTATCATTGTTTTCATATTTTTGGGAGTAAATTTCATTGTTTTTTGTGTATGTTTTGACATATTATTATTATTTTGTTCATGTTAATTAAATCATGATTTAGTCATATATAGTATGAGAAAATTATTTATATATAATATAAATTAATTTAGTATGTCTTTTTAATAATCGATAAAATTTAGAGGTTGGAAATGAAATACATTGTTCATATAGACGATAGGTCGTACAGATGCATGAACATTGTTTCCATTTTCTTGTCATATTGAAGGAAATAAGGGTAAATTATATATATGTATATTATAATTCCACTAAAATATTTATGTATTATAAATCACATAATTTTATAAAATCCATCTTTTATTTATTTCATGAAAATTGTGAATGAACTACATCGCTTCATGATGTATTAGTCCATCGTACACATGAACAACATTAGCATATTTCCACAAAATGGAAGGCATAAAGTTATTTTATATATATTAATTAAATTATAATAAATAAATCATAAACATCACATATATACATATAATATTTCCATCTTTATGTCCAACCATAATATGTTGTAATATAAAAACGAACGACATCGGTATGTGAGGCGATAGTTCGGCGTACACATTAAGGTTGATTTCGTAACCCGTTTGATTGATTCGTGTGTGGTATTTGATAATAATTTTAACATAAATAAATATCAATTTATTTAATAAATTATTTTATTATATAATCATTATATGAAAATAATTTTAGTGTTATGAGTAAGATATAAAAAAACGTTAGTTGATGAACATTACATCTAGTTCGGGTATCTTCAATTGGTTTTATCTAAAGTAATTCTTTGGTAGGATTTTGGGAAAAATTATGTATTATAAAATGATTTTATATAATTTAAGAAGAGATATCGATAGGGTCTGGTCAATCCCAATGTATTGTGAGTTTTTTATAACTAGGGAGAGTGAATTCCACTTTATAGTGGATGAGTATTGGTATTCTGGTAAATACCCAAAAGTATTCACTATTAGGATGTCACTTTTACTTAATGTTCCAAAAACAGAACAATAATGTATTAAATAGATGTATTGTTCTAGACGTACCTCCACCACACAAAATGGATATATTTTCACAATGTTATTCCTTAGTTTTTATTTTAACTCAATTTTATCATTATAGTTCTTACCAATGTAACATGTATTTTTTAATAACCTATGTAATTTATCAATTAATATTTTAATCAAAAAGTGGATTATATTTATTTTATAGCCAGTTATTCAAAATATTATGTCAAATTTTTTAAATAAAAATCTTGTGCATCTGTAAAATTAATTTTAGTACAGACGCATCAAATGCATAACACCCCTTTTTAATCATAATTCCATTTATCAATTTTATGTCTTTTCACTAATTATTATAATAAAAAAATAATTTTAACTTATTAGATAATATAAATTATTCTTATTATAAATATGGAATCAATTTTTCCAAATAATATTTAGATTAGTTGAGTAATTTAATTTAAAATTAATCCCATAGATGTGATGAGAAAGCGAGTTTTTAAAGTGAAAATTTGTAATAGATTACTAGATCTTTATATAAAACATTAATATAATAATTATTTGAATAACCTAATTTATATTATTAAATATATAATTTATCTAATATAATTTTAAAAAAAATTAAAATATAATTTAACATTATAATTTTTAGATGAAAATTATGTTTTCAATTTAAATACCGGATTGTTCATTATTCATAAAAAATAACAATTTATAGAAAAATATTAAAAAAATTCCATTATATAGTTTATAAATTGAAATTTTAAAATTTATTTTTCATTTTTCACATAAAATTTTTAAAATGTTCAAAATTTATTTTTAAAATAAATGCGTAATTAAAAGGCAAAAAAAAGTCTTTAGAAAAATAATGTTTTTAAGGGTCAAATTGGATTTCTTCTTATATTATGAATATAAAATCTATTGGATCAATGAACATATATTTTATAGAATATATAATATATAAATTTCATTTATATCATACAATAATATTAATAAATTTAATTTAATAATTTAAAACACATTTAGCATATAAAAATATTTATTTAATAAAATTATTTCCTTTAAATTTAATTTGTTTTTATGTTTTTTTATAAATAATATTTAAAAAATTAATTAAATAATATATTTTGAAAATTACATTAATCATATTCATAAAAACCAATTCAACTTATTTGAATATATTTTCACTTTAAGTAATAACATTAATAGTAGTCGGTGAAACATTAAAATTCATGTAATATAAGTTATCAAGGAATATCATTGTTGTGTGTAATGATAGATTAATTTCTATTGTGTAAATTTAAAAATATATCATATATTTTATTATTATGAATTATATTGTGAGGTATCAGGATTTTTTATTACATTTTACTTTTTATGTTTCAAGTCATATACACAACTGGATGTGATGTTCATATTTTAAAAATTTTGTGTGTTATATTATCCCCACCATAAATAAATTATGTCCAAAAATTTTAAATTTAATGTTGGTAATTAATAGTTTGATATTATAAAATTCATTTTTTAACCGAATATATTAAAATGATTTATAACATATTATCTTAATAATAGATAAAAATATGTACAATTTACATATGGAATAACCTTGAGCAATGATTCTACATATGAGAACATTGGTGGAATCTAATGATATGGACTTGACTGAAAAGAATAAATAATTATGGGGAGTTACAGAGGTCATTGATTACATGAAATTTAATTATCCATTGAATTTCAATTTCCTAAAATCTATAAATATATACTAATTTTAAAGACCATGATATTCATCCGATAAGGATGTAAATAGATACCATTTGTTGAAGAATAACATCTAAATGTTGATGAATTTTTTTACTATCTATGTGTATAAGGAAATATATTTACTTGAAAAGTTTCTAAAAATATAATTTCATCTTTTTTTGTGCTTCAATTTCATACTCTATGAATTGAATATCTATAAATGATTTTTTATGCCCAAGACAATTAAATCAACTATTCAAATATCATTTAATCCATAAAAGACTGAAATATATTTCACTTTAATTATTTCCATAAACTAATATGGGAAATATAGTAATCTACACTGGTAAAGAGTTGTACTATTGGTTCATCATTAATATTAATTGATCAAATTTTTTATCTAAAAACAAGGACACATTAACCGAGACATTGCGTAGGTTAGTGGTAAGCATGAAACCATTAATGACTTGTTGTCATGGGTTCATGCCCCCACTACCTTCACAGATGTGATGAGTTCTCACCATACTTGCAGTTTTTACATTTTATATACTTTATATAATTCCTGTAATGTTCAAAATAATATTATTTATATCCTTTAAATACATTTTATCATTACATATACTTTTGAATAATGTTAACATCACATTTTATAAATATATTTATTTTAAATTCTAATAATCATACTTGACTGTTATTATAATTTACATAATGATCATATTAACCCTCAAGGATTCTAATAAAAATATACTACCATCTTCAAAATGTTAAAATTATTATCAAATTACTTTTTCACTATGTATATTATCTATATAAATTTCATCGAAATTTCCTTAATCCTAGTGGACTCTAATCACATAATACCTAAAAATATGTGTTTAATGCTTTGAAAATATGATCAATATCAACCTCTTTAATCCATTATGGTATCCAAAAATCTTATTTTAGTGAGTATACATTCACTTATAAAATTAAAAATATTTTATAGATGATTCATATTTCATTTAACAAAAACATCCATATATAAATTACCTTTAAATTTTAATTCTTGAGTACTACTACATAAATTCAACATCAATTTTATTTCCACATAGGCCCTTACTTGTTTAAGGATTAAACAAGGTCATTATTTATCATAATTTATTCAAATAAATCAAATTTTTTTGTAAATAATTTTATAATTATCATTATAATATCCCCTAGGAGTGATAAACCATGTGTGTGGTAATGAACATTGTTGTGTGCCAGGTTATAGACATGTCTAGCCTGGCATAAACATTATAGAGTAATTTCCCCTAGGTAAATTTATTCCAAAACCAAATCCAATTTTAGTATCCACACAAGGATTTTTTTATAGGAATACCCTCATAATCTATATCTTAACAAAACATTAGGATGTCAATATATACTTATCCTCAAATTATATCTTATGGCAATTTTCTATAAGATATGATCTCTTAAATCTAGTTCATGCAGTTTCTATAAAAATTGATATGATACCATCTATATAAACCCCATCCCCAAAAACCAATATCTAGTTCCATATTCCATTAAAATTTCATTAATATGAGATTCAGATCCCAAATGACCAATTAGTTTATTATTACTGGTAAACTATATGCATACATGCAAATTTTATATAATATGAATACAAAAATCATGACATAATTTTTTTCGAGAATAAAATTATTCCATATATTGTATCCTTTAATATAACTATTAATATAATTCATGGAATACTGGAGAAAGGAAATAAAATAAGGGTGATCTAAAATTTAATTCAAGTATTAATTAAAACGGACGAAATAATGAATCAATGAAAATAATAAATATGGATGGATTAAAAAACACATTACATTTAAAACACATTACCATCATGATAAGAAAATGTAGAACCAATATTGGAAGGTAAATTACTGAAAGCACATCCCATTTAATCAACATACTAATAATAAATGAAATTCATATATTTTTTTCACAGGAAATATCTCATTGATAATAACAACTGAATTCCGAATGAATAAAATTCATAAATATTGGACATTGTGATTACATGTTGCACCTATCCTTTACTGTCAAGACCATTCACAAGATAGTTTAAAATTGATTGGTAGAAAATCATTTAGGACATTTGAGCCTACTATTTCATTCAATGAGACAATCGATGCATCATGGGTATATATAAAGTCATGGCACCACCAATTGATGCTAGTCTAAAACATTACTCACATATCAAATAACCAATTTAATCAATGAACAATGTGCCTTATCATAAAATATCCATATTGATTAAATGATATAGATTTACCAATATTAATACAATTTAAAAAATTTACATTCAAATTAAACATGATATGATGAAGTGGTACATAGTTTAGGAAATTATAATATACATGATAAATAATGTGGATATTTAAGGGAAATATAATGTTCAATGGTCACTAGAATGTGAATAACTCAAGGGGATTTTAATGAATAAAAAATTATTCATGGAACTAAATTTCAATAATATCCTTGGTCAAAATAATCAAAATAAATCTAGAGTAATAATAAGAATGGTATCAATAAGATGTATAACAATTAATGTATGAATATGGTTTTTTCCCTTGGTGAATTTAAAAAATATCATTAAAAAATCATTATAAAAATAACATTATTATTTTGGAAAACAATTTAAAAATAATTATAATTGGAAATAACCTATAAACACATGTTATTTGAAAATATCCAGAAAATATATCAAATTTGGCTTCAAGGAAATGATGGATGTTAATTTTGGACAGGTTATAAAATGAAAAATCATTCCTTTTTCATTTAAAATATGATAGAACAATGCCTTGTTCTGGAAGCAACAAGAAAATTACATTCAATGCCATTTTTAATAATTATGAAATGGTGAAATTTTATTTGATATGTTATATTTAAAAGTTTATTAGCATTTTTGAAAACATTTTTAGAAAAAATGTTTTATAAAAAACATGTTTTTGACAGAATACATAAATGAATTCAGTTTTTTAAAAACAATTTATAATAATTTTGATGCATAAAAGAGTTGGAAAATTTTACTATGATAAAAATATAATATATAATAACTAAATTAGAATAAAATTACATGGATTATTAAAAAATTATCACAAAATATATATCAATGGAAATCCATGTCTATTCAATCCCGAATAAAATGAGATTTTGATGTAAATCCTTGCAATGATAATAATGTTAAAGTAAAAATCAGTCCAATTAATTAATTATGTGTTTCAACTATAGACAAACATAAAATAATTAAAAATAAAACAGTATATATTTGAAACTCATTACACATACAGGCCCTAGAAACATTATTCAACCAACCGATAGATGACCTACCCTCCTAGAAACATTGTTCATCCTACTGTTAGATGAACTAATGGTCCTATAAATGATTCCCAACATACTGATAGATGACATACCATCCTGGAAAAATTTTTCATAGTAATGATAGATTACCTACAATCTAAGAAATATTTTTCAACCTATGAATATATGAATTACCATCCTTGAAATACTACTCATAGAATTGGAAATTTTGAAAAGTTTTAGAAATAAGTCACCTTAACCTCCCAGAACACCTCAACCATCATATTTTCATTAATTAATGTATCAGAGTCATCTGAGCCATTACATTTTTTTTCAAATTGATAATTTTTTAATAAATATCATAAAAATTAATTATATATATATATATAGATTTCATGTGATGTAAGTGAAATCACATCGCTTTGGGGAGGCAGTATTCTACATGTCCGCAAATGATGCAATCACTTTTTTAGTGTCTAAAAAGGTAATATGTAAAATTATATATTATATTTACAGGAAGGTAATTATATCATGAATATCATATAGAAATAATTTATATCACATATGTTTGTTAAAATCATCCTAAAAACATTATATGTAATGTGTTAATGTATAACATTGCTTTGTTGAGGCGGTACTCCGCACATCCCCAAATGATGTTATTATATTCCCAAAAAAGGAAATCATGATGTTAAGTGTTATATAATAATTATATAGGTATAAAAATATCATAAATATAAAAATACATTAAAATATCATGTGTATAATAATTTACAACAATTAGAGGTGGTAATGGAAAAATGAATGTCATCTTTTCATGAGACGATTGTCTACTGTACACACGAACGGTTATCTCAATACCAATTTGATGGAAGTGTTTGTATGTGTAGGTAAAATCAATATAATAAGAACACATAATTATATTTATGATAATAAGTTAATTATATTATTATTATTATATTTAGTGGTGGTGATGTGGTGAAGGTGAGGGTCATACCAACATTGTACATTTGGAGGTGTAGGATTCGATTCCTGGGAGTCCACACAAGGGAGATTTTCTCCTTCCCCTAGGATCCAATTTTCTTGATTGGTCAACCATTCCATGACTAGGTGGGTTAAATATTTCCCAACCAATCTATTCTAATGTATTTATTTTCTGACCCATCATCGACCCAGTCTTCACCCACCGAGATGCTCTACCATTTTTGTTGGAAACAACACATTTCTGGATGGGGATCTCTCTAGAGTGACCTCTTCCTGGTGAGGGGGTTAACTATTATGGATATTTCTAAAAAGACACACCTAGGGATTCACTTTTTTAATATATATATATATATATAATCATGATATATAAATAAATTATGTGAGTGTAGTACAAAATAAAAAAAAATTCATATTGATGGATGTTACATCATCATAGTTAAGTCCTTTTACTTTTCACCGAAGGACATCCTTGTTTGGATTTATGACTAAAGTGAGGCTTGTAGTATTTTAGGAGGTAGTTTTTTAGATTATTTAGCCATGGTTTTTATGAGAAATTGGGCTTGATAGGTGTTAATAATGGTACAGAGTCGATCCCTTTTTTATAGTGGAGGAGGAGTGGCATTATTGTAAATATTAATAGGTAACCACTACTGGGAGGCTTCCCTTAGATAATATTCCTCTAATAATAAATAAAATTCAATAAAATAGGGTAAAATATTGTATTATGTCCATTAAATGGTTTTTACAAGTTTATAGGTAATTTAGACCCTTCATATTAATGTTTAACCACTAAGTGAGAACATTTATTCCTTAATCATTATAATTAATTTTATACTTCGTCACTAGTATTCATTGTGAAAAACTATGTTCAAATTACTAGAAATTATAAATTATTAAGATTGAAAATATGGAAACCATATTTTCAAATTTAAATCAAATTGTGGGAGGAAATTAATTTAAAATTAAACTCGTAGATGTGATAACAAAGGAGGGTTTTAACATGGGAAATTTTAACAGTTTTCTATGATTTTGTATATATATTTAGTATTAAAAAATTTAAAATGATAAAAATCAGATTAATAAATTTGTAATATAACAAATATAAATTTAGACACAATTCAAAATAAAATTTAACAATTAAAATAATTAGGACAAAAGTACAGTTTTCATTTAAAATTCAATTTTTACCTTATTAATCCAAAAATGAATCTTCTCATAAAAATACCAAAAAATAACCCAAAGTAATTTTTAATATCCCATTAGAAAAAATGATGTAAATATTTCAAAATAATATTTAATTTTTTTTAAATGTATTTTTAGAAGAATTCTACCATTAAAATGTTGAAAAAATTACAATTTTAAATAATAATATTAATTATATATTATTATTCAGTATAACTCAGTCTTGCATGCAGTGGAAGATTTCAAGGAATCTCATTACTGTGTTTCATATATTCGATTTAACATAACATCCTTTATAATTTAAAATTACTATCTAATTCATAAATATTAATATATTTGAACAATAATTATTATATCATTATCGAGATGTTACATCCTTACCCCTTTTCAAAATTGATTCGTCACAATTTTATTCACATAATAAATAAGGGGGTATATTTTCCCCTTGTAGAATTTTAAGATTCTGATGTTTCCTCTTTAACCATTTGGTTTTTCCATAAAACCTTAATCACGTGAGTTGCATTATTCAACAACCCTTTATTTGTGTGGTTAAGAACCAGAACTGATTGTATCTCATATGAATGATTATTTTCAAACTAATAATTTTATGGGATCAAACCATTAGATAAATCTTGTATATACATCATTGAAATTGAAACATTAAATAAATTTTTTTCCTTAGATAAACATATAGGGAATACCACATGGTTAGTAATTGATCTATCTTTAAATATGATTTCATACGGTCTAATAAATTGTGGGCTCAGTATCCCCTTCTTACCAAAACGCATCATACTTTTCAATGGGAATTAATTTATAAAGACATGATCACCTACCTCAAAAGGAAGATCATTCCACCATTTTGCCTCATAACTTTACTTTATTCTGTAATCTTTCCTCGTGTGTCCTTGAATCAATTGAACATTTGTTTTTTTTCCTCTACCATCTATCGTCCAATAAAATTTCTTTCTCCTAAATCATCTGAATTCACTAGTCTATAATACCTCTTTCCATAAAATGAAACAAATAATGACATATTTTATACTAGAATGAAAACCATTTTTATAAGAAAAATAAACCAATGAAATATGCCAATCCCAAATTCCCATGTAATCCATGGAGAAAGAATGTAGAATATCTTACAAGGACTAGATTGTCTGCTCAATAAGATCAGCTGACTGATGATGAATCAATGTACTAAAATTTAATTCATCACAAAACAACATATGAATAACATTAAAAACTAGATATGAACCAAGGATCATGGTCTGATATAATGAAGAGGAGTAATCCATGTAACAATATAACCTTCTTTAGATATAGTCAGGAAATATGTTCTAAAGACATCATATCTTGAATGGGAAGGAAATTTGAATATTTAGCTAATACTGCAACAATAACCAAAATTTCATTATTACATTGAGATGTATTTCACAATACTGCCCTGAAATCCATAGATATATTTTCTCGTTTCCACTCACATTTTTATAATGGTTGAATCACCCAATTCGATAACTGTCATTCTAATTTAACCAACTTATATATAAACACTGCATAGTAAATTTTGAAATACTTATATTTAATCAATCCCTCTAGAAATAGAAATTATGGTCTCCATGCATCTTAATGATTCCCAGATGAACGGATAATGGAGAAATATGATCATCAGTAAAAAACCTTTTCCTCAACATAGAATTACAGTGCAGACACAATCTTTTTCTAAATCGTAAAACACCTTATTCATAAATATTAAAATCGGGTAACATTCAATTATTAAAGGATTCCAATTTTCCATGCAAAGATTGAACCCCCGTATGACCACTTTTTATTCTGTTCTTACAATGTTGGCATCACTAAAACCTAAAACAATGTAGTGGATGATCTAGTAGACACCTCTTCTAGGCCAAAATTCCTCAAATCATTAACCAAAGGGTCACATTTCATACATAAATTGGTTAACATAGCATTATTTATTTCAACTCAATGCATCAATCACCGTGTTTTATTTTCCAAGATGATAATGAATCTTGCAATAAAAATCCTTATTTATTTTCATCCATCTGTTCTATTCCATTTTCATTTCATTCTTACTGAATATATACATCCATGTTTTTGGATAAATATATATTTCACACATTACTCATTATAAATGATTACCCAATTGTTTTAAACAAAATACAACATCTGTTAATTCAAAATATTGTGTAGGGTTATTTAACTCATGATCATTCAACAGATATTGTAACACCCCAGGATTTGATGATATAGATTAATTTATGTATTATGTTGTACCCTACACAAATATTAGCTTTCACTATATGAAACACTATATTATCTTACAGTATATAATACACTATTCTTGGCTTGAGTTGCACAAAATTTCAAGTTCCTATGATAGAATTCATTTCACACAACACTAATTATATATTTTTTTAAATGTATAAATGAACTATATTTGGATTAGCTTATATGCAATATAAATGGAATCTGCCAATACACACAACACTGATATGGCTGACGTAACATGAAAGTGCAACTTTCCTTTATAGCATATGTCACTTGTAATACCAACATTCACTAAACAATGATATATTTTTAAAATATTATTTAAACTAGATGATATGAATAGTATAAAAACATATATAATTTTATATAACATTATCATTCATATAAAATATGATTTGGGAATAAAATCAATTTTTCAGTTATAAGATTTATTTTTCAAGAAAAAAATGCACTTTTACCACCTTTTATTTTTCATCAAAATAATTTATATTGTTGAAATATATTATTGAATGGTTTTAAAGTATAAATATAATATATTTATATATTTTATGACCATTTATGTCATTTTCATTAGTTTTACATTGAATTCATATGTAAAAACATTTTAATCTTTTTCAATGTTTAAATGAAAAACCGATTTTTGTTTCGAAAAGGGGATTAATTTTAAATTAAATACTAAAAATTATGAATTTGGAATTTGGAAATATGGATTCCATATTTGGACTCATAAGGTTAAAATTTTGTAAATAGATATTTTTTATTTTTGGACACCATGAATAGTTACTTTTATAAATATTTAATTTAACATGGTTAAAAATTAAATATGGTAAATAAGGGTAAAAAAATAATATTATAATAATATTAAATACACTAACACATGACCTAATCCTTTTGGATGATATATTTCTGACCATGGTCATCCTTGGGTTGATTTTTGGAACCCATGGATTCACTTGGATGTTAAATTGAAACTATAAGAATTATTTTAAAGTAATGATAATTATTACCTAAGAATATATCATTTACTAATTAGATTGTAATATGGGGATATATAAAATATATTTATGTCTATAAATATTCATTATAAAGATAAAAAAATTTCATATATCATGGTATTTTATTTATAATTTTTAGACATTAGATAAATATATTTATTTATGACACAATTACGATGTAGTGATTACATCATTAATTAAATATTCATATAAAGAATTTATAAATATTAAAATATATTTAATTTTAATATTTTTATGTCATACACGAATTTTTTGGATGAATTTTTCATATTATATATTACATAATTACTTTGGTTCAATGTAATAAAGTTGTAATTAAATTAAAAAAAAAATAAAGTATGAATTGTAACCAAAATTATCATATTTAAAAACATAAAACATAGATTAGAATATTAAATGATATTAACATTCTGAAAATATAAGATTCATCCAATAAGTTAATATAATTCCATATATTAAATAAATAATTTTTTGTTCATCGTTTGACATGATATGGTAATTACAATTTCCCACAATGTGTAAATAACATGATATCACGATAAGATTGAAAAGGGTAAAATAGGTGTAAAACTAAAAAGACATGGATAAAAAATATTCAAAACATGTCAAAAATTTATTGGATGATGGTTATTCATACTAAAATCTTATTATATTATAAATAAATATGATTTTAAAATTTTTAAATATAAATTTAATAAATAATAAATTAATATTTTGGAATATTCTTATAGTTTCCCTCCCCTATGAAATAAAAAGGCACCACCTCCTTCTCCTCTTCACTCAATATTTATCCTTCACGCTCAGCTAACCCCTATCCATTTAACTTTTAATATTTCATAGTAACATTTAGAGGTTCTGGTATTCCCAAAAATCAAACTCTAGTTCCCTAAGAAAAAATTTAAAGGAGGAACGTCGTGGAAGAGATAATCTCTTCTACCAATTCGTTCAAATTTATTTCATCTTATACATTCTCATATTTACATTTTTCATTATAAAGTAAATAAATATGTATAAAAATTATACTTATATGTTTTTATAAATATTAAAAACCATATTTCAACTTCTATCTATCCTACGAAACAAGAAATCACCGCAAGTGCGTACGTTCTACTGACAGTCTTCACATCATGGTGTAATCTGTTTTCACCACCACCTTAAATGGATTGGTGTTATGGTGGAAATAATAACTATAAATTTTTAATATATTGTTATAATAATTCTGAGATATTATACGTTATCCACATCAATACCATTCAATAGTTATGGGAACAATATCATCGCTCGTGCGTACATACAACTTACTATCTCCACGATGCAATGAGATTCATTTTCCAAATTAACCATTCATGAATTATTATAAAGTATATATATTAAGTAATAATGAAATATAGGGCATACAATTTATAATGGATTTATATATATATATGTCATTTACTTACTTCCATCCAACTCAGTAAGGAAACGAAAATAATATTCATGCGTATGTACGACCTACAATCTCTATAAATGGTGTATTCGATTTCATTTATCTAGTTAATATATATATATATATATGTATTTATATTTATATAAATAATTTATAAGATATTTAAAAATAAATTTTTACATTCTTGATGTATGTAAATCAAGATCTATGTAATCATATGATGAATAACAAGTCCAAAAACATATGGTAAATGAAATGATTTTTACCCAAATGGTTTCTTTAACAAAGAATTGACAAATGAATGTGTAATATAAAATCGTAACTGAATCATATATGATATAATAAATATTATTTTCATTAATTCACAAGTTAATAATACGTTTAAACCCACTATAAAGGATTTTCGGACACTTATTGAAAATATTGTACCTAAGGGTAGGGATAATTTTGGAATCTCATTTTTATTTCAGACTTTTTATACTTAAGTATTTTCTGGGGATACATTCTTCATCCATTTCCTTGTTTTATAAAAACATTTCCATAAAATTTTTAATATTATTCTATGTATGTTTAAATTCATTTTTGCCCATTTTTTAATTTTACTACATGGTATGGAAGGAATCGTTCTATTTTTTCCATACGAGGTACTTTTGGACTTTTCTATAAAAAGTACAAGGATAATTTTTTTCAAATTATACAACATGAATGGATTATTATTTCTTCTTAACTCGTTATTTCCTTAATTCATATTCTACAATATTTCAATTTTAATTTCAAACGAATTTTTTCTTTTAAAATTTCCCGGAATTTTGAGAAAGAAAAAAGTTTTTAAAAAGAAATGATATTTTCCTCAGGAATTATGTTCATGTGTTTTATCAAAATAATTTTACATATAAGATTACTTTATGTTATGTTTCAATCCCTATTTTTACATTTATTTGATTATGTTTCTGATGGAATTATTTTTGTAAAGTCCATTTATCTTTTATGAATTATGTAATGATGGCTTGATGTTTAAGAATCCCATTTTATTTCATGGGTTATGCTATGTGGAATGATTTATTTTTTTTGGAACATGTAAGATTGATTTCATTATGATATAGGGGAGAACTATATCCCCCTCCAATGAATTCATTAAATATTTATATCTAATTAGATAGACATGACTGGAATGATAGGTAAATCTGGTTTATTAATACATGGCTAGAATGAAAAGTAAACCTGGTTTAATAATGGAATTTCTCCACATTAATAGTCTTGGAAACATTGCATTAAATACTATGGAAATATTATTATGTTCTTAATGGGTTTCCAAAATTCCATGTTTTATTCCCTTGATATTTTATCATGATTAATGCTCCTTTATGATCCTTTCCTTACATATTTCAAAGGTTTATGTCATTTCTCATGATTTTTATTTTTAAACATTGTGTTCATGTTTTTACGTTAAAATGTTTATGGTTCATTTTATGTTATTCATGATTACCCTTAATGAGAATTTGATCTCACCATTTTTATGGTTTCTTTTTCACAGTATATAATGAATGGTTTTTGGTAGGAAAAAAATGGGAATATCTTTATGGGGGTTGTTGAAGATCTTTCACCAGGATTAGTAGATTATGTTCTGAGTCTCCTAGGATGCTTAACTAATACGAACATTGGGCGTTTATTTGTTTCTTGTATTAAGTATTATGGAAAATTAATGTAATGTCCGTATACATCATGCTTCGGTCACAACAGTTGGTATTAGAGTGAATGATTGGTCAACACTTGTAAACTAGGATGCAAAAACATTAGTGAGATCACTAGATATATTTCTAAGGAATTTCTAGTAATGTAGATAAGGGTATGTCTAACTATATGATACAATCCTATAATTAATGTAACAATCAAGAATAACCTAGAATTCAACCTATGATGTTAAAGATATATTGTACTCCCCCTTTATTATTTTTTCCCTATTATGATTAATGCATCTTACACTATTCTTTTTGGGTTTCAGAAAAAATGGCCAGAAATATGAGGATTCATGTTATTAGAGAATATGATGGAAAATGGAATGCTATTATTCATAAGAACCCAAATGAAATGTGTGTAGGAAGAAGAAACATTATTATTATTCAATATCATAAATCACATAATATGATCAATAATCTCAAAATGGGTGAATTTCCTGAACTAGCTACTAAGATAAAGATTGAGTTTCATGAAGATCATAGAGGAAATAAAGTTCAATTTTAATCATGTAAATAATTTGCGAAGTGATATCAAGGATAATGTTTCAATGGAACTGGAAGTTGTTTTGGTGTGGAAAAGAAGGACACAAAGTGAATAATTGCATAAGAAAAGGTTATGTTAACACTAAGGACAAGGATAATGGTATTACCAAGATATCATCAATGGTTAAATGCTCTAAATGTAGAATTTAATGGAATTAGGAATATAGATGCCTTAATGGAAAATCTCATGAAGAGAATTAGCATGTTCATTTGGGTAGTGTTTATGTTGTTGATGATGAAGAGACTAAAAATTATATATATAACATGAAATAAGTGTCGAGGAATAAATCTAAGGAGCTCAGTAAAAGGTTTTAGAAGTTATTTGAATGATTTCCAGTTTATCGAGAGTAATGGTGTACAACTAATTTAATGGTACTATAGGATAAAAAACATCAAAGTATTATTACACTATTTGTTCCTTATGTATATGAGAGTATACGTTGAATGGTTCCAGTAACCACGAATGGTTATACATATATTTTTGGAAGGCACATGATATGCACATAATGAAAGGATAAAGAGATAAAGAGATGTTTGATAGTATTAATATGCTCAAGAATGATATAAGGACAAATTGATATTATGGTTTAAGTATATAGAATTTTTGGTATTTTGGTATGTGTAAAGAGATAACTCTTGACAGCATTCATGTTTTCACTAAGGTTTGATGTTAATTCATGATTCATGAGAATAAATGATTATAGTATCCACATGTTTGGAATGTGTCCAACAAGATATATATTATGATATATGGTGGACAAATCATGGTATTCACATGCTTGTTAAATAAACATTATGTTAATTATTTTCGTTGTAGTATGATATTGGACAGAAGTATTTTGCATAAGCCTAATGGTTGGAATGGATTAAGCTGGACATCAGATAGTATTATTTAAGGCTATAACTTATTTATATTACTTATGGAATGTTATAATAGTATAGTTTTATAAAAAGGACAACCTACAAGAGGGGCGAAAACCCCTTGCATCAGACAAGGTAATTGGAATAGAACCCTCAACCGGAGTGTGAGAGGCCATTATCACATACCAATGGCCTACAAGAATTAACTGGTTAATACAAATTTGTATCATTTTATTAAGCGGTATGATAGATGATGTATAAGGACATTTCTGGAACCATATACAACTAATCTCACTATAGATGGACTTATGTATATTTAATAACTTATGTTATCCTTTTTTAATATAGATAGATAGAATGACCAATAATTCTATCACATGATCTGCTAACACTCCATTAATGAAAAATTTGACATCATTTCTATAAATAAGAGATGAAATGAAAATTTTTCACGGCACAAAAAATGGTGATATTGTACCAAAATCAAGTAAGTATTTATTCTCAGGAATTTATTTTCAATTTTAGGGATATGATCTTGAAAACCAAAAATGTTATCATAGTACCCTCTTATCCAATGAATCAAGTGTTCCCTCAAATAAATCCAGATTTAGGGCTTTCTGGTAGTCAAATTTTTTAAAACTTTATGCACTGTCACTATACATCAAAACTTGATGGTTTGATTTCCCTTTCATATCCATGTTTACACTTCCCACCTATGTTCTTCAATATGGAAACCCAGTGATGAGTTTATTCAGGTAATCATTATGTTTCTAACTTTCCTTTTTTTAAAAATTGTTTTACTATTCCTTTTTACGATGTGAGTTTCCATGAAAGAAAAAGTAAAGTAGAAAAATATTTATAACCACAAAAAATTTCAGGGAGGAAATTAATTTTAATGGGGGTAGAATGTAACAACACAAGATTTAATAAGATAGATTATTTGATTTCATGTGTTTTACAATACACTAATATTATATTTCACTTTACGCAACACTGTATTAGCTTGCAGTATACACAATTCTAATCATGGAATGTGTTGCACACAAGTTCATGTTCTTTTGATAAAATTCATTTCACACAACCCTAAGTATAGTTTTTTTTCATTTTTTAAATGAACTATGTTTGGATTAAGTTATACGCAACACAATATTAATCTCTCAATACACACAACACTGACATGGCTTGTGTTACATGCAAGAGAATCCTTTATAGATAACTTGTGTGGAACATAATAACGAGTATCACTAAACAATGATATATTATTTAAATAATATATAAACTAGATGTTATGAATAATAATAACCTCATTTTTTCTTTTATATGAAATTACCATTCATCTAACACATGATATGAGAAGAAAATAAAATTTTCAGATATTATATGTTTTTTTCAAAAAAAAAGTGTTGTTTTACCGCCTTTTGATGGCGCAAAAATTTTAAATCTATTTTATGACCATTTTATAAGTTAAATTTTAAAAGATAATTTTTTTTCAAAGTAGTATATAAAAATTTAATTCGGAAATATTTTTATATTTTTTTGATAAATTTCATATTTCTTTGAAAAGTGAAAATACACTAAATTTTTAGTGAAGACGAATTTTTTTCATTGAAATAATATATATGGTTAAAATATATTATTAAATGGATTGAAATTATAAATAGAATATATTTTTATATTTTATGATAATTTTAGTCAGTTTCCTTAATTTTACAATTATTTCATTTGTAAAAACATTTCAATACTTTGCAATGTTCTAAACAAAACCAAATTTTTTCGACAACGGGATTAATTTTAAAATAATTTATTGAACTTCTGTGTATTGAACTTGGAAAAAATGTATTCCTCTTTTTGAATCACAAGGTTGAAATGTGTAAATATGTGCTTTTTGTTTTTGCACATTATGAATAGTATCTTTAGAAATTATTTAATTTACCTTTATTAAAAAGTAAATATGACATATATCAGTAAAAAAATAATTTTATAATAATAATAAATTACCCTACCACATGCCTTAATACTATTTTATGAGAAATTTACAACAATGGTCATCTTTGTGTAGATTTTGGGACCCCTGGGATTCACTTGGATGTGAAAATGACACTTTAGATTAATTAAATTAAATTAAATTACTTATAATTATAACGTAAAAATATATCTTTTACTAAAATGATTTTAATATGGGGTTATAGAATAGATCTTTATGTCTATAAATAGTAATTAGAAAGCTAAAAAGATTTCCTACATGATGGTATTTTATTTATTAATTTTATACATTAGATATGTATATATAGTTATGACACATTTATGATGTATTAATTAATTTATAAATTAATGATTCAAATAAATGAATTTATAAATATTAAAATAAATTTAATTTGAGTATTTTTATATCATCCACGTATCTTCTAGATAACATTGACATATTTAATATGACATAATTTCTTTGGTTTGAATTAACAAATTTGTTATGATTTTTTTCTAAAAAAATCAGGTCTAAATAGTAACCACGATTGACATTATTCATAACATAAAACATAAAATAGTTTATTAAATGATATTAATTTCCTAAAAATCAATGATTCATCCAAATGGTTAATATAAGTATAAATATGTCATAAAAATTATTTTTTGTTCATTTGAGAAGATATGTTAATAACATTAAGCCATAATATGTTAATAACATGATATCACAATAAGATTATAAAGGGTAAAATATGGGTAAAACAAAAAAAATAAGGATATATAAATATTTAAAACATGTCAAAAAATTATTGGATGATTGGTATTCAAACCAACATCATCATATCTTATAATTAAATATGTTTTGGACCATTTTGAATATAAATAAAATTTATAATAAATTAATATTTTGTATCTTTTCTAATGTGCCCCTCTCTTCACTTATAAAAGGGCACCTCCTCCCTCTCCTATTCACTCCATTTTTACCCTTCAAGCTCATCCAACCCCTACCCATTTCTCATTTAAAATTCCCTAATTACATTTTATTTGTTCTGGTCTTCTCAAAAGACCAACTGTAGTTCTCTATGAGGAAATTTAATGTAGTCACATTGAGGAAGAGCTAATCTCTTCAACTTATTCTTTCAAATTTTTCTTATTCTTCTACTGTCTATTATTTATTTTATTAGTACAAAGTAATGAAATAAGTATCACTAATATACTGATATGTTATTATAAATTTGAAAAAAAATATTTCACCCTCTGTCCATCCTACGATAAATGAAATCACTGCATGTGAATACGTAGGGTATAGAGTCTCGACACTGTGGTGAAATCTATTTTCCACCACCACCTTACACGGATTGGTATAATGGTGGAAATAATAAATATATATGATTATAATAACATTATAATAATTTTGAGATATTATATACCATCAAAATCAATTACATTCAACAATTATAGGAACAATATCATCCCTTGTGCATACATACATATTACTATCTCTACGACACGATGAGATTCGTTCTCCAAGTTAACCATTTAAGAATGATTATAAAGTATATATAATAAATAATAATGAAATATATAACATAATAATTCCACTGGATATATATATATATATATATCTATGTCTGTGTGTGTGTAATTTACATACTACCATACAATTTAATAAGCAAATGAAAACATTGTTCATGTGTACGTACAACCTACCGTCTCCCAGAATGGTGTATTCCATTTAATTTATCTACCTATTATATATATAATTATATACTGAATTTATATGATATATTTAAATATTTTTTTACATTATGTATATAAGTTTATCATGCCCTAAGTAATCATATGATGAATAAAAATACCAAACACATACGATAAATGAAATGATTATTACCCAAAACGCTTCTTTAAAATGGAATTGACAAATAAATAGGTAATATAATGTCAAAAGTGAATAATATATGATATCAATAATATTATTATTTTTATTTTTCATGTTAATTATATGTTTAAACCCACTATACAAGAGATTCAGACATATATAGAATAAATTGGACCTAAGGTAAGAGATAATTTTGCAATCTCATTTTTATATGAAATTGTTTATATGTATGTATTTTCCAAGGATACGTTTATCATCCATTTAAATTTTTTATAAAAATGTTTTCATAAAATCTTTACTGTTATTATATGTATGTTTAAATTAATTATTAACCATTTTTTAATTTTACTACGTGTTATGGAAAGAGTATTTCTTTTTTTACCATATGAGTAACTTTTGGACTTTTCTGGCAAAAGTACAAGGCGAATTTTTTTAACATATACGACATGAATGTATTTTTACATCTTTTGAACTCATTATTTACATGAATAATCCTATAAAATATTTCATGTTTATTTTCAACTAAATTATTTTCATTTAAATTGAATGACATTTGGAGAAAAAATAATGTTTTTAGTAAAGAAACGATATTTTCCTCTAGAATTAAGTTTAAGTGTTCTATCAAAATTATTTTCCATATAATATGACATGGGGTTTTTGTATCCCTATAATTACTTTTATTTTATTATGTTTATGATGTAATTATTTCTATGAATTCTGTTTATCTTATTTGAATTATGTTATGATGGAATGTTGTATATGAATCCCATATTATTAAATGGGTTATGATATGCTGAATAATTTATGTTTTTGTGGAACCTGAAAGAATGATTTCATTATGAGATGGGTGGGACCTGTATCTCCCTCCAATGCATTGGGTAATTATTCATATCTCCTGAGATAGACATGACTAGAATATAAGGATAATTTGGATCAGTAATACATGGCTAGAATGACAAGTATACCTGGTTCAGTAATGGAATTTATCAACTATGATGGTCTTTTCTAAAATACCTTGGCTACAATAGAAATAATATTATGTGTATATTGGTGTTCCAAAATTGAATGTTATATTCCCATGCTATTTTATCATGATTAAATTTCCATTATGATTCATTCCATATGTACTATCATGAATTTTTTCATTTTCTTGTGATTTTGATGTTTTAACTTTATGTTCATGTATTTACATTAAAATTTTTACGGCTTGTTTTATGATCTCCATGTTTACCCTTACAATGAATTTGAGCTCAATATTCTTATGTTTTCATTTCCCCAGGATATAAATAATGGTTTCCAAAAATTTTATAAAATGTCCTTGTATGTCAATCTTGGGTCTCTACAGATGTGAAGTATAAGAAATTACCATATAAATCGTCATTTGTTCACAAACATGTTCTATTAATTAATCCAACAAATAGATTATGAGTTCACCAAATATGTAAGGCATGGAAGAAACTAATGTATTCACCAATCTTCTTTTTAGTTTTGTAAGACAATCATCACTTTATTTTGTACAGATAAACATAACACATTTTTAATAAAATTAAGTTTTGGAGCTACAAAACCAATAATAGTATTCAATTAACCACTAATATTAACCGAGTAATCCAAAACAAATATGAATCTCAGTGATATTTATTGGCCTTTTCTTTTTTTTAATGACATATATTTTAGCAGGATCCACATTTATGTGATTATTAGAAACATTTTGACCAGGTAATAAAATTAATTATAACCCAAATTCACACTATCTAAATTTCAATTACTGTTTATTTTATTTTATCATTTTCAAAAAAACCATTATATGTCTTTCATGCTCATCATGACTTTTAAAAAATACCAAAATGTGATCAATAAACACAACCACAAACTTATCAAAGAACTCATGAAAAATCATATTCCTTTTAGCTGTGAATATAATATGATCAATAGATAAACCAAATGACATCACTATAAATTCATAGTGGCTATATCTAATTTCAATCATATTCATAAGAATTTTAGCTTCCTTAACTTTCAATTGATAGAACCCTAACCTCAGGTCAACCAAAAAAAATTAATGTTTATCCTAGAGTACATAAACAAATCATCAATAAGACGTAAATGATACTGGTTGTTAACAGTTATTTTATTTAGGGATCTATAATCAATGAAAAGTGTCATTGACCCATCATTATTTTAAACAAACAAGATTGGGGCACCCCATTGTGAGGAAATAGGTTAGATGAAAATTTTATATAGTAACTCCGACAATTGTTGCATCATATATAATAGTTACACTTCATAAATTGGATAATAGGGTTTAGGAATAAGATAAAAATAAGGTACTAAGTCAATTGTGAACTCAATCTCTCGATCAGGAATGACACCAAGAAAATCATCCAAAAAGCAACCACTTATTCATTTAATATTATACTATCACTAATTTGAAAAGTTTATGTATTTTCAAAAATATGATTAACGTAACATTTATTGAAATCTCTAAGAAATATTTCAGATTCTTGGTAAGTTTTCAATGGCTTAAATTCACGGAGAAAACGTTCTCGACATTGTAATCTATCGTAGCATGATAAACTAAAATCCAATCCATTATAATAATGATATAAAACTATACTAAATAAAATTTAAGAATACATTTATCAATGAAGATCACGATAATGTTTATTGGAATATTCCTATGAATCTTGGTTTCATTAAGACTTCCACCTATGGATTTTACCAAACATTATATATTACATTAACTAGGTGACATTCTCAATTTACATGAAAACTATTTAATAATATAAGAATGTGGAGGTCTAAAGTCAATCATGGTATTAGAATAATTCAAAAACAAAGGATCATACCTATCACCACTTCATTTGAGATCCCAACGACAATTGTAGAAGTAGAAAATGATCTCTCTATAAATTTTTGTTTATGATCATGAATATTTTCAACCTATGTAACTAGCTTTGAAAAACAATTAAAATAATGACACATATCAAAGCAGCTAAAACACATTAAAATTAGTGGGTTATTAGTTTCCACATTCATTGATTCTTTGGTATTATATTAATTACATTCATGTGACAAGTGGATACACATTACACATTGGTAACACTTCCCTGTCTTGATAAGACATTCTCTAGGGTGATTTTTTACCACACTTACATCATAATTGGAGATTCATTTTCATAATTATAGAATTCAATGTTTTATTTTTTCACATAACCTTCCACCCGGAAAAACTCTTACTTTCATTATCATGAGGCACAAGAGAGTCCTAAAACATCATATAAACCTTTGTAGAAAAACAAAAAATATCCTCTTAGAATTTAAATTCACATACATAAAAATCCCTTCATAGACGTTATTTTTATTTTGAGTATATCCCATTAATTATTAAATCTAGGTCCCAAATTATGATATGGAAAATACATGGCCAATATCCAGTATTTTTCATTATATGTAGATATAAAATCATTATATTATTACCTCATATATAGGCATTGTTCTTCCATTTAGGGACAAAAAAACATAGAGAAATATTTATCATGTAAAAGATACTTGAATGATTCTCATTACAAGGAATCATGATCAAATTTCGCTCTGGAGTTATTAAATAAATACCAAAATTGATCACATTAACTTTAAAAAAATATCAAATATAAAGGGATAGTTTTTGGTTTAATAAACATCCCATGAAATCAATTATCTTTTCTAGATCATTGATCTATCCTTTGATTACCAATGATCCTACCGATCCAACAAATAATGGGGGATATTGCCTCATGAAATATACCCCCAGAAAAAAATTTCCTTCATGGTTTATTGCATTCTTCTCTAGAATGGTTACCACTGACATTTATCGCCTGAGTAAATTGATAAATTACTATAATAAAATATTCTATTCAAATTACAACTATATTAAGATGAAAAATTGGAGGGAATATTCTTCATGATTCCATCATATTATAGCTTCTCTATTTTTTTATTATAAAACCATTTTGAGAACACATATTTTAGAGGAAGCATCATGGTAATAATCAAATCCTTTTACATTTGTTCTTTAGAATAAGGTAAAATAGTTCAAGGGAATGATATTAATATTAACCTACCCTTTGTCGTCATCTAAATCCATATTTTATACCAACTAGAAGGATTGGGCATTAAATATTAGAGAATCATTATTTGTAGTCATGAAATTACTTTCATTAACAATGAGTATATTTTTAGGATTCGAGTTTTTAAGAATTATTGCATAACTCATTCATAAAAACCATTAAAATAAAATCTATAATCTTCTTATTGGTTTCCATGAATAACATAATATATAAAATTTTAAATAAATCATGATCTCTTTTTAGAAAAATATTTTATCTTTCAACTTAAAATTTTCTAATACATTAATCATCCTTAATTATTGTGAAAAATATTTAAAAACATGTGATGAGAAAAATAGGCTCACTAAGGGTTTTAAAAATAAAGAATTTGTTAGTCCATTTATATACATTAATACTCCTGAAAAATACTTTCTTGAAATCATGAAAGTTTACCCCTAAAAGGGAAATTTGATTCCATTATAAAATATTATTTATTTTGCCTTTTAAAAACAATTAAATTCCATGAAATATCATTATAAAACATAGAAAATTACAGTACATACCTTTGAAAATCATCACCTAGGACCTTTATAAAAATCATATATACTTTAATAATCATAGAACCATCATTCAATTCAATTATATGGGGAATATAATCATTACCCAATACATTGAAGCGTTATCTACATTTACATATAATTTAATCTATAATGGGCTCACCCTATGCAATTTGGTAACAACAAACATTATTAATGTCCATGAAACATAACATGAAAAAAAAATTCAACTTTTGAAAAAAATTGAAATCATGTTAAAATGACATTCAGATATTAAAATAATTTATTTTACAAAACCCATTTTTAACTACAAATAAAACTTTTTTTGAAAACCCATTTTCAATACAAAAATACCCAAATGATATAGAAGGGATTTCATTTAAGGAATCATGAAATATTTAAAATTATTCCAAAAATAAAATATTGTACATAGTGTTAGAAAAGTTACTATAACAATGTCTTTTAATAATAGAACATCATATTGGTTCATTTTCAAAACGTACAACACAAAATACCCAAAAGCATTAAATTTTGAATAAACATTGAATGAAATTAAAAATAGACATAATCATTCCTTAATAATAATTTAATAAAGATAAATATATAAAATAATATTATTCATTAAAATAATTTTAAATTGAATAATTAATATTTAAAATATATATTTTTTATTTAATGTATCCCATACCATTTTAAAAAAGTTCTATCAGAATCCCCATGAATGAATAATATTAAATAACATTAAATAACATTTGAATAAATATATTCATTATAAGATATTTCTAAGGTTATATATATACACCATATAAATTAATAGAGGTTCCTTACATAAAAAATCGCCTCAATGTAAGGAAATCTAGATGAAGTCCCTTACCTTGTGTTTGAATTTTCACATAATTCATTATCTTCCAAAAATAATAAAAATATATTAATTATTTAAATTACTCTAAATAATATTAAAATGACCATTATTTTTGTTTCAGTTCATAAAATATTATAAGTAACTATATAAACAATTATTTATATGTCATGTGTTTTGACCATATTATATTTTTGTGTCCAAAACAGTATTGGTAAGTCAACTAAGGTCAAATTTTCATTATTTAATACATATTATTAATAATATTAATCATCATGAAATAATTATCATATTTATACATAAATTATACTTTTAAAAAAATCCTGAATTATGTTTATGAAAAATGAACAAATGTTATAATCATGGAGATGGTAGGTCATACGTACCCACAAGTAACGTTTACATTTTTCAATGATCTTTATGCAAAGAAGGTATGTAAAATTTATTTTTACACAATAAATATAATATCACAAATACCATATTTTTAGTCATATATAACTATGTATAAAATTTATTTTATGTAAAATTAATCACATATCTTCAAGGAGGTAGTAGTCCACACATACATGAATGACATTATCATAATTTCATTGTGTGAAAATGTGATAACAAAAATGATATGTTATTTTTATAAAAATGTTATTAAGTCAATTATGTCATATAAATTTCATTTATCAATACTATTTATTAAAATCATCCTTAGTAAGTATTTTGTATAGTGTGATCGTATCACATCGCTTTGAGGAGGCATTAGTCCAGATGTCCACAAACGATGCTACCGTATTCCCAAAATGTAAGGAATGAAGGTATGTGCTATATAAAAAATTAATAAGTTTGAATACATCATAAATATAATATATATCATAAAAATTAATTTTTCAATTATAATTTCTAACCATGAGAGTCGGTAAAGGAAAAATGAACGACATCGTTTTGTAAGGTCTTAGTTTGTTGTTCATAAGAATAGTGATTTCAATAGCCATTTGATTGATGTGTTTCCAGGTGAAAGTAAAACCCCTAAAATAACAAATTATAATTATATTTTTCATAATTATTTCAAAATAATTGAATGATAAAAAAATTAATCGAGGTAGTCGATAGGGAATTACAAAAAAAATGTGCGTTGATTAATGATTGATTTTTTTGGTAAATCCTTTTATTTTTCATAAAAGGACTTTCATGGTTGGATTTATAACAAATGCGTGGCTTCTAGGATGGGGGAGGGGTATTGGTAGATTATTGTGTTAGTTACAGTATGATACAAATTAAAAATATAATTTATAATATCAATACATTATACAAAAATATAGTTTTCAATTGAAATACAATGTTTTACATTATTCATAAAAAAACATGAATCATCCCATAAAAATACCAAAAATTAAACCAAAGTAAATTTTGATATCCAGATTTAAAAAATGATGTTTTTTTCAAAAACAATTTATAATAGTATAAAAATATATTATTAAGACATTAATTCAATTAAATGGTGGAAGAAATACAATATTATTGTATAATATATACACTATAATATTATTCAACAATACTTTATCTTGTGTGAAATGCATGATTTTGAATAATCTCATTATTGTATTTCATATATGTTATTGAACATAAGATCCATTTTAATTGAATATTAATATCTAATTAAAAAATATGAATATATATGAAAATTTATTATTCCATCATTAATAGTGATGTTACATGAAGCATATTTGAAAAGTTTCTATTTAACATTACTTCTTATTATTTTAGTTTTACCCCTAGTAAACATAGTTTAACCACAACTCTCTTAATAGATTTTTTCAGATTTTATTTTATAATTTAATAGAAATTGTTTAAATTATAAGATAATATTTCATATTATTATTTGAAGTATCGAATAAATTTTTCTTTATTCAATTCACATATGTTTTTAATATAATTAAAAATTAAAAATGCAGAAGCATTGAGAAATTGGTTTTTCGAAGAGAAAATGTTCTGAATATTATAATGTGTTTGTATCAAAATTTAATTTTAAAATAATAAAAATAACATAATTGTATAAATTTATATATTATTGAACTTATTTTACTTTTAATCATATTTCAAAGAATGTAATAATTTAAATATTCTATTCAAAAATGCAGTTTTCAACAAAAACTAGTATTACTAACTATTCATCAAAAAAATTATTTTTATAAAATCCCAAAAAAAATTATTCCTAAAATATTTTTGAGATGATGATTTCAAAATTGAATTTAATTTTTTTAAAAATACTTTATTAAATGTTTCTAAGAATAGTTTTAGTATTTTTCCCAAAAAATAAATAAAAAACTTTTTTTTGAGAAAATAATATTTTCAAAACAAATAATGACATTACAAAAATGTTTGTATTTTTTATCATTGTGATTTCCTAAAATTAAATCATTATAATTAAAATTTAAAATTTGGCTATTCCTATTCATGAAACCAATTTTTATGGATAGGTAAAAATGGTCATGTTTAAATATTAATATTAAATTTTTATCATGGTTTGTTAAAACATAGTGTTTCGTGTAATGATATATATAGAATAATTTAAATATATGAAAAAAGTTCTTTAAAATTTTGGATTGTTACAAATTTATTTATTTTAATATAATATTTTTTAAAATCATTCATGATGATTTATAAATCATTATGTATTTCGTAGAACAGGAATTATTGCAATCTTATTTCTGATAATCCCCATTGTAAATACTGATACACCCATTAATTTTTGAGAGGGGAATCACATTAATCACTTTTTATTATATTAAATATTTCTTTCAATGGTTCATGAATACATTCATGAATGAAATATTTAACAAATAATAAAGAGACTTATAAACATTGAATGATTGATGAGTTAATGTCATGTAATATTTTTCAATGAAAGAATATGACAAATAAATATCAAAAAATGTGAGTGGAAGATAAATAATTTAAGGAGTATCAATAGATGTGGAAGAATAGAGATTATATATTAATCTATGGGATGACAATAGAAAGCGACATTATATTGTATATACCGATTAATAAATATGACAGTGTCTGTCGGTTTCCGTTCTTGGCTTAGAGAAGAGATTCAAAAAAGTGAGATAGAGAAATTATGTAGAAAATCCATTAAAGAGCACAATTATTGAATTTTTAATGAAAAATTGTTAGAGAAAATTTGAATAACATGATGTGTGGTAAAAAAATATTGATCTTGTGATACCTTTTGATGAATGATGGTGTTTCTATTATCCCTACAATTTCATGATCATCAACATCTATATATCCCTCGTAGTCGCCATATAACACAATATTGTGGTTCAATCAACATGAAAATACAATTGTTATTGATTATAGTTGTGGTTAGTAGTTGGTGACACACTAATAATAATTTGATATGTCTGTGTCTCTTTGAGATGTATTAAAATTAATCATGAATTTATATCCATATGATTCAATTAGATTTAAGATTCTCACATTATTTTCAAGTTTCTACTGAAGATAAATGATGAAGGATATGGAAAAAATATAATTAATGATGTTATGCTATTGAAAGAGAATTAAAATGGTAATTATAGGAATATTACAGGATAAAAAGAGTTTATATGACACAATAATTTTATGAAATAAATTATTTTAATATGGATAGATTCTAAAAAATATATTCTAGTATTTCATGAAATAACAATAAAAACATTTATTTCATGTTCCCTATATATCTAAGTTCATGGGTAAAATAACCAGATTCTCACACTTGAGGAACTAGGTTTTGGGAATTCTAATGGTAAAGAGACCACAATGAGTATACCTTAAAAGGGTATTTTCATAACCAATATTTTGGATATGATTTCCATGTGATCTGTGGAATGCTAAAAAATGTTTTTCGAAATTAGATAAATTATCAAACAAAATAATATAACAATATTGAAGGAGTTACAATGTCAATGGGAGATGATATATAACACAATAGGATATTGATTCATAAAGGGGTGTTTTAGATCTCATTATTATGTGGACACTTCATTGACTTCTATGATTTGTAGAAAATGAATATAAAACCAATACATTTTTGTTTTTAACATATATTCTCTACCATATTGGATATTATATTAAATCATATTTTTTATAAAATTGTTTTTACTGATGAAAATATCCACATGATTAATGGTGAATTTTGAGTCCATAATTTCATAAGAATAATATCTATTTTTATATGGTCTCGTTACTCATAAATGATCAACCAACAACTTTTAGTATGGGTTGAACATATAATATTCATGAAACATATTCCCAAAAAAATTATTGAAGAAACATAGACACACAATAAGAAATTTTATTGGTCTATAAAACTAATATAACTATAAATTAAACTTATATATTAAATTAATAAATATGATGAGATTGATGACTCAAGGAATAATCATTATTTCAATTGATGATATTAATATTTTAAAACTCTATATAATTAGATAATAAAAACTCCATTGAATGGCATACTAAACCACACATATTTAACTAGAGATTAATCCAAGTAACAAAAAAGACATTATATAATATTTATATAGGTAAATATAACATTTCTATTCAAGTATACTGAGAAAAAAAAATACATTCCCACCATGTCCATATATTGATTCAAATTTAGGATGATGAATGGAGGAACACACAAAATAAAGATTTTTTGTTTCTCTATAATTCAGTTATAATATTAAATGAAATATTTTTCCGATTTTAAGGATAATATATTTATATATTAGTTTATATATTCATCCATGATATAAATCAATTGAAGTGAATATCTCGATCATAAGTATTTTATATGAAGTAAATGATCACTTGATGAAAAGTGAATTTAATACCATGTAGTATATGTTATTTGGATATTCTACTATTCACCTATCACAATCAACATAATTTTTGTACTGAGTTGATACATGATCCATGTACTTACTAAAAATTTATGAATGTAATGAAGAATTGATAAAATAGATACAATTTTATATTTATAAAATCTGTTAATTCAACCTACACTCCATGATTTTTTATTCCCTTTCCATACTAAATATAATTGATTTTAAAATATTTACATAATAGTGGAATATTGACTTATGAATTCTACTCCATGATATTCTTGATGTATGTTATTGATTTCCCCATTATTAATATTAATATTTTGAGTTTCTAGAATATATCAATTATTTATAACTATAACAATAATTTTCTTTTGTTATCCTTATGACACATTCTTTAATATATATTATATCTAACAATAGTAATTCCCTTTATTTAATATAAAATCAATCATATATTATTTTTTCTTATAAATAATGTTTAAAAATTTTCAATGACTCCCAATTAGAAAATCACATTAATATATCCCATTGAAATTTTTTATTCTATACTTCATTCATAAGATTATTGTTTTTTAATCATAAAATTTTACCTTCTAATGTTTTATTTAATAAAATTGATCAACTAGGTTTATAATTATCATATTTTTTCTCATATTCCTATTTCCATGATAAATTTTATTCATTAATACAAAATATTATAAGGTAATAAACATTAATTTGAACAATTAAACAAGGATAAAAATAAAAATTCTTATCTTATAGGACATGAAGAAATCCAAACCCACAATTTAGGATCTACTACTGAACCCATAATAAAACACTTCCTTTAATATATTATTAGACAAAAAATTCATTATTTAACATCATTCGAATAATATAAAAACTACATCTCCTATATAATCACCCTTATATAATATGTAAATATTTAGAGTTTTTTAGGATTATCAAATGATGAAATTTATTTTATAATAATCATAAACACTTCATCATAATAAATCATCAATAATCCACCATCTTGAACTCTTATATATTATAATCATATTAAAATCCTAGGGAATAGAATCATAATAAATTTCTGATCTCAAACTCTCAGAGAGGAAAACTATGAACAACACACCATCAAGGGTTAGATCATATGAATTTGAAAATTTATTGCAATGGGAGAAATTTCATATTAAAAATAAAAATGAACTTTTTAAGAATCCCACAAAAATAATAAAATTTCATGTAGAATCAAATGGTCAAACATATTCCATTTCTTAAGATTGTGGAAGCATGAGATAATAGATATGATTAATGGTAGCCTGAACATTTATCATTGACATATGGAATAATTTAATGAAAAGGAAATCGTATCATTATGGTGAAACCATATGGTACCTGATTATCATAACATAGTGGCATTGAGCTAACACCCCATGTGTCATAATGGTATTGGGTATCTAAAATTTTACCTCGATAGTCTTGGGATGACAACATGTGTACCCTTTTGGGATTAGTTTATTACCCATGAAAAATGTAGTGTTAAATCTACTACCCTTGTACAATCTTATTAATTTTAAATCTCATGTTCCCTTTTGGTCTTTGTTCCCTGTAACTTTAGTATCTTTTCATGGGGATTACAACTCTAGTACCTGAATGGGAATTTCTTACTACTTGTGAACTCACATTGATCTAATGAGATATAAAATTAATGAAAATAATTATATTATTATATATGACATAAAAAATTATTAATAATATATATATATATATATTTCTGCTAAGGTAATATGAAAACATTCAAATTTCAGACCTCACATAATTTACAAATGTTGAAAAGGCGATTTAAATGGAATATTATATATAAAATTTCATATATCATCCACCAAAAAATGGTGCAGGATAGTGTTATAACATAATAAATTTCTATCCTAATGATAATGTAGGATATTTTCATAGATGAAAAATAAATTTTCTTAATCATAGTATAATTCATATTTAAGACAACCATAAATATAACTATTTTAAATGCGTGGAATCCACATTAAATGTCTATTTCCAAAAATAAAACACATTCAATGTTGTAAATTAATTAAACATTCCCATTTTAATAAGAAATGTATTTATTAAAAAAAGTTTTTAATGAATTTTGAATTTAATAAAATTAATATGAAATAAAATAATTTCATTCAAAGAAAAAAAGGCATTTAAATCCATCTTTTAAATAAAAAAGTTTCATTTAAAGAATATAAGAATATTTTATTTCTTTTTAAAACAATATAATATAAAAAAATTGAGGAAAAAAATTATAAAATTATAAATAATTATTTGTAGTGAATAATGATTTTCATGATAATAGAATTTTTTCACATAGAAAAAAGATTTGAGAATACAATTATAACATTACAATAAAAAAATGATGTTACTGGTTTGGTCAAATGTTATTTCTAAAAAAGTGATATATAATATATTTGAAAAATAATACTTGATTAAAAAAACTATCATCCATAATGGATCCTTGAAAATGATATATAGTATATTTCATGGAAATGTGTTGATGGAAAAAAATTAAATTATCATGATTAGAAAACTATTTTAATATTTTAAATTACCTCTATTGAAATAACATATCATAAATAAATTAATTAAAATTTTATTTTGATAGATAAGAAGATAAATATGTGTTCCACATAAGATTAATCATATTATGTTTTCTAAGAATGGGATACTTATATGGAATATATAATATTGTCATAAAAGTTAAGTCCTTAAATATGTTGACAATTATTCTTAACAAATATTTTTTCACTGATGTTCATCATGGAAAACTGTTTTCATGTAAACTACCACATTCCTAATATTGGAAATGATTTATTGAATCATTATTGAAAAATTAATAAACATATTGTAAAACCATTTTAAAAAATGAATAACTATTAATAAAGAAGTGTTTTTAGTCCATAAAAATTCCATACAACATAAGGAATATTTTAATAGAAAAACATGAAAGAGATAACATTAAATTAAATGTCATATAGCATGATAAAATAAAATTTCATTAAATTATATTTTATATTTGTTTTTTTCAAACCATTAAAATGAAATTATTGTAAAAAACATATCCCTTGGATCATAACATGAGATAAACCAACATTATCTTATATCTTGAATAGATGATTATGCTCAATCCTCTTTTAATAAAAAAATTAATATATTGATCACCAATTTTAGAACCATGTTCATTCATATATCCAATTATTGACACAATTTATATTAACTTATTAAATATATATTTGTTAGTTCTAATGTTTTTCATCATTTCATAATATTCTCTTTATGTTTTTGAATTGTGCTCAGATAGAAATAGGAGTGTTAATTCAATTTAAATATTAATTGTTCATTTTTCTGAGATCTATAATGTAACTAAAAAAGATTTTTTATACAAATTTTTTTAAAATAATTAATTTCAATTATATTTTTATTATTATTCATGAAGATAATTATTTTGATATGTATTTATCGATAATTATAAATAATTAAAATGATGGTGTAAAAAAATAGTTTAATAATTAATATAACATTTATGAAACCATAAAAAAATTTATTTCCTAGTGATTGACTAATATAAAATTTAGTTGTGTATCTACATCCATAATTTGTAAACATTTATCTCGTTCTAGTTTGTGTTTAAAGTAACAAAAAACGAATGAGCATAATATATTTGTAAGTAAGGTTTAGAAAGTAAATCATTTGGCATAATTCATTAAAATAAAATAATAATGATTATATTTATAGGTTTTTTAGGTGAAGTATTGTAATATATAAGAATTTGATATATAAGAAATGAAGAAATGATAAATTAAACAAGTTACATTCATATAGTTGGTAGTACATACATATATGTGGGAAACAAATTCATCAAGATATAACAAGAGGAATATAATGATTGTATTATAACTCCATAATGTCATTAAGGTTTTATAAATCATTTTTAATCAATAAATAGTAAATTTTGATGTATAATTTATTTTATTGATAGAAAATGGATCATCTAAATTAGTGGGGGAAGGAAGTACACAGATAAAAAAGGGAGAATTTCATTTTTTGAATAGGTAGGGGATGGAATAAATTTAATACCCCATAAAAATAATTAAATTTAATTTTAATTATTTTACTAATGTAATTATGTAAACATGGGTATGCTATATTAATAGATTTTGAGGTTGAAATAAATTAAAATTAATGAAAATTTAGCGATTGAGAATTTTTCCTTACTCATATGAAAATATAATTTCAAAAATAGATTAATTATATAAATATGGGGTATTTTGAGATAAAAGAAATCCTATAAGATGTTTCTATCATTTTTATGGACTCATTTTTGAGGATATTAGTTGCATTTTAGTGGATCATCATGTGATGATAAGTGGGGTGGTTATAGATAAATTTATAAATGAGTGGGTTGGAATTTTTGTAATAAAATAAAAAAATTTCAATATTTGAAAGTCAAATTTATACAATAATAGAAAATAATTGATTATTTTAAGAGTAAAGGTTTATAAAACACCAATGATAAAATTTAAAACAACTTTTTTCATGTTTTATGTCTTAAATTTCTATAATTTTCACCATTAAACTTTTTTATTTTTACTGTTGATACTTAGTTTTAACAAAGTAATGAACATTTAATGCATGAAAATAAAATGTGACCCATTATATAAATAGGAATAATTTTTTCCAAATATGATACCCATTTTTTCGAATATAATTTAATTGGGATATAAAAATTAAGTTAAATATTAGGACAAAAAATAGGTAATGATAGTTTTTTATAAAAAATATTTCTATGATTAAGAATTATGATTAAGATAAAATTATCAATATTTATTTTTTTTATGAAATTAATTGTTTTATTATTATCTTAATATGATTTTTGTGGAAAATAAATAAATCCAAAATAGAATTATTCCTTCTAAAACTATATTTATAAAAAAAATATGAAAAATAATTTTTTTTGGAATGAATGATTACATTGGATTCAAAATGTTAAAATAAAGGTTTTAAAAATTCGGCATTTCATTATTTAATGATTAATTTTAGTCCATAAAAAAATTTTGTCCACAAAAGAATTTTAAACATATATTATATCGTTTTTAGATCCTGATAATGTCAACAATGCTATAGAGTTAATAAAAACTATAATTTTCAAATATTAATATAAAATTGAAATACATCAAAAAAATCCCTAAACTCATCAAAATCTATGATTGACAAGATAAATTCCAAAATGAGTATCATTTCATCAATGTATAGTTTCCAAATGTATCTATTAAATGAAAATATAAAATATAATGAAAAATTATTTTAATTAAGTAATATTTTAATCATTAAATATTTATAAACATATTTCTTCAAAAAAAATTAATTAAATTACTGTTCATATTTTAGTTCATATATAATATTATTTTATAATATATAATTAAAAAAAATTATGATAAAATATATAATAAAAAATAAATTTACGAAATAATATTCATTTTTAATATGAAAAAAATATTTATTATTCATCCTATAAATATAACCAATTTTAATTGAGTGATATATTATTATATATTAGAGGTTTTATTATTAAAATAATTTTATCAATTAAATTTATCTAATATTTCATGATTCATTTTATTTAATTTTGGTTTGTGGATAATATTATGCATCATTCAATTAAATTATAGAAAATTATATTCGAATAACTTTGGTTGTTACATTATCCCATCATTGTGTATTTATACATAGAAATTTTAATTAATCAATAAAATGAGAGAGATAATGGTATATATTAAATATAAATTAGTGCAGATTTTAAATCTAATGACATATCTAATTAGCTATTTTATGTATGGATACTAATCTTACTATCCCAAATATATATTTTTTCAATTTTAATGAGATATGTTTTGCAATGTGACATTTTTGTGATCGTATTACCTAGAATATAATAATTCCGAAATAGTAATGATAATATCCAATAAAATCATAGTGAATAAACCTTTGAAAATATATCCATAAGATATCATCACTAATGGTAACATTATTTTTACCTATGATAAATTCATTTAAACAATTTTATATTTAGCCCAACCTATAACTCATTCAGTTTTTCTTGGATTTAAATAGTGACGTTCTATTTTATGAACCAGTATTTTTTTCATTACATCATTAACATCAATTTAAATCAATCATAATGTTTTATAAAAGGTATGTGAATCACCAATGAATATATCCTTCAAGTATATAGCTAGTTATGTAGTCTTAAGAACACTTATAATGCACTATGTGAAGATTAAAGAGATAATAAACAATAATTTTTCAAGATAATTATCCATAAGAGGAAGTATTTCACAACTATGTCCACATTCTAGTATCCAGATATGGACTTAATTTGATGGAAATTCACATAATCAAAATATACCAAAATTTCAAACTATTATCCTATAGATAGACATATCCATAATGTTTCAACTAATGTTATATAAACTTATTACCCAAAAATTTATAAACAATGAATCGTGAATAATTAAATTAATACATAAAAAAGTAACATCTATCTAATAAAAACTATAGAACCCTAGACAACCACTCTCATACCTCATGCAATATAAATTTTTTTATGCATTATATTTGATACAAACTGAGATTAACCTAATATTAGTATAAATCATTCTAATATGTAAAATAGTAAATCTAAAGATTAATAAGATTATTCATTGAATATAAATATTAATTTATTTTCCAATTACCTACATTAGAAACCGATTATATGATACTCATAGACATTTATCTATAATGAAACAACATAAGACACATTATAGAATCGACTAATGTTATAATAATCATCATAACATGAAGAATGGAATCATAATAAATGGAATATATCAACTGATAAGGAAAGACTAATAATAATTTCCTAAATGGATATATCGTAGGCATAAAAAATAATGAGATTATGAGAAATATTTTATTAAAAAGAATATGTAATATAATATATTTCCCAGATGATGTAATATAATAGAATATAATCTAACAGTGAATGAAATATATAATTTCATATGAGTGTTAAAACCTGGGACAATAAACATGAACAATTTTAACATAACATTATCATATAACACCATACTATGGAATAATTTATGAAATTAAAGATTATAACATGGTAAAGCAAGCATTGTAAAAAGATTATCATAACATAGTGTGTTTATGATAACATATTCTCTACTCTAAATGTGTTATAATGAAAACTTATATACCCTCATTTTCATTGACTTCTACAGGTGTGAAAGCCCAGTCTTGTATTCTTATCGTATTCCCTCTTGTGCTTGGTCTACTAATCATATTCCATATTGGGATTGGGATACTACTTCTTTACACGACTTTTCTTGGTCTAATGACCCATGTACCTTCCTGTATGAGGTCTAAAATCATGTGTAACCTTATGCTATTAGGCAGACTGCCCGTGTAGCCTCAAAGCCAAGGGATACAACACATGTAACCCTTTTTTTGTTAGGATAACACCCCTTTTACCATCATGTATCAATGATATTAACCGTGTACACTCTACGATCTTGTGCGAAATTAAACATCAACCATTTCATCGGAGGGTGATGTATGACCCCACCAATCAATAATATCATTTATAATTTTTCTTTATAAGAGAACATGAAAGATTCCATATTTTAATGATAGCATTATTAACCAATGGTTTTGTGAAATGATTCATTAAAACATCTATGTGACATTTCGAAATCCAACAAGATAAATATGATGGATTGTGGAAAAAACAGATCATAACGGAAAAATGTAGATAATTAGTGATGTTATTAAATATAGAAAATGTCTTATAAATATCCCTGGGAATTCTATATTAAGAATCAAGAAGAAATAGTCCGTTATGTATTGATTGAAATCATACTCAAATGAGATTTCACTAAAAAACATTATCTTGAAAAATCATTTTAAAAATATCCACATAAGACCAAAAATCATTTTAGAAACCAAATAATAATGATGAAATTCTATTTAAAAAAATATTTAGATGATATAAAAACACATAATACTTATTTCAAAAAGAAACAACCATTGAATATTCTAATTTTAAAATAAGTAATAACATTTTAAAATAAATATTTTATTTTTGAATACTATTAAAATATTTAAATTTCTTTTCAAAATAATTTACTGTTAAAATATTTTTGAAAACCATTTTAAAATGGGTAGTTTATGCATCATTGATACGAATGATTATAATGGTGAATGAATATTTTCAAATAGAAAATAAACTTAATTAATTTTTATCATTATTTGTATAAATATGATGTTATGGTTAACATTGAAATGTTATTTACAATAAAGAGATGTGATTCTTTTAAAAAAATTCAGTTAATTATTTTTCATAAATGTAACTTTCAAAAATACATAATGAAAATTTAATGTAAATTTGGAGTTGATGAATAATAAATGATTATGGATGGAATATATTTTAAAATACCCTATATGAAATCCATCATTATAAATAGAGTAACACATGATACATTTAAACAGGGAAAAATGAAATTTGAGGGCCACATCAGATAACACATAACATGGTTTCAAAAAATGATAAAATTAACAAGATTACTAAATATTAACATGGATGTGAAATAATCATTAATGAGGATGATAATTATTTCTAGTATTGATATACCTTTTTAGAATGAATTTCATCAAGATGGATTTTTTTAATTAAAAATATCACATACCATATAGAGAGAACCTATTACATTATTATAATAAAACATAAGATAAAAATCATGAAAAACTGTAGTATAAAAGGATAGATCATGACTTGGGAAAACAAGATGAGAAATAAAAATGCCCTTATATAATATTACACTTTAGAAATGATTCCCCTTCAAAGACGGGAACATAAAAAACCATAAATTGTTATATTTCATGATATTATATATCAAATATAAATTTTTCACATCCTTTAAATGGATGCATGTTCACAGGAAAAAATATATGTCTGGAAAGTAAATTGAGATGATACACCCTTGAATATTATCTCATATAGTTGAACATGATCTGATAACTTTTCTAAAAATGGTTATCTTAATAAAAGATTTTATAACCTTATTCTTAACTATAAACATTACTAAATGTAATTTATAATAATTAAATAGAAATATGATAGTTAGTTTTATTTCATTTTCATATTCCGATATCATAAAAAAAAAATTTTTTATTAAGAACTACTTTTTAATGACAAGGTTGATTCATATTTGTATATTCAAAAATCAAAATTTAATGATTAATATAGGTTATGTATTATATTATCTATGATGTGTTATGATAGAATGACTTTATTTTATAATAATTTTAATTATTATTTTCCATAATTATATTTTAGGCCAACATGTTTTAGTAACATTAAACCTACAAAAGTGTATTAAAATAATAATATGATATGTGTTAATATATGATTACCTATAAAAAACTAATCGTTTCCATCCTTGAAAGGGACACTAAATCATACCCATGAAAAATACTAATGGGTGTTAAAAACACTATAATCTTCTAAAACAATAATTGGAATCAATGACTGCCTTTTTGAAAAATTTCAACCTTTAAATGAAACAAAGGGAGACATTAATGGAATTTATAAAAATAGAGTCAGTAATTAAAGACATTTTAATAAAAAGGAATATATATTTATACAAATTAAAATATATTCCAAAACAATATAATAAATTAAATTTACTCAAAAATAAATACAACCCATCTCTATATCATATTTGTGTCAACATTGCACCCTGTTACCACCAATCTCTCACACCCTATTAAGAAACATTACTGCCACCACCATGATGAATTATTCTATTACCAACATATTAATTAAGATAAACACTCACCCAATGTTATGTACTTTGTGTTATAATATAAAACCGGATGGATCCGGAAAACAAATTGATAATTATATTTTTTAAGATAAAACAATTATTTTCATCTAAACTAAATAATGGAATGAAACTTTATTTTTTTAATTTATATAAATACATGATATATACACATTTATAAATATTTTACAAAACAATTAAATATACACAAATTTTAAAATCATATTTAGTGATAATTTTCCCATTCAATGAATTCAAATCATTATAAGATATTCAATTATCCAAAACATAACAGAAACCATTTTAAAAAGATTATTAACATTGAAACTAAATCCTATGATATAGTATATTCTTGTTCATGAGGATTCATATATCATCATTGTGATCCAATGCCCACAAAGAGCGAAAAATACCCAAGAAGTGTTCGACTACGATGTACGAGTCCAATAATATCAATTTTTCCTTACCATAATCATTCAGTTAACGTTATAATCATTTATCCATGGTATACAAAATTATCCATGCCTAATGTTATTTCTCTTAATATATCATCTCTTAAGAATCCCATTTCTTCAGGTTGAATAACCCACATAAGGGGTTTAATTTATTTTATTTTAATAAAATTTATTATTTTCTCTAACTATAAAGGGACAAAATCAAATTTTGAAATTAAAAATAAAATTATTCTTTAAAATCATTATCATATCAATAAAAAGTGGATTTGAAACAACACATTAATTTACAAAGTGAAGGGTATAACCCTTTTTTATTAATGGTATCCAAAATCATAAATATTAAAAAATAATATATAAATCCATTCAATAATCTATAAAACCAACATAAAATTAGAAATAATATTTTATTCATTAATCAATGACTCCAAAAATTAAACTCACTTTAAACCACATGTAATTTTAAAACCCACTGGATTCCACAACCCATGAAACATCAAATGATCATTGAAATGATAATGAACCTAAAACCATGATTTTCCTTAACATGAATCTATTGTAAATATATTTTTAGAAATAAAATAGTGGAATAATTTAACATAATGAATCCCAAAGAGTTTACTATGAGGAAAAATGAATTATAAATAAACTCTAAATTCTATGTTGGATAAAATTGAATTGAAAACATATCATTCACAAATATTAAATTTGTAGACAATATCCCCAATTAGTATTCCATCCATGAAAAATCGTGGACATCATGGAAAATAAGGAAGAACAATATTTAAGGGATCCAAATCATTAGTTTAATAATTCCAATTGAAATTGATAATTTAGAATAAATCATTAAATGATGGGTTATATCAAAAATATCCCAGTGGAATTACCTATTTCAAGAGACTAAGATGTGGGAAGAAGAATTAAGTAAACAAGAGATATATTTGGTCCCAAAAATAAGTTTTGTGTTATTTAATTTTTATCACATTGTTTGTTAGTATGGTTAGAATAACTATTTTCCAAACATGTTATCCTTTCACTATTATAAAATGAATCACATGGTTTCGCTGTATAGATTTTATAGCTAATATATTATCATGAAAAATTAAAATATACCATGCTTCACATTTTTAGGAGAATTCTAAATTATTTTTCATAACCATGTTAAAACATTAAATCATCCTCTAGAAATCCACAAAATTCTACATAGTTACCTGGGAATTCTGAAATGTTTTCAATAAATGTGCACATGATCGGAAAAAAGAAAACGAATCCCAAAAATCACTGAGAAAACCCCAATAAATTATCCAAAAAATGATGGCCAAAAAAATATAAGTACGTAAATGGTACATTATGGTCGGAAAATTCTCATAACCATTTCAGTTTCAATCCACATATAATCAAACAGATGAAGACCAATTATTGAAATTTGAGTCTATTTCTCCTAAATCATGGTTACACATTTCCATATCTATAAACAATTTATTCAATGATTCAATAACACATGAACCAATGGAATTGAATTCACATGCAAGGAATTCTATTATATATAGAAAATATATTCTAGGTAATAAATAAATAACATATCCATTTCCAAATAAATCTCCATGAAATTCTAAATATGGAGTGGGATATAGTGATCCTTTAAAAGATTAATGACATGGAACACATCATGGATCAATGATAAAATATTTTGAAATCCAATCACTAAGCCACATTTGTAATACGCTCTATTTTCACAAATAGTCTAACATGTCTTGGTACTAGCTTCCCCTATTTGTAATGTTGACGATGACCCAATTGAGGTGAGATATTATATAAATCATAGTAACCACTATAAAAATAAAATGAATGATGTTAATGAACAATATAATTATTATATTGACTCTGTGATGAAAATTACCATAGATGTATAACCTAATCCTATTCTAAAATCTCTTGAAACTAATATTCTCAAAAAACAGAAGCTTTTCACACTCTAGACCATGAAAGTGTTGATTCAAAATATAGTCCATAAATTTCATTAATGAGATCCTTTTTATTTGGTGGTTGAAAATTATTCAAAAAAGTAAACAACACTAGTCTAATATGGATATAAAAAGAACCTATAAATATTATTATACAAACACTATTAATATCTATAAAAATCCTAATAACATTATCCTTCAATCTCTCTAGTCAGGAATTTTAACTCGCACTCAATGTGAATTTAGAATACAATTCCTTATAGAGGCCTCTCCAAAAACATTCTATAATCAAGGGTACTTATAAGAGATAATAGTATAAAATACCACATGGAACATCATGATCTCTTATATGTATACTTTGATAATTCCCCAATCATTATTGAGGTAATCAGAATGAAATGTGTATAAATGTTCAACCAATTGATCCCCTGAATTATAACATTATTTTAATTTATATTTCATGGAATTCTAAAATGAAATTTACAAAAACCTCATCCCACGCCCACCCTAACGCATGACGAGGTTGAAGAAAACGAAATTCCTTTTGGTTCTAAGACTATATGAGCATTTATATGACGTAATGAGATATAAAATAACCAATTTCTTGCTTTAAACCTAGATAAAAAATAATATTTCATGTTATAATAAATTATAGTAGTACATGGGTGAATGACACATTCATAAAAGTGAAAATATTACATCATATCTTTTCTCATGTATGTTAGAAAAAACAGATTCATGGTAAAAATAACATCATGTAATGATAGAAAACATTTGTTGATTTTCTTTCAACTATATATAGAATTTTGGAAACAATTGATCATTTAATTCTATGGTTTATCATGATGAATCATCTCTCAAAGAGATTATGTAAATTATTCAATATCCAAAATTATAATATTCTAATTTTTTATCACCTTAAGTAAAATATTATCAATGATTCACATGGTTTACCATTCATTTTCAAACAACATAATATTAAGAGAAGGGACATTATTACTATAATCATAAAAAATAGAATTACCCTTTCATAGGGTGTAATTTATGTTGATGAAAAGGATTTGAAGTGTCTGTATATATCACTTATGGATTAGGATCTAATTCATATAGGAAATAATATATCATAACATCATATGACTTGGATATAATATGAATATTATTTATAAGGATTATGTCATCAATAATAAACAACCTCTATAATTGTTGTGAGTTCGTGTTCATGCTTGGGGTAATTAAAATGATGATGATAAAGTTGGTGAGAGTTACATTCCGCCACATGATCTCCCTATATCGAAACATGTTCCAATACTACACATAGTTCATCACAATAAACAATATAACCCTTTATATCATTGTAAATATTTAAATAGAAACAAATGCTATATTTCATTTCAATACATTAATGGATATCTGAAACATTCAATGACATATTAATTTACACCTTTCATTGTAAGACCAACCAATGGGGAGGGATATTTTGATAAATCCTTTATTAACCATTGATTATATTTTACTAAACCCAATAATTGTTGAAATTACAAAAAAAATGTGTCTTCCCATAAAAAGTAATATTTGACCTTCCACGGTTCAACTTAGGTGCATCCTTCCAAAACCACTTGTCATATGAATATAAACTCATAAATATTTTAATTATATTTATTAAATTGAAAAATAAATTGATGATTTATCAAGATTATCAAAATATAATTTATATTAAACACATGAACTTCCTCAAATATCAAATAAATAAAAATCACATAATTGAATACTAGGAAAATGAAATCTTGGTACTTGTAAAAATATTTTTAATCAATGGCATGAGTACAATAAGATCATTTGTAAGTTCAATCGATATAAAATAGTTTTAAAAATATCAATTACTACTCTTGAATTATGTTTTTAGAATATAAATCTTCTTAACTGTGAACTAGTTATATCCAAACCAATATTTGATTTTTAAAAATAACATTAATACCTTTATGTAGTAAAAAATGGCATAGATATGATGCAGATGTTAATGTTTCATAATCATTTCATTCATAAGATTTTGATGATAAATAAAAGGATGATAATTTATATTATACTACTTTTAAAAAAATCACAGGTTCTACCGAATGTGATATACTATCACAAAATAAAACCTTTAGATTTAAATCATCAATCTAAATCCAAAACTCTTTCAGTTGTTCTAATGAAAAGTGATAAGAAAAAATAGGTATCATTTTAAATCATGTATCAAATTTTATGATTAATTAATCTCCTCATTATAGTTTAATACTAGAAAATTCCATTGGGAACACGTCAATGAATTCATTTATCACTACAAGAAGGTGAAAACTGAAGGCACAACTCTAATTCTAGTAATGTAAAATGATGTAAATAATCCAAAATTCATTATAGTAAGATCCACTAGACTAGACCTCAGATCCCACTATCCATAAAATACAATGGTGATCCCAATATAGTAATTGTATGATACAACATGATGATAAAAATAAAGTTGTGCTTAATGGAAGAAGAATCAATCCATCCAAATAATTCAATCGAAGAGGTATAGGGTGAGAATCAGAAAATATTAACCAAGATCAACATCAATCATCATGAAATAACACAAGGGACATTATAAACCCTCTTCTCAAGTCCTTACATCGTGAATCTCTAACTCGGTTACACAAGGAATGAGTTCTATTTAATGTTCTAAAATATTCCAATAGTTGTTTGAAATAAAATTATAAGTGGAACCAGAATAAAATAATGTAATGGTTAGTGATTATGAAATAAAGATACTCTCTATCACTATTAATGGAACTGAATAACCTTCTATCATATATAATTCTAAATCCTGTAAATACTTCCTTCTAGAGTCTTATTTTTATAACCGTGATGAAAATTTGTCTTCCAAAACCACCACAGTTCAGTTATGTTCTATAGAAATAGTTACCAAATTAAGAGTAAAAAAAATACTAATAGAAACTATATATGTGACCTCATCATCCAGTTGATATGTAGATCTTAAATGGTGTTGGGAAAAGTCATATTATGTGACCATTTCTTCCACACTGGTAAAAAAAATATACATAAATGCAAGTTACTAGTAATGTTGTGGATGTAAGGTTTTTATTAACATCCACTACATCCACCATTATGATTTTATCAACATCGTAATATTTATATGGGAGAAACAATAACTACATCTTGGAGGATGGGGAATTACATGAAACTTGAACTGTACATCCTGGTATGCTTCCTCTATTATTTATATATAAACAACTATAGCATCAGAGATATAAATATATATTAAAATATGTGATTACATATCTAATCACATATCCATATTGTAAAAATTGATTCCAGATTAAGATAAAAACTAACTAGATCCTCATAATTGTAATTTTACTTAATCCTTGACTATTCACTTGAAAGAATGCTTAGAATCACTATGGATTTATCCATATTCTATGATTAAGGGAAGAGGTATTGTTTAATGTTGGTCTTTAATTCATTCCAATACAAACAATTGTGTTGTTTTTTCTGAACAACTATGTCCCAAAATCATCTTCTGGGGATCTCAAACATAAATGTAACAAATATTACCCTAATATTATATGGAGTTTAAAAAAAGGAAAAAATGTAATTAATATTCACCAAATAATCTTCTTATTTTGGAGGATCATTCATCCTAGGGATGGATAGTGGTTTATGAAAGATAAAATCTGAAAGAAAATCAATATCGTCTCATTTTCCTAGTAGATCCGCTCAATCTTAAGATAGGGTAGTTATAATATTATGGTTCATTTAATAGACTACAATCACTAATAAACCTTCACGATTTAAATTAACATGAGGGTTTCCGTACAAAATATCATCCATAGAACCCTCAAGATAAACTTTAGGATGTATTTTTTGGGTATGGTACCACATCAATGATATGAAAGGGATAAAATTGACGTTTACTCAAGGGAACACAATACTTAATCTCCGATAAAATCATAACTCAACATGGGAGACCCACATTCAATTTTTCAATAGTAACATAAGATTTTTTATAATGATACTTGGATAGAAATACACTTGTATGATACCCCATAAGTACAAAAAATATCATCTCCAACCAATATAAGAAGTCTTAGATATGAATGAATTGAATAGAATATCAAACCATCTTTGAGACCAATCTATCATGAACTGATACGAGTAATCCCTAAACTTTACCCCAAAGCTGGAATATAGAAAGATAAAAATGTAATTCAAGACACCCAAGGGACGGTGAAAAGCTAATGGGAATCATGAAAAAATAGGCTTTTAAAGAAAATAGGAAATCCAAATGACTAAAAAACGTTATCCCATCTCTATGTTATATGTGGTTTTACATCCCACCATGTCATTAATGAACTCTAATAACCCACCAATACAAAAAAAAACTACATGAGGTACCTTTAATTTACTAAAATCTAAAAAACATTATATATAGAGTCGTAATGTTATGAGGAAATTGTGAAAAAATAATCCCAGTATAATCTATCCATTCAATTCATAAGATTCAACTAAATTATAAACATATAAGTCACATTTAAGAGAAATGATGGCATGAAATACATTTTCACAATTTATTCCAAAACATGGATGTTCCCCATTTTTAAATAACTCACAAACCCACTATAACAAAATAATTTTCCAAGAGTAGTTAATGGTACCATTTGTATTTAAATTAATTAATGGAATTAAAATCCCTTGAAATATATAAAATATTGATAAATAATAATATCATAATGAGATGTACCATAGAAACTAAATCCTAAGATATAGTAAGTCTATGTCAGCAAGGTTCCCCACACTTTATTTTTGAATAATGTCCTGTTTGTGCACATATTAACATTGTAAAATTATCCTAGTTGGTGAGAGTCCAAACCAATATGTTTCTCCCTTCCTTAAACAAATATTATTATAAATTGTAATAATATATATATTCTCAAAAATAAAATCCAAGCCAAATATTCCTTTCTAATTCAATCACACACCTATGTTCCCCATGTTTTCATGTTCCGCAAACTACACATGGGGATTCCACTTTTTTATTTCAAATAAATTCATGATATAAACTTCATACAATATGAGGAATTCTTATCTCACAATTCAAACTAGTTTTGTGCTTTTAAATAATTTTTTTAAATTAATATTTTTACTCCCTTAATTAATTCATCATCATAGATTTTTTAATAAATATATAATTTAATTCTTCGATAATGATAAAGTTAAAAACTAATCGTTATTAATAAAAATTATATTTTTAAATATTAACAAGAAAATAAAGTATTTATATAAAATTCTAAAAAACTCATCATAATAGTTGTTTACATTAAAAATTTATAAATTATATTGATTTTATAATTTAAAATTTTAAAATTTATATATTTTCTTTTTCATTGAATATAGTGGATATAATGAAAAATATTTTTTAGAGAAATGAAATATTAGTCCATAAACATTCCAAATTATATTTCATATAAATTTATAATAAATTTATTATTATTATATTAATTAATATATATGTGTGTGTTTTATATTTTCTTAATATAATAAATCTTTATAAAATTTATAACACTAAAAAATTGTCACTTCAAAAAGAACAATTTTTTTAATGTTAAAACATAATTAATAATTATTAAAAATATTTAACAAACTTTTGTTGACTAATATAATATTATTTACAAAAAAAATATATTCATAAAATTTTTACAGCATTTCTCATCTAATTTTTCGTCACTAGTTTTAGTTCTACGTTTTTTATGAAGCAAGCTATCAAACAATGTATTATTTTGGAGGAATATATGTTTTAAAATCTCAGGGTTTTACTGTATATATTTTATGAAATATATATTATAAAAATAGTTTTTGTGGTAGATATATAACATATATCATAACATAAATGTTGATAAGAATTCTTCATTAAATATAATGTTATCCAATTTCACCATAGTCTGTTTTCTTTTATTTATGTGCCCTAATGCATAGATGTTTATTAATATATATATATATATATATGTATGTATGTATGTATGTATTTATTTATGTATGTATGTATGTATGTATGTATGTATGTATGTATGTATGTATGTATGTATGTATGTATATATTTATGTATCTATGTATGTATCCTCATAGGAATTTAGAGACCAATAAATTAAACTATGGATATGTACTTCTATCTTAATCAACTCTTTTCCATTTATTATTTGTTGTATATTCATTTTCCCAAGATTTCTTGATAAAAACATAGTTTTTTATACCAATAAATAAAAATATATAAAATTGATCTCAATATCATATAATTTATAAAGAGTTTAATTCAATTATTAATAAATAGTATCATTTCCCAAAATTATTAGTGGATCAATAAAGAGGGTTTCAATAGTGTATCAAAATCAGAATTGATTATCCTTACATGTATAGGATAACATTATGCTTAGAGAATCCACCACCATTGTGGATTGGTGTTGGTATTCTCCTCTCATCAAATCATTTAAGAGATGAATATCATTTTTATTTATTAAATAACAAATATTAATTGATTATGATTTTAGATATTCAAAGCTTCGTGTTGGTTTAATTCACATATTAGGGGTTCTTGGAAATATAATTTTATTAATTTTTAATATGATAAAATATATAAACAACATTAATTTAATTTTATTGATAATGCTGGGAAGATGCATCAATCTATTGAAACTTTATTTTTTTAATTTCAATAATATGTTTCATTTTAAGGGTTTCATGTTTCCCACATCAATCTCCTCCCAAATTATTTGTTAAGTTCATTTTAAAAATAAGATATGGATTTATCATGTTTGTGATCAATGGAATCTTTTATATAAATATAAATCAAATTATTTCAATTTTTATTTGATATAATTTTTTTAATTTGTTATGGAATAACATCAGTATATATTTTACATCAAATATTTCATTTTCCAATTCAGAATCATGTTATCATTAAATAAATATTAAAATAAGTAATTGAAGTTATAATTTTTAATTATTACAAAAAACAATTACATTTAATCTACAAGATTGTATGTGTATGGCTGTTTATTTTTCAACACTATTATAATATTTTTCATGGTTGGAGGTCATAAAATATTTTAATGTATAAATAACGGTATATTATGAATCATCATTTTGTGATTATATTTGGTTTAATAATTATCACCACCTTAATTGGATAATTCTAAACAAAAATTATTGAGCATTCATTAAATGGAAGTAGAGTGTAGTATATCATTGATATTTTGAAGCCTAATTCTCATGTAACATTTTTGAAGCGGTGATTCTGGTGATTGTTCACTGAATTACATATTTGAGAGCAGTGATGTGGATAGATTTTTGAATTTTCATAAAACATTGTGGAAATTTTATTGGTGTGTGTTATATAATTTTACAAAAATCTAGTTCCTTGCCCCCACTAGATGTGTATCATATGAAAAAATAATTAGGGATTAGATATTTTATGAATAATCCTATAGATTATTTTAGGATTATAACTCTTTAAGATGTTTAATTATTACCTATGTATAATATAGTGATTATTTCATGTGAATATGAAAATCTTATGGATTATACTGAAATGTTTTCCAATTATACTTGAATAAAAAACCTTAATCATATAACATAATAGTGTGTATAATGTGTTTAAACATTTTTTATTAATCAAATAGATTGTGATAACACATTGATGGATAATATTTCACATAATTAATATCAGTTAGGTTCATGTGAAATAAATGAGGCCCTCATTTAAGTCTTAGTTTCAGACAGTTTATTGAATAAATTACATGGATTCGAGAAAGGAGATAGTTCTCCAGAGGTTGAATCTGATTTTAAATGTATATAATATTTTTTCACACTCAACAACCACTAAAAATATTAGGGTTAGTGGCGGTTTATTCTTGGTGGTTTTGTAAACTCTGTGAAACAATTTCTGTTAAAACATATATAATACAATGACAGTTTTATAAAAATACTGTTATATTTTTGCAATGTTTTTTATTAGAAGTGGTTTCAATTAAATCCCTCCTAGGAATTTAATAACCAATTCATAATCCCTCCTTCCATTGATACCACACTTGGGATAGAAATAATGAAATAGAGATAATGAACACTAATTCCCCCCTCCATTAGGCCTCATGGTTGTGAACAGTACCAAGAGTATACAAATTACCACAATTGGAAGCATTTCAATATTTAGTGAAACATGATCAAGTGATAATATTGTTCATCCCAAAAAACTCTATGATAATTATATATTAATGAAATCCAAAACCATTCCAAATTTATGTTTAAAATAAAACTATTACAATGAAATAAAACTCCAATGTATATTCCTAATGTAAAACTAATCCTCGACATAGCAGTTATCCATAAGTGTGACCTAGTAAGGTCCAATACGGTTGACATAATCTTACTGAAAATCTGAAAGTAGTTATGTATATTTAGGGTGATCATACATGTATAATCACCATGTAATGCGACACAATTACTTTAATATAGTAATCACATCGATTATTTTGGTACCCCTCACCACTTCCCAATGTTTTAGCCTCTCTAGAATAATGGAAATTTTATTAGCACTCCCACCATATTGGAACTGACCATTTCAAAACACACTTGCACACACCGAGTTTACACAAACCACATCTCATCCCATCACATGGTCCCTGAGCTACAACACATCCATCCTGCAATCACCTAGTCCATAAATCGAATCACATCTTGCCTGAAGACACCTGGTCCAAAATCTATATCACACCCCAACCACAGACACCTGGGCCTCAAACTACTCCTGATCCTACCCATGAAAAAATGGGCCACAAACCACACATCATGTAAAATAAACCATAGGAAGCACAACACATGTCATCTCAAAGACACATGAGAATGCTCAGATCATCTACACACACTCAGGACTCACCACCACATCCTTCCAAAAGAATATTGAGTAAACACTTCTTGGAAGAAGCAGTAGGGAAAAGTGGGTTTCTGTCCATCCAACCTCCCACCAGGATGATTTGGAAATACACCCTCAACCATGACAATAGGGTTGTTTTTCACATAGTGCTCAGCTAGAATGGGGTGCTTATAGAAATCACACTAAAAATATAATTAATACTTATATATAATACCAAACACACCTAACCAACCTTTGAGTTCTCAAAAAAACAGCCATCTCATAATACCACCTTTGCTACTACCTCTAAATGAATAGCCACACAACCATCCAAAACACAATTCACATCCCCAGTCAATAAATTTTTCGAATTACTATTCATTATTAAGAAATTCATTTACCCATTTCATCACTTACTAGGAAACTACATTTTACAAGGCACAACAAGAAGCACAAAAATTCACACAAAGGAAGAAGAACCATGGTAAATTAACCCATATCACATTATATTCTATTTAACATACATTAATTTCATAACAAACAAATCTCATGATACAAGGAAGAATTGTACAAGTTACTAATTTAGTGAAGATACCATTATAACCACTACCATAATCATTCTTCGATGTCACATGGCATAATCCATCCACTAAACAGAAAAAACCACATGCTCATAGATACTCCCAATAACACATCACCAAATTACCTGATCATAGCACTATTGTATAAGACTTCTCATCAATTTCACAATAAATCAATCACTCAACCTGATATTCCATTACACCATCCAAACCACCCCACATTACATAGCCATGCCCACAACCCTCTCACAATACATGTCAGAACAAAACAACAAAAATCACACCACTGCATGAACCAAGGAATGACATATCCATTTTTGTCAAGGAATTTCTCACTCAATTTCCACTTTTTAATTCAAGGGATATCAATGAAATTGTTTGGTAATGAGGAATTCATTTATTATATGATTTTTAAGTGGTTAATATAATTTATAACAGTGGTCCATAGGAAACAATCAATATGTAAACCATAATGTATTCAAGGAGAAAATAAATAACCCAATTTCCTTTATTTTTAGTGGGTATTTATCCCATTCAATTTAAAATTTAAATCAAAATATCAATAAAATTGTATAATTATATGTCACATTCCCCATCCACTATTTATTGTTTTGAAACATAATAATTTTTCTTTTTTTAATTTTATTGAACTATAATCACATGGAGACATTCATATGCACACCCCACATGATGCATAATTGAGATAGAGGATGGAAAAACTACTTTGAAGAAGATATGATCCAAACATCCAAGTGGCACCAAAAAATGGGGTGAACATTCCATAGGAAAATCCATTAAGGAAAATGTGTTTCAAAAGATACAACACAATACAAGACTTCTCATAGAAGAAAGGTTCAGGGATTCTCTAACCAAGCTATGGGGAAGAACACAAGGAAGAGAAAATATTGGCATTAGAAAGGCCAGATCCAAAATAAATAGGAGAAATGGTTTATAAAATCCATTAATGTTGGATCATGACCAAGACTGCACAGTTTGGATGTCAAAGGATGCTTCAGGATTTTAGAAGATAAATATGATTTGAAATAACTCCAACAATAAGGAAATATGGTATTAATATCATTTAACATCAAATAAACCCTTAAAATGGAGAAACCGAGGAAGTTGGAAATATTTTCATGACTCACCATTGGAATGACCTATCATTGGGTGAGATAACATAGTGAGTCACCGTCATGAGTCACCCTTGGATGACTCACCAATTGAGGAAACCCAGCTAGATGTGCTATCATTGGGTGAGCTACTATCGCAAGTCACCATCGTGACTCAACATCACAACCCACATTCGCAACTCACTATCATGATTAATATCATAACTCACACTCGCGACTCAACATCATGACTCACTGTCTCACCCTATCGTTGGAAAACCAAAAAACTATAAATTTTGAAATGTGTTGAAATAAGTCAATGTAATCTCCAAGAACACTTCAACAACTTAATTTTCATAAAAAATGGAACAGAGAAGTCCATCCTATTATATTAGATACCTCTCAAACTATTACCTCCTCCAAAAATTCAAAACCAAACCCAAAAGAAAAGGTGGTGTCTGAAAAACAACCCCATGAGAAACCTCTCAAGGATATCTCTATTCTTGAATCACCATAACTGTCATCAAAGGTCAACGATAATCCATCATATTTTGTTCAAGATTTGGTGTGAAACCTCATCATCTAAAAAAACCCCTCTAATATCTTCAATCCCAACTGATGAGAAGAAATTCCCCACAAGAACAAAAACCATTCCATCCAAAACCCATGAATAACAGATTCAATTTTCAATTTCAAGATATTATCCGCTCTAGGGGGATATATCTGAACTGCGTAGGTTTAATCACATTGCAACTAATGTTTCTTGAATAGGAATTGGGTCATACCCTATTAATGTTTCAGGACATCATCACACATTTCATAACAAGGAAACAATTCATCTTATAAAAAACAAGGATCAAACAAAATATTACCTAGAAAAACATAACAAGAAAAAACTTAGAACAATACTAGGTACTGGTAACGCATCTGCCTTTCAAGCCCCCAAGTACTCTCCTACAGTCCACTATTCCTCCAGAGCAAGCAAACCAATAGGCTGGTCTTCCGACACAATACCTTATTTCAACGATCCTTGATCTCTACGGGTTTCTCCATGTATGTTCTGTCATCTTCTATATACCACTCTCCCCAATCATTTCCATGGGATTCATTTTGAAGATATAGATGGAGTTAAGAGACATGAAATATGTTGTATATTCTATCCATCTATAGTGGCAGCGCCGACTGGAATACCACCTTAACAACATTCCCCACCATCTAAAGGGTCTATTAAACTTGGGAGAAAGATAAATTCACAACCAAATATATGCTAGCCATGTCTAGGTGAAACCATCAAGAACATGTGGTCTCTAACCTCAAACTCGGAGGTCCTTCTCCTACGATTGTAAAAAAACATATCCCATTCATATTCTACATTCATCCTCTCATGAATGAGTTAAACATTCATTATAGTTCTCTATATTGTATTGGGTCCAAGAACTGTTGCCTCCACGAATTCCATCACACACAATGGATATCTACATACTATCCAGTAAAACGCCTCGAACAGATCCATTACAATGGAAGAGTGATAGATATTATTATACGAGAACTCCACCAAGGGAATGTTTTGTAACCAAGATCTAACAAGGTCTATGGTGAATTCTCAAAACATATCATCCAATTTCTGGATTTTCTGTTCTATATGCCGATCTGTTTGGTGGTGGAAGCCGGTTGTGAGGCATAAATGAGTGACAATATAATCCTGCAATCCCCTACATACCCATGAAATAACACGTGTGTCCTGATTTGAGATATTGGATCATGGAACTACATGTTTTTGTAGCACCTCATCAACATAAATCTTTTCCAAGGCATGCAATATGAATCAATCCTTGATCACTAAGAAGAAGGTTGATTTCATTAACCGATCCTCTACTACATATATAGAATCATAGCCTTCTTATGCTCTGTGAAACAATGTAATAAAAACCATTGATATATCATCCATCATCCACTTGAGATGGTATTAGGGCTCAAAAAAACTACTGGGAACACAGTGTTGAACCTTCAACTACATCCACACTAAGCATTTCACCACAAAATCATCCACAACCCATTTCATACCGGGAAATTAAAACCACATCCTCAAGACATGGTACTTCTCAAAAACTCATGAGTTTACCACTAATGATGAGTTATGATATGAATATATGACAACCTTTTCCATCACCATAATAAAAAATAGGCTTCCCTGGAAGAACAAAGGATTCTGAACATCATTCGACCATACCTATGAAGTAACACCATGGTTAATACGATCTAAAATTACCACTACCTTTGAATCACACCACTGAAAATCAACCACCTACTACTTCATAGAATACTACACCATTATCTAGAAAACATCCTCTACCATTATTATCTGTTGCATAAATGTGCATGGCTATAAACTCCTCCATTTCCTACCATGTGTTTGTATATTTACGAAAAACTTATTTTGTTGACATCTTATTCAATTAATCATCAACAACATTCCAATTTCATCAGATATATGATATATCAAAATCATAGTCTTGAAGAAACATCATCCCCCTCCACTTTCATATGTTCAGATCTCACTGGGAAATGATATTCCTCATACTCTTGTGATCTGTGAAGACCACAAATATCACCCCAATGAGGTAATATCACCAAAAATTCATCTCAAACATGATCACAACTATATACCAAGCATGAGTGGAATAGTTTCATTCTTTGGTATGTAACTACATGAACCCATTAGATATCACTGCCCATTGATTTCTCAAGACAAATCCCTAGCCTATATGAGAAGCATTACAAACACCTATATCATAAACCCTCACCATGGAAACTAAAGCACTAGAAAACTGACCAAATTCCCCTTTAGATATCCAAATTCTATTTGGAATTGGTCTTTACATAAAAATTCTTGGTATTTTCTAGTTAGAGTTGTGAATAGAGCTGTAACTAGGGAGAAATCAGGTATAACCCTATTGTAATAGCCTGAAATACCATGAAAATAGCAGACATATGCCACATTATAGTGGTCTGAACATGAAACAACTGCTTCAACCATTGACAGATATACTGATACACCCTACTATGACAAAACATGTCTATGAAAATGTAACTCTTATGTCCAGAAAATTCACTGGTACATCAATTTTTATAGCTGATGGAATTGATGGACTCTAAAGATAGTTATGAGATTCTTGGTATGATCCTCCTCTGACATTGAGTAGATCAAGATTAAATTGACGATTACTATGATGAATCAGTCCATGAAATTCTAAAATACATAGTTAATTATCCCCAAAAACATGTCTGGCACATTTATAACAACAAATCTCATGACTATGAACTCGATTTCCCCAAACCTACAATTGAATGTAGTCTTCGGGATATCATCCTCCTTCACCCTCAACTAATGATATCGAGACCATAGATCGATCTTATAAAACCAACATTCCCCTCTTATTTGGTAAAGAAGAATGTATATACTCGAAAGAGGGTAATTTTTCTTGACCATAACCTTATTCAACCACCATTAGTCTATTTTAAACCACACCCTAGCATAATTATTATTTTGAACAACCCTTGAGCACCCCATGGAGAAGTACTGGGAAAGATAAATCCATTCTCCATTATAACATCTATCTAAATCATAAACTCGCACAACTCATAAGATTCCATCTGATAAGGATCCATTGAAATCATAGATGTGCCAGGCTACAAGTCTATCCTGAAATCAATGTTAAGTCAAAGGGGGAGAGTCACAACCTCCTTGGAGAAAAAATATAGGGACCTCCCAAATACTCTGGGATCCTCTACCGTCCCATCATCTATTAACTCCTCTGACAGCTCAGCCAAAAACAAATGAAGAGGCTCTATACACTGGCTTCCCACCTAATAGATCCTATCACCAATAAAAAACACTCCTCCACCATCCACATCTAAAAAAATCCTATTTTCCATAATAATTTTAAAATATCATACACAGAATACAACGAGAAGATACCGAGAATGAAATTGTATGGTTGCATCTGTAGCAACTAGATATCCCCATGGGGCATATGTGTCCCATTCATCAATCTACATCCCCAAGACACATCAAATAAGTTCATTTGTCTTATAACTTGCATAATAAGCACCATGGGAATGTGAAACTGATGTACGTCTCGTCCCAATCATGTGATTGATTGGATGTAAAAAAAAATTGTGAAGCTCCCAAATCAAACAGTGGAGAAGAAATGGTACTAAACAGACTGATCAAACCACAAACAATCTATGGACTTGTACGAACTACTGCTTCTACGATGTGAAACTGACCACAACCCACTCCTATTCCCTTCTATTGAAATCATCCTCCATTAACATGCCCAGGTTGAGGTATTTGAGGAAAACCCTAGGTTTGTACTGTAACATCTCTGTCTCCCCTTTGTGGAGCCATAGCCTACTCCCAACACCAGAAATGGACTAGCTGGAATATACTTCTGAGGCTGGTGCTAAACCAACTAACCACCACCATACTGAGATCGAATGGTCTTCCAACACTGATTCTATAGATTACCATGGACTCAAAATATGAAGCTCCTCGGTCCCATGTTCACAGGAAAGTCACATGTACCAAAAGGTTGAATTGGAAACTGTTGAGGTTGACTCCGTGCCATTCAAAACCTAGACGTAATTGGAACCTGAGACCTGTTACTAGTAACCATTCCCTTTGAAGAACTCTTCTAACTTCTCTCTTATTGTAGACAACCTCAAATGATCATATGCTCACTCATTTTTTCCATCTTCTAAACCACAAATTATGTAAATGACTTAATGGGAGTAACCTTGCACTAAATCAAAGGATGGTGTTCCAACTCTCGTAATTTTGAACGAGACTCCTCATATGGAATTAGATTTTAGTAGAATATAAGATGATCCATAACCACGATCCCATGTTCCCACACTGAAATACTCCCCTATTTAAGGGAGTATAGATCCCCATTATTCTCATCCATCATTGTCAATGAATTGAAATCTTTACAGAACTCCTCAAAATAAACCCACAGAGCACCAGTCTTTTTTATATCCCCCAAGATCATCATCCACCAATGATGCATGGATGCTCACATCTGGCACACTTCCAAAGGAATCAACAACTCTGTCGGGGCACATATAAAACTAACAGTGATCTCAAACTCCTCGAGCATGATCTTAGTATACATGTCTAAAACACTTCCCTCCTACATTCCCATGGCCCTCCTCTAGAATGAATGTAACATTCTCTATCCCTGGTCCTCCTCCACTATTGGATCAACCCTCCACTAATCAAATAGATCTCTTGATAGATCCAAATCTACCCATGCCACATGTGGAAAATTACCAGGATCCATAAATTAAAAAGGTAATCAGGAAACTCCTCATCCAGATTAGTCTAATATTTTATTTAAGATTCATTTTAACTCATTTAACTTATTTCTTTATCAATTTCATATTCCTAAAAATAGCCCTATTCAGATTATAATAAATGTAAATTTGATGCATGTACCTTTCTTAGGGAATCTAACATGAAAATGGTGTAGAATAACATGGTCTTTTGGTAGACCCAGAGTCCTTGCATGAGATCACGGGGGGCCTTAAAATCTCATGTTCTAGCCAGTCTTCCCTTTCTTGTGCCACACACGAAGATCACCTAACATTGTCATTGTAACAACTTATGCATCTGTCACTTCTCCTTACTCCAGAATTCATCCAATATCTCAACCATAATCCTCTAATATCATTTATTAATGACTCCCACCCTCTAATGATACACCTTTGGGATGGAAATGAAGAAAGGGAGATAATGACACTAGATTCCCACCTTGAGTAGGCCCTTGGGGTGGCGACCAACACCAAGAGTATAAAATCTCAGAAAATGGGAGGCATTTACCTTTTTAAAAACATGATAGGGAGACAATATGTTTCATCCCAAAAGAACTATAATATAATTATATATAATATTAATCCAAAATCATCCAATATTAATGTCTTAAAAAGATTTATAAATGATATAAAAATCCAAAGTATACACCCAAAGTAAAACAAAAAATCTATACATCAGCAATTCAAAAGGCCTTGTTACTAATTTCCAACATGGTTCATGTAATCCTTTTTTAATTATGAAACAATTTTCATATATATAGGGTGACCATAAAATATACTCAGTAGTACTACCAACATCTCTCATGCACAAGTGAGAGAATAATACTAATTCTCCCATGAAAAACCAGAAGTTCATACATCACTTAACAAGGTAAACTAACCATCCCCACCACCAAAAGTAATACTCACAAATGAATGATAGTTATGTAAATTAATATAGTAAACATAATGATGACTTATGTACCCTGCACCACTTCCCACTTGTTTACCCAATCTTGCCTAATGAACAACGTCCCCATGCTCCCACCTCTTTAAAAAGAACCACCTCACAATCCATCTACAAAAACATACACCCCATAAAACACATATCATCCCACAATCTGGGCCTCGAGATAAATCACATCCCACCTATAGACCCCTGGGCCACAACCCTCATCGCATCATGCCTTCATACACCTAGGCCCGAAACCACAATGCATCCCACCCGTAGACAACTGGGCCTCAAAACTCAACTCATTCTACATGAAAGAACATGTTCCACAAACCACAACACATACTAAAGAAACCTTAGAATCATAACCCATATACTCCCAAAAGATGCATTGAAAAGAACAACTAACTCCCATTCAAATTGGCGTCAGCATAATCCACCCGAAGAATCTTGGGATATCATCACCTTGATGGAGCCAAAAAGAGTGGGTGGCCACAATTCATTATCCCACTAGGATGTTTGTGAAATACACCCTCCCCCATCATGATGGGGGTTCTAGGAACATAGCGCACAACTAGTGTGGGGTTCATATAAAAATCACAAGGAAAAGAAAATTAATATATATATATATATATATATTACCCATCACTCTTACCCAACCTATGGGTTCTAAAAAACAACCAAATCAGAATAACTGATTTGATTCTACCTCTAAATGAACAACAACACAACTAGTCAAAATCATAATTCATACCCAAATAAAATTCATTTATCCAATTAATTTTCTTTATTAAGACATTAATTTGTTCATTTCCTCACAAATTGTGAAACAACCTATTATAAGGTATAAAAAAATCATAAAAAATATCACATAGAGGAATAAGAACCATGCTAAATTGACCCACATCACATTCCTCTCTGTTTAAAACCTATTCATAACATAACATACCAATACCGAGATACGTGAAATATTTATATAAGTTATTAATTCAGTGAAGCACCCATTCCAAAAGCATCAATCATCATTTATCAAATTCATCCAACACAATAAATGATCATAATAGAGAAAACCCCTAACTCATATCCTCACCCAGAAACACATCCTAGCGCAACCCGATCACAACCCTATTGTACAACCCTTCCCATCCATTCCAAAATCTTTCAATTTGACTACTTGAGATTCCATTAAAGCACCTAAACCACTCCCCATCACATATCCATGCCCACAATAATAATATAGCACATGTAAAAACAAACCCAGACAAACAACACCACCACAGAAACCAAGAAAAGAAATATCCATATTTTACAAGGCATTAATAACTCAATTTCCACTTTTTAATTCAGGGGTTTTTAAAGAAATAGTTATAACTGAGGGAATGTACTTATTATCTGACTGTATGTGGTTAAAAAAATTCCTAACAATAGTACACTATGAAAACAAATATGTAACCCTCAATCTATTCAGTGAAGAAACAAAGACCCCAAACAACCATTATTTTTAGTGGGTAATTAGCCAATAAAATCGACAATTTTGATCAAAATATCAATAAAATAGCATGATCATACATCACTTTCCCCATACCTTGTTTATTGATTTCAAAATTATTTTTTTATCTTTGTTTAATTTAGGATTAAATTAGAATCATAAGGATATATTCGTACTCCAACCATGCATGATTCATAATTGAGAGATACAAAGGAAAACCTATTTGGAAGAAGAGATGATCATTACTTCCTGGTTGCATTTGCAAGGGGTGTGCATGCAGTAGGAATAGCCTCCATGAAAAATTTGATCCAATAGATAAGGTAAAATGCACATATCCCTAGGGAAGAATGGTTCGGTGCATTTCACTCTAAGAGAAAGGGATGTGCACAAGGAAGTAAAAATCTTTTCTTTAGAAATGCAAAATCGATAATCTACATAGGAAATGTTTTTTAAAATCTATCAACGGATCATGACAGTGACCACGTGGTTTGGAATTCAAAAGATGATTCAGTTTTTTAGAATATATATTATTATAAAAGGTACAAAAACATTAAATATTTCATTAAACATAATTAACATCATAGAAAATGTCAATAGGGTGAAACTATAGTAAACAAGGAACAATGTTCATGACCCACAATTAGAATGTCCTTCCATTGGTTGAGCTACCATCATGAGTCACAATCATGATTCACCGTTGGGCGACTCACCACTGGATGAGCTACCATTGGGGAACTAAATTCAGGAGTCACTATGGCGACTCACCGTCGCGACCTACCATCATCAAAATACAGGTGGAAGACTAGAAAAATAGGAAATATTTTAAAGTGTTGAAACATGCCACCATGAAATCTCAAAACACATCAACCAAAAGATTTTCACAATGTAATGGACCGAATTGGTCAGCGCCAATACAAGACCCTAATCCATACCTCTACCTTGCTACCTCTATGAAACCCCAAACACTTCCCCCAACCCCCAACTCCCCTGACCCCTCATCTCTACTCCCTAATGGTGATGCTGAAAAAAGAACCCCATTTTCCCCCACCCTACCTCCTATCTTATCCCCAATGGTAACCGATGGCCCCCTTGAACCCCCTCACCCTAATACCACTACCCATGACCCCCATGAACATGACCCAAAAAACCCACCTCCCTTTAAAAATCCTCACAATCTGACTCACCGGTGACGACAACAACACATAACCCCCCTCTGAGCTCCCTCTTCCTAGCATGGATCCCCTCCTTAACAAAACCATTGCCCCCCATAAATTTTGCATTATCCACAACCTAATTATACTATTGAGTAGTGTTATATGAAGAATAATGTGGGATAAAAATAGTGTATAATTTCTTTTTTATTAAATAGACATTAATTATATAAGTATTTTTTATACCATGTTATTTTACTTTTTCAGTTTTTTTATGTTATAATAATAATTTTTTTGTTATGATGTATTAAATTAAAAAAATATAATATTTTTATATACATTGATTATGGAATATAGATCCTTCATAATTTCTTGTATTTTATTTTATATTAATGAATTCCACATTGTTCTACACATTTTAATTCCTCTAATTTTTGAGACATACAAAATTGAGGTTACTTTCGAAGTCATGACCAATTGGTGGTTGGGTGTGGGGTCTCACATGGTATCATCACCAACCCTGCAAAGGTCTATAAGATGATAGACCATTTTTTAATTTATAATAATGATTCATGTTTTTTCCATGTCTGAGGAATCATTTAGATTAATAAAATTTCATGAATAATAATAGAGTGGATATGGTTATTTTTTTCATGCCTGATAATAAATTATATATTATAGTAACTTCAACATAGTTTCATTAAGTTTTTTTAATTGAAATGTTTTTAATAAAACTTAATATTGTGTGTAGTTTGTTTTTTGTTGTGTCATATGACTACATTTTTATTATTTTATTTGAAAATTAGAATATAATATATTCAAATTTATGTTAAGGTCAAATTGAAGGAACATATATTTTGATTTTATATGAAAAAAGTTTATTTAATTAATTCATGTAACAACAAGATGTCTCACTAAATGAGATTAATAGAATATAGACATATAGAGTTGAATATTTTGGGAAAACCTAACAAATCATGATATCCAAAAAATGAGTATACTTTTAATTCATATTTTTAATGGGATTATCTAAGTCATTGATGGATCATGGGAAATGGTTCACACATTAATCAATGTTGGTATGTTTTTAATGGAACGAAACCTCCTTAGTTAAAACACTATGGTAGAATACACTATTATCTTAAGTTTTATTCATATAATTCTTCTATGTTTGTGGTAAATATTAACTTATTTTAATCAAATTTTTATATTATTGTTTTAAAAAGAAAAAAATTATTATTTGATTCATCCCATTTTCTTTTTTTGTAATTATAAAAGGGTAAATGGAAATTTTGGATGACATTAAATTTTTATTTTACGTGTTTGATTAATCATTAATATTTTTTACTGAATATACTAGGATAACACAATCCAATACCAATGGATAAAAGTTGGATTAATTTACCAATAAACACACCTCAATATTCTACTGTTTTTGAATAATTTTTATATTATAGAATTTCATAAAGATTAGTGTGTGGTAGCATAAAATGTTTGTGTCTTAATTTTATATTCAAGCGATGGTTGAATAGAAAAAAAGAATATGAGAATTTAAATATTGAAAAAATTTAATGAAGGAAATATAATTTCGATTTCTCAAGTTGAATAAAGTGCCATAGAAAGTCAAAACAATGACAATAATATCACAAAAATAAATAGTTCCCCAACAAAGGAGAATTCAATTTGATAAATTTTAAATGATGCATTTGGTTTTTCAAAATAAAATCTCCATGCTTTCGGTAGATCAACTAAACCATCATTAGGTCCTAATAAGTTAAATCTTGCTTATTACGTCAATGACAAAAAAATGTTTAGTATGAGTTTGTTGAAGATAGTCAGTAACAACTATATGAAGGGTGAGAAATGTATTCAATGTTTTCTTTCCTAGATAAATTTAATCATATCAAGTGTATATATGGAATTACTAACATGAAAATTTACATGATATTAGTGTTTCTTAATGAAGTATTTGTTGAAGCTATGATATTTGTATAATTCTACGATATGAAGAACAACATCAAAAAAATTCACAAGATTATACAAATATTCAGGAAATCCATAATGATTTCATTATTTTCTATGGATAATAGCATGTCAAAGAAGATAATACAATATTTAATACAAGAATATGGAAGTCATTGATCAACAGTGAGTGTATAAATCGATGAAACCCCAAGAAGAAATAGAAGAAGAAAACTCCGGCATTGGTATTCTATAACTTTCCATTGATACCATAATGGAAATGATTATCCATGTCATATAAGACTATAGATGACATGTCGTGGAATTATTTGGATAGTAATGAGGGATTTATGATACAACCAAAAGAATCAACATCTTGGAATATGATTGAATTTATATATTTATAATTTTCATCTGATCCTAAAAATCAACGTGTGGGATTGTCTTCTAAGGGGTTTAATGCTATTGGTACTTAAATTATTATTTATATCATTAGGACTAATGTTTTTAATCCCCTATAATCTACCTACATGGAATATTATGACGGATGATTCTTTCATTTTATCGATATTAATTTTTGGAATGAAAATTCCTAGAATTTATATTGACATGTACATTCAACCTCTAATCAAATAGTTTAAATAATTATTGGTTAATGGTATGGAAACATTTGATTCTTCAATGTGAAAAATATTTAAAAATTAATCCATATAAAGTGCGGAGAAATTGGGACTTTCCTACACTGGAAAATTTATCTAGTTGGAACACTCATTCTAGTTTTGGTTTTACTATTTTTAATATTGATTTTGATCCTCAATGGTTAGCACATTATAAAAATTATTTTTTATGTTTAAAAATTGATTTCTTGATGATTCTCATAAATTTAGGTATAAAAATACATGATTAAAAGGAGATTTTTAAATGATAAAATCACTTATGTTATTATCTTGTTCCGAAATCATTGGATAATTAATGAATGTTGCTAGGGTATTTGGAAAATATCATCAGTTTAAGGAAGGGGGAAAATGGTATGAGGTATAATATCTGAAGAATTTGGAACCCATTGATGGAAGAAAAATATATTATATTTCAATCTTCCTTATTCGTAGTTTAATTTGATACATCAAAATCTCGTAATATTGAAAATTAAGTAGAAGATATGTGAGAATGTTATATTTATAGTGCTTAATGAAAAGGGTAAATCAAAGGATCCCCTTAATGCTCATAAGGATTTGGATTCAATGAATATAAATAATGGTATTTCATAAAATGAGAATGGATGGTATCCTTCTTCTATTATTACAATGAAAAAACATGAGAAAGATATATTCCTTCGAAAATAAATGATTATAAAAGTGAAAAATAGATATTCATGTAACATATCAAGGTGTGTTGACATGATACATCAAATGTTACAAGGATTGAAAAGTCATGACTCATATATTTTTATGGAGTAGTTATTGTCATTGGCTTTTCATAATACATTACCAAAATAGGTAAATACAGTTCTAGTTGAGTATTGTATTGTTTTTAGAGATACTTTTTTGGAAAACTCTAAATCGAAATGAGCATGGTAAACATCAAGAAATAAATGTTTTCACTCTATGTCATTTGGATATGTTATTCTCCCCTCCATTCCTCATAGTCATGATTTATTTAATTGATCAATTGGAGGAAGAAACAAATCATGGTGGAACCGCACACTATCAAGGGATATATCCAATTAAGGGGTATGTTGTTATTTTTTTATTGAGGAATTTGATTTTATCAGATCATTACGTAATATTTTTTAATATGTGTCATATTTTTTCATCATATACTTAGGTAATTTGACATAAAATGTGAGGAATAAGGTTCAACCATAAGGATCTATTGCTAAAGGATAAATTGGTGAAGAGTACTTGCCATTATATTTTCAGAATTTGGATATGATTGGGACTAAATTCAATCATGTTTGATATGATGAAAACATCTCCACTAATTATAGTTCTAAAAATAAGTAATTGGTATTTCCATATATTGGACGACCAATTAGAAAAGGGGCAAATTTTACAGTAACTGAATTCGATTTTCTATAAGAACATTATTATGTTGTAGTCAATAGTGTTATTTTATATCCATTTATTTAATAATTGAATCTTCTAAAAAGAGGTGACTAAGGGGTCGAGCTTAAAATGAGCTAGAACAAACAAAATATATAAATAATAAGACTATTTAATAGTTCCCCCATCATGTAAGTATAAAAAATTATTCATATTATTGATGTGTAGTTACATTTTATATATTAACAGAGAGAGAATATATATTTTCTCTCTACATAATTTGTGTTGGAAATTGAGCTAAAATATCAAATGATTTGATGTTTTCAGCTCAAGGTCCTCCATAGTAGGTTGATATATTCAATGAATACAATTTTCATGGCTTTAGGTTTCATAAAATTTTTCATGAAGAATACTTTAAAACACAAAATAGTATTGTATTTACAATTTTCAAGGTGGGATACTATGGGATGTTGACTGATATAATTGATGTAACTATCATTTCCAGTTTTCATTTGTCTCATTCAAATTCAAGTTGGTCGACTTTGATAGGGTTATAATGAAAGATTCATTGTCTTTTACTTATGTTAATGTATCTCACTTGATCGATACTTGTAAATGTATAAATAAAGATCCATTTATCTTAGAATCACAAGAGAACATAGTTTATTATGTGGATGACAAAATACCATAAGGTTGGGGTGTTATTGTACACATTAAAAATAGAAACTTATATGATTTTGGTGATTTAGATCAATTGGTGTTATTTATTGTGAACCACATCAACCACATAAATATCGGTTAATTTTTTCCAACAAATATTGAATCGGTATGACATATAATAGGCGGTAAAATGAAGGACTCGTCGTAATGAAGGTTGATAATAATGAAGATAATGAAGATGAATAAAATTGAATGTATTAATTCGTAATGAAATTATATTTCAATTTCTCTAGTATTAGTGTTTCATACAAATATAATGGGTTTTAGTTTTTTTTAAAAAATTGTTTACTATTTTTAATATTTTTAATATACGTTAACCATTTGAATGTAGGAATGCTGTAAAATAAAACTTCAAGATTCTAGCTAGTCATCATCTCAGAGAATGCCACCACAACTGTTGTCTTCTATGGATCCTATTGATTCTATTGCACCCAAGACTACTAGTAAGCCAGTCGATTCCCCATATGTCATTGTATCCATCCACCAAAGTCACTTATAGGGATAGTGTAGTTGGTCACCCCTCCATCTAGGGGATATTGGTGTGTTACCAATATGGGTATGTATGTCATTCTTCAAAAAAACATTATATTTTATTAATTTTTTAACTCATTTATCAAATAGATAATGAAAATAACATAAAGGATACAAATATGAAGACAACATATGTATGCGACCTAAACAACTTGAAGAAAATAATTCCATTTGATGTGTTCAGTATTTCTATCAGTGATTCTTCTAGGATATATTGGAATATTATTGGAAAGATTACATGCGAGGAATTGATCATTTCCATTAATTATAAATATTGTAGGAATATTATTGTATCATCGAAAGTTGAGGTCTATGATATTCATTTTAAGGTAATGTTAATGTGATATTATTTGATAACAAATTTAAAAGATATGAGAAAATTTTGTAATATAATTAGGTAGTGTTATCTATTTTATTTCTAGTTATATTATCATATTCATTTCTCTAACATTGACTCACGATCGTGGAAATTTCAATGAACACATACTACATCCATAAAAAACAAGAAAGACACGATTATATAGAAAACAAGATTTTGGAGTTATACCGACCACATATTATTCTGAATTAACTTGTACCTGATTCCTACATGTAAAAAATAAATTATACATCATTATCCATATGTTGCAAAAAATAGACAGTTTTTGCTCGGTTTTGAATCTATAAAAAATTATTCAAGGTACAAAAACCTTAGAAAACAGGTGTTAGTGGGTAAAAATTATGAGAATAATGGTAGATTTCCCTAAATTTTGGGAACAATGACTGTAGATTTAATTGTGTAATGTAGGAACGAACATAATTTCATGTCTAATGGATGTTTTAATGTTATGGATATAAAGGTGTTTTTAGTGTTTTAAAACACTAAAACGTGAATGGAGTAGTAAAAACCTATAAATCGATCTTGGATTTTCATAAAGGTATAGGAAATAAATTATAGATTTTATTGTACAATTTATTAACTGACATCCCATAGTTCTAAATGATGGTTTTCCAGTTATGGACACAAATTCATTTTTAGTGTTTTAAAATAGTAAAATGTGTGTTGAATGGTCAAAACAAGACAAACTATTTCAAATTGCCCAGAAATTTGTAGAAAATGACCGTATATATAATTTTGACATTTAGGTACTGATAGAACATCATTTATAATTATGGTTTTTCCCATGTGATTGTAAATGCATTTTTAGTTTTTTAAAACACTAGAACATGCATGGACCTATCCAAACTAGAGAAATGACATTGTATTGTCTATAAGTCAGGGTGAAATCACTATAAATTTAATTTTGAAATTTATGAAATAATGGCATGTCATTCCTGGAATAATGGTTTTTTATGTTATGGTCGTAAACACATTTTTATTATTTTAAAACAGAAGAACACGCACTAAATGGTCAAAATAATGAAAACAACATCGAATTGTCCTAAAATCATGGTAAATGGTCGTAGATATATTTGTAAAATGTAGGAACTAATGGTACATTATTCGGAATGAATTTTCTTTTATTAGGGTTGTAAATGAGTTTTTGTGTTTCAAAACACTAAAACATGAGTGGAACATCCAAAATTATGAAAATGACATCAGAATGTTGTGAAATCAAGGGTCATCCACGATAGATTTACTTGTAAAATTTATAAATTTATGGCATATCATTCATCATAACGGTTTTCCTTTAATGACTATAAACACATTTTGTGTGTTTTAAAAACTATAACATTCATGGAATAGTCAAAACTGGGAAACCAACTTTGGATTTCCATAAAATCATGGTAAAACCACCCAATATTAAATTTTGAATAGTATTAACTAGCATCATATTATTTTGAGTAATGGTTTTCCCATGATCTCCATAAATACTTTTTAGTATTTTAAAAAACTAAAACGTGCAAGGAACGGTTAAAACTAGGAAAACGATGTCTGATTGTCACAAAATCAGTGGAAAACAACGATAGATTTAATTTTTAAATGTAGGAACTGATGAAATGTCATTTCTTATGATAGTTTTCCAATTGTAATTGAAAACACGTTTTTGTGTTTTAAAACACTAAGACATTAATGTAGTGGTCAGAAATAGAAAATTGACATCATAATGTCATGAAATTAGGGGGGAAACATAGTATATAAAATTTTAAAATCTAATAACTGAGGACATGTCATTCTGAATGACAGTTTGTCCATTATGGACATAAGTGCATTTTTAGTGTTTTAAACCACTAAAGTATTCATGGAATGGTAAAAACTAAGAAAAAGATATCGTATTATCTTTAAATTAAGGGTAAAATGACCTTAGATTTAGTTTTGAAATATAGGAACTAACAACACATCATTCTGAATGACAGTTTTCTCTTTTTGAGAGTAAAATTATTTTTAGTGTTTTAAAACACTAAAAAATTTGTGGAACAATCAAAAATTGGAAAACAAACTCATATTGATGTAAAATAATGGGAAAAAAACTATACATTAAATTTTTAAATTTAGGAATTTATGTCACATCATTCCAAATGACGCTTTTACAGTTATGGGAGTAAAATCATTTTTAGTGTTTTAAAACACTAAAACGTTCATGGAATGATAAAAAATAGAAAAATTTAATCTTATTGTCTTGAAATGAAGGGACAATAATAGAAAATTTAATTGTAAAATATAGGAACTGATAGTGCCTAATTCCAAATGATGGTTTTCCCATTATGGAAGTAACATGTTTTTAGTGTTTAAAATCACTAAAACATGTGTGGAATGGTTTAAACTAGACGAATGACCTTTTATTGTGCTTCAATCATGGAAAAACAAAGTAGATTGAATTTGGAAATGTTGCAACTAATGGAAGGTCATTTAGAATAACAATTTTCTCATTATGTCCATAAATGCATTTTTAGTGTTTTAAAACATAAAAAATGCATTGAATGGTCAAATCAAGGAAAACCACATTGTATTGTTTTGAAAAAAGGGGGAAATAACAATATATTTAATTGTAAATTTTAGGAAATGATGACTCATCATTTTGACTCATCAACTACTAGTTATGGTATTAAAGACATTATTAGTGTTTTAAATCACTAAAACCTTTCTGGAATAGTCAAAACCTGACAAACAATGTCGGATTATCCTAAAATTATGGGCCAATAACCATAAGTTTAATTGAGAAATTTTGGAACTGATGGAAAATCATTTTGAATGGAAATTTTCATGTAATGTTCATAATAGTTTTATTGGTTTTTTTAGAACACTATATTGTGTGTTGGAATATCAAAACCATAACAAAAAGACCTCAAATTTATGTGTAATCATCAGAAAACCACTTCTTAGTTATTTATTGGAATTATAAGACATGATCTGATATAAAAATATTTAAAAAATATATATAATAAATTTCATGATCACCGCCTATCGTTTTAAAAATAAATTAGATTATTTACTTATACCTTTGTAGTTATAAGTGTTGAATATTAACTTAAGTAGGCATGTTTATATTTTCATAGTGTTTTAAATTATATGTAAATTTTTTTGGTTAATTTATATTATATGGGATTAACAAAATAAAAATTTTTCAGTGAAACTTTTTGAATATATTTATTATATTTTCTCTTTCACATTTCGTTTCCTAAATGTTCTGTTTTTCATTATATGTGGTAGATTCCATCTATAAGGAGGATGGCTGTTCCGATCCACGAAAATTTTTAGAAGGAAGTCATGATGGTTCTTAGTTTTTGTGGTATTTTATTTTACTATAATATTAAATCATTATATTTATGTTTAAATTTTTTTCCTTTTTTAATACAGCAGGTGAGATAATGTGGTCGGTTTATGTTGATGAGATTATATAGAGGAATACATTTGTAGTTGATGTCAGGACATGGATTTATATAGGGAATGGGTTGTTGTTAGACATATTTTCTACAAATATATTGATGGCAAAGGTATTAGTTAAGTTATGGGGTGATTGAGACATAAGTTATGATTATCGTGACAATTTGTATGATATTGGATGTGTGATGTGTGGATGATGGGATTATTATATAAATATTTTTGAGTTTATATCATGTTAGTTAATATATATATATAGTTCATTATAAATTTTTTTTTAAAATAAAAACATATTCAGCTGCGGTTTGTTTTAACTACTGCTAAACATATAACATTGTATGTATTTAGTGGATATTTTTTGCTGAAGAACATCCACTTATTAAACAACATTACAATGATTAATTTTGGAAAAAAAACAGAAAAATAAATAGCACAATAAAATAAATTTCCACTTACTAACTTGAAACCTTGCAATTCATGATGGTTTTAAGAACCCCCACTATACAATTTGGTAGTTGTTTAAGCACCACTAGGCCATTAAAGAACCACCGCTAACTATTTCATTTCTGTATTGAAATTATTTGTGATGAGATATAATCAAAAATATAAAATTATCGAATATGGTGTTTTATGTATATAATTTGAGACATAAGGTCTCTAATATACTGTGTTCTATTTTTTTGTGATTGAAAGAATGATCTATCAAAAATAATATTTCTAGTGAGATGTCATTACAATGAAATTTTATTTCAGAATGTATTTGGAAATTAAATAACTTTCAATAATAAGTAATATTTTCAAGGAGAATTTAATTTATTTAAAATATTATTTAGTGTGGTTTTTATATGAAAATAATCAATAATCGATAAATTGCCTTTTTGATAGGCCAAAAACATATTCTAAAATAGTTAAAAAAATTAAATAAATTAATGTCTAAATAATGTAACTCTCATTCATATATAAATTAATTTCCTTTTAAAAAAGTACTCATCTATTTAAAATACTATAGAATTTCAAATATTTTATATAATAATTATGCTTATGTAGTTTTTTTAAAATTTTATTATTTTTCAATATTATGTTTTTAATCTAATACATATAATGAATTTTTTAATAAAAATCAAGTAAATAAATTATTTGTTTTTCATATTTAATTTTCATTATTTTTAATTTATTAGTTTATGATGCGCTGTTATCTTATAGTAATAATTCATAAGTATTTTTTATAATAAATAATTAGTTTCAAATATTTTTTTTAATATAGTATAAAATATATATATATATATATATATTCCAATGAGTTTTATAACATTTTATCAGGTTCATTTTTGATGTCTACTTTAAAAAAAATTTAAAATAACATTTCAATAATTTTAAATACTATTTCTAATTATAAAATTATTGTTTTTATATGATAATTTATATTTATAATATTCTTAGTTTCTTTTATTTTTTGGATTTTTATAATAATATTAGGCAGTAATTATTAATTTAAAAAAATTTGAATGGTAAATATCTTTTCATTAATTTTATTAAATTTGGAATTTTCTATTAATTTTAGAATTTTTTTAATATTTTAAATTTATTAAAAGTAAAACATAAAAATTAATAATTTTACGTAATATTTTAACAAATATTTTTTGAATTTTTCTAGTAATAATTTTAACTAATATTATTTATGTTGTTTTCCATTATTGGGAGAGATGGTAACCATGTGGCTCATTTTTTAGCTGCTTTTAAAAACAGTCGTGGACCATGAGGTTGGTTCTCTTCATTTCCATCAATACTATATACCTGGAATTTTCCTAATATTTATATTGTGATTTTCTTTTAGAAAAAATTCTTATACAACAGCTGAATTTTTAGTGATTTTATGTATTTGTAATGGAATTTATTTTTGGAGAAAATAGTTGTCATGGAATAATATATTTGTGGTTGAAAAGTTTTAAATAAAAAATATTCCATCTAAAAATAAAATTTCTATTTATTGTGCATATATGAGTTATTGAAATGTAATCTCATGTCAAAAATAGAAATAATGTTCTTTCAATATGATATATTAATTGAATAATATCTATATGGTTACGTGATTTAATTATTGATAAGTTGAGAGCTACTCGATGAGCCTGTATTCAAAATAGTTGATATGATTTTCTTATATTGTTAATAATATTTCTGATAGAAATAATGTTATATCACTATTTAAAAAAGCATTTTTTTCCTTTAAATGTCAATGAGTGATGAACGAATGTTAAATTGGATAGTGTTGATGTAATGATTCAAATCATCCATGAATGTTACTTTTTATATTTTTTGTTTCAGATATATTAGGAGGAGGTATGATGATATATGTGTAGTTATTATGTTAAATTTTATTAGGAAGTTTACTTTAAGGTGTGGATGAATGTGTTGGTCCATGAGAGGATGAATGATGTTTATAGTTTTGATGTGGTTTGAATGATTACTGTATTGGACTACAAGAGACTGATAACACTTCCACTTCTAAATTCTGGTTTCTTACAATGTGGTCTCATGACTATGGATTTGTTTTGGTCTCTGAGATTGTTTAATTTCTCAAGGTAGCTCTTATGGCATAGAGAATTTAGGGTACAACATGAAACTATATTCTCTAGACCAAAATCTATTCTGTACGAGGGATCATTGACTTGTTGTTCCTAGGTTGAAACACAACATTACCGAACGTTTATTCTATTTGTGGTATATACATGGAATGATATTTTATTGTTGGGGTATTCTACTGAACCCAATTTTCTGGAACTAACCCATGTCAAGCCTTAACCAGTCATTCGAGCTGACCCGTAACAGGGACCGATAAGCATTCCTGGTCCACAAAGGCTGGCAACTAGTGTTATACATCATGAATACTCATCTCGGAATGATTTAGCATGAATATGAGAAAAACAAAAACAAAAACACCTGGAACTTCTATGAATAATTAATAAATACAAATGAGACATACCTAAATGTGACCTCCTAGGTATTATCAATCCAAATACCCACGCTCACCTCATGAGTGATCCAGAACTACGAAAAACCATTATCAGAAAAATCGTAATGAAAGTTGGGATGAGCATCAAGATTATTAGTAATGATGAAAAGGATAATCAATTCCTTATGCCTTATCAATGAAGAAAGATCCATTTCATGCGAGTTTAAATGTATGATATACGAATATAAGGTTTTCCATTCCATTTAGAATATGTATCAAGCATCCAATGTTGAGAAAATCCATTTTCATTAAATTTATAAAACATTATCCAGAGCATGAAGAAAATCATTCAAATAAATTATCATTATAAAATTTTATAAGTTCTAGAATAGGTTTTTCTCAATATAATGAACAAAATATGAATTAAACATTATAAAGAAACAATGGAATGATGGAAAATGGTGTAAAGAAAAAGAAGACATCATGGGATCTCTATTGTTGGTTGATATAGACTATGAAAAAACTCTAAATACAACCCCACTATCAAACTCTATTGGTATCGGATATCCAAACTCACTGCCCAAACATTCAGTGCCTCCCACTCTTAATCGACTAAGGAGTATATCCAATGTTTAGTCTGGTTATCAAACCATGACCACTATACATTGGGTAATCTCAACAAGTGAAGAATGTGTACCTAGGATCCCATTGAACAACCCAAGGATTCTGATGATAATAAAATAAAGGTATGTTTTATCAAGATATAATATACTTACATGTCAAACAATTCACATAAAAACTCATCCACCTTCTCACATCTGAAATCCCTCCTTAAGCACATCACTATTCCAAATCAAACAACCAAGGTATAATCCTTTCCACCATGTACATACCACAACTCACCCTTAGAGAGGGGAATAGCTTAAGGGGGTACCCTACAATTATCCAAAATGAGTCAAAGTGACTACTGAGCCTCCCCATTTCAAATGGAACAGTTTTATATTTGTAAAACATTATTGTCTAAAACCATTCCAATTAAGAAACCATACCCCATTATATGGCCATCCCATTTTTAATGATTAAAACCATGAAAATCATTTATCTTAGAAAAATATTTTTCCAACTAAAAATACAAAAAACATGATTTAAACCTATGAAATTATAAATAAAAACCAATGGAGAAGTTTATAAAGCACGATAGAACCCATTTCCAAATATCATAACAACTACAAATCATATACATATCATTTATCATTTAAAACCACAGAAAAACGCCGATAAATTATAGAATTCAAGTTAAAATCTTGGAAATAGGGAGAAACTGCCCCAAATCATGATTTTCCAGGTGATACCAACTCAAAATCACCACTAAGGTATTCAAGGAAGTAAAAGGAACCCAGGAGAACCCTAAAATAACAGAACCACCTAATGAAAAACTAGGAGACATGAACCCTTTGTCATATGACCCCAAGAGAGATGAAGAACATAAATAAAATAAAAGAATAGGGAATAAGGATGATAATTGAAGGAATAACTTTGAAGATCTACCTCAAATATTTAAGAAAACGCAAGATTACACCATAGAGGAGGAGGAGGATCTATGAGAGATGTGTATAGATCGATCAAAGGGTGATGGCGGTCGAATGGGGGGATAATATGGGTGGTTTTTGTTAAAAACAAATAGAAAATTAGTAAATTACAACTTTTTGGGTGTCCTGGTAGACCATATGGTTTTGCCGTATGGCTTGGCATACAATACAAACAACCAATGTTGCAGAATATATCCAAAGGAGTATGAAACCACAAGGTTTGTGGGGTTATTCCATACAATCATGTGGAAATTGTGGGGTCTTGAATGTCCCTATATTTAGGCTACATGATTTGGAATGTGATGACAAAAAATATCTACTAACCATGAGAGAATTCTGCTCCACACTAATTCATGAACCAAAAACACCATTTCTCAAAAATCACTCAAGAAAAATCAAGGAATCCATGATTGATAAAAAATGAACAAAATATAGGTGTCATGTCGAGTTAATCTGTGATAGTTCAACCCACCATTTGCATTTTCTTCCCCCAAACCACCCCAAAAGATCTGACTAATCAAAACATGATGCAATGAAAACCTCCCCACAAAAACAAAACCTTCATCACTGAAATATTGATGGAAATAACACACTTTTAATCATGAATTTAAAACATCAAAATCCACACAAACTAATTAGAATGACCTTAAAGAGCCATCCCAACATCCATAGGATCAACCAATGTGACTAAAGATCACAAATTACCCAACAAAAATCTTTGAAACAACAATTCCACATACACACACACACACTCAAACATGGAATAGACCAACCCTAAATTTAAGTATTACTACAGAATATCAACATGGCTTTTTGGGATAAATATCATAATCTTCAACAAAAAACATATACTTTGTGAACCAATTAATCTGGTTAGGGTCAAGCGGGATGGGGTGAAGGGGTTTTCCCACTTATAGAACTAGAATCATGGATTATAATAGGGACCTTTCACAGCATTCACCCCATCATTTTGGATTTAGGATAAACATTGATTCGCTTAGACTGAAATAATATCACGAATCCAATGAAAAACCAAGATTTGGAAATTTGATAAAAAACAAAGAACATCCCATTTTCATGACCACAGTATTTGGAATTCCCCAAAAAGGCATTTTTATTATCAATAAAATTTAACTAAAGTAAATACATCAACTTCCATAATTCCCAAAAAACCACTACACTGCCCTTCTCAAAATCCTGAAATGTGAAAACATATTAAACAAAAGAAACATGAAATAGAGTCCACATCGGAACCATGATTCTCAAAACAAGTTTAGTGGTCCTTCAAAGTAGTGGCTCAGGCTCCCCTTGCTTCCTAGAAATGACTTGGAAAAACCATTGAAGATTCCCCAAACATCCACATTTATGATAGGTATTTGGTTCTTCAGGACATGCCTAATTTTCATGACCCATCTTTCTACATGGATGGCACACCCATATATTACTCCAAGAATATTCTGGCATGATGAAACCTGAAAACTGCTTCATGTCACTTCCCAACATTCAAGAAACATCTCTCTTCACTTTACCTTTGCTGGAGCCTCCACCACTACTCCAAGGGATGTTAGAAAGATCCAACATCTCTGGATCTCTATCCAAAAAAGCCTCGATCTGAATACCCTACAACACTGCTTCTTCATAGGGGTTAGGAATGGATGAAACCTCTTAAAACAGCTTCATTCAAATCCCCATTTCATAGAATCGGGCATTTAGGGATCCATCATCATCAAATTCAAGAGGATATGACCCCAACACATCGTAACTCCGAAAATACCCTACTACTGACATATTTCCCTACCTAAGATGATATCACTCCATCTCCATCTGTACCCTCACAACTTTAGAGAAATAATGACGAATGAAGAATGACTTGATGTTTATTCTGGAAGGGACATTACGTGTTTTGGACTAGTAAATAGACTTAAAACAACTTATATCCTTGGACTTACAACATAATAGTCATGAACATGATATTATGTGACCTGAGGAGAAAATTCTAGATGGAAATATCCTCTACCCTTCAAAACCATTGTTCTGGTTTCTCAATCTATGGTTTTCTAATAAAATGGTGAATGTAAAAATCCTATAAATTCAGGAATGAATTCAAGATATTGAGGACCACTACGCCCCATATTCAAGATAAAATAGACCATTGTGGTGAGACTTGTCCAACTAAAGAACACAAAAAAGGACCAACCACCTAGGCTTTTCCAACTCCCATAAATATCTATGGGGGTACACCCTGAAAACTAGAAGTTCAAGACTTGATCAAGACACAACACAACCAAACTTCACATCTCAATTGCGAACTAGAAACCTAGAATAAAAACCTATTTCAACACCAAATAAAGTTTAAAAAATCAAGGACTTTCAAATAGAAATTACAAAACATAGTGGGACATAATAACGTCACTCCCATATCCTTAAAAATTAAATCCCCCCTTTTAAAAAAAATTCAAAAAACAAACATGCTTTATAATCTGAAATTCTACATGTGGAATTCCATGAATCCTCACTCATCAATACATCCCTAACAACTATGTAACCCATCCTTCTATTCTACAACTCATCCATATGTTTGTGTGTTCATAAGAAAACCAAAGGTTTAAAACAATATATACTACATCCAAAACAATACATTCAACCCGAAATCAAAATTATCAACATACATCACATTATCCATTTTTTAAAAACCTTCAAGACCAAATACAATTTCCATTATTCTTTCAAAACAATACCATTTCATTTCAAAATCCAAAATATTCATTTTAGAAGCCATTTTTAATAACCCAAACATAATTTTAGAATCCAAAAGTATCACCTCAATAAGAACAAAAACCGACACCTAAAATAAATAATAGAAAATAAAAAATCAATACCTCCATATCCGAAACCATAGAAAGGCAATGGCCACGCATGGTTCGGACATATGTTTTCTAAGACTGTGTGCCATTCATATTAGAAAAATATAGGTCAACTAAGGTGGTTGTGTGGTCTACACATGGTTTTCTAGACTACAAAAAAACCTAAGAACACACTGAATCCCTCAAAAAATCAACTCCATCCTATTGAATTTATCAAAAAATTCCTCCCAATCCTTAAAATCAACCAAAAATGCTAAATAATCAAGAAAATAAAAAATATTTGAGAACCAAGATCTAATTTTGATCCATAACATTCTTGAACAACCCAAGAAATTATAGTGTTCCTCTAAATAAGTAGTGATCACGAACCTACCTATGACTAACTATGTGAATTGAAAAAAATATTGGCACTAAGAGACTAGACATACACAAATAGAAAGGGTTAAACCTTCTCAGATGCTATTTTTTCATGCACCAAACCTGGTCGACCCCAAATTTGTCACCCGAGTTGAACTGTAAAATTCCTAAGAGGTATTTTTAATGCTCCAGGGATAGAAACTAGTTCTCAACATCATTCATATTCAAGTGAGTAAAATTTATCACAAGAAATATAAATAATTCAACAATAATAAAAGAAATACTGCAAGGAGAAAGGAAAAATAATGGTACATACATCTATTTGAACTCATGGGTCACCTCTAACACTTGATCCATGATCACCCCATGAGATATCCAAAACTAAGAAAATTTGAGGTTGAATAATGGTAAATAATTCGGTCTTGAACATTAATGTTCTTAGTAGGGATGCCAATTATAAATAAAACCCTCTGCCTTACCTTTTTGGTGAAATCCATTTCATACTGGTTTAAAATTAACATATACGATAATTTGGATTTCCATTATTTGGAAAAAAAGTATCAAGCTTACATTGATTCGAAAAACCACATTTAATTTCTTTTTGAAAACAATATATAGGGAATGATGGAAATAATTCCAATAAATTCCTTTTAAAAATATCATCAATGTAGAAATATTTTTTTCTCAATATATTAAATAAAATAGAAATAAGACTATATAAAGATACTAAGGGAAAAAAGAAAATGACATATAATAAAAATAGGCATCATGGGATCTTACGTTCTAGATGAGAGGTCCTTTAGAATATATCTTAATATTGTCCCACAATCAATCTCTACAAGTATAAATTATCCAAAATCACCCCTGAATAGTCAACACCACCCTCACTGGATCAATTAAGGGGAACATCCCATCGGTAGTTAGGTTATCTAACATGGGCTACTAGCATGTGTGTAATCTCCACTAGTACAATATGTGTACCGATTATTACACATAAAAACCAATGGAATTTCACAAGAATCCAATGGAAATGAATTTTTTCAAGATATAATATACATATATTTCATTCATTTCAATAAAAAACTCATCCACCATCTCAACTATGAACTCCCACCTTATGTGCATCTCCATTCCTATTAAAAAAACCAAGTAATAATCCTTTCCACCTAGAGTAGTAGAAAATTTCAGGAGAAACGAAGTGAAAAACAAATATTTATGTGGCTTGGGAAATGATACCCATGTCTATGGAGAGGTAGATTAACATCACTATCATAATCTGGGAGCACAATTCATAGGATTTTATAATTGTTTCTCACATAGGAACCCTACCCCAAAATGGGACACAAAAAGAGGAAGATGATTCTCTATTCAATAAACCACATAGGTAGTCTACATTTCTATATTGAAAAGAGGCCACCCTAGTCAACCATGAAACAATTGATGTGGTCTCAAATTACATGTAGATACAATGAAAGGTTATTGTATTTTTGTGTTGCTATAGTTCCATATCGGTGTCGATCGATAAGATCTGTTATAGCGGTCATCAGTTCTATAATGCTGCCAAAATTTGGTTTGGAATATTTCTACCAAAACCCCTGATGTAGGGATGTTTTACCATCTACAACCCCCAATGAGTTCACTGTGAAGCTCGACCTGCTTAATATTCATCCGGGTGTACAGTATGGTCCATAATATTTATTCCCAATCATCTTCCAAACCCGATCGAGCTACACCAATCCCACACAGAGTACATAACACAAAGCACACATAGATATGAAATACAATAAGAGGTTTTTCTATTCTTATCCAAAAATTTTCAAAGTGCCAACTATTCCTCTCCAATTCAAAGGTAACACATTTACTTAATAATAACACAATTTTCTAAAACAATCCCAATTCTAAAAAATACCCTTTCATTGGGAAATCCAATTTTTAAGATTAAAACTATTGATAATCATTTAATTACTAAAAATATATTTCTAAATAAAAAACACAAAAAGATGATTGAACCCAATTAAATTCAAAATAAAACCTAAAATAAAAGTTTAGTCAGAAAGAGAGAACACATTTCCAAGGATCACAACACTTTCATAGAATATACATTTCATTTAAAATTATGACACACATAGAAACACCATGAAATTATGGAAATCATGTTAAAATCACAGATATATGGAAAATCTTCCTCAATTCTTGATAATCTTGGTCATGGAAAATTAAAATAACCTATATGGATATCATAGATGCAAAAGGATCAATGGAAAACTCTAAAAATAAAAAAAAACATTTAATAAAAAGGAAAAATAAATCCTAGGTTATAGGAACCATAATAATAGGAAGACGAAAAGGAATGTTAAATAATAGAGAATAAATCAGAGAAATGAGTGCCTACTTTTGATGGTCTAGATCAAATATTGAAGAAAACTCATGATTCCACCATAGAGGAGAAGGAGGATTGAAGGGATATGTGTGGAGGGGGCTCAATTGGTGTTGGGGGTCAAATGGGTGATGAGTAGGTGGATTTTGGTTAAAAATCATGGGAATCATGTTATGTAACCACTTTTTGTGAGACTTAGAAGCCCACACGGCCTGTGAGACCATGCACTAAACATGTGGTGACCTCTATCCAAAGGATATGGAAATCACATAGTTTACTAGGTGAGAACACACGATTGTTTTCCAACTGTGTTGACTTGATAGTCTCATTGCCAAGACTTCATATTTTTAAAGGGATGGCACACAATTTATACTGAACATGCGCCAACCATGTGCCCCCATTATTGTAGAAAATAACCACCATTTCTATAGAAACACAAAAGAAAACTTATAAAAAAATAGTTAAAAATAAACAAAATAATAAAGTTGTGTCAGGTTTGGGTGTGATAAAAATTCTCTATGAATTCACTTATTTCATGGTATTTTTATAAATAAAACATAACTATTCATATATAGTCATGGTTTTCCATGTTTTTATTACTTTTTTTAAAATACATACAAAATTATATCCCCCTTTTAATTTAATTATCTCACAATTATTTACCATGACATTAGGTGACCAAATAAGAGATTATGGATGACCATTAAACCCATCTACAGTGAAATTGATTGTCAACATTGAGAGATGTATTATTAGTGATTTACATATATTATCTTGAGAGTTCACAAATAATGTGACAGTTTTTTTGGAATATGTTGGAATTTAAAATTTAATGAAACTTCTCAATGATATAGGTTGATTTGGTATTCCCTTATCTTATATTTGTCTTGTGGTCATTTCATCCCCCAATTATTACAAATTGATTCTTGAAGAACTATTTCATGTATAGAATTCCAAAAAATCCTCCCATAAAAATAAATTATTATATTAAATGATCAATTTTGGATGGAGGATTAAAAATTAAACAATTAAGGATAGTAATTCAAATGAAATGAATTTTATGGGAAGAGGACAGGTTCCAATTGAAATTAACCTTTTTCATGATTTTGCATTTGAAATGATGCATGTTACTACTTTTGATGATATTTATTGATTTTATTGTTATGTATAGACCAATTAAATGATATAATATTAGTAAAAACTCTTCATAAAATGTTATCACTTCATCTATGATAAAAAATTTATTGTTTGTAAAATAAAAATTCACAATTTAAATTTTTTGAGTAAGGGTGAAAACATTTTTTTATGCTAAAATCAATTTTTTTATGGGGTGATTCTTTGAATGCTATTATTTTATAATATTTTGGTGTAGTTGTGTTTTGGTATCATTTTTCACATATATGATAATTTAATGGTAATGAGTGTTGGATTATGTTCTATGTCAGATATTTACCTTTAATATAAGATGGTAATTATGGTTGTGATTGGTAATACATGTTGGGAAGATCGAATGAAATTATTAGAAGGTAATAGGCAGTTGACCTATGTTGATTATTATATATTGGTTAATTATTTTGTGATGGTTATTATGTTTTGGAAGTATCCGACAATGGTTAGCATGTATTTGGATGTGGGGATCTAATAGTTAGTATGAGTTGTGTAACATAGCTACAATTTATTGTTATTGAAAAAATGTGGTGGTATGTATTTGGGATATGTGTGGGGGTAATTTTTAAAGTATATGTAATAGTGTAATGGGACGAAACCGATAAACATTGCAGTGGGGGTGAGATAGAATTAAATGAATGTAAGGTCATGAATATAACATTATTAAATGCTAATGTTCAATAATTTGATAAAATTAATTTTGGTATTTTCTGGAATTGGGTTTTCATTAAATTTGTAATTGAGTGGTTGAATGGAAATAACATTTCATGTAATATTATTTCTAGAAACATTATAATTTTTTTATTAACTTAGTTTTTGTGAATTCTTATTATGGATTTTTTTGGTGGGAATGTGGGCATGTTTGTGATTTTCATATTGATAGTTGTGGTGATGAATAGAGATGGTTTTGTGGTTTTTGTTTTGTTTATATAGTGTAAATATATTAATTAGAAATTTAAAAAAATGATATTTTCTAATTTATTCCTCTGTATGTAAAATTATTTTCATTGAAATCATTATTTACGTGAAGAGTCGAGATTATGAAAAACATGTTATACAATTAAATTATTATTATTTAATGTTATTGTTATCTCTTCATCCATGGAATGGTATGTATGAATAGGAACAAAATTTTTATGATAATTTAGTTTTCACATATATATACTAATTATTTATGTTTTTTCAATAGTTTATATTTCAAAATTAAATCTTTTGAAGTTAAATAGAGTGGTTTTTTTAGAAAACATGTTTTTCACACAATGTGTTTCCCAATTAATTGGATAGATTGATATTTATTGCTAATTGATATTAAAGAAATTTATAGATTATATATTAAATATTTTTTTTAACATTCATAAAATTGTATATTTACATCTATGGAATAAGAATGAAGTTAGTTCTTTTCATTGTATATTATTTTTTATTAAAAAGGTGTTTTTTGGCTTTAGATACTTATATTTAAAAAATATGAAACAAATAGAAATTTTATCATGTAATATAGAGTCAATAATTGTAATGAGTATAATTAGTATCATGTATCATGTATAACAAAATTGTTTTTCCAAATGAACAATAAGTACAATAAAATTTTATTTCTATAGTTTCAAATAAGAAGATTCTCGGGGGGGGGGGTAACTAAAGAGATATGATTTATTATAAAAAAATAACTATATAATTAATTTTATTATCTGATGATATTTTTACCTTATACATATTATTTTTAAATATTTTTTATTTTTAATCCAATTTACTTCAGGGGAAGATTAATATGTTCTTAACTTTTAAAAAATTCCAACTTTGTCCAATCACTCCCTTATTAAAGGTTACCACCTCTCCACTCTTCGTGACAAATTATAATCCCTATATATCATCCACTAACAGAAATAACAGCTTCCTAAAATCCCTCTATATTTACAAGAGTTGTTTTATCCTAAATATATGGTATTATTTATTGAATAATAAATTAATTATCTTTTATATAATAAACTTTTATTTGGAATATTGATATAACTTTTTACACCATCATTCAAACTAATATATCGCTTATTTTAATGTAAAGACTACTGCCTCTACATATAGATATGATTAATTTTCCATCCAAATTATTCATGGTAAATTATTATTATTTATTTATTATTTATTTATGATACATATATGATATATTTATTGTTTAATAATTATCATACCATATCAATAGTAATTTCATTCAATCCACTAGAAAATGATAACATCTCTTGTACATATGTGTAGACTACCACCTCCACAAATGAATACGATAAATTTTTATTTCATTTTTCATATTTTTGGTAATAAGGATATATTTATTTAATATATATTATATATATTATATATGAATTTTTTAAAATGAATTATTATTTATCTATTTTATAACCATCCATATAAAAGAGAAAACATCTCCCATGAATATATATGCACTACCATCTCTACTAGGTATTGTAATTAAAATTCCACCACATTTTTATTTAAATTGTTTTTAACATGAATATAATGAATAAATATTATAAATTTTTCATGATTATGAATCTAGATATGATGGAACCATGACCAAGTTGCAATTATTAGAACCATCGAATCAAAACAGACAAGAAAAAAACTAGTTTTCACCTGAATGGTCATTTTAAGGAATAAATTTTTTAATAGGATAATTATGAATTATATTATAATGATATAAAGTGAGATATTTATTAATATGGTAATATAATATAATTATTATAAATAAAATTTTATTATATATGATATTTTAACAAGTAAATATAATAGAAGAACATGAGGTTAGTTTTTCTCATCTCATAGTTGTCTTTGTGTTTCATATTCCGTATTCACCACTTATTTCTTTAATTTTGGGTGTAAAATACCCCTTTTAAATGATATATCCTGAATAAATTTATATTAATGATATTTAATGATTCGTTTAATGTTTTATCTTTCATATGGGATTTTGACGAAAGTGCTGCCCGTGCAGTATGTGGTTTCAATTATAATGTACTTTCTTATTTTTATTTTTAATTGAAAAATTAAATTGAGAAAATTATACATATTTTATCTCTTAAACCTGATTTATTTTCATTTCCTCTATTTATTTGTTTTTCTATGTTTTATTACCATTTTCATCACTTTGGTGTTTTAAATGGTCATGGATATTTTTTTAATGAAAATAAGACCTTATTTCATCTTTTGTTGATGAAAAATTTCTTCCATATCCATACTCATAATTTTTTTTGAATTTTATTAGCTATAATAGAATTATTTTAAAATTTCATTTTAATTAACATTGAAATTATTTTTTAAAAATAAAAATATTTTTGATGAAATTAATTTATGAACAGGTCTTTTTTTGACAGTTTATATTTTCATGAAATAAATTATTTCTTTTAATGAATATGATGGGAATGAGGTTTCACACTTTCAGGACCATTGTATTATTTCAGGAAGATATCATACATTTCCATCATTATTTTAAAATTATATAATATTCTAAATATTCTTAGATTAATTTATTATAATTTTATCAAAATAAAATGATATTTTCTCATGTTATCTTAGAATGGTTTGAATGATGTTTTGAAAGTATATTTAAACTATTTGAAAAATCATTATGTACTGTTATAAATCACATGTGATATGACTTTATTCCATAGATATTTTTTCATCGAATGGTTTATTATGATGATTATATAAGGATAATTCTACGAAAATGTTTTAATTCTTAAGGGTTAAATATGTTATCATGAATCATTTTTTAAACCAGTTTCTTTTCCATGAGTTATAAAATGATATAATGATGAAATTTTTGTGAATGGGGTTATAATAAGATGACATAATTAATGTTTTATTATCTTATTAATCACATAAGTGTGTTTAGGATAATAAATAAATAAAACATCAATGAATTGGGTAATTATTTTGTAATTTAGAATTTTTTATTAGATAAATAAGTTAACTATATATATGATACTAATATGATAATGTGAGAAATGATTGTGCATGAATTACCATCATGGTTATCTATTGACCAATATTTTCTTAGGATATAGCTTTTAACAAGGGAGTGATATTTTATACATATGTGTTTTTTACAAACATGGGTATTTTGATTATGATATTTTCCTATGAATCATGGTTTATTATTTATTATTCGTTACTCTTATGTACTATGTATTTTGATTAAAAAAATACATAATCCATGATTCAGGATTAAATATCATCAATATATTTTTTATCGTTATGTTATGTTATCGTCATGTTATTATACCATGATGACTCTCCTATGCTCCCTTATCATCATTTGTTGGTATCTTTTATGTTCATCCCAATAGGGTATCTAAAAAGACCCTTTCATATGTTTGATTTTCTTAGGATATAAAAAAAGTATTTCTGTAGGGTATGTCTAAGAAGTTTACTATGTGATATTACTATCAATATATAAATTAATTTTCATTAATGAAATTATATTATTATGTATCTAGTCACCAAATATTGTAAACCTTTACAGTCGTAAGGAATTTATTATTATCTAATGTATTGAATATTGATATAAAATGATGAAATATTAATGTATTGAATGCTCTAGTATCTATAATTGGAATCAAATCTGGGTTAAGTTTGTTTTTAGAGATTATGATTAGGAAATTTTACTAAAACACCTGGTTATATGACATAAGATAGGATATCATAAAAATGTATTCATAAACCACAAATTATGTTGTTTTATAATAAAATGCGTCCTTTTTTAGATACAAGAATGTGGTTTCATCTATAGAAATGAAGTAACAATGGGAAGAAACTCTAAACGGGGTAGATTGGGTATTTAATATATCATCATCACTATAAGATGAGTTGTACTAAGACTACAGACTGATATCAACACTCCAAAATAATTTTATTTAGCTAATTCCCATTTTTATTATAAAAAATTATGATGGAAGTAAATTGATGATACCTATGATTTTCCAAGGCTAAACCTATGTTTCTATTGATTAAAATGATTATGTCAGAATTTGAACTCCATATGAATGATTTTTCAGGATTACATCATTTTCAATAAGATTATTGTTTCTCAGACAATGATTTTTGGTGTTAGTCAATGGATTCTCCTAAGAGGAATCTTTATAATGAAGTAAGTGATGGAAAATCCAGTGAATGTGCACATGATAAACCAAATGAATACATAGGTGGGATACAATATCTTGGGGCTATTCATCCAAAACACTCACATGATATGAATGGTATTATGAATTATGTTCATTTTAAAAATGGATAAGTAATGATTAACACAAAATTGAATCATTCATGCAATGAATCAAACCTTCCATTAGTCATTCCTCTAATCCATGATTTTTAGTTTAATGTATTAGTACCGCTTAAAAGATAATATCCAGTCATCGGTGATCTAAACATGAAAAAAAATCTTGGATGTATATTATTTAGAAGGTATATCATAACTGTGGTAGACTCTAATGAAGAATAAATGAAAAAATAAGGAAATGTACTTCTTAAAATGGGTATGGTTTAGTAAAGTATTATCCATTATTTATATTACATAAACATATCACATTAAAATTTATAGGAAATACCTTAGACTAAATAATAAATATGGTGAATTAATTTGTAGCTATTGGGAAAATTATACAAGATATGCATTGTTTGATTTGGATTATATCATCTATCCAGAGAGAATAGTTGAATGATTCTTTAGTATAATGATATCAAATCTAGAAAATTATTTTTATATTAGGAAATTGATAGTGTTAGAAAAACTAATCATTGAGGGGTTGTTTTTTCATAATGAATATTGTTCAGAAGAATTTATTTCATATGTGTTAACATTCATTATGAAATAAAAAACACATAACAATGATAATAATTCAATGTAATTAATCAATAAATATTGTTCCGGATATATATCTTTTGTGTACAATGTATTGAGGTGAATGAAAATTTTAAAATGGATAGATTCCAATAGTCTAATGTAATTTGGTATAGTATGACACTAACAATTTAAGAAATTATATTCATAGTTCTATATGATAGATATGATTGAAAATGTAAATAATGTGATTATTTGGTAATAATTAAGGTAATAAAAAATAATGTTTATAATAATTTTTTCATTATTTAATATTGTTATTTTTAAAAGAAGAAGTTGGTGAAACATGGGGGATCCATGGTTCCCAAACAATGAGAAGGGTCAAATATATTTTTCTGATCAAGTGTTTTATGATATCTTTAGAACATACTTGTAATATTTTTATGATATGAAGTGGAAAATTAGTAAATGATTCATTTTTCAATTCCATATGGAATATTTTCAAAAAGACTATCCAATATACAAACACAGAGTCACCTAATATTGTCAACGATAATAATAATTTTTTTGTTTAGACAATGTTTTCAAAACAAATTCATTATAAAAAGGATGCATTTGAACATCATAAGATACAATATTTTTTTAGAAAAGTTTTTTTTATTGAATTCTGGATTAAACCATAAGGCATAGTATTTAATGGAAATTACATCAGAGGAATAATTTTTAGAAGAGACATAAATAAGTCTAGGGTAGTGAATATGAGTAATATTAGTCAAACGGATCCAAGTAAAAGACTCATTTGTGGATTTATAGAAACAAAAATATTATTTCCTTTAGAAAGATAGTGACTAGAAAAATAAATATATTTTGATGTTATCAGATGGAGATGTATCTATAAAGATGAACTTGATGATGTCTTGGGAATCATTAAAATATTTTGTAAATTCATTAACAATGACGATGATGATTTTTTCATTTGTTGCTTAATAATATTGGGCATAAAATAAATATTCTAGACCATATTTACAAAAGGTTTTTAATTTTCATCATTATATTATATCAGGAATGTATTTAAATTGAATGTTATATCTTATTGACAAGGATGATTGAAGGTGATCAAACAAAGATATATTTGTGCGGGATATTAAAAGTTTGAGTGAAAATATTTTAATTGAATTTCAAAATACTCCATAATTTTTTGGAGAATGATAAATATATTATGGGGTGTATGTGGGATAATAATTTTTTACTAATTATTTTTATTAGTATAATCATGAAAGAGTTATGGTTTCAACTCAAGGAAACTCGGGATCTTGTCTGGAAGCATAAGATATAGTACAACTTTTTGAAGTGGTACCATTAATATTTATCTTATCACATTGTATCAGATGAAGAATATAAATATTTTACATGAATAACAGGGTGAAGTGAAGATCATATGAACATATAAATAGTTGGGAATAATAAACTGAGGACCTAGATAGAGGGTATCAGACCATGTAAAATAGACCAAGGGTACCTGAGAGAGATTATCATATAGAGTGCTTTGGATTATGAAGTAGACAATGATGATATTTCTCTCTATTATAAATATTTTAAAGATAATTAAAAATAACATTGAATAAGGAATTAGTTATGAATGTTCAAGTAACACATTGAAAACCATTAATCCAATTTATGAATGTTAATTTATTGTTTTAGAAAACATTTTGTAATATTATTTGTGTAAGGATAACATGAATTATTGATGAAAAATAGTGTTATGAATGATATGGATATACAATTATTATTATAGTATCTAAAAGTAATATTTCTATTGTAATAGTTGTTATGTATAACTTATAAACTATTCCATAGAATAACTACAACCAATATGTACAGAAATAAGAAAAACCCAATGATTTTATGGGTGTGATTGGTAGATTATTTCAATAATATTCATATTTTACAAACCCTATGAAAGGGTTGCTACTAATTTAAGAAAAAAAAGATAATGTTACTACATCCCACACTCTCACTCTCAATGAACACACTAATCTAATTTTTTTTTTCAAATAATATCAATATGATGGTTACTTCATTAAAATGTTTCCAATTTTTGAATAAACTTATTGTGACAATCTACATTAAAAAATCAATTAATTGAATATTTATTGATTTCTTGACTGAAAACAACTATCATATCTAGAACGATGGAATGATACCATATCATATATCAAATTTATTTTTTTTCCATGAATATACTACAAATTGTTTCTATACTCCTCATTAATGTGATCATGTAATCTCATAAGATATGAATAATATTATGGCTGATCTAGAAGTTATATAGATTTCTCAATCCCCGAATGCAAATTTTTATGGGACAATGGAATTATAAGTGATAAATATATATATTAAATGATGAATGACATTTACGAAGGAAATATGAATGTAATGAAATATATATGATTGATCTAGATATTTAATTATGATGATAAGAATGTATTCAATGAAAAATCTATTGTTGAATTATTTACAAGGGTTAATGAAATTTTATGCACTAAAATATTTTTCATTCACATGTTCTTATAAGCAACTAATGTTGAAATTTTTTATAGAATTATTCTTGATAAATTTGATGCCAGGGTATCATCTTTATAGGATTGATATTCTAAAACTCCCAATTAATATGATTTATAAATAATTATCATCAAATATAAAATGATAAGATTACTTTTTGTCTAGAATATTGAAATAATTAATTTGGAAACCAATTTCCATGATTCATTATATGTAATTTCAAGAAATTTTCCTAAATAAAAAGCCATTTTTATAAAAATGATGAAAAGGAAAGTTAAAAAAAATAATGAATTCATTTTTCTATTTTCTATCAAGGTAGAATGGGTTGTAGGGTGGTATAAAAGAAGGTAACTATTGGTGTTCATTGACTGCAGATCTGATGGAAATAATATTAAAAAAATTCTAGTTCTTTTGAAAGATTAATATAGTTAGGAAGAAGATATAAAACCAAGAAAATATCTAATGTTGAATATAGAAAATATATTTCATTGGTAGAAGGAATATATAGAAATTTATATTAATATAAAATTTAAAACTTCTTATAAAAATGTGAGGAAAGAGATAGTATTGAACTGGATTATAAATGCACCAAAGATGATGCGATTGAGAAATTACTTATTTTAACATTAACATATGAGACTATTAAAAATTAAGAAGAATAAAACATTGATGATGATCAATATGAAAAACATATAGTGTATTTTACTAAATATATATATGAGATAATGTATCACAATGATTGTTTAACCTGAATGAGAGAGTAAGAAGTTAGTGAAAAAAATAATTTAGTAAACTATAATGAATTTAATAATAAAGAAATATTGAATTCTATAAAAGGTATTGATGATATGAAGAAGATAGTTTATGTAGAGAAACAGAACAACATCAAGAGTGAAGAAGTAATAAAATAGAATAATAAATAATTTCATCTGGTTCAATAAATAATTTTTCATGTTGAGTAAGGAATAAAAAACATCCAAATATTAGTTCCAGAAGTTTTTGAATGTTCCAAGAAGCATATAACATAGATTTATCAATAAATATCATTCCTTTAGGTAAATAATTGTTTAATATGTTAAAATGAATAATGAATAATCAATATTGTGTAAACTTCCAAAAGAAACAAAGTAATGTATTATAAAATTCATAAACAATAAAATTATGTATAAAAACAACTATAAATAGATTAATATTTATCTTTACGAATATATATTAACTAAATATAATGTTTTTTGGGTACTACCAAAAAATTGTTTCACAATGGGGATTCATTTTTTGTGTTTATAAATATGATTTAAATTAGGTATATAGTTCTAGAAACACAATATTTTATAGAGAAAAATAATGTTTATATGGATATTAAAGGTATAATACGTGGATTTGGAGGAAAACAATTATATTATTGTTTAATAATCAATAGTACAATTAATCTAGGAGGCAAAATTGAGGTAGTTTGAGGGGGGAGTCAACCCAATCAAATATAGAAACCTAAATAATATAGTTTTATGTTTCAAAATGGATTTCAATGACTAGAAAACATTTTGGAAATCATGTTATCAGTCTGAACATTTTTGTAAAGGATGTATTGTTAAGATTAAAACTCAAAAGATCATTTATTAAAAATCAAATAATCCTTATGTGAAAGAATAAAATTATCAAGATAATCCTTTAGTGGTTTAAATTTATCTTAAATTCAAAAAAGGAGAATGGAAATGATTATTTGAAAGTGGTTTTTCTTTATATATGAATAATGATTTAAATTTGTTATGAATTTGAAAGATTATAATGAAATGATTTTTTAGGAAATTTTGAGTCCTTTAGAATCAAAGGAATTTTAACTTCCATCAATGTTAAATAAATGTTATAATCTAAATGGATTTTTTTTGTTGAAGGATAGAAACTCATCATATGAAGAGTTTCAAAACACTATGATGAAATAATGGATTTTATGTTTAGAAAATATTTATATAATGTAAGAATCATTAATAAAGGAATTTTATAATAATAGTGAAATAAAACATGGGATATTGAATTCATATAGATAATGTATTAGATTTATTTTATCCAATTATTATGGAAGAAATTATGTTATGAAATTAGAGACTAGAAGATATAAATGAGAGGACTATGATCATGTTGAAAAATTGGGAAATTATTAATGATTTTTATATCATTATGAGAAAAATATTTTAGTGTTATTAAATATTGATAAAATTGAATTTTTTCAATACTTATACATAAGTCTGTATAGATACATTAAACACGACCCTCCGAGCATATTCCATCTATCTTGTGTGGGACCATGGGAATAAAATCAAAAAAATTAGATAAGATAAATATTTATTTTTTTTATGATTTTATTGAATTGCATTGTGTTTTTTAAACATAAATCATAGTCTCTAGATATTTAAGAGTTTTGGGAGAATTAAGGAAAATGAATATATATTTTTTTTATTGAATGTTCAAACTGATAACAGTGCATTATTCAAAAATATAATGATTCAAGAAAATAATAAAAAACATGATATTCATCATGAATTTTTAACCATAATATTTGCACAATAGAATGGTGTTTCTGAGAAAATAAAGAGAATTTTGGTTGAGATGGAAGAAACACTTTTGATTAAAAATGTAACTTCTCAATTAATTTAGAGACAACCTACTAGAGTAATAGTTAACATTCATAATCATTGTTTCTATATGATAAATCTATGATATGACTCCATGGAAGACATATTAAAATGATACTCAATGTTTTAAATAAAAAATGTTATTTGGAAATCATTTAATTATCTAATTCAATGTATATGATATTGTTATATATTGTAAACTAATAATATGTGGGTCTGTGATATCCCTCCAATGCATTTGGTATATTAGATGTCAAATGTGATGGCTATTCCAAGTGTAACTATGATTGTTACAACCATATATAGTTATTAGGGTTATTTTATAGTATCTGTAAGGGTTATATAATATGGTTTCTTTGAGGGTTACATAATATAGCCAAAATTAGGGTTACATTGTAAGTATGTCTGAAAAGAAAATGATCACCGTGTTACACATATGTGTTTTATTATGATTGATATGATTTTATAGATATATCAACTTTTTACAAGGTAATTTATCTAGGATATGATAAAATGAAACTATATGGTACGTGGCTCTCTGGAATAGTTTTCATGAGTATTCCATGATTTCAATGAAACCTATATAGATTTTATTCTTTTATACTAGAGATGTAATTCATTCATATAATGTACCTTACTGAGAATTTTGTTCACATACAGTATTTTAAAATGTTTTTCAATGGTTTTAGTGGAGGGTAATAAAAATGATGGAGCTTGGAAGAAATTAGAGATGGTTTAAAATGAATGGAAATATTTTTTTATTGAATTTTGTTTTAAAAAAATGGATACTATTTTGAAGTGTCTACATGTAATGTATGGGTTTACAAAGTAAGAGTTTGTCTTAATTCATTAAAACACTAAACCTAAATTAGATTTTGGAAAGAAATAAATTTAATTCTAGTTTAGTTTCACTATAATATATAATAATTAAGGTCAAGTGCATTCATGGAATATGCCATACAAAAATGGAATATTCCAGAAAATAATTACCTGGCTTGTGATTTACAGTTACAATGTGTAAAATTTTCACTAAATATATGGATCCAATATATTTATGGTGAATAGTCTAACATATATACTTATCATAAAATCCTAAAGTAAATATTCATGTGTAACGTGTAGAATATAGGCCAATGGATATTATTAGAGTTGATTAATGATTATGAATTCTCGACACACTAGTACTCTGGGAAGGGGAACACCAGGGATGGCGCTTTGATTTGGAATGATCATGATAGTTTTAATTTTATTATTATTTAATATGAACAAATATATATGGATTTTTTGGAGATATATCCTCAAATCATGAGGAAAATGGGCAGATCATATATTTCACAGATGAATGTTTACCCATCCATACATTTGAGGATTAAAGTGGAACAAAGGAGGATATGGAATTAAAAAATAATGTAAAAAATCAGAATTTTTCCCATGATTATCATGGAGTAATATGGTTCATCAATGGTGTTTGTGTCCCTTTAATATTAAAATTGACAAAATAATATTGGGTTTAGCTCATATTTCCACATTATCTATTCATGTTTGATATATAAAGAACTATAGAGATCTGAACGTGTATTTCTAGTTAGAATGCTTGAATTTGGACATTGTAGGGTATTTATCTTGATTATTTTTAATTTAGAATGTTATTCATTATAAATATCTATATAAAGATGTATAAAAACCACAACCCATAACAAAATCTATATGTGGAATCATTAACATGGATTTAATCATTGGGCACCCCATAACATATAAAGGGTATCAAAATATTTGGGTTTTAGCATATCACATTATTAAATCCCTATAATTCATTTACACTCAAGATAATTTCTCTATTTTTTTCATTCCAGTATATACAATAAATATATTTTTTTGGTTGTACAGATTACTAAATTCTATTGTATCTGATCAAGATACAATGTCGACCTCAATATTTTGGAAAATATTTGAATTATATATGGATATAGAGTTGAAATTTAGTAGTTCATCTCACCCTCATACAAATGGAAAGTCTTTTATGATGATTATATCTCTGAAATACATGTTTAATGTTTTCACAATGGATTTCAATATGTTTTAGATCGAGAAATGTTTTTATAGAATTCTCTGTCAATAATAGAGTGAAATGAAGAATTAAGATGGATTCTTTTCAAGATCTCCATCATAGAATGTAATAGTAATTAATATTATAGGATATATATGGATAAGTGAAGATATTGGGACCATATTTAGTTGAATAATTTCCTTTGAAGTTTTTATTTATTCACAAACACAGTGAGAAAGCTCATAGTCGATATGAATGTTAAGCAAGAAAATTACGATGAAGAGCTAGAGTTTAAAATTAGTAACAATGTATTCTTATGAATATATAATTATAATAAGCTTAATATATTTCAATATAAGGTAATTTTGGGTAGGAGATAAATCAGTCCCCTATAAATTTTTGATTCTATGAGGAGGTTTACTTATTTTTTCCCTTCCACCAAATCCCTCACATGTTCATAATGGTTTACTAGTATCATTCTTAAAGAAATACATACCAGTCTCTTCACATGTACGTAAATAAAATTTCATTACATAAGAGATTGATATATATTAAGAGGAACAGAAAATATGAACTCTTTATTGATGATTCAGTGTATTGTGAATGAATACCAATCACCATGTCGAGGTTTTATTGTGAAACAATAATAATGTGGAAGATAAGTCATAAATTTATGCATTGATGAGGTTTTAATATCCATAGATTTTTTATTAGAGTGGTAAAATTTTAGTTATGAAATTATTATAATGGTTGTATAAGTTATTACTCAAATATTTAATTATTTATTTCTTTTCAAATAAATATAAAATAATTTGAGACTTTCATTACACACAACATTGAGTTTAGGAAAACCATAATATAGTATAAAAATAATATTGCTTAATGTAATAGTTATATCTTATTCACTAAAATGGTTCATATTAATAGGGATATCTAAATTATTAATCATTTTAGTTTATATGTTTATAAAAATAATTCATTAATGAAATTATTCATAAATAAAATAAAATATAATTGAGTTTAAATTATGATGTTTTTTTAAATTTATTTTATTTCCATAATGTGTTTTTATGTTAATATATTAGAATATTATCAATTTAAGAATTAATTTTTCTAATTTAATATATTTAATATTCATTCAAATATTTTAACATTCATATTATATTTTTTACTAGGTTTAAATTAATATTAAATCATGATTTATTCATAAAAATACATTTTTCAAAAAATAGATTTTTTTGTGTATTACACAAATAATATAAAATAAATTTGTATAACATATATTAATTTAATCATATAAACAAGATTATTTTTTTCATAAATAATATTATGCAATATGTTAAACATAGTTTTTTACCTAATGAATAGTAAACCGGTAAAAATGTGTGACCATGATTAATGTTAAAATGGGTGTAGTAGAAGGGTTATCCTAACAGAAAGGGTTAAATATATCAGTAAAAACATTATGTTATTTTATTGGGTTTTGGTTTCATTTATTATTTTCCACTTTGTATCCACATGACTTCAGTATGACTGTAATGTATTTTCATCTTTGGAAATTTTTTTAATAGAGTCCCCCCTCCAATAAAAAATGATACAACAAATATTATCTTCATAAAATTTAATAAGACATGTTTATTATAATATAAATTCTTTAATTGCATCTTTATATCCCTTCCCATGTTTTATATGTCCTTATTTTTTGTAATAATGTTCTTCTTTGGCTTAATCATTTTGCCAAATTTGGTTTCTCAACTAAGAGCTATAACGCTTAACCAAGAAATTTCAATTTTATTTCTCCTTACGCATCCTATAAATATTTTGTATCCACAAAAAAATTGTCACATAATTATCTTAAATATATTTATAGTAATTATGGTAATATATTAAACATTATCAACCTTTTTTTCCATCAAATGGAAAATATAATTATCACTTGTGCGTACATGTAGACCACATCCTCAGTATAATGGTATAGATCATTTTCCAACACTAAAAAGCAGTGTTTTCTATTATGATGTATAAAATGTTTATGAATTATATTTATGAATTTATTATTCCTATAGTATTAAAATATCTTTCCTACATTCTTGTCATTCCATTTGATGGAACATGATAATGTATCTTTGGCATACGTGAGGACTATTACCTCTGCAATGCGATGTGATTCATTTTACACTTATGATTTTCATGGATGATAGTAAGAACTGATTTAATTATTATATATGATATTTATGAAATTATAATGGTTATATAAATGTTACTTTTTATTTTTCATTCTTTTTCTCAATCCATAAAATATACAAAACATTACATGTATTTATGTTCAGACTACCATCTCCATAAAGTGGTGTATTTCATTTTTACGTCAGTGATTTATATGAATGAAAAAAACTATATATGATCAATATATATTTTACATTATTCATCATTAACATTATATGGATTGTGAAACCATGATTTTGGTGCAATTACCAGAACCATGGTACCAAAAGATGCATGGAACACGGACATGTTTTCACCCTAATGATCATTTTTATGTCATAATTGTTAATAAAAGGATAATTGGTAATTATAAGAAATTATAAATAGTATTTTACATATATATATATATATATTTCTTCAATATATTAGCAATTCATATATATTTATTAAATATGATATTCTAACACATATGAATCCGAAAGAGGCAAGAAGAACAAGATTCTTATCTCTACTTTGATTCCATGAGACATATTCCATATTCAATAATTATTTCTCTCATTTTATATATTTATTTACTAATTATAATTAAATATCATGAATCCATTTATATTAAATTTTTTATTGTTTCTTTTAATGTAATTTCATTCATTAGGGATTATGAATTAAAAGATACCAAAGTTGTATGGGGTATAAGTTATAATCATTTTTTTGGGATTATCATCAAAAAACATCAATTTAGGGAAATTATATGAATATTTTAAATTAAACAACATATATTTTAATATATTTTATTTAAAAAAAATTTCATTAATTTAAATCATTTCCCTCGCTTTAATCCTTAAAATAGTTGAGAAAATTGTTTTATTAAATGATGGCCTTTTTTACTATTCAGAACAATTTGTTTTTATTTTATGTCTATACACATCAAATTTTTTAAGAAAAGTTCAAAAAATAATTTAAGATGGCCTTATTTTTTATTTTTCTATTTAGAACAATTTTTTTAATTTTACTATTCAGACAAATTTTTTTAATTTTACTATTCAGAAGAATTTTTTTTATTTTATGTCTATACACATCATTTCCCTCTCTTCATTACTATGGTTTGATTGATTTGTTTTTCTTTTAGTTATAATTACATGAATTAATTTTCCATTTTTTATGAGAACTCATTGAATTAAATATTAATTTAAATTTCTAGATTGTTATTTTCAATTAATATAATATTCTCAATAATTTTTCATTTTTAGTTATAAATATTTTTCAAAATAGATATATATTTTCTCATGTTATCAATTATTTCATTCAATGTTATTTTAAAATTACATTTTTTCTATGTCAATATTCATTGTGTATTGTTATTATTCAATGGGAATATGATCATATAAAATAATTACCTTTAATTCTCTTGATGAATTATAATGATGAAGATTTTAGGATGATTCAAGGAACCCCCATTTCATTCATATTGGTTAATTAATTTATGATGAACCTTTTATGAAACCCATATCTTTTACATGGATTATGTTATGATATAATTATAAAATATTAATAAAACCCTTTTCATTTCCGTAGGTTATGTTATTATGATATTATATATTTATGGTGTTAATTATATGATTGTAAGGACAAGAATTATATCCCTACAATAAATTTGGTAATGATTATAGAGTTGAGAATATTTTATGAGATGATAGAGTAGTTGTATTTCATATTCACAAAACTTGACTATAATGTTTTGTTGGTATACAAATATAATATAGGAAATTAAGTTTGTATATGATGATGTCTGTATTGACAGATTCAAAAAAATTATCGATCATGCATAGAATGGGATATATCATGTCACAACCTAATATACATAACTATTGCATATATAAGTGATTAAAGAAATTCTTTCTTATATATAGCTTGTAACACATGAAACCCATTCAAGAAGTGGTTATTGGGTTTTGTTGGTCTGATTTTTATTCTATACTATTATGTAATTGGTTTTACATGATTATTTGAGAGACACTTTGGGAAGTTTGGGCAAGATGACCTATTAGATGGTGGATGGTTATGAATTGTTTTACTAATTCATTATTAAACATTCTATATATATTATTTATATGCCATTGGTTTCTTCCATATGAGTATACAAGTAATCTTCAGGACTATATGCATAAATGGGTTTATAGATTTATAAGGTTATTTTTGTGATCTAGTTGGGATGTTTTATGATGGAGATTCAAATTTCCCCTAGTGTCACTACATTTGGAATTTCTTTTGGTATTGAACATAGAGACATATATGTAAGTACCATATTCATTAATTTTCGTGTTATCTCATGTCATGATTTATTTATATTAGGGTGTCTATTTGTGGTTTATTTATATATTCATTTGATATATGATATCAATTCGTCCAATTTGATTGGTTTATTCCATCTATACTGGTCACATAACTCATTACTATTTGAGGTAGGTTTTGGGGAAACTATAATCATTAATAAAATCTCATTAGGTGTTCCTTCTAGTTTTATATCATGTAAATGCAGTACTATAAAATTTGGATTAGTTACAGAAGGATGATTTATGTTATTCCATGGTATGGACTATATAAGTTGGAAGCAAAATAGTACAATATGAATATAAAAGATGATATATAGCAATGTGATTGGATAAGATATGATATTATATATCCCCTATATAATGATGAAATAACAATATGATTTTTGATTAACCATGTGATGTTGTTCTTCTTTTTTTTGGATACCTAAGAGAATTACAAGAATACTTCTTGCTACACCTGGATAAAAAATTGATAATTTTTTTGAATATATATATATATATTTTACTATATAAATCTTATTTATTTTCATGAAACTAGGATTATGGGTTTGTTTCATCCATTTAAACTATGTTCTAGTTTTAAGGATGCATAAGAATCTCTATTGGGGTCCTTGTACCTATTTCATCACTTTTGGAAGGAGTTACTATTGTAGTTTTGACATATGAAATTTTTTGAATATTTTCTTCCATTGTTTTTATGTGTGAAATTATAAAATATGATATTTTTTTATTTTATTTGGGTGTGTTAATTATTGAAAATCACTATTTTCATAAACACCAGACCATAAAAATTAATTAATTTAAAATAATGTAAACTGTTAAATGCATCCTTGAATTTATTAAAACCAACAATATACTTTTTGGTTTCATGGGAGTTTACATTGATCTATTGCTAATAATTTATGATCAAACAATATCTCTATGTACCATTTCATTGGATTAAAATATTATTACATCATCACCATTTAGGATTATTATATTTATTAATATTGATTTCCTATTTTTGCAATGAAGTATTTAATATTGATTCAACAATGTGAATTATATAGATGTAATAGTTGCATAAAAAGAAAATGATTTAGGAATCATACATTTCCATATTC